>LR824608.2:3837857-4477500 GCA_902829305.4 Spodoptera exigua | reverse complement strand
TTTAATTTGTTATATTTATTATAACAGTAAATTGTTAATTGAACACGTCTACTCTAATCAGAACTGAGTACAATGGAAGAGTCTGTATGCACAATATTTTTGATAAGGTCACATATTTGGAATAGCCGCGTGATGTAGAGCAATGGACTGTGACAAAGACGGATTGACACTAAGGCCGGTGTCACTGCTAGCGATTAAACAAAACTACCTCATTATAGAACACTTGTAAACTAATGACAAACAGAGATATGATCTTAACATTACATATGAATAGTACTTAGTATTACTACCGTACTAACGACTTACGTGAATGAATTGATAAAAGTTGGCTGCGTGACGTCGCTGAGACTCGCATACTGTTCATGAACAAGAGTCCCTTGGTGAATTGAAACTGGAAGAGCTTTTCTCAGTTCATTAACCTGTGTAAGTAGTTACTTTCAGTATAAAAATCATTACATATGAATTGAATTAAAATACAGTTCCTTGATTAGTATCTAGTGACGTTTATTGTATGGTTGACTACTGAAAAACAGAGCTTGATCTAGGAGTTGGTAATCGAGGAGTAACGCTATGACATAACAAAGAATTTCCCCGGGAGGTTTTTTCCAATGTGCTAATCTGGAAGTCATTAGGACAGGTCCAAGAACTTGTCCAATGGCAGATGTGATATGGTGAAAGATTTGTAGATAGTTCTTTATTTCATTGTGGTAGTTACTTTTACTTAAAATAAATGATAGGTAAATGCGAATATTTATAAGTATAAAGGGATGGAAGTATGTTTGTTTCTTGTTAACTAAAAACTTCTGAACCGATCTAAATGAAACTTGGCACAGTAACACATTAGAGTCTGGAATAATACATGGGCTGCTTTAATCGTGTTACTGGCGGATAACTATAATTCTGTAGGTGAAGCTGGCAGAACTTAGCAACTATATGTATTAGTTTTTGTAGATATTAAAAAGAAATTGCATTTACTTTTTCTCAGAAAATTGCGTCTTGTTCTAAATGTTGTATAGTATTTTTTTATAGGAATACATAATTTATTGAAAATAATGTTTCTTGCGAGTATTAATTACTTAGGTATAGTTTCAAGTCACAACGGGACTCTTATGAGCAGCGAGCGTGTCGTCGCCGAAGTCGTTTTTAATAGTAGTCATGTGAGTCAGGTTCACATTGTTTTTGCTGATAGGTTTCTTGTACCTTTTAAAAAAGCCCAGGTAAGGTATGACAACGAATAATTCCTAAGATTTTTATCAATGATGAATGAATCATTACCTATACTTTCGTATCCTTAGTCAAGAAAATTGCCGATCGAAACCGACGCCATAATTGATCGCTTTAACTTAGCTGCGCCTGCCCCGATTCCATGATCTATGTGATCAATTTGGAGCTAACAATTGATTATCACGAGCTCGGTGATTGAATTATGACGTCATGCAGTAAAATTATAGCCTGTCAAGCCTACATTGTTTCACTAATACGGACTACGGACAAGGTTCTCTGAGAACCAATATAATTACATATATAAAGTTACTTTTTATTTTCAGTGACTTTTGATTCAGGAACTAAATATTAGCAAGTTAATTATACACGCGTACGTGCACGTAGGTTCGTAACAAAACTTTTAATTCGAACTTTATAAATTTAATAAGTTTATTACAAAATTTAAGTAAAGTTTTTTACTGGCTGGATATTCAATATTAGGGATTGATTGACTTGAGATTTGAGAAACAGACACCGTGTTTCATGTATATTTTATTTCAATTTTAACTTTATTCTAAATTTAATTAATTGAATTAACTTTATCTTAATAACAATTTTTAGTTAAGTAATTAAACAACAATCAGCCTTATTTAATTTTTACAATTTATTTTATTTCTGCTTTGTGAATTTCTATTCTGTTAACTGGTTATTGAATTCTTTGAAAGATGTACTTATTTAGTTTTATATAAAAAATGACCTAACAAAAGACTATTTAGGTATCCTTACCACTATTTCCAAATACCGGACCTTCCAATTCTTAGCTCTTAAAGGGCTGTGAACGCCCTCACAACTCCTCCGATGTTGTGTCTATGGGTGACGTCGATTTCACTATCAGGTCAAATGTCAACTCATTTAGTGCGCTATCCTCATAACACACTATAATACTCAACAAAAAAGTTTTCATTTGCCATGCGCGAACATATTTGTCCAACTTATAATTATTATTTTCACTTAGAAGACGCGAGCGGAAGCTGTTCATAGTGTATTATTAAAGTGACTCGGCAATGTAAGTTCCATTGTCCACTCACCTTCACCTTACATTGAATCAAATTTTTAATAAGTATCTCAGTATCTACGAGAGAAAGTTTTGCGGCTTTGCCTTCTTGATATTAAATTATCTCGGAGCTTTGTTTTGTGTTTTTTTTAGCGCGGAACCAGCCTACCTAGAATAGTCACAATTATTTATGCTCTGTTTCTTTAAACCTGAGGCTTTTAACCTGGAGAGTGAGTTGTGATAACACTTTTATATTTTGCTATAGACTACTGCGGGCGATCCTTGAAATGTTTACCATGGAGGTGTAGATACCGCAAATGTGTGTGTGGCCTACCCACACACACATTTATACTAGTCTTTTGTTAAACACTTCTATAATTGCAGCTTGTTTTGCTATTTACTTGGAGAAGTCTGCTTATGTAAATATAACATACCATTAAGGTCTCCAGAAGTCCAGAACACATGTTTTATTGTTAACATTTTAAACTTTTGCAGTTTTCGCTACAACAATTACCATAAGAAAGTTTAAACGCACAATGAAAGCACTCTGAAAATCTTAAATTTTAATACCATACTGATTGCTGAGAATAATGGCGAAATTGTTTCAAATAAACTCAATTAGTATTAGCAAATGTAAATGAGAACATTAACATATCCTGGCCTAAGGAGTATAATCATTGGTGGGGCCAGTAATAGGGTCAGGTATTGACATTTGTAAATAGCATGTACACTTTTATCAGGTCATTCGTTGGTAGCTGGAAGGGGACAGCACGTCGAAGTGAGCGGTTAAGGTCTCGTTACTAGGTAAAGGTTTCTAGAATAAGAGGTTTGGAGGATATTGTTATTAAGCAATTTTGTAATCTTCTCAGCTTATCATAATTGCATATATAACCTCTCTTGAGTTTAACGCCGACCATCGTACTACATAATTGAGATAAACTATGAATTCTGAAAATCACTCAAACGGACTATGTGCTCACAATTAGAAAGCTGGTTTAGGCCTAACTTCTATTATTTCACGGAATTTATAAACTAGCTGGAGAAATATCAGTCAGAATTATTTTGTGGAGTTATATGTCAATATTTGTACTAGATATATACTCTAATTATCCCTTTGTACTCGATTATCCAGTGTATTAGGTATCATCCAGTTGATTCTTCAAATAAGTTTAAAGACTATTAAAAACGTTAGCACCAAAGTTTGTTTGCACTTTGTTTTATTTTGAAATCTTTCTTTTGTTTAATCGTAAAAGCATAAACTATTCGACATTGATCTCCAAGGAAAAAACAATAAAAAATCCTAAGACGGTTATTAAAAAATCAAATATAAGTAACCTTAAAACAATACCGCGCGCCGTGGCTCGCGTGACTGTCGCACTTACTTCAACAAAGGTAAACTGTTACATTTATGTAGTTTGGAGGTTCAACATTTAGTTACTGGCAGAAATAATCGGCTTAATTACAGGTAGGGGGACTAAACACATTCGGTTCACAAGTATATTACTTCCTTACGACAAATTCGTGTGCACAATACATTTTGGTCGAGATACGTTGATTTTGGCTGCCGTAAAATAGCCTTTAATTAAAGTAGATGAAATCCTTGTCTGGTGTTTACAATTTACTGAAGATATATCTATGATGATCAGCTTTTGCCGACGATTTGTACGAGCCTCGAGGTCATACAATAGCATTCACATATTGCCAGTTGCAAATCATCTCAACAATAATAATGGAATGTTAGAAACAAGCTTTTGTAAACCTCAGTTTAATGATGTTTTTTGGTCAATTGTTTAGACCTCTCAAATCTCAATAACATCAGAATTTGCCATTTACAAAATTGATCAAAAAAGTCTATACTACTACTTATCAAATAAATTAGTTTTGACTGAGCCGAAGGTGTGAGACCACCCAGCGTTCGGTTCCTAGAGCGCTAGATGGTATCAGTGTTGGAAGCCGCGGGGGCTGTTACATGGACCACGACTGTTAAGATAACACCAACACTTTCACAGAATGCATTGTATGCAACATAAATTGGATTTACCGTGTGTTAATATTAATATTGTCTTGTTTCTAACGTGACTGCTGTGAACCGTTTTAGGCCTAAGCGGAAAAGTAACGTGAATTGGCCCTTATAGAAATTTGTTAGGGATGCATAGGAAGGGTAAAGGTATCTCAAAAAAGGAGAAAATTCATGCTAAACATGGCAGTCACAAATCAGGTATTTATAATAATATGGACTTTGTGGAATGTAGAATAATTTTATTTTATTAATCGAAACAAGTATTACAGGTCGCAAGTGTGGAAGAGCCATGCTTCGGCAAGAATGGGTCAGCTCGACCGGAGTGATACCACGGCCTCACAGAAAACCGGCGTGAAGCAAACTTACGTTGTGTTTTACCATGTGAGTGAAGTTACCGGAGCCCCAATTTTCTCCCTCCCCCATTCTTCAACCCTCAAATTACCATTGTTCTTCAAAGGACCCTTTAACATATTAGTTTTTCAGAGGTGTTTGCTGACTAGACTTCTCCCAGTTTGGACTTGCGTTTAAAGGTTAAGTCATTCCTGCATTAAATGGAAGTGGAAACTGGTGGTTTATATACTTCTGGTTAATTTCTTTGCTGGATCTAAGGGCGCATGTATGTCCTTGGGACGCGCTGGACTCATTGTATATGTATAGTGTTTACTTACCTAAATACATCAATAACAATGTAGTAAAAATTACAAAAACAGGGCTCTGCCGCAGACTTCGCGAAATACATATATCGTTGCCAACTTTTGAACGTACTAGTACATTCTACATGGAAAATAAGAACTTTTATTTGTGAAATAATATCCAAGTAAGAAGCTTATATTAAAAGTAGTTTACATGAACCGCGTGACCTGTGAAAAGTAATATGAGTAAATGTAGATGTTGAAGTTATTGGAGGTCCAATCCTTTTTCGCTTCTACAATCCCTAAATCTCCAAAACCGTAATCTCCAAAGCCCAGCAACGCACTCGTAACTGCTTTGATGTTGTGGGTATCCATGGTCCAATTGCTTACAATCAGGTAATACGAAAACCAGTTTGCTGTGCTATCACATACAAAAAATTTGGACCAAAATACATAACTGGTGATAACCGGTACAGCTGCGTCTATCCCTTTGGAAAATAATAATTTGGAAATTAACAGGTGTGATGTGACATTATGTAATTTATGTAAGTTTTTTATGAGACATATCTGCATACCTCATCAGAGAAAACAGGCTTCATGTTGCGTAACATTGTGGCGGTTGAAGTGTGCTTCTAGTTTCGATAGAGATTCTTTGGATGTATGATTAATGGGACCATGTTTTTTTTCGAATTGCGTGTTTTGATGAATGAGATGGATTGTAATTCATTCATCAAGTATTTTGCTACCAGCTTCTTTTTGTTTATTGGGTTAATGTAGGTCAGTATGCAAAGCTATTACAAACAGATTACTTGTCTAGTCGCCTCCCTTTTTTTTCACTCGTTTTGAATCAAATAAAATTTCTTTCGGAATCTTTTACTTTTATCATTAGGTAGGTATGCATTTTTTGAGGAGGAAAATCAACAAGTCACATTTCCCGTTTTGGATTGGGCGAGAGGGACTCTAAGAGTATCAGACTTTACTGACAAAAAAATTACGGCTAATAAAAGGGACGGGCCCTTTGAAACCCTGGCTGACCTATCTACATCTGGTGGGATGTTATATTATATAAGGTAAGTAAAGTGTTAAGTAAACAATCAACCAAATGCGGAATGGCGATGAGTAAACAGAGTCATCAACATCCATATTATCACTTCTATTGAACTATGTGTATTGAATTAGGTGTGTTGTCATTCTGATCCTAAAACCAAATCAATACGTGTTATTTCATTCGCTTTCAAAACGAAGAACAATTTTATCACCTCAATGTTTTAGAAATATTTTCGTCGAACACAAAATAAAATGGCGGCCGTTGTCTAAAAGAAAAGTGTCGTAATTACAGTAAAGTGGACAAAACGACGCAAAACTTTTAGGTATTACGTAGTTATGCTGCCCCAGATTAAACAGTGTTTCGAAAAAAGTAACAAGTTTTTTAATTGATAAAAATAAATACTTAATCGATGATATTTCTAGGTTAAGATAAAAAAGAGAGAAAAGTTTAAATTCTTGATAAATATAAAATTGTTATTTATGCCAGTTTTGTTTTATTTTAACAACTTGTTTGACATTGAAATCAGGATATAAATTATTGCATGAAATTCTTATCGCAGATAAATGTGTCTTATTAATTTTCTTTCAACAACTTCCTATAAGTGTGTAAAGTATCTACAACGTCAACGGTTATACTCAGTGATCAATTTTGAAATGCTTACTCGTGTTAGTAAAAGAAAATACTACCTACTCTTTAAAAAGCGGTACCGTATTTAAGACATTTTAGCTCTTATATTTCTGAATAAAAAGAAAAGCTTGCAAATAAACTAAAGAGTACCTAATCTTATTTAAATTAATTTATCTGACATTCGCTTTAATTCGACGATAAACATTTCCTCTTTAATCTGTGTTTCCTATATTTCTGTAATACCGTTTATCCTCTTAGAATCTTAAAAGAAATTTACATTTTTTTCGCATAACACCAGTGCCAATGTAAGACATTAAATCCTCCTTACGTTTTCAACTTACACAATTTCACCACGAAAAAATCTCACAGTAAAAATGATTACAAATGTTTTTAACGGTGATGTATTAAAACATTTCACTTGAAAAGTTTCGTTCAGATGTAATCAGACAATCTCTATGTTTAAATAATGAACTAATTGAGAACTTTTTATTAAACAAAGGTACATTGTTGTGTGTGAGACAGCTCTCTCGCAATACTCTTTAGGGAATTATACTGGTATTACTGTTATTCGTACATTGCGTTCTGTTGTTTATTGTACTTGTTAAGCTGTCGTGGGTAGGGCGCTATGTATTCCGAATCCGTGTTATAGGAGACTAGCATTCAGATTTGTATTATTTACGACTTTTGTTCGAATTCAAGTATTGTTGGTGCTTTGTGTGACATTGGAATGAATTGTTTTTGAATTACATTTTCACACTGTTTAAACGATATTGTTTTATGAGAAAATAATATCAATAAAAAAGAGATGTAACATCTGATTACCTATGTAACATCTATTACCTGATATGATATGGATTAAATCCATAAACTCGGATCAAAAATTTATCTACTTTTTAATGCAAAAACAAAATACAAAAACTCACTTCTATTCATTGTTGTTACGATGTTATTAATATTCGTATTATAGCTTATTTTGAAGATGAGACCGTTGATTTACCAAAAAACAAATAGTCAATATAATTTGATAGGTTCTTCGAGTAGTATTAGTGTTGAGAATCTAGCTAACATCTAGCTAATTTGATAAAGATAATGACAGTATTATAATAACGTATTTCACAGAATATCATGTATCATCTTAATCCAAAATCTCATATATGCACGTTAGTCAAGTTAATTTATATTATGCACTCACAATGTTTTTGTGTTCATTGCTTACACGAAATAATCTATTTTTTGTGCAGATTAAAAGCATGTTATTTAAGGCCAAGGCAATAGAATGGTATTTCTTTGTTTCAATATTGTATTAATTTGACCCCACTTTTGTTTACTTAGAGTTTTATTAAGTGGTTTTAAGGAAACGTGTATTACAAAGAATTGTAATTATTATTTTCATTGTGTGTAAGTACTTTTTTATTTTATATTACTTAAGTACTTTCTTTTTAAGCCTTTGACTGCCAACAGAAAACTAACTGTTTAAGGCAAATCCTCGGCTAACGGAGATCACCGGTGACACTCATGGCGTTTAACGTGTAAAAATAGGTTCAATGCTTATTTTTTTTTGACGTAATGTTGTAGGTTTTTGACTGAACAAACAGCGCTTATATTATATCATGATCTTAAAAATTCCTATTTATTTGGAAACCCAATCGTGGGCACCTTTTTTAAGGTTATTTGAAAAACACCGAAAACGATCTCAGTTTTTAGACAAATACGATTGCAATTCCAATATCAGCAAAAGACAATAAAAACTGAACAAAACGATCAGACAAGAAAATTTTCGCAACTCGTTTTTATAATATTATAACTTGATAAAAGTGTCAAAAAAAGATAAAACTAATAGATATCCATTATGAAATAAAAACTAGACTCGTTACAGTTTTAGTTATATTGTATTGGATCTGGAACAGGCAAACAATCTCAGCGATAAAGAACAAAAAAGGAAAACCAATAAAATACTGATATAATATTGATGTATGTGATATGATATTATATGTATATAACTGGCTACTCTCGCGCGGTTTCTCGCTGCTCGGCTCCATTTAATCGTAGCGTGATGTTTTATAGCCTATAATAGCACTCAGAAATATTGTAGCTATCTATTATTGAAAGAATTTTGGAAATTCGACCAGCGGTTCCAATGATTACCCCCCTACATACAAACTTACAAACTTAAAAATTTTACCTCTTTATAATATTAGTATAGATTTAAGTGTAGAGCCATTCTTTGGCACTAATTGGCTGGCTCGACCCGAATGAAAACCTGGCACCGATAAAACAAAGCTTACGTTGTGTTGCGCCATACGAGTGTATTTACCGGAGGCTTAATCCCTCTCCGTCTCCATAACATAAGTCCTGAAATTCTTTACAACCCCAATAGACGGGCAACACCTAGAAACTCCTCTGGCGTTGTTCATCATTCGATTCGATTGCTCTAAATACCACAAAAAATACCTAAATTCCAAAGCCACTAGTAATCAAGACTGATGTTCGCTGAAATATGTGTCTGATTGCATAATAATCTATATATAAAATACCTTCGTATATATAGTTACAATGTAAGGTCGGTGGGCTTATGTTAATATCTGTTACAATCTCTAGTCCCGAGATAAATCTCAGCGCGACACGAAACAACTGAATAATTGTGTCACAACCATTCGTATCCTATTTTATAATAATTATTTTATTATTAATGAACTATAAAAGTATTTGTGTTACCATGTTAATAGGGTGGGATTTCGTAATTCCATGTAACTCTATAATGTTTGAATTGCGGAAACTGATTAAGTTACGTTTATTTAATAGAAATAGTAATAAAACAATAATAGCGTATCAGTAATGTACTTATTACAGAATGTGTAGTCTTTTGTAAACTTGCTGTTGATATAAATACCAAAGTAATTACAGTACTTTTTATTATGATTCCTATTCTAGTAGTTTTGAAGTTTATTTCATATATTAGGTGATTCATATTAATAAATCTGATTGCTGAAGCCATTCTTTATTTATAACCACTTGAAGCATCATTGATTTAAGTAAGTACTTGAGAACAAAATAAAAAAATATATAGATAATAAAAATGCATTTATTTTCCACCACTAATGTACGTTTATACAGATATATATAAAAAGTTTAAACAGTACATAAGAATTCAAGGGTGGACTGGAACCTTAAGCAGGAAAACCCTGTATTTCAGTATTTCAGGTCACTCACCTGTGGAACAAGTATTGGATAATACAGTAACAAGGAGGTGGACAGGGTATATTTCTCTTTTCGTGATTTTTGTTCTTTGGTATTGTATTTTATATCTTTAGTGAATAATAGGGCAGATTCATTAGTAGTTACTTGTAGTGAATGTAAACATGCAACACAATTAATAATATAACCTACACACATTAAACACGATCAATCATATATGTATATTTGCACAAAAAATATAAGTAGTAGGTAGGTAAGTGCTTTACATAATTGCATTTTTCGTGAATTAAATGAAACGATAAAGTAATTTGTTAAGTATTTCAACGTTCAACGTACATTTTGAGTTACGTTGTACCTAATTTATTAGTACATAATAATTTAATTTCGAAACATTTAATGCAGAAATCGTATATAATTTCAGCAGTTATTGTGTACAGTATTTTTTCTTTTACAATGTAAGCGCAACCACTTATGTACTTGCATATAACGACATACTAATATATTAAGATATACAGGTAGGCATTTGATCGAAGGACATATTCAAGATTTTGGAGTTCAATTACAACAACTTTTTCGACGGAACCAATATCCGAAACTCAAAAATAAATTTAATTCCTTAGACAAATCGTAACAGCTAATTGATCCTTTTGCATGGAGAATTTGAAATTTCTATATTGGTCTCATTGAAAAAGATGGTTTTTGAGCAATTATGTCAGTTATTGAAATCCTATGTCTCGTTCTAAATGCCACCCTGGTCACGGCACCAAAAAGTCGTGGTAGCCCCGAGGTTAAGGCAGTGGTAGCCTCGCTTCTCATACGTGAAGGTGTAGGTTCGCAACCTGGCAGGTCACCTACCAATGTGAATTTTTCCGAGTTATATGTAGATACTTTCTATGATTATTTAGACACCACTGACATTCGGTGAAGGTAAACATCGTAAGGAAACCTGGACTTATAATTTCTAAATATAAGTTTGAAATCGCCAACGCGCATTAAGCAAGCGTGGTGATTAATGCTCAAAAACCTTTTCCGTTTGAGAAGAGGCCTTTGCTGAGCAGTGGGCACTTATAGGCTGATGATGATGATGATGATGTACCTAAATTCACATATGTTATCGCTACGACAAAGCGTGTTGGTAGACATGGAGAAGTTTTGAGACGTTAAGAATGATTAAACATGCCTTCTAACTATAATAGTTATAATTATTAGATCAGTCAGACAAGATTAACAATGCATAATGTTATAACATTTCGCTATTAGATTAAATTGAGTACTTAATGAACAACAATTAAAAAAGTCTGATGAAAAATTGTGTCTACCACTGCAGACTATAATAGTAACGATGGCTAACGAAAGGTTAAGGTTAACTGAGATTTTTTGTTAACCTTTGGTAACTGGTAAACTAATCTAGTTCTTAGAAAGAAATATCATATTATTCTCACAAATCATTTTAACAACTATCGCGAGTGCAATTATTTAGTTTTGTGGGGTCGGACATTGACAGACCGTTTTGTATACTTATATGAATTCACGGAAACAATTATTATTTTGCCTGGTCACTTTATACGAGGCTGTGTGGTGGCCAGGACCAGAAACCTGGCAAATTCCAATTAGACTTTTTACGAGTTACATGTACTTTTAGGCACCACTGACATACGGTAAAGAAAAACATCGTGAGGAAACCTGGGTGAGTTTGAAATTGCCAATCCACCTTGAGCAAGCGTGGTGATTAGCGGCCAACCTTCTTGGTATGAGAAGAGACCTTTGCTCAGATGCTGATGTTCAGTGTGTAGGTGAGATACCCTTGATTTTGAAGTTATAATTTTAGCGAAATTGTCGTGTTCGTGTAATTTGCTACACATGATATGTAATTCAATAAAACACTTAACAATATTCAAGTGGTGAGTCTGGAGTCTGTTAAACAAGCAGTAAATAATGTCCAATCTACATTTAACATAATAATTTTGTGAATTAAACATTAAAACTTTCATATTTTATCTTAGTTATCATGTAACGATGATGTGAACGTGGAAGGTAAAGCCCACTTAGTCGTATTTACTCGTACTAGCGATACGCTTAATAAGCACAATCATAATATACTTGTAACCAAATGCGGATTGACGCTTTATATGATAAGTTAGTCTACCATAATACTTTCAGCGGTGTCCTTTGAATCCAAGCAATCAGGCTTATCATTTGATACGTGTTATGTAATAAATGATTCGTTGATTGCTATCCTAATTGCTGGATAGAATTAAATGTAAGTATCTCCATAAATACGATATGTGAAAACCATTTACCTTATTACCTCCAATTTGGGAACGCTTGAAAAATTAGTTTTATGTGATATTTAAGTTCCAAATACGTATATTTGTGTTAGAATACATACGTAATTATTACAAGTAGTGTGTGCCTAGTGATATTAATAATACTTCTTCCACAAAACCGAAAAGTTGTTGCGGCTGTCAACGGACGAAGATATCGTCTTATTCGAATAATTAAACCAGGGGAGTATATGTGATAAGTAATTACTGTTATTAGTTTAAACAACAAAAACACCAAAATACTAACTAAAATCCTGTGCATAGCGCCCGTTACTTGTATATTGGACTGATTAACACAAAACCGGGTAAACTTTAACTACTTAGAAACAAACTTACAAAAATAAAAAATTATACTATATTGCTATTGTGCTGTAGAATTTGTGTAAATTACATCGTTAAGCAGTATAGTTAATGTTAAAAAAACATAATTTGTACGCTTTTCTCAGTAGTATATGACTATATCAGGTACCAATTGTATTCCAATATTTTGCTCATACCTACATATATTAAAAAGAATAATATTCTTATGATAGAACATTCAAACTTAACTAAATTATTATTTTTCATATTCTTTACCTCTTTTGTACTTTAAATTCAACTCATTCCCTTCTTACTCACCTACCTTTATTTTTTTTGCTGTTTTCTTTTTTTTTTTTTTTTTTTTCCTTTATTTCAGTGTTCATTTCTACATACCTGCCAATATGATGACCCGGGGAAAGGAAATGGAAATTAAACTGAGGGCAGCACTTAAGGAATTGGAGTCATCCAAACTCCTGTGTGACCAACTGCTGCAGGAGCGGGAGGACAATGAAGTGGAAGTGAAGAACGTTATTAATAGGAATAGTAAACTCAAAACTGAATTGGCCGAACTACATGTATGTCACACGGACCTGCTAGACCAACATAATAGATTATTTAACGAAGTCAGTGCTTTTCAGCAGTGCACCGAGACTCATGAACATGCTCTGACACGCATATCACAACTTGAGCATGATCTAAGAAAAGCCCATAATACAATAAATAAACTAGAGGCTAATAAACAATCAGTACAGTCAGCTGATACTCTTTCTTTATATGATGAGTTAGTTGGGAGTGGGTCTGGTGACATATGTGAGCAGGCCATTACCATAGACTTGACTGGTGATGACACTATCCCCACTCGCCCTGTACTCAATAGTCATAATAAAATAAAAAAGTATATTAGGTTAAATAAAACAATTAGAAAATTAAATAAAACTATTAGGAGGCAGAATCTTTTAAAGGACAGTGTAAACTTAAGAAAGCAAAAATTATTGTTAACTAATGAACTAAAGTATTGTAAAACTGAGTTTGATAAAAGTAGAAATTTGTATGAAGTAGATATTCAAGCTCTCCGAGAACAACTATTACAAAGAGAAATGTTCATAAATGAGTTGTTCCAAAAATATGAATCTGCTCAACTAGAAATAAATAAAAATATGGTTGAGGCAGGTAAGCTTGTAGATTTGGTGACATACAGTGCTGAAAGATATGAGTCATTAGCAAATAATTTCTCATGCAGCTGTGCCTGTGCCCCGGATTCAGATGTGGGGCCTATGCCTCTGGCACCTAAAATAACACAAGAAATTATAAAATATAACACTTGTGTTTTTACTGACTCAATAGGCATAGGCATTGGGTCACTTATCTCAAATGGCCTAAATCCAAATTCTGGTATAACTAACTATTGTTACCACAACATAAAATTTGGTCAGATAATTAACAAAATAATGCAGGAACCTATCACAAGACATCAGCCTATAGTTATACTAATGGGTGATAGTACAGGTGTTAGAAAGAGGGACATTCTGAATGGTGTCAACACCTTATTAAAGCTAGATTCAGGAAAGATAGTATTATGTGCTTTCCCATATTCAGACACTCTGTCAGTGTCTGAGAATCAGAGAATACATAGTATAAATGATATGATATTCAGTTTGACATGTCATAGTGACAATTTATTGTTTTTTGACACTAACAAATTTGTTAGTAGTTTTAAATTGACTAGGAAGTCTTTGTTAATTCCTAGAAAATGTAAAGTATTACTTGCTAGCCTTCTAGCAAATATTATTAATCTAGTATTAAGTGACGAAACTATATTATTTAGACATTCTAATAATGTAGTGATTGATTGTACATATAATAGTACGACGGAGACTCAACATTTAGGGACAAATGTGGGTAGCACTCCAGATAATTTTTTAAATTAAATTTTGAGACAACAGAAGATAACCTAATGAATTCTCATACTACAAATTATCAAAAGGTTTCTTCTCGCCGCATATTATATAATAAACACAAACAAGGAAATATTACACTCCTTAGTCAAAATATTCAGGGCATTTCATCCAAATTACTAGAATTGGAATTATTTTTAGAAAAATTTAAATTTGACATAATTTGTATAACAGAGCATTGGATGAAGAAGTATCAAGTAGAATTTATGAGTTTTAAAAACTATTGTGTTGGTAGTTTCTTTAGCCGTCAAGCAATGATTCATGGTGGTAGTTTAATTTTATTAAAAAACTCAATTAAGTATAAAGAAAGACAAGATATAACTTCACTTTCCATTGAACATACAATAGAATTGTCCTGTGTAGAGCTGGATGAGCATGTTGTGATATGCGTCTATAGACCTCCAAACTTACAAAACTTAAACGTTTTTAACTCTGTTATGGAACAAGTGTTGCAGAAAACGTGTTCGAACAGTAAATTTACAATAGTATGTGGCGATTTTAATATTGATCTCTTGGAAAACAATTCTAATTGTATTAATTTAGTAAGTCTTTTTAAATCTTTTGATTTGTCTAATGTATTCCTTGAGCCCACCCGAGTAACATCCACCTCGGCTACATGTATAGATAATATATTTTGTAACTGTGATTATTTGCACAAAAATATTGTTAATAGCTTACCATCAGATCACAGTGGGTTAACAATAAACTTAAACAACATCACAACGGTGCCAAAAAAGGAAATAATGTTTAGACATATCACGGATAAAAAAGTTGAGTCATTACATAATAATTTAAAGCAAATATTATGCAGCCCATCACAGGATTATGAAGGTCCAAGTGAGATTTATGCCAACTTACTGGCCATTATTAAAACCCAATTTGATAAATTATTCCCCTTAAAACGTAAAATCATTGAATGCAAATTTGTATTCTGTGACTGGGCTACCCCCGGTATTCGTAGAAGTAGGGGAAAGTTATTTGAACTATATGGTATGAAACCATTTAATACAAGCGAAGCCTTTAGCAAGCATGTGTCCAAATATGCAAAAATATTTAAAATGGTCTGTAAGCAAGCAAAATCTCTTTACATTAGCCGTAAGATTAAGAACGCTGAAAATAAAACAAAGGCTACATGGAAAATAATTAACAATGAGACAGGCAGACATAAATTGCATAACACGGAAATTAATTTAAATACCGGAAATGGACATGTTAGTGTAAATCGGGAAGTTGCACAAGAATTTGAATTTTTTTTCAAGAATATCCCCATTGAAACTACAAAGGACTTAGAATCATCTCCGGCACTTTCAATTAGTCTTCTCAAAAGAAATATTAAAGAATGCCGTTCTGATTTCCAATTTCAGTACACAAACCCCCAATCAGTAATAAAGGCGTTTAAAGACATTAAAGTTAAGTCTACAGAGGATCTCTGGGGAATGTCTGTTGCAGTTTGTAGGGCTTTTATAGAAGCTATAGCGCCTCATTTAGCTTTAATTTATAATAGAAGTGTAGATCAGGGAGTTTTTCCAAATTTGATGAAACATAGCAAAGTAGTTCCACTGTTTAAATCTGGCGATGATACCGATCCTAATAATTATAGGCCGGTATCTATTTTACCGGTGCTTAGTAAGGTGTTTGAAAAGCTGATGCTTTCTCAGATGCTGCGTCACTTTAACATGAATTCCATCTTTCATGATCAACAATATGGGTTCACCAAAGGTCGATGCACAACTGACGCCGGTGTAACTTTAATTAAGCGTGTTTTTGCCTCGTGGGAGGAGTCGCACGACGCTATTGGAATTTTTTGTGACCTGTCCAAGGCTTTTGATTGCGTCGAACACGAGACACTGTTGCTAAAGTTGGAACACTATGGTATTCGAGGGGCTTCACTCAATTTATTAAAATCATACCTCCAGGATAGGCAGCTTAAAGTACAGGTAAACAAAGTTAATTCTCAGGGTGCTAGCATATCTATGGGCGTACCACAGGGCTCGATATTAGGTCCTTTCCTATTTTTGGTCTACATAAATGACTTACCTCATTTATTTCAGCGAGAACCGGGAATGGTATTATTTGCTGATGACACATCGTTGATTTTTAAAATAAATAGACGGACAAATAATTATGACGAAGTAAATAATGCTATTACGAAGGTTCATAACTGGTTTACAGTTAATAATTTAGTTCTAAACGACAAAAAGACAAAGTGTATACGATTCAGTTTACCAAATGTAAAAAGTAACGAATGTGACATATTATTAAACGGCAAGAAATTGGAATTTGTAAAACAGACTACTTTTCTGGGTATAACCATAGATGAAAAACTACAATGGGGGCCCCATATCACATCTCTGGCAGGACGGTTGAGTTCTGCAGCATTTGCTGTCTGGAAGATCCGACAGCTAACAGATGTGGACACTGCAAGACTGGTGTACTTCAGCTACTTTCATAGCATTATGTCGTATGGCATCTTGTTGTGGGGACAGGCTGCTGACATTGAGTCTATATTTGTCTTGCAAAAGCGTGCAATCAGAGCAATTTACAACCTAAGGCTTCGCGAATCTCTTAGAGATAAATTTAAAGAGATCAATATTATGACTGTGCCCGGTCAGTTTATTTATGAAAATATAATGTATGTTAGGAAACACTTAATATTATTTGATAAGGTATCAGACAGACATAATTACCAAACTAGACATAGAGATAGATTGTGTCAGCCATTATTTAGATTGGCAAAGGTACACAAGTCGTTCATGGGATTCAGCGTTAAGTGTTATAACAAAATCCCAGGCGAAATACAACAATTAAATGAAATAAATTTTAAATTATGTATAAAGAAAACTTTGTGTAAAAAAGCATATTACAAACTGAGTGATTATATTGAGGATAAGGATGCTTGGAGACGGGCTGGTCCTGCTCCACAGGATAATATACCTACACGAATATAAATAATGTTCCAGTGGATCTTTGCTTGAACGGAAGTTCTTAGATTTTGTAAATTTGTAACCATGCTATTTTTATTGTTAAACTTGATAAATTTGTAAATGTGAGTGCCCTGTAACCTATTAAAATTAGTTAGACTAGCAGAATGTCGGTCCATATGTCAGCTTGGAGTTGTCATGCTCACTCAAAGGTCACATTGGCGGTGGCACGGTCACTGGATCGCTCGATTCCCTATATTATGGTTGAGTTGGGCGATGCTGGTGTACGTGTCATGCTCGTGAACGGGCGCCGTCAATTGGGACTGGTCAGCTCCGGACTGTCTATTGTCCTTAAGGTTATTTTCTTTTTATGTTTCTCTGTATACACGCGTTACACTGTTCTCACATATTCAAACTAACTAAATAATGTATCAAAGAATGTTTATGTGACACTGATTTTAAAAGAGTAACCATGGAGTTTCTTGCTCGTTCTTCTCCATCGGAATCTACACTTTGGAACGAGCGAATAGCTTCACTAAAAGGACTGACCGACAGACTGACACTTTGTATCTTTAAAGTTGTGTTGACGTTCAAAAGTGCCTGTATGGGTCTAATTGAAATAAATAATTTTGACTTTTGACTTGACTTTTTGCTTTGTTCATGGTTTGTTCAGCACAAGATGGTGGATGCTGGATGGTACTACATATGTTTAGGAGTTAAAATCTTGTAGCTGACATTATGATGACAATTTTGGACTGTAGTAAGCATAGAATACTAACAAAACGACATCAAAGTCTATTCAGTTGCATATGTATATTGTATATGTTAAGGCAGTTATTGTTTAAAAAAGATTTCTTTTATTAATTGCTCCGATCGTACCGTTATGAATGTTCAATTTTATGATTGAAAACTTTTTTTGTATATCTCTGAGTAACAAATTTTGAAACGCAAATAAATACGTAAATGTTTCGAGGCGTTTAGATTTTGTCGATTGAAAGCCTGACGTAATCCCATTCTGTAAATATTCTCAACGTGAATCAAACGCAACGGTAACCGGTACGCTCATTAAAATATTAGTTCCGCACATAGTTGTGAACATTATGTATTTATAATGACCGGTTGTCCGGTGTATTGTTTCAAGCGGCCGCGGCCATTCCACTCGGCCGGCTAATGGGACGGCTAGTGTGTGTGGATCGCTTCCCAACCTCACACCCAACTTTCTCGGTCGTTTACGTAACGATTGCTACAGTTTTTTGGTCGATTCCGTCTCTTATTATATCGGCCTTGGTACGCCTTTCGCGACACGAAAATGTGCGACAGCGCGAAATCATAATTTGGCGAAACTCGAGATACAGAGCGCAAGCGCGGTAACGTTTTATAATACTTGCAATGAAACAGTGTCTCCTGTTAGTCACGCCTTTGAAATCTGATTTCTATGAATATAGGTGAAGGATTCGTCGGGTTCCGTAGCTAATTAGTTGCTTAAGGTGCTTGCAATCCCGGGTGCCGGATTGAATGCGTAGCTATTGTATTTTATATTCTTTCTTCATCATTTTGGTAAACTGTTTTGTAATTTGTTGTCTTGTATTTTGCAGTCGACAGTAAATGTTTATTGATGAAAAAAACATTTCTTTTGTTTGATGTTAATCTATCTTATCTGTCGTAAACTGGGCATTGACAACTAAGTTATTTTGTTGTATTGCTGAATCAGATATTTTAATATGGGAAATTTTAAATTGATACGTAAATGTACCTACTCGCCTTTTAACCTTTGATCAATTTTGAACATTTGACATAGGTTGGCAAACGGAAGGATGGTCACATCATTGAAAGGAGTCACGAGTGTGTTGCCGCAGTATAGAGGATAAGAGTTTCGAATTTATCAACTGGGGTTGCGGAGCAAGCGCAATAAGGTACCGCGGCCTCGACCTAGAATAGGAGCAGGAACAGGGAGGTTTTTATTCAGTAACAGTCTGACAGTCCCTCTCGCCTCACCCTGGGTAAGACAAGTCGTTTAATGATTCATAATAGGTCTTTACCTATGAAATTGCCGTTCTGCAGTACTGGCCAGTATTTAAGAATTGGGGACCTATTATTTAAGGATTGGGGAGTGATAGGGTAGGGGAATAATGGGTAACGAGGTTATCTCCCTCACACGGCGAAACACAACCATTTAGTTGCTTCACGTCGGTTCTCTGTGAGGCCGTGGTATTAATCTGGTCGAGCCGACCCATTCAAAGATGCCGAAGTTTGGTCCTCGCCTAAATGCTTTTAAAGCAAGCCTATACAAAAGTAGTCAAGATAATAAATATTATGAACGAGTTATTGGCTCATTTAAACTTCCAATGACAAGAAAATAGCTTATTATAGTTCATAATGTACGTAATACCGACATAATATACCACATTCACGAAGTAGATAGCGAACCAAGTGTTACAGTTTGCGGTCAAATCAAAAGTTCAAGTGTCAATTATTCGGTCGTGCAGTGTACGTATTCGCTGTATTAGATTACCGGTTAGATGCAGGTAGAATATCTATTTTTGTCATATTATAATGACTTGTTAAATAAATTATCGATAGGTTTTTCTTGAAGCGGAAAAATCATCAAATGATTTTTCTCAGAGAGAACTGTGTGAGTCTCTTCATCATCATCAACATCAGCTTATAAGTGTCCACTGCTTAGCAAAGGGCTTCTCATACGGAGAAGGTTTTTGAGCTTTAATCACCACGCTTGCTCAATGCCGGTTGGTGATTTCAAACTTATAATTAGAAATTATAAGTCCAGGTTTCCTCACTATGTTTACCTTCACTGTATGTCAGTGGTGTCTTAATAATCATAGAAAGTACATACAACTCGGAAAAAGTCACATGGTACTGGCCAGGTTTCGAACCCATGCATGAGAAGCGGGCTCCTTAACCTCCGGGCCACCACGACGACCAGTGTAAACTCTTAATTACAAAAAACACACCATTTCTTCTCCTTTTCCAAGCCGAGGAATCGATACACTATTGCGCTCGCCCCGCTAACCCGGCTGAAATTTATTTAGAGGTTAACGTTTTGCTAGTAGTGGTGGTAATCGGTGATGTGGCCAACGATGAAGTGTGTATGTCTATTAAGAACCTAACTTACTTAGTTCGGTTTCAGAAACTCCCAGGTTGCGATGTGATGACCCTTCTGGAACTTTAGACGATAAAAACACAGATATGCGCATTCAGTTTGTCAGTTTGAGATACAATTAAATAACATCTCAAATATATTTAAATAATAAATAGGGAGTTAATAAAGAAGAAAGATAAATTAATGTATTAAAATGAATAAATGCCAAAAAAATATGTGCAAATAATTTAAAAAATAGCTTATTGTCAATATGAATTTTTACAAAGACTAATAATAAACATGTAGTTTCTGGATGATTTGTAGGTAATCAGTACAATATTGATGAAATTTCTGGTATCTATTTTATATGTAGGTACATTCTAGAATCTGACCGTCTTAGTTCTCTTGATAGACACTGATGCTGTGCTTGATTAATCTTGGTTTATGTCGTCGACAAGCTTAAATGGAGCCATGTATAAAACTAACGTAGACATTGCTCAAATTGGTTAATGTTTAATAAAAGTAGCATGCAATTTTCACTAAAAATGTATGCAGTTATTTTTCTTTAAGAAACTTATATACATACAATATTTTTTCCTTAAGTACTGACTTTCTTGAGGAAGAAACTTTTGTAAATTACAGACAATAGTAATCTAAATACAGAAATAATTACTAGGCAAGTAGCTTCAAGCATAACGATACATATAATATACGCGATCATCGGCTCTCGATATCGTAAACAAACGTAATCGATTATTAAATGGTCTATCGAGTCGGTACATAGATATGTTATGTGATGGTAGACGTAAAGACTTCATCGCTTCATTGTATTTACATTTGCATGGTAATATAATTAAATAATTATCGATGTTTTGCGTTGGAACCTACCTATTTATTAATAGCAGACATGTTTCAGATATATATGTCGACATCCGCAGGGTGGTTGGCAGGGGTTTGATGAGAAGAGCTGAACATCGAGCTCAGTGGCGTGCAATTGAGAAGGGTTATGTTCAGCAGTGGACAACATCAGGCTGATGATGATGATGATATTACAGAGTTCGTGTAGACACCAAAGTAGTTTTCAACAATTTTCTTTTTAAAGGATACTAGCGAACCGTCCCGTCTCCGCACGGGTGCTATGCTGATACAAAATTTTCCCACTATTTAATTCGTGTTATTAAACATATAAACCTTCTTCTTTAGTGACTCTATCTATTACAAAATATCGCATCAAAATCCGTTGCGTAGTTTTAAAGAGTTAAGCACACATAGAGATATAGGGACCGAGAAAGCGGCTTTGTTTTAATATATTTTGTGATGTTTACTCTTATAAAATAAAAAATAAAACTAATGAGATTCATATTTTCAGAATATATATTTAGTTTTGTTCGTCTTAATAATTATGTTACTTAATCCGCAAGGCAGCTTGTGGCGAGCTGTTGGGCAGTGGCGACCCCACGGACCTGACTCCCGGGAGGTGTCTTGTCTTTCATCTCCGGTTAGTCCTCGTGACTAGCTGGAGTGAACACTGATGAGGAACAAGCCCTCCTACCTCATTCTTGCCTTAATTGGCTGGATTGAGTGGAAATTTGCAAGAGTAGGAGTTGAAGGAGACTCGATGGAAGGATGTATCCCAGTAAGGTGCTGGTAGGGGTCTTGACCGTACTTCCGGGATTGCTCTGATAGCCGTGGGATGCCTCTCCTTCCCCAAGCAGCTTAACGTATGTTGCCTCCGTGTCGCTACATGCTAGCTGCCGTTTCCGGGGGCCCATTAATTGAGTTTGCCTGTCACCCCTGCTTGTTTATCCGTATGTATCAATATTGGTCAGGGGCAGGGGCCATAGTATATCATATCCACCAGTCCATAGCAACCCATACCTATAACCCTTTCAATTACCACATTTCGCAATAGTCCTGCATCAACCGGGGATTATTCTTGGGTGCACTTTCATAGTGCATACAGGGATAATTGCCGGCTGATGTCCCATTTTACTTTAATTAAAGTTGTTCAACGGGCCTCTGCCAGTTGGCTTCGGCCCCTCGTACGCCTTCCAAAGGTCCGGGATCCTGTGATCCCGTGAAAGGAAAAAAAAGATCTTGCTTAAACTACTCTGCCTATTTGACCAATATAAAAATATAGGAAATTATAGCTTAAAGCTATAGTAATATATTGTCATATTTTTTTATACATACATTTACTGTTATTTCCAAAAATAAATCTCAGTAAAACTGGTTTAGAAATCGCAATGTGCGTCAAGACGTGTCGTCCCGATACACAAATCAATAAGATCGGCCTTATATTTTGTAACATTTATTTGCCCTAGAAATGGTGGTATCCATGGTAGCAGTCATTGCTATCTAGAGTTTCAGTGCAAAATTCAATCATTTTAAAGTATTTTTTTTAGTAAAAATCATGTACCTATGTGACTGCAATGAAGATATCGTGTCGATATTTGTGTATTTGTATGTTTTTAAATATCTATATAATTCAAAACATTCAATTTTTTTAAAGAGTTCAATATCAATTAATAAATAAACTATTAGACCGGGCTACAAAATGGCGCTCAATACTTTAATGTATGCGAGCTAATCAAAATAATTGTTAACGCTGTACACTTTATTGTTTCATTAGCTCGATAGAAGAAGAAATAAGTTGATAATAACGTAAATCGATTGATTTACGATTTACGTCATTATCAACTTATTTTATTATCATTCAATCTTTTGTATCTGCATACTAATCGAATAGCGTTTTAAAATTGCTACAGTAATATAGCACCATATAGTAATTGTTATATTTTAAATCTAAAGAAAACAACAATAATCCCATCAAAAAGCGTAGTACGTTCACGATGTACTTATGAAGATTTGTGTTTTTTTTTACAAAATTGCATTAAATTAGAGTCCCATCGCGTATCGTCTAGTAGTTTTCGAGTTATACGCATAGCAACAAAATAGTTGTATCAAATTTTGTTTCTATACATACTTAATGCTCTTTTAAAGAATTTACTCGCTTAAAAACATACCGCATAAGTGTTGGTCACTTAAGTAGTGGTTAATGGAATATTTATACTTTTTCTTTAACATAAACATAGAATACATTATCCCCGCACAAATTCCATTTAACTACTTAGGAAAATTGGACTTAATACAGAAATTTACATCGTAATATCGGCTATCTAATAAAGAAAATGTTACATACAGCATACATACAGCAGTTGTTACCCAATGCGGTGTGGCTGGAAGGTAATAGTATGTGATTTAAATAACCATAGCGGTAGTGATAAATTTCTTCTGGTCAGTAATAATGACTGAATTCGCCAAATTGCTGTCGACATGGAGCTACTAATCATAGATGTTATGTTTGTGCGTGAAACGCAAAATATATATTAAAAAACAATAATGTCGAGTTTTCTTTGGATTGATTGTTTAAGCAAAACTGTACCGGTAATGTCTAATAATCACCAAATCAATAATGCTAAATGGAAGACAAAAATTACTCTCAAAGCAAAACTGAGGAATGAACTGACGATGGCGGTATTTTTCAACATTCAGTAAAGTGACACACTCCTCGGTAAAAAGCGGACAGTGCATTTGTGTCGGCGTCAAATAATCCGTCTGTTGCTACGAGTGTACCCAAGTATTAATTTACTATTAAGCATTCCAATGTATTCAAATCTCACATAGAACTACGGATGTTTCCAATTTTCTTCCTTACTTGTTTGAAAAAGAAGCTGTTTTATGGGGCAGTATCGAGTCAGACTATGTGAGAATTTATAGCTAACAGTCCTACATTTATTAGTTCTCTAGTCAGCAAGACACGCAAGAGCTTCTGGGTATAAATGACTATGAAGTTACAACTAAGTAAATTAGCATAAAACATAGGAGCTGATGACAAAAAGAAACACTGGTAATGATCGAACACGAATCGTATTTAAAAGGTTCTGCCACTGAAATAAATCGTCAATATTCACTTATAGTTTTGAAAAAATAAGTGTTTAGTAGTAAGATTAGAAAGACACAATGTATGTGTTTTTTGGCGTCAACTGGTCTTAGTCCACAGCCAGATTTACCGATCGCCAATAGCTAAGGTCAACTTCAGCTTATTGCATTCAACCCCTACCACCGAGATGATATCGGCATAATAATATATTTGTTTCTGTAAATGTTCATAGGAGTATAGCTGATTGAGCTATGTTTTGGCTCGACCAGAGTGATACTACGGCCTCGCAAAAAACTGGCATGAAACAACATTTACGTTGTGCTTCGCCTTGTGAGTGAGTTTACCGGAGGCCTAATTCTTTACCTCCATCGCCAATCCTCCACTCCCCTATCCTTAAATCCCTAATAACCCACAAGAGGTCGGCAACGCACTTGTAGTAACTCCTTTGGTATCACGAGTGTCCATCGGCAGCGCTAATGCTTACCGCCTGCTCGTTTGCCGTCTTAAGACCTTAAATATGTGGAACCCCTAAATAGGCTTCTGTGACCTCTTTGAAATTGATCGCGCTGCTACATTTACTACGTATTACATTACATTTAGTACGGAACCCTCTACGGATAATTTATTGCATGTAGCTATCAATATTGTTGTCCAACTGATGTTTACATGCTCACACGCATGTGTGAACACGATCGTATGCGCGACACGATATGAGGAACATTGTCGAGGAAATTGAAACATGTTTCTACGGTCGAGTGCCGCGTATAATGTCTTCTGGCGACATCTTGTCTCGAGTATTCATTGACTGTTCTTGTACGCAGTCAGGAGATGAATTGCTCTCGAGTCATATGATGGATTTAATATATGATCTTAAATGGGATCGATTATTTTGCACACCTTTCTAGCCCTGAATTGTCTAAATGACTTTTCTAGCCCTGAATTGCCCTATTGTTTTTCCTTTTTGTGCTTGCCTTACAACTGCAACATCAGCACTGTTGGGCTCTATCTGTGGTGGTCTATTGGCTCGTTGACGCGTTTTTAAGTATACCTGAAGCTAAAAAATAGAATGGTTTTGTACTTGTATTAGGTATAACATATTTATACGTAACAGAAGTACAAAGCTAATGGTATTTCATAAAGAATAAGTTGCAAGTTTTAATAATAATTAAAATAAATTTATTGTATTGCCGACATATACTACAACTTATTCTGAACTTAAAGTACACATTAATACAAAACACCCGTTTAAAAAGTGGAACATTACTGATAAAAACTTATAAGTATGAAGAAACGCCTTTTTACTTTAGACCTTGTACTAAAGTGGCAAGGTTAAGGGGCTGAGCCCTTATAGAAATTTTCGTGAGATTTTATCAAGAAAACCAACGAGGCTTGACAAAACATTACCTACCAGTACTTGTAGACAGTGAACCAAAAGGTATGAACGTTTTCTTCGTATTATATTATGATTTTTTAATATTATGTTAATATACCTACATTACAACATATTTTTTTGTTTTTAATAGCCTGTGAAGGTATCTCTTTTATATTCGTAGACCGTATACAGGAAAATGTTACCGCCTATGCAACTAACAAATATTATGTAAGTGTGGTTAAATGTAATTCTATAAGAAATAATCAAGATAAGGTGTTGATTTAACAACCACATGTCAGAGCAAATTAGGATTAATTTTATATGACATAGAGTGAGAACACACACATTTATTTTGTGAAGAAATTATTGCGTCATTATTATTTAGTTCCATAAGAGACTACAATTTTATGAGCAGATAAGCTATTTTTGGAAATGTCCGACTTTTAAAATAGTTTCTTGGCTCATTGACATAAATAAAGTGCGAAAACTCGAGCGGGCTCGTTTTAACAAGCCTGTTGAGCGCAGGCGCAGCGTGAAATATTAGAACGCTTGTACGGAACCAGTTAATATCATTTAGACCTGCATAGTTATCTACGTGCCATGGGATTTATTGTAAAATAAACCAAGCTTGACTACATTAATATGGATACAGATTATTTTCATTAATTCAATTTAGTTGTATAATATGTTTTTTTTGTCATGGATTTAGTCAAACTTGTTTTTGGGTCTTTTTCTTTACGTCTTTTGCTGTCGTATTTTTTTAATATTAATGATATGTTATACTTACTATACTTTTTTATTTACCTGGCAACATTACTCTGGCGCCATATGGCAGAATCGTTATCGATTTTCAATTACGGTAACCGGACGTCGCTATAATAATTATATAAAAGCGGCTGTGATCTTGATTAAAATAAAATTGTTTTTAAGTATTACAATATTATACAATTTAGGTCAATAATAGCTTTTAGTGGTCTAATTCATTGTCATTACAATGGAGTTTAAAGTTATTAAGTAACACACAATCAAAGAAATCGTAACGAATACAAGAATTTTAAATGTTCTCTTATGTAAGTAAATCTCGTGAAACAATTTCTCTTGCATGATAGGCTCAAACTTTTCAAACTCAGGAGTGAGTAGGCAGATACTAATGTTGTAACTATATGGGCGTATTACCTACCATTATAGATTGATGATGGGGTTGCTGGTAAAGTACAACAAAGGACCGCGGTCCGGTTAGGAACTCTTAATTGGAAGTCTTGACTGACTGTCTGAGTCTGATACTCAGACTTTGATTGACTCTGATTTTCAGGGTGGAATACGATATTGGATGGTTATTCTCCACAAAAAAAAAAAAACGTATTGTTTTGATGCCTAAATTCACCGTTGCTTTATTATTGTAGAGTCATGAAGTGCAATTTTTGTTGTAATAACCAAATAAATTGTTGAGAATGACATTATCGCTGTCATTATTAAAACTGTTATTAATAATTACAAATATAAGGTACCATTACATGTAATAAGTTTTCGACGTGCGCTGCGATGAAGTTGAGATCAGCGAGGGAAGTATGTGAGGATTTCGATCGCGTTATTAAAAAAAAAAAGGAATGTCAAAAAGTAATAAAGTAGGGCAAAGAGAGTAAAGAGTAAAAGTTTTATTGGTACAAATACAGTGTACCGTTCATTTTATTTTGGTTTCATACTGTATCAGTTACTTTATTAAAATAAAACGTGACTTCATTCCAGTGAAACGAAAGTATATTTTTATCCAAAAGCTATAAAGGTGATTTTAGAATGTAGATTATGTCGCTTTAAGATTTTAATAAATAATATTACTTTTCTACCGTGACTTTTAATCAAAATGTAACCGGCATTAAAATTGTAGGTACACCTCAAATTATCCTTTACGGACGACAGTGACGACACAAATATGAAATAACCTGATTATAAAAGAGGCTTTTTTTGTAATGAGAACGTTAATTAATAGTCTATGTCACTGGGAACGAATACATTAAAATTGGTTGTTACTGTTTCTGGTAGCAGTCCGCCAAGTTGTTATAGAAAGTGTGGTCACAAGGCCGGCTGGAGGCCAACCGGATGTTGGTGCATATTTAGAAGTCAACTGTTTTATTATAAAACATGATTTAATTGTTACAAGGAGTTATATCACAGTTAGACAGCCAATGTCGTGCCGTGAATTGGTGGCGGCCCTTACAATTTACAGATCTAAGCGCTGATTGGACGAAGGTAAACTAATGATATAGATAGGTATGCTGATGTTTGATTGATATGTTTTGTACAATAGGTTTGCTTATTTCTTTTTTATGTACTTAGCCATCAATTTATTGAAGCTGTTAAAGTTATAGAAAAACTCCTGCCGTAGGCTGAGTTTGCGGTACCTTATTGCGCTTTCCCCGGAGGCCCAATATCCCTTCCCGGACCCTTCCCCAATCCCTAAATCTCCAAATCCCTAATCCCTAAAAGGTCGGCAACGCACTCGTAACTCCTCCGTTGCGGGTGTAAATGGGCGGCGTTGATTGCTTACCATCAGGTAATCCGTCGGCTCGTTTGCCGACTTATTACATAAAAAAAACATAGCGACTACTCTCATTCAGATATTGCGAAGCCTGCTAATAATGTATTTATTTATAGTAAAGGGATTTCAGTGAAGACGCGACACAACGTGACAACGTGATAACGTGTCAACGACACAAATGGAAAAGTGATTTCAAAAAGTTTTTTTTAGGTCAATAAATGGCTTGTAATTTTGATATGCAGTTATTAAGTTGTAATTTTATTTACTTATATAATTTATTTGAAACAAGTCCATTGCACATAATTGTTTTAGGGCTGCAGTTGTTATGCAAATATGCCGCCCATAACATTGTTCTAGATTAATAATAGCCATTAGTCAACCACAATTACCACTCGTAGATAATTGTATTAAATAGGCGAGTAATAGAAACTACTGTTTGTACAAAATTTAAGTATAGTCTGCATAATTATTTGGCAAGCGAAGTAAACATACATTCAGTTCAGATCAAGACCAATGGTGGTTTGGTATTTAAATACCAAAATGAGATCCCATACCATCCATATCATCTAGCAATTCCAACTTTAAACTCTCCCTCACAAAATACTGCCGACAAAATAGCTGTGCAGATTATACAAAAAGTAGTCGCATCGCTTATGTACTAATCGCAAATCTTATAGATTTTCTATACGTATATCTGTTGTTCCTACTTACAAATTTTAAAGTCCTAGAGTAGCTATTTAGTATTATAGTATGTCATAATGTTGTATTTATAGTTTAATTTTGAAGAAATTACTAATCTATCTTTGACTAAAACCGGTTCAGGGAGAACTTGATATTCGAACATGATATGTATAACTGCAAAAAGTATTTTAATAAAACCCTAGGTTTTGTCACAAAATAATTATGATGCAAGACAAAAACGCGCTTACATACATGGTATAAAAAATATTTTTTTTTGTCAAAAACCAATTTTATTAGTAATTTGTGTTATGTTTGAAATAAGTGTATGTTTCATAATTACTGACACGAATTATGAAAGTTATATTTGGTTTGACGTCACATACGCATATTAACAAGATCGGCCTCGGATAGTTTTATGACGTCAATTCGTCGATGTCAGTTACACTTAGCGGTTTATTGCGAAAATAAATAATTGCTTATTAAGTAAAATATTGAATTTGTATCATAAGAATTAGGCAGTTGTTGCGTGGACGACAAGATATTCTGCATGTTTTAAATTATGTTTCACTAGCTCCTCTCGCGCGGTTTCATCAGCTATAGCAATCAGGAACATTGTAGCTACCTATCAGTGAAAGAATTTTGGAAATCTGACCAGCGGTTTCAAAGATTACCCCCTACATACAAACTTACAAATTTTACCTCTTTATAATATTAGTATAGATAAAATGTAAGTAGCCAATCAATTACGACATCTTTTTTTTGTACTTTTCTTCTCTTATTTCGCACTGGGTTGGGTGCGAGGCAGTTTTAGACTCTTACTGACTAAAAACTACACCGTTGCTACTCCTGGTCCGGATGGCAACCCAGGTGAAAATGTCATCTAATTTTTTATTTAATTTGCGAAATATGCAATGTGCATGATAGTCCTTGAGCATTAGAGAGTTGAGTGAGGTTACTGCAAGTTAGGTAATAGACTTTTAAAATTAAATTTTATTTGACATTAATTGTTGAGTAATTTAATAATTATTTTATAATTTAATTCATTATTTCATTTGTCACTTTATGTATAAGTTATTGGTTGGTATTTGGTTTGGATTTTATTGTTATTTTAAATTAGACATGAATTTTATATTAATATCCGAATTAATATTCGGATATGCTCATAAAATGGATGATTATTGTTTTTCGACATAATTATTTTATTGGTAACTTAATTGCCGGTTTCTTATAACATTCGGATGATAATATTTACTACCGTTACTTGATTGGCGTTTAACGATAAGGTTCAACAATAGTTGACCGGTTTACTTAAAGTTTGACTTTGTTTTCATCAGTGTTTAAAATGTGTGTAAAAAGTTTACCTGTATTGTTGTATTTTTCATTGCTTGATAAATAAATCACAAATGAATGATAAATAATAATTATGATAGACTGGGAGGGATGACTGTGAGAGTTACTTCACGTATATAAAATATAAATAACCAGTGTTATATGATGAATGAGGTTACCACATAAAAAAGATAGTATCTGCAGGATCGGCTTGCATTATTTATACTGCTTACATTATTATAGATCTCCAAATACTTGGGATATTGCATTAATTAAATACTACAAAAATAATCTGTACTAATGAATGAATACAGATTATTTTTGCACTTTCCTTTTCTTTCTTTGGCAGAGTAGTGTGATGCTGTTACGATAATTGTTAGTGCTCACGAGCCTTTTTATATCAATATCTAGATATCTAAGCCACCCATAATTAACGGGTAACAAATAATTTCTAATTACCACATATGCATATATTTAATCAGAATAATGTGACCACAATTTATGACAATCTTGTCAATAGAAACTGTAATTATATGCGAGCACCGCCGCGGGCAAATCCGTATCAATTTTTTTGCGAGCCATTTTGATTTCGTGACCACCATTACGAGTTTAGTTGTTCGGAGATCCTGTTCCGTTATGCAAAAATGAAATCGTCATTGTATTAGCGATGCTGTGGTCATTTGCATGGCCTGCGTGAAAGTCTGGACGAGTAGGCAGTTGTATAATTATTATTATATTTTAAATTTTGATCAAGTCTTTGAATACCATTTTGACATTTTGATTGTTCGATCTTTTTTCTGTGAGGGGAAAATCATAAAATTACTTAGGTATATAGGTAGCCAGTAACAGTCTGACACTCCCTCTGAGTGTCAGACTGTTACTGGCTAAAAACAAAAACCCTTTTTACCCATTGCCCGTTCCTTCTCCTTGTTTAGGCGTAGGCCGCGGTACCCTATTGCGCTAGCCGCAACCTCGGCTGTCGCAATTCGGCTGATGGTTCGATTAGAAAAAATATAAATATTATCGATTTTATCCAAAGCATATCATAGTTGAAAATGATAACGCAATTATGAAGTACAAAAGAAAGTCTGTACTTTATTTATTTGTTGCTAATTTAGATCGTGGTTTGTGTACCGTGGTGGTGTAAATGTATAATTTATGTTATGGTATTTTAAATGGGATCATTTGAAATAGCGTTGTGTTTAACTGACACTGTTATATTGAGTATACAGGAAGGGAACATAGCGATAATAATATAAATTGTTCCTACACAGAGCGGCCCGAGACTACTATTTAGAGAACACCTCAATCGTTTTGAATGTTTCCTACAATATTCCGTAAGTTTTGTAGTGTGTCGGATCTGTTTCCTTAATTATAACGTAAGAATGTACGTGATTTCACTAGTAATTTGCTACTAAGACAATATTCTTATGGCTTTTCTTATAACTACTTCGATATCGTAGATAGTAAGTCTGAAAATTTCGAAAAGGAAAAAACCAGCAATCAAGTTACATTATTTACCGTCGATTAAATTTCTTGGAGCAGGCTTGCTGGTAAACTATTTAATAAGAATAAATAGTATTTATGTAAATTTTTGTTTTAGGGTTTTCTTTTTTTTATATGTGTGTATGTCGTACAATATTGTTGTAGCCTATGCCGACACCACTGGCATACGGTGATGGGATAGATCGCAAGGAAGCCTAGACTTAAAATGTCTAATTAAAAGTTCTAAAACTTGTTCAAACCTTTTTTGTGGCTTTTCTCAGCAGTGGGTGCATATATAGGATGGTGAGGACAGTTTGCCAAAATATTAATTTAACATTTTGGCTCAATCAAGAGTCTGGTAAGCAAGCATTACAGCAGCAAGAGAATAATTGGTATGGTCGATGGTGTAATCACATAGTTACAAACAACAAAGGTTTAATTAGATTTAATAACTTCATTGACTTAACAAATAAGTAGTTAAGTTTATTGATCTATATCTTAACAATCCAATTTACTAAATGAGTAGGTACTCACTTATCTTTTGTATTTGCAGTTGACCGTCCGTTAGCCATTTGCCATTTGTATTTGCGAAAAATATAAATCTTTATTTAGGTACAACCAGTGGTCAAAAACGCAATTACACTCTACCAATTTTAAAATGACTAAAAAATTTACAGTAAAAATTTACAGTTTATTCAATAATTTAGATTCTATGCTATAAATTAAAGAAGTCCTTAACCATTGACTCTATTCTACAAAGATATTTTGGTCATATTAAAATTGGTAGAGTGCAATTGCATTTTTGAACCCTGACATGACAACCAATTTATGCGTATTGTGATGGACAAAATCAGAAGAACGAATGAGGTTTATTATAAAAGAGTTCAAGTTTGGTGAAAAAAAGATAATGTAAAAATACTTTTATCTGATATGTGGATTGAAGTAGCCCAAGATCGTGAAAAATTGATAATATTGGATGCGGCCTTCACCTATGAAGACTTGCTATTAACATCAATTATTAAAAATACTTAAGTAATCAATGAAACCTGCAAAATTTTATACAGTTTAATGCTGGTATATTTATAACTGTGAACGGAAGAAAATATCCCAAGACACTATAATACTTCATTCACTGAGGTACTTAGATGTTAGATTGTTTTTATTTTGCTGTGCCCCCAGGTACTTAGGTCTAAGCCATTGCGTATAACCTATTTTATACATTGTGGAAAGCAAATAAATAATATGAATATGTATACTGTATACAGATGGTTTCGCTTTGTTTTTGTTAAAACCTAAGTTAATAAACCTCCTTACAACAGCTATAGACAAAATCTAAGTTGAATATTTAGGTTTGTGGTAATGTTAGTGTAATGAAATTAAGAGCACTTGTAAATTAAATGTTTTGAGCAACCGAATGTACTTGTGTGCAATTAGTGACGATAAAAAATAATAATACACTGCCATTAATTGTATGTTCAGTGCAATAGAGACTGGTTGACGTTGAGTAAGATATTAGACCTTAGAAAAAATTACTATGACTTATGAATAGTTATTTAGGAATTGTGGCTCGTGGCTAAATTACATTCAGTGTTCAAACCAGTTTCTATTCATAACATCTCCAAGATTTCTTACTGCTGTTGAAAAAGAAAGTTTTGATCAGTTTTTTAACGTTACTCCTTATTAAGATGTATAACTGTGCTGTGCATGCATTTATTAACAAACAATTTCACCTATACATTACACTGAAGGCCGGAACAACTCTGTGCGAATCGGAAGTTGTTGTTCCCGGTCTGGGTGAATTGAACTGGCAAAACTTTACACCGCAGCCGGTTGCCCAGCCACTACGTCAATCGTGAAGTAAAATGACCAATTAGTAGCAAGAACATCTTACTAATTTAAATAAATATTTTTGACATTATAAGTGGTGTTTTTTTTCTACCAGATCTGATTACGGTTTAAAACACTTTTTTTGGAGGAAAATTTCAGTTGGAAGATTTGGTATTATTATAATTATTATTTTGTTTAGACTTGTAACCAGTGTTTATTATGATGTGTGTAAAATGCTTCATAATTTTATGTCTAATGAAATATAGAACTAAAAATATTTGGTAACAGCAAGTTGATAACCAATATTGTTTCGACAACGTCATAAAATTGAAATCCTTTTATTAACCATTAAGTAGGTACCTACGATTTGGAAACCTTAATGATTAATCTACTTAACGTTTTTATTAGTCGCTTTTAAACGTCGGTCTAAAAGGCCACAGAATAAATAACATTAAATTAAAAAGGTCGACTGTCACTTTAAAATATATCTAAACACACTTTTAGTAAAAGGGCTTACTACTCGTAGATCAAAACGCCATTGCAAAGCGTAAAATAAAGAACGACCTTGTCAAGTGAAATTCATAAACTTTTATCTTAAGTATTTATCTTTTACAATAATAAAAAATATGCCGAAACAAAAAATTAAAGATAAAATATTTCGCCACAGTACCTACTTCGTGTTCGTGACATTAACTTACGGTGCCAGCGCCATAGTTCACACAGTTAGCGCATGTATTTCCCACGAAATGACAAAACACATTACTCTCTTTATTTGCACATTATCTGTATTGTGTGTAAATAGAAATGCTGCGATGTTATCTATGGTCGAAACGAGCGGACTTCGTTGTTCTACCGGCCATACGTCATTGTATTCAAATTTAGAAAACGCCTTTTGATGTTGATATTGTTTCACGAAATATTTTAATGGTTCACATTGTTTTGTTTCGGTCAGATTCTTGATAACAATGAACTAATATTACGGAATGTAATATGTTTATGTTACACTTATTAATTCTTAGTTCTCGTTTCTATAGCGCATCTCAAAATCCAAAGCGTAACGCTGCACTGCAAATAATTAAGACTATGATTCCATTTCGCTTTTAAAAATCACGTAATTAGTGAACGTTCTAGATCAAAGAAACAAAAATTAGGCACTATATTAAACTCTATATTCGTAGATAGGTGGCAAACTATTCAAAAAGTTTTATATTATGAAATAATTATAATAATAAAGGCAAGTTTGGTTCAGTTTTCTTTAATGAAACAAGCTGGTGTGTTAACGCCTAAGGGTAGGCTACTTACGTCAACACTATTGAGTGATTGGCTTTACGTAATCAAGGTAAAGTGCGTGACATATACCTACATATATTGGTCATAGACATTTCGATGTAATTTTTATTTAATATACACGTTTGGGCGACAATTTATAGACTGTAGGTTACCACTTAGTACTAAAATAAAATGTTGAACAAAACATATTGTTTAAAATATAATAACTGCCTACCAGTTTGCACGTTGTTTTGTTTTATTCATCAAGATGTTTTATTATATTTAAGTAGTCAGTAACAACTTACTTTTCATTATCTCGTAACCGCGATTGTCAAGTTGAACCACGTAACCAATTACAGAAGGACAGTACAAGCACCTGCTCTAACCACGATTTCATGATTAATTGCCGACCATAATCGGCTTAGCAACTAATAATTAAAATAAAATAATTAACACGTTTAATAGCTATAGGCATAATGTGGCACGCTCGCATCCTTGGACGGCCGGTAACGGAAATATGCGCAACATTCGCCTCGGATGTCAATTACAAAACTTTTTTTGTTATTTCAGTAATGTATATAGGATCACTTACGCATAGTGCAAGTACCAATACTTAAATACATAAAACCATTTAAAGGACGATATATTTGCTTAATTAGGTGTAGCATAGAGTACTAGGTATTATTGATATTAGGATTTGAGGGGGGAAAATAACCAAATGACTTCTTGCCCGTCAGCCTTTTGGCGATAAAGTCTTAAGAGTTGGGGATTGAAGATGGGCTAAGAACAGTGCAAATATTGCTTCACGCCGGTGTTCAAACATGGCTCTCCCACACTTTTTGGATAAAACAGATAAAAGTACCTATTTACATACTTCGTATACATTAACTTGAGTTTTATAACGTGTTTTAACAGTTTTCTTAATCTGTCAGCCATTTAAACTAACCAGCGTTACAGTTTCTTGCAATTTAAATACTAATGATATCAATATTGTATAACTCTATGATACAAATCAAATCGTTTTCATAATTTCTGTGCATTTTATCCGTGACTTACGTAACTAAACGGTTCCGTGTGATATTTGAATTCGTTAAAATATTACTTTTTTGTTCTCGTTTAACGTTTTTGTTAAACAAATTTGTCTTTTTATTGTTTTATTTATTCGTTTGATGCTTTTGTAAAGCACGTCTCAAACAAAGATATATAATTTATAATATTAGCTACAGGTGATGTAAATTGGTGATATATCTATTAGCAAAGGCTATAAATATTGAGCCTTATTTTGGAAGGGACAAAGTCATTTAATGACTTCTAAGGCTCTAGTTAGTGCCAGAGGTATTTCGTTCGTTCCTTGTCTTAGTTCTGGCCGAATCGCACTGCAATTTTCACTTGTAACTCCTAGATGGATGTTGAGGCTATTGTCATAGATCTGTCATATTTCCTAATATCTGAGTTTTTTAAAGCTTTAAACAATACCTATATCTAGTTATTCTTTATTCTTTCTTTTTTAATACTTTGGTACTTCTAGACCCATTCAGCAGGCCTAAAAAAACAAACAGAAATCTTGTTCTTGATTAAAGCAGACAACTTGTATCAATGGTTTGAATATATTGTTTCACTCCACGAACCATACTTAATTACTGGCTTGTAAGCAACAAGAGGCTAACGATAATAAAACCATCATCACCAGGGTATCAAGATCTCCCCCGACAATTAAAGTCGGCGAAATCATAGTGCGCAGAACAAATTACGTATCGGATTACGTATTCAACATAATTTGAATTCATGAAGAAATTTTAGAGCGCATCGGGAGGTATAAGGCTGTAGTGCTATTGTCGACAATGCGAGTAATAGGTATTTTATTTAAATTTTGTTTTTATTATAAATCTTGTTAGTTCTGTTAAGCATAAGTGATGGTCAGTCTAAGACACATTATAATTAAATAAGAAACTTGAGAACGTGTCTTAAGTTAAACATAAAATCTAAAGGTTTAAAAGGTTAAGCATCAATTTAATTATTACACGAAGAGTTTATTCTCCAAAAATACTTGATTAATCTAATATTTTGGTAAGAAATAAATAAGAAACGTAATAAGTATTTGTTATAGGGCCTATAGAGTTATAATTTTTTTGAAATTTGTTTGTGTACCTTTATTCGTGTTATAACTTTCATGAGAGATATAAAATAAGCTATAATTTAAATGGCTTACACGGGTAACTGTTTGACTAGGAATTCAACTAGTTTCAAGCCCTATCAAGGGCTCATATTCATGACCAGCATTGCGCAACATACGACGGGGAAAACATCGCTCAGCTAAGTCCTTAACGCTTAGTTTTCAATGCAACCGTAGCCTCACATTATAAATGAAGTTATTATACTACTATTTCAGCTACGGCTATACAGAGCAGAATATTAACTACCATAAAATTTATTCTACTTCCAATGTAAAGTACTCATGCAGTTTTAATTAGCCAAATTGAAGCGTTGAAGTTGGTAATTGAAAAGAATAGACTAATTTAGGGAATCTTAAAATTTTAATGTAATGTTATTAATTAAGTAATGGAAAAACGATGTCAAATATTCATTGACTTATTTGATAATAATTAACTGAATAACTTTTACCCGTTGCGCACAGACCAATTAACAGTTTTTACTTTTTAGGCAAAACGTAAACGCTTTGAATTTTCAGATTTCGAAATTCTATAATTCCTTTTCTTTTATTTTGCAAAGTTCTGAGTAAGTGTGCTTTCTCGTTTGTCGATTTTATGTAGATTGATAAAAAGTTTAAATCGTTTCTGAGTTACATTGGGCAGGAAGTACGAATTAACAATAAAAAACATAACAACTTACATTATTTATCGAATGCAAAGTAATTACTGTCTCATAATAGATTGACTGAACAATGGCGGGAGGTTTAATTCCAGAGTCGGAAAAAGTAATTTAGGTTAAAATAATAGGGTTTAACGAGTGCTGCCTGGTTCTATGTATTATGAAGTGTGGGAGAGATAATATGCTTCGGCACAAATTGGCTGTCACAAGTCGACAGCAGTTGCACCACTACCTAACTGAAAACCGACGTGAAACGACCACAGCGTTGCGTGTATAGGTTACTGGAGGCCCAATCGAATCGCATTTGCAACTCCTTCGGAGTCGCTGGTGTCCATGGCGTCCATGATGACTTATCATGAGGTAATACGTCTGCTCGTTTGCTGCTGTATTATACTTACAAATTAATAAAACGTAAACAACATTTCACTTTTAATATTTAAAAGTGTATGTATGGTATAAAGTGGTCGAAAATAAATGGTAACATTGAAAACCTATTATGCTAGTAACAGTTAAACCATTTCGACTGTTAATTAACTATTTTTCAAAATAAACCTCACTTTAGTGATACTTAAACTTATTAATTTATGCGACTCCGATTTCTAACGATTTCTTTAACTGATATTAAATTTAGATATCTAAAGTCCTAGAAACGTTCGAATCTAACAAAATTGCACCATATTAAATTTAAAAAGTATGTTTTGAAGTTATATTCTTCTAGCGTAGATTAGCACCTGCCTATATAACAAACAAAAATCTTATTTTTATATATATACATATATATAAGAAAGTTGTGTTTGTAACACTACCTATTGTTTTATACCTCAAGAACGGCTGAACCGATTTCATTGAGAATATTGGTTGGGATGTAGGTAATTTAGAACCAGATTAAGAACGTAGGATATATATGGTAGAGTAGGGAGGCTACGTTAGATATACTAGGGTAAGTAGGATAGGTAGTATAGGTAGGGTAGGGCAGATAGGGTTGTGTAGATAGATAAATTTTCCAGCTGAGAAAAATGCCTTACGCATACACATACCGCCCGGGGTGACCCAATAAAAAAAACTCAGCTTTCGTGCCGTCTTCTGCCTTTTGGGAGAAGCCACGAGGACCAAAAACGACTTTCGTGACCTCTCAGCTGTGGCTGGTCGCCTCCTTCCATTGGCGTTCCATCGCAGCAGCAGCTCGTGCAATGCAGGCAGCAGTTCCACGTTCTTTTACCCACAGGCTGTTGATTTGACTTCCTACACTGAGTTGAGTAGAACGAAGCCGCGGGTAAAAGCTAGTAACTTTATAAATCGTAAAATTATACAGACTACGAACAAAACAAATGTCTTTCACCCTTGAACGGCACCAAAGATTATATAACAGACTGATATTTTTTGTCCGAAAAATATTTTATGACGTTAATTTAAATAAATGACTGCCTATGGAATAAATTAATAAAGTTAATCTACCGCCCACTGGCATCCTAATTAGCGGCCATGTGTCAAAGATTAGATAAGATAGGCATTTAATTTAGCTAAACGAATATACTGAGGAAAATATAGCATCTAGCCAGGATAATACAATATTATTTTATATTTAATAAACCGAACCGAGTTTTTGTATAAATAATTAATTGAAATAATAATCGGCATGGTTTTTTTTCGCATAGAGCGAGGCGAGAGGGAATTGCAGATTCTTAATGACTAAAAACCTCCGAATTCCTTCTTCTGCCACAGGCCGAGGCCGCAGTACCATATCACCCTTGACTCTTAACCCTGACTAAACATCGGCCATGTTGGGCCCATCTGTCATGGTGTATTGTGTAGGGCCCATCTGTAAGCTTAAGGCTCGCGCGGAACGCTACGCGCCGTCCGCAAACCTGCGTTTACCTATTGTGGCTGGATATCAGTGCGTGACCCACAACACGCGGAATGTCTCTTGACGCTAGGACGATAGTTCCTCCACGCGTTCCACCATCTTTTTTCCGAGTAACACTACTTCGTAGAAAGAGGAGACGGCTTCCAAGTTCGTCTCGTTATCGATTTGGTGATGAAATCTATGGATCGTGAACTTTTTAAATCCTGGTTGATATATGACTATGTCAATTGACCGAAAAAGTAAATAATGTAGTAGTTAGTAGTATAATGTAATAATGGGTACTAAATTAGTGATTTAGAAAAAGCATAAATGTCTTCAGGTTAATCAAAGTGAAATCTACTTCACCATTGAAATCTAGCATTTTTTGCCAAGTCAGTTGTTGTGTTCGTGTGCAAACATATGTAATATAGTTATTATCGTTTACGGATGTAAGCTTACTTGAAACCCCAAGGCCTTGATTTAATCTTTCCTAAATTGATACTGATCAATGAATAGGAAGCTTGTCAAACATGATTAGCGGCTAAAAATACCGTGTGTTAGAAAAATTCCCACGTAATAATAATATGTCACATGTCATAACGCTTATTTTTTGTGTCAATTATAATTAGTGATTGATACCTATATGCCGGAGGGTAAGTGGGAAGTAAGCGTTTAACTAGTAAAATATGGCAACACCGTTATCAGCTATAAAAATAGTGGTTGTTTTAGTAATTATTAATTAAGCATTAAGCATACTCGATCAAACGACCCAAAGAAAGCAATAAGTTTACTATACGGTAGTTTCCAACTAGTCAATATCAATATTTTTATAGAAATGCCAATAGCGATACTTACTTTCCTATGGACTTTATACAATAAATAGGTAGGTACTTAACATATTTATTTCTTAAAAATCATCCCAGATTTTTTCTAATTTTCTATTTAGATATATCGAACAATCAATAAAGGAAATGTAAATATAGTTATGATTTTTAAAATTAATTCAGTATAATAAATTATCAAAATTTATTATACTGAAAAGTCAAAATAATTTATTTTTGACTTGTTTAAAAATAAGAAAATGTATTGTTTAAACCTCAACTCGATGTGCGAATACGCAAGCCCACATAGTGTGTTTACCACATATTTATATTGATTATTATTTACTTACTTATTTCGTTATATACATTTCATTTTATACGTATTTATGTAAATTGTGTGTCATATTCGCTTAGTTGCTGAAATTAAAGGAATAACTAAAACAGAAACATTACTGTCGCTAGTATTTTAATTCACATAACATAAACTTATAATCATTAACACTAAAACAAACACTGAAACCTAAGGTAATTAATGTTAATCTAAATTAATTCCTATTCAGTGTAAAAAAATCGGCATATAATTTTGCTCCGTGAATTTAATTAAAATGCAAAGTAGGCATAAAACGCATATGATTGACTTGTTTTTATGCAAGTTGTTTAAAGGAAAGCAAGTATTTCCTATACTTGCTTTCCTTTACCGATTGCGTTTAAGGTCACCATTGGTTTAACCTGTTCTATGTAGATCAATGAATTGTGCCAGTCGGGCGTCTTAAAATACCTACGCAATAAAAATACCTCTTTGTTACAACACATAAAAAAAAGTTACCTAAAGGTTACATTATTATTTTTAAATCACTGGTTGGTATTAAAACTAATTGCTAGGAATAAAAAAATACTCTTATTTTTCAAAGGTTTGTTGAAATTCCAATTTAATAACAATAAATACTCACAAATTTCCTTTAATCCTTTAACGCAAGCAATATAAGATTTCTGCGTAATTTATTTATATCTAACTATTAAATTTTATTTTAAAAATTAATTACAGAAAATGATTTACTAATTATTACATATACATATTATTATATCCACACAATTAAAATACTTATTTGTTACTATAATGTACGAAAAAGAAGTTTCACAAAGAAGGTTAATTTAAAATAACTGGCTGGTACTAAAAAAATACTGGCTTGCTATAAAATTCGAATTTAGAACCAAATAAAAGATACACGAATTTTCTTTAAAAATGTAATGCAAGCATTTTAAGAATGCCGCGTGTAAAATTGTTTTTATACCGCATCAAAAATTTGATTAGATTTTGACCAATCGTATAAAATAATAGCGATGAAAATTAAGTCTGTGTCAGATTGACGTAATTATGTGTTTCAGAAAATGTGGAACACGTTTTTGTTCCACCAGTATTATTTCTTCAGAATTAACCAAACGATTACTTAGGTAAGCACCTAGTCTTTGTACTAAATTTTATTTGCCATAAAAGCCTAGATTATTACGCACTAATAGAATTTCACCATATTTCGTTTACGGCACCGCGGTATTTCTGAATTGAACCAATTCTCTTGCGAACTGTCCTAAAATGGCGATCTCGGTGAGATTGTATCACTTTCAATTGGTATTTGAGCTATATTTGATGGCGAGAATAGATTCTTTGAATGTTTATTAATTTATTAAATAAAAACAGTGTGCTGATACTAATGTAGGCAATTCGAATTACTGGAGTTAGACAAAGTAATTGATACTTCATTACGTTTAAGAGTAATCGCGGGTAAGTACAAAATAAATATTGCAACTAACATTTTGTCGTTTGAATTACGTTGTAATATGTACAATAGGAATTAATATCACTCGGTTATATCACTACAGCTTGCTACTCTAAGTAAAAACTAGATATGACATGTAAGTAGATAAAGCGTAATTATTATCAACGTTAGCTATCCTTTTGAGCGGAGTTTACTTAAACATTGTTTATTTTACTAGATACCTTGGCATAGACATCATCATGCAATATACTGGTGTATCATAATATACTTACATTTTATTTCGCGGAGTAGAATCACCCACCCACGCAGGGACGGGTGTCATTATTCTAAGGGGACGACAGGGTGTGTCAGACTCTTACTAATCAAAAACCAACCCGTTCATTCTCCTGCTCCTTGCATTGCGCTTGCTATTAAATCAAATCAAATCAAATCAAAATCAATTAACGTTAGTTATTTTTATTCCAACTAAAACGTAGTTTTGAAACGAAATAGTAGTCTGCCAGTCTGTTCGTTAGTGAAGTCTAGGTGCTAGGCTTAGTAAGACAAGCAATACCTCAAACGTCATTGTTGTAAAAACAATATAATCGTGTAAGTACAAAATCGTTTTGCTTCAGGTAACATTCTGGTGGAAGACTGTTCTGACTGTTGAAGCTGTATGAAATTTTCGACCAAATCAAGCATTTATATTGTCCAGGTCACCAAAGCAAAAGTTTAAATAAAGGTAAGAAGGAAGAACCAAATAAAAAAATTAGGACGGCAATCGAGCAAATGAATTACCTGCAACCAGCGCTGCCCATGAACACCCGCAACAACAGAGGAGTTACGAGTACGTTGCCGACATTTAAGGGATTAGAGATTGGAGAATTAGGGATTAAGGAGGGCTCAGGGTGGCGGTGGCGGCTCATTCATATGACGAAACAACGCTGTGATTGTTTCACGGCGGTTTTCTGTGAGGCCGCGGTAATACTCCGGTCGAGGCGACCCATTCGTACCGAAGCTTGGCTTTCCCACACTTGATACATAATATTATTGTTGTTATAATAAAATACATTAAACTGTACCTCTCGGCATAACATAGTGACCTGTAAAATTCTAAGACCTGGATTTTTTTATACCCTTCCTAAATAAGATTGGATTTGATTGATATTTGCATCAATCATCAGTCATCAACTAAACATGTTTGAAATAAAAAGGTTTTAGTATCAATATTACGCAAATTATTAGGTCGTTGTCGTCATACGATTAAATCAGTAGACGCTGTGTACTAGCCAAATATTGCAGCAATGCGCAAGAGTGACACAACAAATACTAAAGGATGTATCTTATCTCAAACTTGTTGTTTGCCCTCCAGCTATATATACGTGGGTTGGGTTTCCAATATTATATATCGTCATTAGGTATGTGCCAGAAGAAGTTAAGTGTGCTTGTACTTTCTTATACATATTTAGTGAACGACATTACCTAATACATATATTGGTTGATACACTTGTTCTATATAATTATACTTACAACGAAGTTAGTCTGCCATTAAAACCTCTTTTATAAGGGCTCACTGCTGAGCCCAGGCCACTTCTCACACGGACAAGGTTTGAGCATTAGTAACCACACTTGGTCAAGGCGGATTAGCGATTTAAAAAAAACTATAAGACTAGGTTTCCTCACGATGTCTTTACAGTATGTCAGTGGTGTCAAAATAATCATAGGAAGTAAGTGTAACTCGGAAAAAGTCACATTGGTTCTTGCCAGGTTTAGAATTCTCAATTATGAGAAGCGGACGCTTTCAACTTCTGGCCACCTCGACATAACTAAAATTTTGTAAGTTTGAGTATTTCGTATGCTTTGATTAAAGCCATTAACCAAATATATAAATACGCTTGCACAATGTCCTTAAACCACCAAGAACTGAATTTATTGTGACATTTTGAACTACAAACTAAGCAACCGATTCAGAAGAAAACGGAAACGCATAACGTGACGGTATGCCATACGACATTTTCTCCCTTATAACTTGATTAGAATATTAAATGGTTATAAGGTTCTATTGCGAAATCTCGCGTGAAAGACTGTTTTTATCCTAAAAAGTGACTGTTGGTTTATTTGTAATTTTCGTTAGTGTTATTTTTGGAGTAATTTACTTTGCTATAAAGTACTATGAAGCCTTTAGGATAGGTAGTATGACTAAACTTATATGTATAATTCTACTTAATATTAAAAGTCCAAAACTTGGTTGAATAAGAAAAAAAATAATTAAATTTGGCAGAGATAGATTACATCTTGGAAAATACATATATGTATAAGAATTTTACCCTGTCACATAGTGCGGGCGCAGTCGATTTCCCATCTAAAAAAGGTGTATTATCAACAATATATCTAGTAAAAAAACTATGATTCCTAATTCACACCATTTCTGGTACTTAAATATTATTATTCAAATAAATTGTAATTACTTCTACATTGAGAATGTTAATGTGTATATTACACAATAAGAACAGATGTTCAAACTGCATTTGTATATAAACAGTTGCCTGCACGCGTTTATACCTACATAATATCTTCAAAGTGCATTCTTACGTGTTTATGCAACTCGACCATTTCTTTTCTATGTAGTAACCGGAGCAACATAATCGCATTGCATGTGAGTGACATCAGCCGCTCTAGTGGCAATTTCTAATCAATAGCAATGATCGTGCCCAACATTCAGATTTACAAAAGAAAGTTCTAACGGATCTAGATGATGATACGTGTACTTTATACAAATTAATACGTGGCCAACAAAGCGTACAATTACGTAAAACGATACCTATTCTAAAAATATCGCTCTTTTAATAGACATGTTCGTTAGAAAAACTTATGAAATGTAAGCTTTCTGTTGCACAAAAATAATTAATGAGAAGATAAACTTTGTATCAGTTACATAATGATAGTTTTCTAAACATCTCGAAGCATAAATTATTATGACAACACCCATGTAGATAAGACGATTTGTTAGAAAATCACGGTTTAGTAAAACATTTATCACGATGTTCCGGCAACGAGTTATCCGCTCAGAAGCTGTGTATAAATCAGTATTACTGCCGATAATGCGGTGTTTACACGTTATGGAATCGTTGGGCCAGTCTTACAATGAAAGCTGAACTCCAGTTTTAACGTCAGTGTAAATCTTTTAGGTGTCAATAGAGCAATTTTACTAATACCTAGTCAATTTTACAAGTGAAACAATAAACACATCGTGACTATGTTTAAGTAAAACTGACGTCAATCCATCATTTCTAATGAAGATCACGAACTGTTTCAATTAGTATGGGAGCCATTAAGGTACTTTTCCGTTTAGGAACACGCTTACAAGTTTCAATAGTTTACAAAGTCAAGCAATGAATTTTCTTGTCACATATTTTGTTTCTATTTGGTATTAAGTCGTCAATCCATAAGTAATTGTTATGTTTTAGTTCTAATAAGGTATTGTAGGTGGCGCTTCAGTCTTGCAATAAACATTGCTCCAAACACACGTGCGTTTGATTTAACAGTGGCGACGAGGAAAAACAAAATGGCGGTCGGAAAAGTGCGGGAATTTGAAATAAAATCAGGGAATTGGTCATCGTATATCGAAAGACTCGAAATGTATTTCATAGTGAATAAAGTGGAAGATAAGCTTAAATTACCTACTTTAATTTCATTTATGGGAGAAGAAGCATATGATCTTCTATCTACATTAGCAAGCCCATTAAGGCCGTCAGAATTATCTTACAATAAAGCTGTCGAAATATTAGCTGCTCATTTACAGCCTAAACCATCTATTGTGGCTGAAAGATACAAGTTTCGACAACGACGTCAACTTACCAACGAATCTATAGCGGATTACGTGACGGAGCTTAAAAAACTTGCAAAATTTTGCGAGTTTAAATCTGCTCTGGATGACAATCTTAGAGATCAGTTGGTATGCGGCCTGAGTAGCGAGATGATTCGACAAAAATTGTTTGCGGAGGAAAATTTACCATACAATAAAGCGGTCAGTCTGGCGTTGTCATTGGAGGCTGCAGAGCGGGACGCGAGTGCAGTGGAGCCTGGCAATGGGGAAGCAGCTGAAGGAATACACAAGCTGAACCTTTACAGTTGTCCTAGATGTGGCGGCAAGCATAAATCAAACGATTGTACATTTAAATCCTATGTGTGCAGCGGGTGCGGTGAAACAGGACATTTGAGAAGAATGTGTCAAAGGATTGCAAGACGGGAAGAGCTGGCGGATTCTGCCAGTGGTGGTGGTCGGTACAGATCATCATCATATTCGAGGGGGAAACGTGTATCTGTTCGCGGCAACGGCGGGCGCGCCACGGTCGGCGGGGCAAAGCGCGGGCAGCGCAATACGGCGAGAGGTAACGGAACACGAATATTCTACAAGCAAGACGAGGAGCAAGATGAAGAAGTGCACACTGAAAGCATGAATAATAATATGTACTCTACGGACGAGACCGACGAATGCGACGACGAGCCTATGTATCAATTATCACTAAGCAATTATAAACCGGTGCGTATATGTGTTAAGGTTCAAAATCACTTACTTAAAATGGAAATTGACACAGGTTCAGCATTGTCGTGCATTCGTAAAACAGTATATGACGAATTATTCAGTGATTTGCCTTTAAAAAAATGTAATTTAAGTTTAAAATTCTATGATGGTTCTATTATTCAACCTTTAGGTTTCATAGAGACAACTGTTCACTATAACGGTGTAGTTAAAACTTTAGATTTGTATGTTTTTAATAAAGGAATTACGAATTTATTAGGTCGGCAGTGGTTAGCCGAACTCAATATACCGATTAAAGTGTGTAAGGTCAATTCGAGCATCAATCATATAGTTAATCATCTTAATAATGGATTATGCAGCAATCAGATGATCCAAACAATTGTTTCTAGACATGAGTCCCTGTTTGATGGTACATTGGGCACTTTTACGGGCGGTGTGGCTGAGTTGAAGGTGCGAGAGGGAGCGGTGCCTGTGTACTGTCGCGCGCGTCCTCTACCGTATGCGCTGCGTGAACGCGTCGACGCGGAGCTAGACGCGATGCTGAAGACCGGCGTCATTGAGCCAGTTGATCACTCAGACTGGGCCACTCCACTGGTTGTGGTACGGAAAGCAGATGGCGGTTTAAGAATTTGTGCCGATTACAAGGTAACCCTTAACAAAGTCTTAGTGATCGACAGATTTCCGATTCCGAAGATGGACGATTTATTTAGCGAACTTAGTGGAAATATGTATTTTACTAAATTAGATTTGTCGCAAGCATATAACCAGGTGGTTTTATCTGAAAGCTCTAGAAATTACACAGTAATTAATACACATAGGGGTTTATTCAAATACTGTCGTTTAGTTTATGGTTTATCTTCGAGCCCAGGGATTTTTCAAAAACTAATGGTGAATATGTTCAAGAACACACCCAATGTAACCATTTTTTATGACGACATCTTAATAAGGAATAAAGACCTGCCTTCGCATTTAGAATCTATAGAAAACGTTTTAAAAATTTTGGAGTCAAATGGATTAAAAATTAAAAAAAGTAAATGCGAGTTTCTGGCTAGAGAAGTAAAATATCTTGGTTTTATCATTGATAGGAGTGGTGTACGAGTAGATCCAGACAAAGTAAAGGCTATTGTCACTATGCCCCATCCAACAAATGTTTCTGAGCTAAAATCTTTTTTAGGGATGGTAAATTTTTATGGGAAGTTTATTAAAAATTTAAGCATGCACCTAGCACCCTTGTACGAACTTTTGAAAAAGGGGAATCATTGGAAATGGGGTCCTCAACAGAATACGGCATTTATACAAGTCAAAAAATTTTTGTGTAGTACTAGCACACTCGAGCATTTTGATCTGAATAAGGAATCTGTTTTGACTGTCGACGCGAGCGCGCGCGGATTAGGCGCGGTGCTGGCGCAGCGCACACCCGGCGGCTGCGATGAGCGAGTAGTGGCGTTTGCCTCACGGTCGCTCACGGCTCACGAGGTACACTACAGCCAAATTCATAAGGAGGCATTAGCGATTGTATTTGCTGTTGACAAATTTCATCAGTATTTATATGGAAGGAAATTTGTACTGCGTACAGACCACAAGCCGCTTGTTAGTATTTTTGGATCAAATATAGGTATACCAAGTACGGCGGCCAGTCGTCTGCAGCGTTGGGCAATTAAACTATCCGCTTACGATTTCACGATTGAATATATTAAAACAGATAAGAATGCAGCTGACGTTCTATCTCGATTAATTTATTCGCAAAAAAACGAGGTAACATGTGAGGAGATTAAACTACCTGAACAAACCTATTTACATTTTGCAACGGAAGCTTTGCTCTTAGATTACAATGTTCTTAAAAAGGAAACTCGACGGGACCCTATTTTATGTCGGGTTTTAAGTTATATAGTGGATGGGTGGCCGTCCGAGGTCGAAATTAAGGAACTAAAGCCATATTTTAATAGAAGACGAGAATTATATTGTGAACTAGGGTGTATTATGTGGGGTCATCGGGTAGTTATACCACCATCGTGTTATAAAAAAGTCCTTCGTGAGCTTCACGACTCGCATATGGGAATAGTGAAGACTAAATCACTTGCTCGAAGTTATGTGTGGTGGCCGGGCATAGACGAGGCTCTGGAGGCGGAGTGTCGCACGTGCGGCGTTTGTGCTGCGATGGCCGACGCACCACCCGCGCACGCTTCTCACTCATGGCCTTGGCCTTCGCGACCTTGGTCACGGTTGCACATCGACTTTTTGGGACCGATATCGGGAGTAACATATCTTATTGTAGTCGACTCGTGTTCTAAATGGATTGAAGCTATTAAAATGAATAAAACGATTGCGCAAGCTGTCATTACCGTATTACGCAAACTGTGGTCGCAGTTTGGTCTTCCGAAGCAAATCGTTAGTGATAACGGACCACCATTTACGAGTGTTGAATTTCAGAAATTTTTGGAACATAATGGTATTGAACACATCTTTACAGCCCCTTACCACCCATCTTCGAATGGTGCGGCTGAAAGCGCAGTCAAAATTTGTAAACGCGCGATAAAAAAGGCTTTAAAAGATAATTTAGATGTTGATATAGCGTTATCCAGATTTTTATTGACATACCGGAATACAGAACATACTACTACTGGTGATAGTCCAGCCAAAATATTACAAGGGCGTAGTCTTCGTTTAAGGTTAGATAATTTGAAGCCGGAAAGGGAATTTCGAGTAGCGATACGTCAGGCACGTAGTGAGTACTATAAGGGGGGTTCACAGCGTTTATTCGAGACTGGTGCTCAAATTTGGTATCGTGAGTATAGGAGCTCAGATAAATGGCAACCTGGTACAATAATTAAACGGTTAGGCAACACAGATTATTCTATAAGAACAAGTTTCGGTACGGAAATACACAGACATGTCGATCAACTGAGACAAAGGGTTATAGCCAGTAACGTTCCAAACACTACAGTAGGGTTAGACATACCTACAAAATTGGAAATAAATCAGAAATCACGCAAGTCTTTGGCCATCCCCTCAACCAATGTTGAGGTACCAGACGGCAGTGAGCAGGAGCGTAATATTACAAATCCTGCTATTCCAAGGAGCCCTAGGTTGGATTCCGAAACAGGCCCAGATGTTGTCACACCTACAAGCCCTCAACCTGATTCGAATGTGTCTAATGTACCATTAGATCAAAATAAGACGGCTCCTAGCACTGGGGTAGGAAAAAACCGTCCACAAAGATTTCGTAAACCACCTGTTCGGTATGGGTTTGAGGAAATAGATTAATAATAATTTTATTTTTAACCAGGTGTAGGTTACTGTTAATAATTTTTTTTTCTTGTTTTTATTGTTGTTGTATGTTCATTAACACTTATATTAGTTAAATAAGCATGTACCTAGTTAAGTAAGACTTGTATGTTACTTATAGTTTTAAGTTTATAATAGTTAATCTAATTGTTAGTAGAACTAAATAAGGGTGGAGGTGTTATGTTTTAGTTCTAATAAGGTATTGTAGGTGGCGCTTCAGTCTTGCAATAAACATTGCTCCAAACACACGTGCGTTTGATTTAACAGTAATAAAGATGATTACGATAAAATATCGTTCGTTCATCGCGTGAGACGTACATCAAAGATAGCTATAAGCCACCCGTTTAACAAGTAAAATACACTAAAACTTTTACATCGTGACTAAATTCATGTAAAACAGACGTCAAACCATCAGTTTGTGCTAAAACTCGACAATGTCACGCTGTATGTATTGAGAAAGAGAAAATTACTATGGTAGAAAGATATTTCTCTGAGAAAATATGATTTGTTTTGATTACCGTTATTATCTGTGATCGAAGTGTAATAGAAAGGCACAAATCATCTATGGCAAATAAGCTTCAATCAATATTGAAGCAGTCCCACATTTAGAGTCCGATAGGTACATACCGAGCTCCCTTTGAATTGGAGTTCGTTTCACTTTTCAAGCTGTCTATCAGTTTGCAAGTACCTATTAATTACCGGATAAGGTGGTAATTCAGAAGTCAATAGCTGTTAAACTTACTGTGTACATTAAGTTATTATCTTTTCAACGCTAATAAAGCATTAAGGGACGTTGCAGTCATTGCTAAGTCTTGTAAGTAATAGCATATTAATACCAATAGCGTTGGTAATTATTAGGAAGCAAATATTGTACTTACTGCCTAAAGTTTATTAATAAATAATCCGGCTTCGGTACGGGTGCAATACTAATTTTCTCCACTATTTAATGAATGTTAATATACCTATGTTTATATAAACCTTATTCTTCAATCACTCTATCTATTAAAAAACCGCATCAAAATCAGTTGCGTAGTTTTAAATATTTAAGCATACATAAAGATCTCGGGACAGAGAAAGCGATTTTGTTTTATACTCTGTGGTGTGTATGCAACTTTATTCACATTCGATTTTAATTGATTTGTGGACCAGGAGAATATATGATTTGGTTTCGTTTGGAAGTACTTAGTAATAACTACGGACTAGTTGTACTCATTTGTCCATTCACTGATCACGCATCCTGTTCCATACCGATATACATAAGACAAAGTTGATTCTATAATATCTATCATGACATTAATACTACTACGTAGTTAAAATAAATTCTTAGGCGTAATCTGTAATTAAAATCATTGTTTACCCACACGTTTTGAGCTGAACAGTTACAAGTCAATAGTCCTTGGACCAGTTGTAAAGGAAACGAAAGCTTTTAATCACTATTCGTTTACTATTATTACAAAATGACAATAAATTATACGATATAGTCTAGTAGATAGATATTAATTTGAAAGCGTTCATTGCTTTTTAATTTGGTCGGCGATCAGATTTACGTATATATAGATTGGTTATCTAACATATTTATTTTTATAATTAATGTCTTTATTAGATCTTAAAATTATATTTTAAATCGTTGAGTGGTAGTAGCACAAATTCGAATTTCATGCTGTCATTCATAATTTCAAATTAAAGTATTCAACGACGTGGAATAGAAAAGTAACAACGGTAATCAATACTTCTATGTACTATCAGTGTCATAAGTGCATGGATGATTCTAAATCAAAATCGTTTGTACGGCGTTTCATCGCCTTAATTATATACCATGGACGACATAGATGGCGCTAGTATACTAGTGGTATTGAAAAATATGCATTCATAGTTTTTATCAGATACAAAGTTATTAACTTAATAAATTTTTATACAAATCAATGCTACGATATTCCAAACCTTTTTAAAGCAAAGCACGCAATAACCAGGATTCGAACTCGGTAGCATAAAATTAACCGATGCCACTAGCCATTAGGCCATTACATAACCTTGAAATGTATTGAAATTATCCTACTCTTTATTATATTGAAGTTGTTTAGCAACTATAACCCGATCATAAATCTCAAAACAGTTGAGGGTAATTTAAAATTAACTGTATAAAAATTAAACCTTTTTGTTCAATCATAACATTCTTTACTATCTTTGAGTGAGTTCAGTCACGATTTGTTTAACAAGTTTTTAATATTTTTTTTATTATGAATTTGCGTTCAAATGTTGATATGGCTACGAGGGCCCAAATAATAGCATTGCATAATCAAAGCTTAAATTATACTGGAATTTCTAGAGAAACTGGCTTAAACGTAAGTATTCTTATAAATGACCGTTTGTTATTTATTTTATTATCCATGGTTATCGATACATGAAAATAATAAATAATACACGCCCCTTACAGGTAAAGACTGCCACTATGGATATCTAAAGCTGTTTCAAGAAGAGGGTTCATTGGAGCACCGTAGTGGATCTGGCAGAAGACGTGATATTGACTCAGACCAGTTTCAACTTATGGGGCAAGGTTATGAGGAAAATTACTGGAGCATTGTCATCTTCAGTGATGCAAACAGTGAAAACTACATAGATGTGCTGAATGACGTCATGAAGATGTGCTAGTGATAACGTTCGTGCAGGACAATTGTCCTATGTGTAATGTTCCATAATTGTGCAAGTGTTTAGTCAGCAATCAGACATACGGATTATTCCTTGGCCAGCGAGATAGGAGAAATAGGATCGATAAAAATGGCGGCTACACTAGTTCTTAAAAGAAAAGACATTGTTGACTATAGGATTAAGCAATTACAAGACCGGGGTAGCTATAATTTATTTAATGGATAAATGTTCAAACTTAGTGTTAGTAGGATAAATTTATTGACTACTTTATAACCAGCGACTGTTATACAGTAATGATTTTAATGTTTTACTAAATATGAGAAATAAAAATAAAAGCAATATTAATATTTACAGATGCTATTGATTGCAAAATAATAAATTATTTATTTATTAATTACTATGAACAATTCGTCCCATATCTAGTGAATGCTATATCCCGGTCTTAGAAATGTTATTGATTTAAGGTCTAGCTTCAATTTCTTCCTTGTTCTGGAACGAATACTTAAGCTATGAGCTTTTGTCATAACATGATGCACACACAAATGAATCACTTTAGTCAATACTTTAATTAAATTTTATGGGGAGGTAAAATAGTTGCAGAAGTAAGGTTGCATATTATATAGAATCGTATTATAACATTGTGTTTAAAACTAACTAATAAATGACTAGCACAACACAATTTTGATTTAAAATACTTATTAATCTTATAAAAAGTGTAATAAATAATGTGTCAGTTAGCTGAAAAGTTATTAGGTAAGGGTATACACTATATAAGAAAGAAATAAATATTATGTTTTTAGAAATAAATGTCTGAAATTATAATGTCACTAAAATAGTTTTATTTGTTATCCTTTATGAGAATTAAACTTAGTATTAGTCTTAATCTGTAAGAAAAATATGTTACTTTTACATTAATAGTTAGCACATATTATAAAAGTTATTTATATATATTTATTAATATAATTTTATTCTAAAATAATATATTTATTTATTTTTGTTATCTTTTATAAATATTAAGCGTCAAATATTTTATTTTTATATTATTATTATTAATTATATATAAAAAATATAAAAAAACCATTGCTAAAAAACCTGAATTTAAAAATGATAACCCGGAATTGAACCGGTGCCCTTCGACTTCGTTATACTATCATTCTTATTTATCCGAGCTACCGATCGCATTTTTAAAGATATCGAAAATGCGGGTTAGTTTATACCTTTTATTATTGTCTATTATTAATTATTGACGCCATCTTTTAATTGGTTTGCTTGACTTGACTTAGATGGCGCTATATTAAGTCCTCGGAAATGTGAAAATTAACATAATTTATGTGTATTTGAATATAAATATATTATTGTTTCTTAATTATTATTTTAACCATTAAAAACCTTATTGTGTGCCTCTGCAGTGTAAAGTATACAAGCTTTGCAGGGTTATTTTCATTTAAAAGCAGCGCCATCTAGTTATCAATGGTAGCGTTATGCAAAACCTGTCAGTCAATAGTCGACCTTAAGCTCTCCATGCATTTTTGTCACCCTTAGTACATATTATAAAGCTGTAGAGTTTGTTTGAACGCACTAATCTCCGAAACTGCTGGTTCGAATTGAACAATTATTTTTGTGTTTGTTAGTCTATTTACCGAGAAAGGCTTTAAAACATCACTCTATAATCTGTGGGAGCAGCGGGTGGAACCGCGCGAGAGAATAGCTAGTGTAATCTAAAAGTGAAATTTATTTAGTAGCTGTTGACAAATTGCAGCGGGCTCCTTGTCTATACTTCGATATCAGTCGGTATTGTTCGAGTTGTCCGCCATTTGCCGTAGTATGGTATCGTTTGGCATTTGTTCCGCGCCCTTACGAAATTGCATTGACATATTGGCGGTAATGTAACTCATTTGTTTTACCTGACACTGCCCTATATGTTAGTGCATACGTAATAATATGTTGTCATCAAAGGCTTTCTTGATTTATGCGTTGTGATTGTACGCACTGTGGGAACATTTTTCAAATACCAGCTTAGAAAGAGCAATGTTTTACTAATGTAGCGAATGAGTATTATTAGTTAATAGATATGTAGCCAGTGTGAAAATTAGAAAGATATCTTAGATTTTATTTAAATCATTTAAAATAAATTTCCATTGGTTTGTAAGGTTCCGTTTAGTAAATTTACCCTAATAAGTAAAATGTTCTACTAACTAAATATTCATATTACTCCTTCTAGATTATCGATCAGTGAAATTTTAAGTAATCTATAACTGTAAACAGTTTGAAAGTGAGTATTTGATTAATAATTGCGTCATTTTAAATTAAGAATATACTCTAAATTTCAAATTGTGCCCGACTTTCATTTGCAATACCAAAGAGGTTTTACCAATTCAACATCTGTCTAAGTATTTAAACATCCATAGAGTTCATTGCATGCATAATGAGAAAAAAACTAATACTCGTAAGTAGAATGGCAAAAACCTGTTGGGAAAAGAATTTCTAAATGTAAAATAGTTATGTAGATTGGAGACATAACCTACCGTAATCTACGCAGTGTTAACCGGTTGTCACATCGGTCACGTAATATTAATGCTTCAATTTGTCGCCGAAATTTCACTAAAAATGTTCCTAGTATTCCCGTTAGAAATTTTTTAGTTACAATATATTTATTTATTTATAAACTTTATACAAAGGAATGTACAGGCGGACTTAATACAGGCATTGTCTGACAGTCGACCTACAGGTAGTAGAGAGATGAGAGTGGCAGGTGACAAAAGTATATAATATAACAAAATTTTATGACTATTATTATAGATAAGTACATTACTAAATTATACTTTACTATTTACCATTTATTTTGTTAATACATTCTTTTACTTTGTTTATATGGTATGGTTAGGCTACATACCGTATTGCTATGCGTTTCATAAAAACAATAGAATTGACGTATTGCCTGTTTTTATTGGAATATCTTTTGAAGACATTTAGAACATGACATTTAGACTTTTGAGAAAATGTATGATTTTGAGAAAATGATTGATTTTCTCTTGTGACCCTAAATATTCTATAATAAGTCCCTATCAATTATTTTTGGTACAAAATTAGGTATTAGTTTCATCATCATCATCAGCCTATAAGTGCCCACTGCTGAGCAAAGGCCTCTTTTCATACGGAGAAGGTTAGAGCACGCATGCTCAATGCGGGTTGGCGATTTCAAACTTATAATTAGAAATTAGAAGTCCAGGCTTCCTCACGATGTTTACCTTCACCGTATGTCAGTGGTGTCTAAATAATCATAGAAAGTACATATAACTCGGAAAATGTCACATTGGTACTTGCCAGGTTTCGAACCCACATCCTCATGCATGAGAAGCGGACTGCTTTACCTCCGGGACAGCACGAAATTATTATTTTGTTTAAGCAAAATCTAATATTTTTGAGTTCGACAGAGATCGTTGCACCTATACTATTTTAGTAATATTATTGTGGACAAACTTTCAAAGATGATTTTAAAACATGAATATTTTAAAAACGACGACTTTATTACATAATGAATTTAACTAATCTTATGTTCGCTAGTCGTAAATATTGTGATGATTTCACATTTTTAATTTATGATGTACATAAATTTCAAGTTATTTTATTATTTAATGGCGCTTAACAAGTTGCTATGCTAAATTCTTTTTTGTTGAGATAAATTATGATAATCTGTCATCTATTTAACCATAATCCTGAATCCGAGATATCCGAGACTTTTCGACGTTGAGTCAGCCAGGCGTCACGGGATTCGGTTCCCGAGGTCTTAAATCCAACGATTATTATTGAAGCAGCTTTTACTCCTTGTTTTCTTGGCTAGTTTCTCCTTACCCAATCTATATCATCGCTGCTAACATCAATCATCTTTCCGATCTTGTTGACTATTTCCTTTACGTTTTCATCCGGCATCTGTTCTATACCTACAATTTAGATGTAATGTTTACGCGTGCTTTGCTCAAAATCGTGCACACGTTGTTCTAGCGCGACGTTGCATTTTTCCAGGTAAGTACACTTGTTGTTAATATGTTCTACCGTCTTTTCTAACTTATGAATTTTATCCTTCGATTTTTCATGTTCAGTTAGCAGGGTGTCGTATTTATCGGACAGTAGTGACATACTGTGTTTTATGGACTCCAGTTGTTTAATGAGCCCAGGGATTGCCCGTACATTTGGTAACTAATATAATAACTTTGGTATTAACGTTTCCCCACACTAGTGATCTGTATTGTAGATGCAATCACAATAATACAAGTTTACAAACACATTATCCTGATATCCCGAACAACGCTGAGTATTAAGGTATTGTAAAAAAAAACTTGATAATGTGGCGTTGAAAAGGACGACTTTTAAAATGGCCAATAAGACTGAATATTCAATCGGTAATTTTTAGCGCTCGTACAAGGAGGGCCGCTGTCCGTTCGTTTATCTGTTCGTCTGTATGTCTGTTTGTTTGTCTGGTATCAGACTGTATCTCACACCAAATTACTATCTCCGCGATATAACTGACTGACTAGCCATAATTGAAATGGACCCAGATCATGCATTTCTATGGCCAATTTAACAACAAATACCAATACTAAAAAGATGAAAACTATAATTAAGGGTATGGGACCTTTCGTGCGCCAGTTTCACTACTTAACACGTGGTTTTTAAGACAAGTTAATATTTCGGAATCCAGATATTTATTTAGTAGTCAAACATTCGGGTATATATTATTTGGCCATTTTATTTTAACCGGTTTATGTTTATAATGCAGATGTCATAGTTATGTAACAACATTTCGGTGCTTAAATCCATCGACTTAATTAAATATACAAGAACGTCATTATTATTGAATAAAAAACTACTTCGTATTATGATTTCAAATATTAGGTATAACAAAACAATAATATCTATAAAATGTTTATTTTATGACGTGGTAACGATTCATTTTATACGTCATATAAATCAGTTGCTATAAACAAATATAAAAAATTATTTACCTAGTTTGTTAAAAGCATACAATGATATTTACATATATTAAGTTGAGTTGATATTTTAACACTTAAATTGTAAGTGAACTTTATATAACGTAATATATGAACGATACTATGACATATAAACTGCATAGACGAATATTATTTACATATTTGAATGTAATACATATTTAATCTATTTTTAATATTAATTTTGCCATATATTTGACTCAGTAATTTAAACACTCCTAAATTTAGTTTGTTTACATACCTACATATACCCAAATTCAGTGAGTTAACAAACTATAGCCACGTTGAAATAAACCTGTTTTCCTCTAAAAAAACGGAGAGTTTACGGTTGTAACTTCTAGCTCGAAAATCGTACTTTCGTCTTTAAATTAGGTGAAGTTAGTCCATCATATCAGCTATAAAACATTTGCCGGACATAGGCGCCAGCCATAATGCCTTCAAGATTAAGCGGTTCGGATGCGGTCTGTACTCTGCATCAGTTGATGGATAAGTTACAGTTAACTAGCATAATTAGCCATAGAATTTGTGTTTCACATTGTTTTTTGATGGTCGTTCGATTTCTGCGCAGATCGCAGTTCTAATATAGCCTAACCTTGCATTTAAAGCCTTAGTAGCGAAACTGTTTTCATAAAAAATCCTTCACAAATGAACTTACAGCTTAAATGAGAAATCCAGTCATTCAATCAAACAAAATGTCATTCAGGCCGATGACTCAATGACAAATGAAGCTAGTTGCCTGCGAAAGATATAATAATTGTAACGTCCATTTTATGGGTCCTGGTCCTGTGCTAAGTGCTCTCCATACAAAAACCTTTTTGCGCTATCGGTGGTCATTACAAATAGCATACAAATACTGTATATTAAAGTTTATATAAAACACGTAGAACCCAGAAACGAGATATCGCGGTCCGAACACGTTTAAATTGACAATTGCACAAGTTGTTGCAGTTTACCGTTCAAAAGCAAATCCATGGCGGGCCACGACAGATAGGAAGCTTTAACCACATTGTTTCAATGCTTTGCAAACGGTGAACGTATTGGAACAATGGTCGGGAATAAGGGCCATTGTTAAGTAACATTAAATTGTGTTAATAGACTTGTTTAATCTGTTACTTACTTAAATACCTTGTTGGTTGCCAGTTATTGCAACCGAGGAAAAATATCAACACAGTAAAGTGTGGGAGAGCCATGCTTCGGCATGAATGGGCCGGCTCGAGCGGATATACCACGTCCTCATAGAAAACCGGCGTGAACCAACACTTACATTGTGTTTCGCCGTGTGAGTGAGGTTACTGGAGGCTCAATCCTTCCCCCATTCTCAATCCTCAAATCCCCTATAGTTAAATACCTAATAGCCATCAAGAGACCGGCAACGCACTTAGGTATACTCCTTTGGTATTACGAGTGTTTTCATGATTGACGTCTGATAGCTCACCATCAAGTAATGCCGCTAGCAGTTTCCCATAATACATACCTCTGTCCCGTCCTATTAATTTCTTTTAATTTCTATTATTATAGTATCTATATTATTATAGTATTATTATAGTCTTTTAATTTTTATTTGTATCATTTAGTTTAGATTTTTAGTAATATTTTATTTTCTTCTTTTTTTTTTGTATTTTTGTTTTGTTTTTTGTGTGTGCGCTTGCGCAAAAATAAATGTTTTTCTTTCTTTCTTCTTCTATTAAAGCAAGAACCTATCTTTTACATCCCATTACAAGATAAGTCCCGTAAAGTGGCAATTTAGATAACATACCAGATAATATAGATAAAGAAATTGCCAAGAAAACACTTTGCAAACAGATACCTAAGTAGAACTATAATTTTCCGAAGTTTTTGCCATGTTAAAAATTAATCTTTAATGCTTGTTTTTGCTCTGTTAATTGTCAATATGATATGACAAATGGGTTACGTTTGTCGTATTAAATAAATAAAATATTAATTAATCATTTCGTAAACTATTTTTATACAGGTAAATATATACCTGTTTGAAAAGACATTAAGCAAATTCAGTATGTTTTCAACGTGCCGTGAACTTATAAAAAGATGACTTTTTTTTATAAAACGAATGCCTTAAAATTCTTATTTTATACTTTAATAAACGAGTAACATTTGCAGATACTAATAATCATTACCTGAAATTCCAATTTTAATACTTGCATAACTTCTCATTAACTTTTGTTACTTGGTCAGTCGTCAATATATTACGAATGCACTACCTGACATATTTTATTGCTTCAATATATTTTACGACCTACAAACGGTCGCAAAATCTAATCTATAATAAATAATCGCGACCAGGCCGTAAATATTTTTGCACCGTTCCTAAGTAAATGTGCCCAATGCCGCGGGCTGAACTTAGTCACAATTAACTACTATTGAGGTACTTACACGCATTCAATGACTAGTGATTACTGTTATTATGTGTAAGACACAAGGTAAATATATTCTAATTTGATTTAAACTGCACTGCCTACTTATTTTCAAAGCTTGCGTTGCATAAAATTGGTTTGATACTTTGGAATCTTAAAGTGGCTTGGTCGGAGTAATACAAACACAGAGGCGTGAAACAACGCTTACGTTGTGTTCGCCGTCTAAGTGAAGTTATTGAAGGCAATTTTCCACTTGCGTAGCTTACATGTCTTTGCCGTGACGTTCAACGTTATAGTATAAGAGCTTAGAGGTATTCATATTTCATATATGTGAAAATAATATAATATTTTGGTATGCGATTAGTTTAAATAATTAATCCTTGATAAGTCTATCTAAATTCTGTAGGTCATTTAATACGTCATATAAACGCAATAACGCTATTAATTTTACTTATATGTCGATTTTGTAACAATTAAAATTCTTGCACCATATTATACTAACTATTGATTTTTAATAAATATTTTGTCACCTCATGTTATCAGATATTGAGATCAGATTACAATATTTATGAAATCAATTATTAACTTATTAGAGATACGTTCACATCATTAATTTCTCATTAATGACGTTGTTTTTTCCGTTAATTGTAGGTAGGCACCGATTGTGTAAAGAATTCATTGACACACATACTTCAATCAAAGTGAAATTGTGTACCAACGTCACTAGTGATATTTTGTGACGTAATTGCTCCCGAATGTGAGGTGCTGCGGTCATCAGGTACCGCGTGGGAATTCTAATGGTAGCGTTTCTTAATGTGTGAACATATGGTCCCACAGTTAGCGTAGCGTTTATTTGTTTTTATTAATGTCCTTCACCACTACGAAAAGTTTGCATAGACTACTTTTATGTTTTTGTTTAAAAAAAAGTCAATGAGATTCACATAGAAAATGGTATGGCGCTGTAAGAATCTAAAAGGTATTTTTCTTGACATACCAAGAATTAGTGTCAACTTTGACTAGTACAGTCAGCGGCACGATTAATCGGAATAGGCATGTTTTATTAGCAATTTCAGTCATTGTAATTTTGGAAGTGGTAGCAGCCAGTAAAAGCTATTCAAAACTAACTGAAGTTTTAAACATTTCGATTCCAACAGCAGTAAACAGTAGGTTAATAAACCGCTGTTAATAAAACCTAACCCTAGTCGTGCACAACGCGGTTAAACTGGTCATTATTACCACATGCCTACCTAAATGCTCCATTGACACTGCCACAGTTAACCAAGGTCTCTGACAACGCCCGATTGGAACCCATTCCGATCACTTTCAGGTAATGAGCAAGAAATATGTTTATTTTCTCACTTATACGGCGTTGTTAAACATTTATACAGCGTTAGTTAGGTTCATAAAGATGCTTAGATGGTTTTAACTAACGACGCCTGTTATGGTTTATTTAGCATTATAAATGTAGCTTTTTGCTATTAAGTATAAATAATATAGATTTTAAAAGCCAATCAAAGTCTCTTTTGTGTTAGGCATGGAGTTTAAACAATGTCTTAACATGGCAACCATCCATCTATCCTATTATAACTGTGTTATACTATGACATTAATGTAATCTGTACTGTAGTACTGAATGTCTATCGAAGAAGAAATATTCGTGTGGTATTTGATGATCTCTTATTATAAAAAATTTTTAACAACATTAACCAGAAATAGTGGCTGGCCAGAAATATTTTTTTCATTGACCGTGTGTAGGTAGTGTATAAATAGTAGTATAATTAATTTCAAATCATTGATACAATTTATAAAATTAAATAGTAGCAATTCAAAAAACTAAATTGAATTTAGATTGATTTTTAAATGAATATTTCAATAATCAATAACGTTTTATTAAAAGTGTACCGTGTCTAATAAAGTGTCTCTTTCTTTTGAATTTTTAAATGACCTAAATAACCAGTTTTATTTCAATATTGTTAGGAATAGAACGTAAGTAGTATATCTAGACTACTAGATATACTGAATATACTAGATATACTGAATATACTAGATATACTGGATATATTACGGTATAATTATCATAATGCAATTTCGGTTTCTCCCCATTTAATAGATAGGTACTGCACATATGGCTACTTTGTGCACATTTTATTCTTTGTGCAATGATGCTTGAAAGATTTAAAAACTATACAAGTAGACACTACTTACTACTACTATTCTATAGAAACTATAATTTTTATTTACAGAGCAAACGCTTTTATTTCTCTTTCTCGCTTTTGACCTGTTGCCAATTAAATTTTAGGGTCATCACTAAAGTTTTAGTTTCATAAGCTAAATGTCCCTTTTTCACATAGAATGAGTTGATGGTAAATCAACTCTCCATAAACTGCCTCATAGAGCCAACGGAACCAACATACTTACATACATAATAGACCCTTGTAGATATATTATTTTAAAAATCGATCCGTAAACCACTATATATGTTGCTTAAAAATTAAAAAAAAAAACAACAAAGCAATGCAATAACTTTTTAAAATAAGGAGTTCCAAAGTGCAATACGAGTACAGGGTCTCCTTTCGAATACCTTTCTATTAAAATAAATCATATCCATTCACAAGTCCTATTAAGTCTTTAGTAACTAAATTCTACTATTGCTAGTATGAAACTGAACTATAAATTCTGTGCTTGCACTGCAAACGAAATAATTTAATGTTACGAGTATTTGGTTGGTACAAACTCGTATTCATATACTGACTTCATTAAAACTTTGAGGTATTAATTACTGCTTTTGTCATTGTCTATGTATCAATATAGATCCGTATCGATTAAAGGAAAGTTGGAAGAAATGGAAGCGTATTCAGCATCCTTTATTCATATTTGCAATATGCACCTTGGGTCAGCTTTCAATCCATTGCCTAAGTGGTATTTATACTTCTATGTTCAATATAAAGCATGTACCTATAAAAATTTCTAGATAAGTGTAGGAAACTACAAAATACGTCGGCATAAATAGGCCAGCTCAACCACAGTCACATCAAAAGCCATCGTAAAACAACCACGGCGTTGTGTTGTTTCGTCGTGTGAGTGGCCTCTGTCCGGTAATCTTACTCAACCCCTAAATCTCCAAAATTCCTAAGAGACCGACAGCGCACTCGTGATTTTACTGATGTTGCAGGTGTCATGGGCGGCGCCTATTGCACTGATTACCATTTAATGCGTCTGCTCGTTGCCACCCTATCAAATAAGAAAAGTAAACTTTTGTGTTTCAAATATTTTAGGAAAATCTACTATAATTACATTTACAAATCTGTAAACTCACATTTCCAAAGCCTTATCTTTGTAATATTACCGGAAAACCAAACTAGCTTTACCTAGTTCTGAATTATGTGGTCTAATTATTCCTGACAAGTGACAAGCGTGTTAATTGTAGAAATACAAACAGGCACACACATTTTCTTGTCTTATCAATGTTATATAAGACTGACATTATCATCTCAGTCAAATAGATTGCAATCTACCTCGTATGCATGACTTGGAAGTTTATGAATCAAGAGCAACATATGGCTACGTACGATGTAAAAACAAGTTAATAAAAAAACTCTTAAGAGCTAGGTTTGAACAGAATAGATGGAGTTGGGTTCTTGCGATTAAATAATAATTATGTACTTTATTTAAAAGTAGCTTTTGCCCGCGACTCCGTTCGACGTTCTCCGTTCTGCAGATTTTTGGTATAAAAATTTCCTATGTCCTTTTTTGAGTTCCAAACTATGTCTGTACCAAATTTCACAGAAATCGGTTCAGTAGTTTAGGCGTGAAGAAAAAACATTCAGAGTTACTTTCGCATTTATAATACTACTTTAAAAGTTTGGATATACATAACTTATGTTTGATAATTGTAAGTATCTATTGACTTTATAATCTAACTGATACTCGTATTAAAAAAGTAAAAGTCATAATTTAATTTAAACCATTAAAGCCATTTTTGTACGTAACACAAAATAAATAAATATTAGAAGTTAAAAAGTGTTAGTCTATCAGTCTGTCCTCTTTTTTTGTGAGGGGAAAATCGTCAAATGACTGACGTGTCAGACTCTTACTGACTAAAAACCCCCCTGTTCCATCTCCTGCTCTGGGCCGAGGTCGCGGTACCTCATTGCGCTTACTCCGCAACCCCGGCTGAACATCAGCCCTATAGTCTGTGGTGGTCTATTGGCTCTTTGAGGCGCGCGCGGAACGCGCACTACGCGCCGTACGCTCGGGCCTGGTTCTGGTCGGGCGGCGAGCTGCCCTTACTCGCCGACCGCAGACGCGCGCTTACGGTGGCCGGAGATCATCTCTCGGTCTGTCCTCTAGTAAATGGAGAAGGACGAACTAGTTAAGTGTACTAGGCTTATTATCTCATAGAAAAGACAATCCTTTCTCGCAAAAACGTTTATTCTTATATCAATAAGGAACTCTAAAAAGACGAATTAAACTATGGTATTTAAGATTTATCAGGTCGTTCTTGAAATAGTTTCGGTCTAAGTAAGTATATCTTAAGGATTGGTTATTTAACGATATTGTGCTAATAAGAGTGTAAAAGGCTGCGGTATTGAATATTTATATTTTAGGACGCACCTTTAGGTAGTTTTTTGTTAAACGTATATCTTTTAATTGAAGGTGTAACTCGGTCATTGCATGATAAATGAATGAAGTTTTTGACCGTTTGCATTATGTTATTTTATTAAGAGCATAAGATTTTTTTTTATCACAGACTTCTATAGTTCCTTGTAGTCTGGTAATATTATAGGGTTCTTTTTACGGCCAGTCTTGCGTACAATTTTTCAATAATTTAAGTGGGCTCAATATTAATAAAATTATAAAATTCTGATATAAATATATATCATAGGCACAAAATATATACGTACATTTTTATTAAAAATGTTATTAGAGTAGGATGAAAAACTCGATTTATTTGTTTCGTTTTCGAAGCGGTATTATCGGTTATCGATATTGAATTGAAACTGTCTCGAGGAGTAGGTTCTGAACTGAACTTACAAACTTAAGGATAGTTTTCATAATATCCAAGCAGCATATCTGTTACTGTAAATTAAAACAAATGATTCACTTAACGAAACAATTTGTAAATTTTGATATCATCTGAGTAATGGTGGGTAATGAAATGAGACAAATAACATGAATTTGAAATAAATAAACAACACATTTGCCTTAAGCGGCGTAAATGATAAATTGATTCGCCTTCAGCTATCTAACGCAGCTGTTATTAAGTTTGTATAAAGTGTTAGAACGATACTTGTTTGACAGAGATAAGCCTATGCTTTTAATCTAACCAAATATTTGAATATTTTGGTTGGTACCTTCTTTAGATCTTGGGTTGCCGTTGTAGGCTAATAGGTTTATTAACTACAGTGATTATTTAGACTGATGGAGATAAAAAGCGTGATTTTTACTAAATTGATTTTTTTACGCAATAGGCCTGCCTTATCCTTGTTGCCTTGTCTGCAGCCTGATTAGTTGATGGTTAGCAATCAGCGCTGCCCATGGACACCTGCAACAACGGAGGAGTAACGAGTGCTTTGTTGATCGGCTCGGCTCTCCCACGTTTGAATATTTTACTATTTTACTTTCGTAACCGTTTGTAACAGTTATCAACGAACGGTTTGCAAAAACTGCATCTAAACCATGTCGAGTTACAATTGTAGGTAACTGTCGACCTTAGCCTCTTAGACTCAATTTAAATAAAATCATTATTTAATTGCATTAACTTGTATACGTTACTATTTTGTAGTGTGCACTATTATTTCTCGAGTCGAATTAAAATAAGTATTCTTTGAAAACTAAACATGTGACATAAGATTACAAAAATTAAATCGAGTAAAACCATCACACATTTTCAGCCTACAAGTGCCCACTTCTAAGCAAAGGCCTCTTCTCACAGCATTAATCACCATGCTTGCTCAAGGCGGATTGACGATTTCAAATAAATAAGTCCAGATTTCCTCACGGTGTTTCCTTTCACCGTATGTTAGTGGTATCTAAATAATACCTTGAAAAAAGCCACATTGGTACACACTCTTGCCATGTCTTGAACCTGCATCCTCATGCATGAAAAGCGAGCACCTTAACCTCCGGGCCACCACGACGAATGTCAACGACGTGAAAAACCACTGAACCGAAAATTATTCTATTTATACAGCAATATATTTATATATTTATACATATTATACAGTTCAAAAAAATAAATTAGTAGAGTAAAAACTTCATTCATATAAGAATGAAGTGCATTTTTTATTGTCAATAATACTTATAAACAATTCTTACTGATTGTGAAAGACATACATATGGACCTGCTTGCAATCATTACATTAGGGTACCTTTGGTTTTATTTCATCAATTCATTTAATCAATCATTGTAATTGTATTTGATCTAAATGTTATTGATTGTTGCAACTTTTACTAACGACCTCAAAACTCTAATGGTTTTCGGTTCATTTAATTTACTTTGTTTGCTGTTTAAGGTATTCAAATAGAAAAATATTTTAGCAGAGCACTAAATACTTTTTTTATGTAATAGGTCAACAAACGAGCAGACGGATAACCAGATGGTAAGTAATCAGTGCCGCCCGGTGGACACCCGCAAAAGAGGAGTTACGAGTGCGTTGCCGACCTTTTAGGGATTAGGTAACCTCACTCACACGGCGAAATACAACGCCGTGGTTGTTTCACGCCGGTTTTTTGTGAGGCAGTGGTGTCTCCAGTCGAGCCATTCGTGCCGAAGCATGGCTCTCCCGCAATTATAAATATTATTATAAAGTATTCACTTAGGTACCATGTCATATTATAGTTTAAGTATTAAAATTATTCTTTAGAATAAGTCAAAATTATTCAATTATTCTTTCTCTGAATTGCTTAAGTCACATCCCAAAGTTTTGCAATGTCAGTTTGTTTACCTAGATGGTAAGTAAACATCACAAGAACTCTAGCTGATTCGTTATCAAATACACGCACAAAACAGTATCTCATTAAGCCATTTCTAAACTTCATGATGTGATTGGAATACAATGAAATATTTTTGTATTGTCGGCAATTCTTCCGCGTTCTATTTAGATTGATGGACGCATGCGACTTAACATTAATTTCAAGCCCTTATCTCTTTCTAGCTATTCAAGCGCGGTTTCACCCACTACTTGACTCCTTTTAATCCTTTTTTTAGCCTTATGTTTTATAGCCTATAGCACTCAAGAACATTGTAGCTATCTACCAGAGAAAAAAATTAGGAAATCCGAGCAGCGGTTCCACAGATTACCCCCTACATACAAACTTACAACCTTGCCCGTTTATAACCTTTGTTATATTTGAATAAGACCAACATGTTTTGTTAGGCTATTTATTATGTAGAAGTGAAAAGCAAGTGAAGAAGATAAAGGAGACTCAAAAATAAACAAACATAAGTTCGGAGAATAAAAACTGATACAAATCCTTGTACTTATTTATATTACTCCTCTAGCACCTATAAAGAAATTGGATATGGGAAATATAGAATGAAGATAATATAATATCCCATTTCTTAAATTGATGTCGATTTTGTAATAAATAAATATAAGTAGGTAGGTAGGTAAAACAAATTGCTGCGATAACGCATACAAATCTGGATCGGAGTGAGTTAAATGTTGAAACGTTGAAAATTATGTTTTGTAAATTAACTAATTTAAACTATTTTGTATTCATACGGTGTTGGTCACAGGCGTCAAATTACATTACATGGAATTTCCACATTTCCTTCGCTGATAGAGACACAAATCTTGCTTTATACGGTGGACCGATATTGCAACGAGTTAAACTAGTTACAGCATCACAACTCGCTCGGTTGATGAAAAGTAAAGCAGTTCATATAAAATTTACATAAATAGATATTTTTCTCGCTATCGCAAGCATGAGGGCGCGGTTTCGAAATCTGGCAAGATCCACTGTGTCTTTTCCGATTCATATGAACTTTCTAAGGACATTTATACAACACTAAAAACTGTGAAGGATAATATCGTTAGGAAACATGGACTAATAATTTTCAATTATAATTCAGAGTTGAAATTACCAATTGAATCCGCCTCAAGCAAGCATGGTGATTGATGATCATACCTTCCCCGAATGAGAAGAGACCTTTGATCAGCAGTGGACACTTATAGGCTGATGATGATAAAATACGTATGGTATAATCATAAATTGTGTTATAAATATTACGTTACATATTCCGCGATATGGGTGAACATTAAATACGCTTTATAGGTACAATGTATATTTTTCATAAATGTTTTTTTTTTGAAAATGCTATTATATGCAATTAATTGTCTTTATAAACACCAATCTGAATTCAAAATTATACACGGAATGTCAATGTGTTTATCAAAAGTAATTACGAAAAACGCAATTAAACATTGTAGGCCACTGTGGTAGGCCATTACACACATTACACAGATAGAGAAACAGTTTAAATAGGTATAGGTAAAGGTTATTTTTTTATAAACTAAGGGAATCATCAAAAAAAAAATTGTAGGTATGAAACCAACATTTTGTAGCGTTTAAAATACTTTGTAAAGAAGTGCGCTATAAATCCAGTTTGCGTGGGGAAATGTTTCGTAAAAATCATTAGTAAGTAACTTCTTTAATTAAGTATGTGCATACACCTGCAGTAGTTAGATAATAATCAATGTTTACACCTTGTTGCAATGTTTTTGTCGGAAAATTGCCGCATCCAGTTTTTATAGGCCAGTTACAACAAACCTATTGATTAAAAAAATATGTTCTTCATAATAAGTAAGGTTTTCGCTACTAAAATGAATATGTATGAATTTAATTACGGTTTATTAATTACTGATAGCTAGTTTATACCTACATAAATACAGCACAGTTTAAAGGCGTCAATCAAAAAGATACGCACTTAACTGTTTGTATTTTAAGCTATCGTCGGCAAAAAAACAATCATTTAACATTTTTACCTTCAATCAATAACAAATCTGGCTTCGTTCAATAAGTTCACTGATCTACAACAAAACGCAAACTCTAAGCAACTTACATTCTGGATGATTGAAGAAAAGGGATAAAGTGTGGGAGAGCCATGCTAAGTGTGGGAGAGCCATGCTTCGGCACGAATGGGTCGGCTCGACCGGAGTGATACCACGGCCTCACAGAAGACCGGCGTGAAACAACCACAGCGTTGTGATTCGCCGTGTGAGCGAGGTTACCGGAGGCCCAATCCTTCCCCGCCCCCAATCCCTAAATCTCCAAATCCCTAATCCCTAAAAGGTCGGCAACGCACTCGTAAATCCTCCGTTGCGGGTGTCCTTGGGCGGCGCTGATTGCTTACCATCAGGTAATCCGTCTGCTCGTTTGCCGACCAATTACATAAAAAAAAAGTTTATTTAAATCCTAGTTCTGTTACCTATTGCATCCTATTATGTGAATAATTTCTTTCATGATACGTTTCAACATATTAACAGATAAGGTGAAATTTAATATTTAAAAAAAAAACACTTCTGGATTTGTTTTCATTCGACTGCGCTGTTAGCTCTGCGCCTTTTTTGAGGGCCTTCATTAAAATTATTCTGTTGCCCTAGATGGGGCCAGATGGATTGTCAGACTCTTACTGACAAAGATTCACCTCGTTCCTTCTCTTTGTCCAGGTCTAGGCCGCGGTACATGGTTTCGAACCCGCAACTCTGACTTTACACCGGCTGCTGTGCAATGTGTCTATGACCCATAGATTTCCGTTGTATTTCCACTTGATTGTTGTTCCAGGTCTCGGTGTGATGTACATGAATTTTTATGACTGTAATCTCAACCACAACACATGAGAAAATCTAATAATATTGTATAATGGCATTGTTTCGGCAGGTGCCATAGTCCTTCCATAGTTCCTATCATACCCGTACATAAAAACCCACACCCATAGCCTAATCCCTTGTTTTCATTATCCGCAATAGGTCTACACTAACCGGGGACTGTGACTTCGGTGCATTTCCATAGTGCATACAGGGATAGTCGTCGGTTTGTGGCACATTTCATTTAGATTAAAGTTGTCTAAAGGGCCTCTGCGCAGTTGGCTCCGGCCTCTCGTACGCCTTTTAAAATGACCGGGACCCTGTGGAATGCCTTGTGAGACTTAATTACTTAATCAATCAGTTAAATTCCTATTGCAACTTGATTTGAAATTAAGTAATTACTGGATATTTAACTGGTACTAATCGGATATGCACTTTAACAACTAGAGGTAACTAGACCAAAATGTATCTAAGATTGCCCTTGCGACCTTTTGCTAACCGCAACTTATAAAGACATTTTCAACTTAGTGGTAAACTAAGATGTATTTATGGGTGGTAAACTGCGGTGGGTTACGGCAACTAATTGTAAAGCTCTTTGATATCAATTAAGAGATTCCTCATCGATTCATATTTGTTAGTTTCTACAGACTTTCTTACAACCATAATTTTAATAAAGATTACTCTCTAAAATGAAGTCTCGAAAATGAAGAGTACTGAAACTACGGTGACTTAATCAGGTGGGTGTTAGCGTAGCAACAATGAAAAAAAGCATAAACAACTAAGCTTGCGAAATAGCTTGTACAAAAACAGCATTTATAATATTAATCATACATTTGATAATTAATCATTATTGAAATTAATCATACATTTTTACCTACTATTACTTACACCATAAACTTAACGCTATTTTATGGCATAAGTTAACAGTTGGTAAATAAGGCTTTACGCGCATGCCGGTAGCAAGTCGTGCGTAGCGGTGCGCGTGCGTCGGTTGCTAACGGTCCATTGATCGTATGTTGTTAATTGATTTGTAAACTGTCGTTAGTAATATGGTATAGGCCATCAGAAATTACCCAATAAAGTAGGTAATTATCACTTCTATAAATAATTAGCTTTGTCTCCTCCTCGTTGGAAATAAAATATACTTAACCTATAGTTTAATTTCTATCTTCTTTATCATATAAAAAATCTCTTTCACATTTGCCTGAATGTCCCATTCATTGGTTCACGTAGAAAGTTGTCATTGATATTAAGTACAAAGAAAACAAAAATGTTACTTGAGGAAAAAATGCAGTGAAAGGCAATACCAGTGGACTGATTTTGATAGGCATGTGTACCTACTGTTAACATCCAAATAATTAATAGGCGTTAAACCACATTCTGCAGTTACGCAACGTAGATAGAGAAGTAGCTCATTTAGTGATTATTGTGTTTAAAAGTAGTAGTAGCTTATTTAAAAGTAGAAGTTGAAAAAAATAATATAGAATTCAGTGAAATAAGCTGAAAGCGGATAAATTGCTCCTAATAAATAAAATAAAAAACGAGAATAAGACGTTTGAGATAGTGACTTATGATCAGACTAATTGGGAGCAGAATAAATGTTAAGGTGTGCGGAAAAAGTTTGGCATGTTAGTACTTAATGTATCAGCTTCCTTCTATTCTATCAAGTTTTATTCATGTGCACTTAAATTGTCCATTCACTTGTTAGTTTTATCAAAGGTTCCTTTCAAGTAGTAGATAATATTCTCCTGTTAAGTTTTTATATTATTGCTGAATGGCTCTTGATAGGTAGTATGTAATGGCAAACAACTTTCTGTGAAGGAATGCGTATGCAAAATTGTACAGCGATAAAAGCTATTTGGGAAGCCGAGTCAGTTTTTTAATGGCTACTCTGTAGCAAAAATGTTAACATTACCGCTGTGGGAAGTATCCGAGGTTGGGAGATGATTGCGAATGCGGTATTCCTATAGGTTTAGTTTTTATAACATTCTTCTAAATATAAAAAATGCTTTAGGACCCACTGTTTTCTGAGCTAGATTCTCGACCACATTTTATAGTTTGGCATTTTTTTCGAAACTGGTTCATTTGGAGAGTACCTCAGTACTAGAACTTCTAGAGTAGTAGAACTTTTCATTTACTAAACTACTTAATATTTATGCCTTCTTAGGTTGCAAATTCATCCAATGCCTTCTAACCTGAGTGGGGAAAAGGGAATGTAAAACCCTTACTAGTTAAAAACCAACCCTTATAAATGAATAAAAGTCCCATTGTGACTTCAAAGTACAAGAGCTTTTCTTAGTTGATTCATGTCTATAAATTAAGTATGTCTCACGTTAATAACCTAACATAAAAAAATCAACCTTTTTTTTAACTCGGAGCGGCCCCTGTAAGTCACATCGTTGTGGTGGTCTAATATCTCGTTCTTATTCAGACTGTATAAAAGAAGGTTTTCATAAATACATAATAGTTAATAATATTCAAACTACCTACTATTAACTGGCTCCGGCACAGATGTAGGGTTATGTAAACAAAATAGGCACAATAAGTTCATGCCGCAACATTTTGAGACATTTTTAAAAGGTGTGGTTATGATTATAGCGGTTTCTTTGAATAAAGTTTTAAGGGGAAGCTACCTAACTAAATAAGCAATATATTTGAATTTTATCAGAGCTCTTGTTTAACTACGTATGTAAAAGTTCCCTGCAAACTTACGTGGCGTATTAGTTTATATAAATTACGTTTTATATTCTAATTTGTCTGGTGCATAGCGGCTATTCAGTCATTGTGAAACAGGCTTAGAGAGTCTTATTATTGTATTCATAACATAAAATCAAACATACCTACTTAAAACTACAAAACATAAGCAACATACTTTAAGTACTTACAGTATATTTTAAGTAATCGAACAGACCTAATATTTTTTGTTAGTCAGGAGTCATAATAAGCCATTTATAAGATATTTTCTAAACACGCTTATTCTTTTGAATGGTGCAAAAAGTATTTATTTTAAGTAATGTAGATGTAGTAGAACCTAGTTTTTGTTTGTAAAGTCTAGTCAAGCGTCAAAATAAACAATTTAAGTATAAGACATTATTTAAACAAGTTTATCTTTCGAATGGTGCAAAAGAAAAAATTACGTTGCGAAGAGCTTCCCTTTAATATTTAATACGTAAATTACGCGTAAGTTACGATACGAGGTGGGTGGCGCGCGTCCACAACTCAGCCTATTTGGTAATCACCTCACGAGTATCTGCGCTTGCGTGGATTGCGATATGATTGAAGATAATTGATCTGCCAAATGATAGTTCTAGAGCAAACATCGCTTCCCCATATGGTATAACTGTTTTATAGTTTACTATACTTTGGCCTGCGGCTATGCTTTGTTTTTGAAGATTAGATCGTAAAGTTTTGATTTTTAACCCATTGTGTATGATTTTATCTAATGAGATAAGGATAATTATGCCTTTGAGGTGCAGTTGACATATTAAGCCTATTTTTGTGTAGCAAAAAAAGCTACATTTATAATTTATAATTAGTCACGCAATAGTTTTGATGACTTTTTATTTAGAAGGTGAGACGACATATCTCATAAAAGAAACCAGTAAAGCTGCTTGTATGATCTATGGTTCTAATGTCAATTTAACATTTGAATTGCCCCGTTGGTTTAACCAAATCTTCTTATATATTAATGGATCGCAAAATGTGTTGGTAAGCGCATAACTCAACAACGCCTGGACCAATTTTGCTAATTCTTTTTTTGTTTTGTTTGTTATTGTCAGGAGAAGGTTCTTATATAAGAAAATATTAGAAAAGTAGAGGGGAAGATAAGGAAAAGGTTACCCTTTGATAGCGAGATAGCTGGACGCCGCTAGCAAAAACACAAACTTAATTTTAAAAGCCTATGCCTGTACTAGTACTTAAAACAGGCATTACTTGCCTAAAACGAGGCTCACAATGACAAACATTTTCGTTAAAAAAATAGTTCGTTCTAAAATTAAATTCTTTAGTATTTGTATTATTTTGTTACATAATCTATAAATATTGGATAGCGTAACTTAAATAGACAATATATCCTTTGCTGTATTTAACAATTAAATGTTTTTTGTACCAAATTTATTCTGACCATGGTTTTAAATGCAACTAGGTTTTAAATTATTTTAATGTTGCGTAGCTGATTTGTTGCTTCACTATGGGCAATTTCAAGAGCTGCACTTGCCACTAACCCGTCTCATGTCAGGTTAGAAGTTCTTTATCATCTAACATATCTCGTTTGAAGGAAACGTTAATCAAAGTTAGTCAATGTTTGCGACCAGTTAACTGCTACTTAGTTCATAATAATGACTGTCAGTCAATTCTTATTCAAATAATTTATACAAGCGAAGCTCTTGTGTAACTTAAAATTCATCGTCCGTAATATAGTTTGCCATAGCACTCTTTGTTCAAACGAAATTGTGATAACAAGTTCGTTTTGTTTGTAACCTGGAACTGAAGTATGTAGTCAGTTCTTTTGAAGATTTTACATTTTCATTTTGCATTTAGGAAGCTCCACTGATGTTTTGGATATAATTTCAAATACTCACTTTGGTGGTACTCATTCTGTATCTATCGCCCACTCTGTTCCTCCTCCATATCAATGATATGTTGCAAATTAGTGGCATTCATTGTTTTGCGGATGACAGCACGGGTGATGCCTTTTACGCCGGCCGTAATAACATTTCTCGGGAAAATGTCATCGAGAGTCGAAACAGGCTTGTGTCTGAAATCGAGACTTCTTTAGAGAGAATCTCAGATTGGGGTAGACTTAACTTGGTCCAATTTAACCCCGCAAAGACACAGGTCTGCGTGTTTACAGCTAAAAAATTGCCGTTGGTCGTATCCCCTCAATTTCAGAGCACCCCCCTCACAGCCTCGGCCGGTATTGGGATACTTGGCGTCGACATATCGAGCGAAGTCCAGTTTCGCGGTCATCTAGAGGGTAAGGCCAAGTTAGCCTCGAAGAAGCTTGGTGTGCTCAATAGATCGAGGCATTATTTCACCCCGGAGCATCGCCTGCTACTTTACAAGGCGCAAGTTCGGCCCCATATGGAATACTGTTCTCATCTTTGGGCGGGGGCACCCCAGTACCAGCTTCTCCCTCTAGACCGCATTCAACGACGAGCTGTCCGAATTGTCGACTGCCCTGTTGTCTCGGACCGGCTGGACTCTTTGGCACTGCGTAGGGATGTAGCCTCGCTATGTATTCTCTATCGCATCTATCACGGGGAGTGTTCTGAGGAATTGTTTGGTTTGATCCCCGCCGCATCTTTTCGCCATCGTTCCACGCGAAAAGTTTTTCATCCCCATCACATAGATGGTTGGCAGTCAATAACTGTGCGTTTCACCCGAAACTTTCTGCCCCGCACAGCAAAACTTTGGAATGATCTTCCGGCGGCGGTATTTCCGAACCGATACGACCTTCAAACCTTCAAGAAACGAGCATATTCCTTCTTAAAAGGCCGGCAACGCACCTGTGACTCCTCTGGTGTTGCGGATGTCCATGGGCGGCGCCGATCGCTTTCCATCAGGTGATCCGTCTGCTCGTTTGCCACATATTCCATAAAAAAAAAATCTAACAAGCAGTAGCTTAATAGTTTCTTTTTAAAAAGATCCAGTATGTTTTTAATACATAGATATCCCTTAGCTGGAGTTTCAAATCGATTTCCTTACGTTATTATTCAGCGTACATCACAAGAAATTATTAAAAACTAACTTTGATGCCAATTGAAAGCTGTAATTCAATGACAAATGTTCTCAAAGCCTTAATAGTGACGTCAATATGACTTAAGTAAGTCTATATCATTGCACCTAAGTTGTTGGAAAGATACATAATAATAGCGTAGCTGTAATAGATATTATAGTACAAGCAACTGGATTTAAAGGATTAGACGCTAATATAGATTGATTGACTTGATAGACATTAAAAATTTTAATTGATTTTACAGAATATCTTCGTAAGTGTTAAGCTACATGTATATCTGTAAGGAATTTACAGTCGGTCAGTTAGTAAGTTAGTGTTGCGAAACTTTAATTAGAATTCCTTTTTGTTACAGATTGTTTATGTTCAGTAGTTCCCACGCGAGAGGATTTTTAAAAGAAGGTATTTAATTTCATCGCCTTGCTTTATATTTTGAAAACTTCAAGGCATGTTATAAATCGTAGTGTTAAAAATCGATTAACGAACAGTTGGATTACAGTAAAAAAAATTATACTTATCATAACTTTAAGAGACTTTCTAATCACATTTAATTAAGATCAAATGAAGCTGATAAAAGTATCTGTAATTAAACGTAAATATCTTAGCCAGAGAAATGTTACGACATTTTGCTTTTCAAAGTTATTTTAATATTAACAAACATAGTTATAATAGTGTATTATATTTGCATTGTATCTTTGTGACCGCTTAATACAATTTAGCGACTTAATTAAAATAATCTACCAAACAGACAGTTTTTTTCTATTAGCTATAAAGCAAGTCCAAAATTAATTGCTTGTAAATTACAGTTATCTAGCACTGACATAAAAACTAGATTTGTCGCTGGCTATTAAATGGACGTACAGCTAGATTGTAATACACAATTACGATATTATTATTTTTATCATGGTCGACTACATACTTGTGTTAAATAAAAGAAATATTTAAAAAACTCTATTGCAACATACGGTGCTTACATGGCTTACTTTTTGTATTCGGCCTTGTTTAAATTTTAATGTAAAAGTGACACATTCTTGTTATAATGAGTATTTAATAGCGGGTTGTTGAGATATTACAAGGACGTACATTTGATTCGAAATTACTTTATGAACAATTTTAACCTAAATTCATCCATCAGCAAGGAAGTCGTACATATTTCTAGTCTATGTCTGAGACGTGATCACGAGCTAACCTAATTAAAAGGATATAAATTGTCTATTATCTGACATTTTGAGATCGATCATAAAATTGATACTTAATTTGCTGATATATTTGTGAGAAACTGTTAAAGAAAAATCTTGGTCTCATATTACCTAATTAGGTAATTTGTAATTAGTTGCTTGTGAACTAAACAGTTCGTTGCACAAGTTAATTTTACATTTAGGTTAGTCTCGTTAAATTTGTAGTGACAGTTACTTTGAGGACCACCTTAATCAGTATCGGATTAAAATATACTTGTAATTATGAATGATTTTATTTACTATTTCAGATTTTTTCTGGTAAACTCAACCAGTCTTTATGCTTAAAGAACTTTGTTACTGCTCATTGCTGGCCTTTTACAAGATAGTGAGGCATATTATTATCAGACTCATCGCCGTTCTTTTAATATTCTTTATAATTATATAGTTTACAAAGTTTGGTATGACCAGAGACCGGCAATTAGGTACACTAAACCTAAGGCTTTCGATCTTTCTTTCACTTTATTATTCTACTGTCAAAAATGGTAATGCAATTAAATAAATTATGTTCTTAAACCCTATCGTCCGGCGCCGTAACCCTGACATGTTAAATCAATTTCATTTATAAACTTAGACAGCTATTTTGTAACCAGTTAATAGTTAAAAGTACGTATCCGGTTAATCTCAATTATCTATCTAAATGGTTCCGACCAAAAATTGATGAATAATAGTCGATACAATAATCAGTTCAAGGGCGTTCTGCGCGTGCGCCACCCACGTGATAATCTTACCATAAAGAATTTAGTCAGTTAATTCACTTGTTAGTTATTGGTAACAGTAGAGATGGTATCGTTTCGATTATTTGTTAGGAGTTTGAATAAGATTGTAATCTGTAGTTCAATGAGATATAATTGAATCGGTGATGAAATGTTACGTCTTGCAAAATGCTTTATCAGATGACACAGCAGCTCATTTGTGCTATGCAAAAATGTAGGGTTAAAGTTTTCAGGTCTTTGTTTTTGTTTCTTTCAGACATTTATTTTGTGTCAAATGGAAATGATTTAGAATATACTTTTCTTAATTAACACAATAATTTTTCTCCAATAGGTACATTATAATAAGAAAATCATCGTACAATAGAGAATTTGTTTTTATTAAACAAAACAAAACAAATTTTTACAAATACGTTTACTCGTAGAAGCACAATCAAGTAAATACAAACCAAGGACTTATTATATATATCGATGAGATAATACAAATTAGGTAATATTATATTTTTTATTACTACCTATTTCTCTAAGTTAAATAACAACAAACAATAGTTAATAATAAAATGATTATTACTGGGATATAGGATATGGGATATAGGATTAGAACTGTTTTTTTTTTGCATCAGCAAGTTTACTAACATACAACCATTTTGGTGGAAACGTTTTATGAATTTACATAAAACCGTGTGTATGTTCAAGTAAGACACGATGAATTGATTAACAAATATTAGTAAAACTTATAGTGCGTGTAAGTATACATATAGTTTATTAACAAAATATTAATTGCCAGTGATCGGTAACGACCTATGTTCAGCAGTGGACGTCCTGTATGATATCGGTAACGATGGCAATATTTGATTATTTTAGCTATTAGCATGCAACATAACGTACGTAAGTCATTGAATGAGGGCGTCAGCAGTGGACGCCTTATTGTGATGATGGTGGCGATGTTTTATCTGATGATGAGATGATGTATGATACCTATACAATCATGACGATAAAAATATTGATTTAAATAAAGAAACACGGATGCTATAAAAAATAAATACAGTGTTTAAAAAAAACATAACATTCACAAGTTATTAGTGCAATCAAAGTCTCCTAAAATTTATAATTTTTGGCAAAGAGAATTCAAATTTATTGTTCATAATGACTGGTGCACCCCGAGGCGCTATCGGGCTGACCGACTTTAATTGGCCATCATTCGACAATGGTTTAAAAAAGACATTGACCAAGTATCATTCCAATTGACCCACGAATCCCGTCTCTGTTGTACACTCGGCTAGAAAATATGTTTTCGTCTTATTCTCGACTTGTAGTCAATTTTTGTTATATCCATACTAATGTTATAAATGCGAAAGTAACTCTATCTGTCTGTCTTTTCTTCACGCCTAAAATACTGAACCAATTTCTGTAAATTTTTATACCAAAAATCTGCAGGAAGTCACTATTACTAAGCGAACGGAGTCGCGGACAAAAGCTAGTTTTATAATAATACAAAATTATATCACCCTTATACATTTTTTCGCTTGCAAATAAGTTATGATATATTTATTGGTGTTACCAATGGATAAGTGTTGTTACCAAATACATTTATAAAACTAGCTGCCGGAGTTTACAATTTTATTCTTTTTTTCCAAAATATTGTAGATACTATAAGTAGCCAATTATATTTTAATTATTAGGTATACAATAACAATTTTATGAAATATAATGTAAAATTATAATTTTATACCATACCAAATAAAACGACCGCTCCAAACAAATATAAAATTTTTAACTGTATTAAAAAGTACACAACTTAAATAAACACACTTTTGCTCTAATGTGTACCACAAAAATTGATCAATGGTTTTGCAATGACTGCGTTTGCGCAACCAATAATTGAAACAAGGTAGGCGGCAGGCTCACCTAACGTTTGGAATACACTTATCCTTAACAGGTGTAAAATGAACATAATTCTGTGAACTTCGTGATCATATCTCACAGTTAATGGGACTTGCACTAAATAAATACTTTATTAACATGACTCTTGAGGCTTAATGCATCTAATTGACTTATCAAATGGGCGTGTGAGCATTACTTTTGTTCGTGACTGTACTTATTTACCAGACCCGTATGCTTTTTATAGTTTTTATTTATTGTACTAGTTTTATTTTGTAAGTTTTTTAAACCTTGCACCTACTTGAGTGTTTTGTACTATTATTAACTACTAACTTACGCTCGCGGCTTCACCCTCATGATATGTTGGTAAAATGTAGCCTATGCGTTAATCCAGGGTATCTACCATATCTATCAACAAAATCTGCCCAGCTATCTTGCGTGAAAGAATAACAAAAATGCATCCATGCATTCTTATAAACTTTCACATTTATAATATTAGCAAGAAGGATAAAACGACTACAAAATATAGGTACCTAATGACATTGGCGAATGTTTTCTGATTAATTTTCTGTTCTGATACGTTATATTTATAGGCCCAATCCTTCCCCTCCTAAATCTCTAAATCTCCAAATCCCAAATCCCTAAAAGGTCGGCAACGCTCGTAACTCCTCCGTTGCGAGTGTCCATGGGCGGCGCTGATTGCTTACCATCAGGTAATCCGTCTGCTTGTTTGCTATATATATATATATATATATATATAAATATATATATATATATAATCAAGTTTTCGTTCCCATGATAGTGTACGAAGTATGATCGTTGGATCCGGGAGTCAGTGCATTTTATGCTTCATAAATATATTACCATAAAACTAAATGAATTATTAAATGCGTAACTCATACGTACCTAGATATGTCTACAATACTTAAGATTTATTTATTCTTATTTAATTGCATTTATTTGAACTGGAAGTTATAAATTGCTTCTAATAAATTAGTTTGTATGGTTTCAACGTGCAGGTACGTCAATTCGAATGTGACGAGTTTTATTAAGTAATTTCGACTGTGATATAGAGCCTTTATAATCAACTTAATTCAGATGCTTCAGCATACAGCAAGTTTATATTCCCTCAATAAAACTTATGTTATCCATATAATATATTCTTCGTTAGATTCATCTTGTAATCAGTACACAGCGATTTATATAATACGATTTGAACGAAATATATTTACTAACTTCAATTTCAACTTAAATTAATTGATTAATTACAAATTATTATATTGTGTTTAAATGTTTATAATAGTACAGCTATATTCTCCTGTTTGATAAATTACGAGATTACTTAAAAAAGCCAATAGACAACCACTGACTGATGTTTTGCCGGGGTTGCGGGTTAAGCGCAATGAGTCACCGCACTCACCGCGGCCTCGGCCTAGAGCGGAGAAGAAATGGGGGTTTTTAGTCAGTAAGAGTCTGCATTCTCTCTCACGCCTCACCCTAGGCGGGAGAAGTTATTTGATGATTTTACCCTGACAAAAAATAGAGGGAAGTTTTCTTTTATGTGTGGAACGTCATCATTGTTAACAACCTCTTCTGTTTTAGAACCTTACTGCTTAAAAACCGCTCTGATTCTTTTCCTGCTACCTCTCCACTGCAACCTCGACCGAATTTAATAGCTTACCTCTACTTCTAATTATGTATAATAAATACAATAGGTATACTTTGTCGTCCAAGTTTATAGTCAAAGTCACCTGAGAAAATCGGCTGAGGAGACAATTAAAATAAATATTTATCATTTAAAATCTGGCTCACATAATGCTTTTTAGTCTAAATTAGAGGACAAAATTAACTTAATAATAGTTCTCATAAAAACATCCATTACTATTGTTATGTAGGCCTATGTTATGTAAAAATAATTCTGATTCTCAGGTCTATTGATCATTAATTTGTGTATCACAATGGGTTATATATCATATCTAACAGTGTCAATGTCACTGACCCTCGGGTGGTTACATACTGGTGGCATAATAGGCACTTGTGTTAGGGGTCAAGGCTTCAATGTGAGAATCGCGTGAGAAGACCCGTGGATATAATACTTTTTTTCTATGACTTTAAACTACAAAAAAGGTTCTGGACGGGACCGTCCATATACAAGGACATACGCTTCTTTCATTTTGCCATTCTATTGTCAAATCAGTTTTCATGACAAAATGGCATTCAAAATAGAAGAATTTTCCAAAGAAGTAAAATAGAATAATAACCAACGACTGTAGTGAATAAAAATGTATGTGTGGTGTGACGAGAATGCATAAAGTGAGAAATGAGTATATTGGAGGAAGTTTGAAAGTGGCGCCAGTGACTGAAAAGTTGAAAGGGAACCGTTTGTCTTAGTATGGCCATGTGAAAAAGAGGGATGAAATGCATGTTACAAAAAAGCCATGAGTATAAATGTGGCTGGATGGAGAGGGAGAGGGAGACCAAAGAAAATATGGATGGATTGTGTGAGAAATGATATGGAAGACAGAGGAGTTAGCGATAGCGTGACGGATGACAGGACAGAATGGAAGAAAAAAACATATTGCGCCGACCCCAAATAAAACGGGACAAGGGCAGGAAGATGAGATGACAGTAGTGATTAAAAAGTAGAAGCAAAATCAAAATGATTTCAAAATATACTTTCCATACAAGGCCTCGGGTGCAATCGCGAGAGCAGGAGAAGACACGCGTTGGTTTTAAGACTAAGAGTTTTGACACTCCCATATTATACACCCAGGGTGTTAAAGAGGCCATTTGATGAATTACCAAACATTCAAAAATAGTTCAAATTTGTAGCAAGACGTAGTAAAACAACTCAGGCCTTTATAAAATCTAGTTGAATTCTAAAAGTCTTCTATTTGTGTCTACTATTTGTGGAAAAACAGCGATGTTTAATAAATTATGTTAAAATATTACCTATTGACAACATATGCCACTCATTATATATTATAGTGTTACGTTAGTTTTATATAATTGTATTCGTTTATCTGTGTGTCACGTCGTGGTGGCCCGGAGGTTAAGGAGCCCGCTTCTCATGCATGAGGGTGTGGGTTCGAAACCTAGCAAGTACCAATATGACTTTTTCCGAGTTATATGTACTTTCTATGATTATTTAGACACCACTGACAAACGGTGAAGGTAAACATCGTGAGGAAACCTGGACTTATAATTTCTAATTATAAGCTTGAAATCGCCAACCCGCATTGAGCAAGCGTGGTGATTAATGCTCAAACCTTCTCCGTGTGAGAAGAGGCCTTTGCTCAGCAGTGGGCTCTTATGGGCTTATGATGATGATGATGATGATGATGATCTGTGTGTCATTTCTAACCAGATTACGTTTGTTTTATTTGTTTTATAATATTAATTGACACGGATATCGCCGTTAGTTCCGCCTTTAAGCTTATAAGATTGACTAGTCTTTCTTTATAGCTGTCTAAGAACATTCGTATATTTATTCTCGATTTTGTTATGCCATTTTTTAATGTTGTTTCTAAGCAGCTTACAGCGTTGTGTTTCGCCTTGTGATTGAAGTTCCCAAAGGCCCAATCCTTTCCCTCCACCAATCCCTAAATCCACAAAACTCTAATCCCCAAAAGTTCGACAACGCACTCGTAACTCTTCCGTTGTTGCTTTTGAAGAGGTTGGCAGTTACTCGCGATTATGACGTCAAATAGCATATGTATAATAATTTTTAAGTACATACTTTATGTAATGTTAATATGTAGGTATATTATTGCTATTGTTTTTATAACAGTATAGTACACGTACATGTAAGTCTATGGATAATGATTCTTGTTCACCTACTTTTAATTTATCTCTGCCTATGGTATTAAGCCCAGCTACTGTACACACTTTTTGTGCATAAAGATATAAAATAAATAGCAACGATTTTGTGCTTAGCTATAGCTTTTACATAAATGTATGTATGCTTAAACAGTGATCATTAGATATAGGCAGAACTTGATTTATTTTAGACAATTACTCACAAAAACAACCAATCAAAAGTCTTCTCCCACTTTCTCGTAATGTTATCAGATCTCCGATCAATAAATCCAAAGATGAACTTTTGTGATAAAACATGTGATTGGCTAAACATATGAATAACGACCAATCAAAAACTAACATAAAACAGTCAGCAAGATTTTTGTTTAAAGATCCTTATCTTAGATAAGATAAAGTTACAACCAGTTTCTCAGATACAGCTTTACATCCGATGATATTTGGTAAAAGAGAGCTTGATCAATTTCATTCCTGTTAACTAAAATAAAATATTAAACGTGTCAATAAGTATTGACACTTATTGACAAAAATCAATAAAATCTGTGGATAGAGCGGTAAGTGAATAGACGTAACAACTATCACCTCAGATATGGTAGGCAATCGGCGCAGCCCATGAACTGCAGCACCACAGGAGTTGCATGTTCATTGCCAGGATAGATAGGATAGGTCTCTTCTAGATTAGAGGGATTAGGGATTGGGTTTAAGGTATGGGTAACGTCACTCACACGGTGAAACACAATACAAAATATGTATCCTGTTTCACGCCGGTTTTTCGTGAGACCCTAATAGCACTCCAGTTGAGCCGGCCTATTTGTACTTATCAAATTATGATACTCCCATATTATATAAACTTATTCGTAGAAACGAACTTTGTTGTCTCAAAAAAAATCTTGGTTTAAAGATTATTTATCTAGGTACTTTAGGATATAATCGTATATTTATGTAGCTTCTACAGTTGGTACTAACTCGGAGAAAAATATTGCTTTAAAATGAGATAACATCAAAATGATTGGCTTATCAATCGGTACTAGAGTTTTAACTTACTTAAAACGCTCACATAGCTTCGGGCTACGAAGTTAGTTCAATGTATTGCCGTTAATGTCAATATTTATAAGCCAAACTGACTTAACTGACACAATCTGCTCTAATGGACGTTTATTTAAAACAATTATTTTCGATTGACGCTTTATTTTATTAAGAAACTGTTAATTCTGCCCTTAAGCATCTCGTCTGTGTTAATATTACGAACTTTATCATTTTTATTGCCGAAATTGGCCGCGGGCAAATACGATAAACGTGCTTGTTGATAGAGGAACCTTCTACAAGGGTATTCACCTGTGTACTTGCATAGGTGCTGTAACAACTGTTAAGAAATTGAAAATTTAATGAATCGAGTTCATGGTCGAACTTGACAGAAACATTTGTCACAATACTTATTTGTTGGATTAATTTTTATATACATATTACTATATTCATCCCGCGGTTTTGCACATGCCTTTAGAAATAATGTAGGTATCCCGGTATGTTAAAAACGATGTTTCAAGCGACAAATCGACTAAAATAAGCCAATCAAATTAAAATTAAATAGCACTCAGGAGAATTGTAGCTATCTATCTTAAGAATTTGGAAAGCCGACCGGCGATTCTAAAGACAACCCATAGATACATACAAACTTTCAAATTTTACCTGTTCATAATATTAGTATAGAATTATATTTACGTATTGAGCTACCAAAAAAATAAAGGACAGATTTGCGGCTAATTTTCAATGATAATATAATTAATTGACTCCCTATTGGGAGTAGCTATAAGGTAACTGTTTCAATTATTTATAATTCAAGTACTTATTTCACACGTAGATAATTAAAAGTTTTGTAATATTGGAAATCAATCTAGCAATTGCATAAATCTTATGTACATATTTTAGCCTCCATTCAAAGTCATGTGACCCGTTTATCAAATATGGCCTATTAGACAAAGTCGGTGATTATATGCATTGCATTGATCAATTGGTCCAATAATGACTGGTTTGTTTAATAGCTTAGAGGCATGAGTAAATTGGTTATACATTTTACTCAATCTGTTGTAATTCGCGTGGGAAGACAAGTTTACTACTGTTTTTCGTATACGTCGCTTTGGTGTATTAAAAAGTAATTAATTTGTTTAAGTCAGGAGATTGAGTAAGATTATTTATACGTTATAATGTGAGACGTTTTAAATACTATAAAATTAACTAAAAGTATTTTTTTTTAAAGTTAAACATACTTATTGGCAGCATAGTAATTACTTGTTGTGTTTGTAGTATGTATTTTGATTAACTTTTATTTACGTAGGAGACAATTTTATTCGAAGAGGAACTCTTATTTTAAGTAGGTATGTTGTTGTATTATAATTGTCTGAATTTTATTGTATTGTATTGCATACAAAATTACTTAACCAGTGTATTGATTCCGTGTTTACTATAAACAATGTTAAGTTCAAAAATAAGTCGAAAGCAGAAATTCAATTGATCACTAAACGACAGCAGATCTATTATACATTCAAAACAATTACATACAAATTTAAATATCACAAAATTAAATTAACTTAATCAAAGCTGTATTAATAAAATATCAGTTGTATCAATACCTCGTTGTTGACTTGTAAGTATAAATTTTAATTAATTTCCTTCTAAATGCGGGTTTGAGGTAGCCATTAATTCTGACGGATAAATCAATACTTATTTATATTGACAGGACACTAACGTAACTAATTCGTTTATGTAGTACTTGTTATGTAGCTGACATGAATATCGAATTAAGGTAGAAGAGAGGCTTAGATGTCTGTGAAAGTAGTTCTGAAATAAAAATGTTTTATTAGCCTGCTAAGTGAGTAAGGAATTCTTTGCAGTTACATCATTAGTGAATAAGTTTTTTATGACTACATAAATTACTTATGTATTTTGTTTTATGATCAAGCTTTATTTTAATAATATTATTATTTTTAAGTTTCGTTGACTGACCAGTAAAACTTAATAGCCGAACGAACAATTTCTTTATAGTTCAAGTTGACCATTTTAACATAAAGTTCTTAATGTCAATAGTAAATAGTGTGACATAATAAGAACAAGAATCAAGAATCTATCTATTTTTGTTTAATTTATCTTTCCAGATAAATTAAACAAAAAAGATGTTATGATCTACATAACCAAGTAGAACGAGATTTGAAAAACACTTACTTATATTAAGCTAATGAGAAAAAAGTATTTCACCACAATATTATATTTCCACGGCTGATAACCTTTTTATGAATACCGCAACTTTCTTTTATGAATGCATGCAATGACATGTTTAATTAGTTAAGTTGTCAATAAAATGTCATGACCACATAAATTTACAACACTTGAAATACCGATGAATATGTAGAATAGCGACACTTAAGTAGTTCTGTACCCAAAGATAATGAAGTAATAAGAAAGTAAATTAATAGATACATATGTGCTAAAAAAATATACTACACATATTATATTTTAAGATTTTTGGGGGAAAAATCATCAAATGCCTGTGTTCGCCCTGGATGAGAAGGGTGAGAGTCAGACTCCTACTGACTAAAAAGGTCGCGGTACCCGCAAATCGGGATTCTAGATTTCAAATAACATGCTTAACATACAACAAGTTTGATTGTACGTAGAAAAGTTAGTTTTACTTCGGCGCGAAAAAAAAATACAGTATCTACAATAATTGAAGAGAGGTGGCCAATTGCTGTGTCAACCGTGGCGTAAACAAAAATACAGCTAGCCAGACACAAAATAAGAACAAAAAGTTTCTGTACCAAATCAATTTTTGCTGCATTCATCCGAATGAGTAACCACGGGTAAAGGAATCTCATTATTCGATTTCGTAACATGTTTTCAAAAAACAACGAACAAACTTACAAAAAAGAATCAACTAGAAAATTCAAATAATGCTCAAGATGACCTGAAAGTGAATTGTCCACTATTACATAACCAGTTTCTACTTGCAGTTTTACCTGTGTGATTTAGTAAAAATATTATGTTATACTTTGTCTGGAACTATAGTATAACAAAACACCGTAGTCTATTATATTAAAAAAAATGGTGCGGTTTTTTTGTTGTACATAAAAGAGTTCAGAATATTTTTTTATGTGACCCTCCTTAGCCTCCAAACACGGCTACAATTCTTATAAGACAAGTTAAAATTTACAGTAGATACAACAATGAAATTACCGATACACTAAATTCCGGCGGCGGGACACGCAAGTGAATTCAAAATCTCAAATATCAGATGCCAGTGTTAAAAAAATATTGATTATTTTACAATAAAATCTGCTAAGAAACCTAGTTGGGAAAAGGCCAGAAGTAAAATAATTATGCAACTGTGTATTAGCATAGCCAAAGACAGTGTTTATTAGCGTAATTAATAGATCAATCTAAATAGCCTGAATTCCTATCGCAATATGGCGGAAGACTTTAGCCTTATAGCAATTATGTATCACGTAAAATAGTGTAATAAAATATATAGCGGTTTTAACACTTAATCAAACTGTTGAGCATTTGGCTTAATACTGCTTTTATAGGTACTAGATATACGTTACAGAAATTAGAAGTATATGTATATTATTGTTTATCACCAAACTGGCGTTTTTTTTAGGTTTTGCTAACGAACTAAGAACATTTTTAACATAAAAAAAATTACGTGACCTCTTTCGATCCCAATGCCATCTAGGGAGTTTCCATGTAAACTTTTTGTACTTGGTTTGGTAACGTACATAAGATATAAGTCGAAATGTACCTCAAGGTAATTTAATAATGGAATTGGAATCCACCGCATGTGATCAAGCCAAAAGTAGTTAAAAAACTTTATCTATCCTATAAATTAATAATTTAGCAAGAATTTGTCCAATAATTTACACACAGGAGCTTTTAGCTTAAGATTGAAACTTGCCCCATGATGGTAAAAGTTAACAAACCAACTAACTTCTATGACTATACATATAAAAATACCACCAAGTCAACATAATATTCGCTAAAGTGATTGATAAAGCATTAATCTCGTTGAAAATACGGAAACCAAATCGATTACTTGAAATAGTAAAAGGGACTTAACTTGCAACAAAGAAGGTAAGTTATTCGTACCAAGTAGGTAGTAACTAAATAATGAATTAACAAAATGGGAGTAATTCGGTAGTTTCCAACTACCTAGTCAAATGCAATACTTTTATCCAAATGTAAAAAACTATACTTTTTTAATTTGTATGAAAAACTGAGTAATTACGTCATAGTATTTTTCCGTCAAATAGCTTACTTATTTCTTGATAATTAGCTACAAAATATCTAAAACGGAGTGTATCGATCGATCGATGGATAAAAATATAGTTACTTTTCAATATTTTATTGTCTAAAACGTCGAATTTATTTATTTTTGACTTAGGAAGCTAGCCAATTGTGACTTTCTTTTTCTATGTTTAGGTGTGTAACACAATCGTAAAAACATGAGACCATGTGTGTTGAAATTACGATTACTGACCGAATATTATCAGGTATATATATGTATTTTCATCGATTAATTTTTAGTTTTCACTTAAACATATATGACACAAACAATTAAATGTTTTGTCATGGGAAACTAGAGTCAGAAATACTTAGAAGTGATTTCTCTCGAACAGTTATGTATTGTTCAATGTGATTAATGTCTGACCTATTTATAAATTAGGCACTCAAAATGATAAGATTATACCTTATCGTGACTAGTTTGTATTATTTAGAATAAGTGCGTTTTACAATGAAATAATATGGTAGTACGTACATTTATGATTTACAATTTTCATTCATAAACCTCACTTAACCAGTTTTTGTGAAAATATAAGCGGAAATAAACAAGTTCCTCAAGTAGTCTTTGCGACATGATCACAAATTCACAGTTCTATGCATTTCATGCACATATTTTACGAGTCGAAGCTAATTGCTTAAGAAACTTGAGTTATGCCACTGGGCGGCGCATAAAAATGAATAAGTTAGATAAAATTTATGTCCCTATGTAAGAACTAGGTATTAAAATTAAAAGTAAAGTTTTGCAATTATGAATAGTAATAATTAAATGCCTATTTAATTGAAACTCTAAAACTTTTACTAAGATACCGAGACGTGAATACTATTTTATTCGAAGACTTTAGAATACCAGAGTAGTTGCAAGTGCAATGCTGGCATTAGGGTTTTGGGGATGCAAGAATTGGGGAGGGAAGGGGGAGGGGACGGATAAGGCCTCAGATAACCTTACTCACAGGGCGAAACACTACGCTGTGTAGTGTTGTAAAGTATAATTTTACCAAAAAACATAGATATGCTTGTCTTAAATCAACACTTCTTATTTAGGAAACTGCAATTAGCTGTAAACTTTTCTGACAGGAAGTAGTTGAAATTGTTAACATTACACCAGTTCTAACAGCTAAAATACCTTTTAAGGGAATAGATCTGCATAGGAATCCAGTACCCGAGGTACACGGATAGTCTCGCTGTCGAAACAAAATCGACCCAATAAATAACACAATTGCAGCGAACTTGTCTTCATTCAAACTTCAATTTATAGTGACTCATTCTGCATAGAATTCCTAATAGGATCCGCTGAGAGGATAATTTGCTCAGCTTAGGTAACTATAAGCCATTATGGACTTAGAAAATTTTATTCAGTACGTCTAATAATTACAAGAATGTTTAGTGAAATATGAAGTCAGACAAAACGAAAAGAGAAAGATGGTCTGTTTTAATTCAGAAGTTATGAAAATGAAGTAGGTATTTCAATTTTTGTAAGACGGTTTCTCAAATTGTTGTACTTCTTAGTTTAGCTTCTTACTCTTTGCAAAGCTAGCAAACGAATCAATAAATCCCTTTATCTTGAATCTAGGCAAGAACGAGCGTTATGCAAAGCGTTTGATTTCACCCTTAACTAGCCAGCAATAGACGACCGTGTACGTACAATAAAATTTAATACATTTGTGAAGAAAATTGACGTTTATTACATTTAATAGAAAGGATCTTACAATAGCATAAACTATTTACGTAACTTTCCCATCATACTAACAGAACTATTTCAGCCTAAAGGCATATAAATGCGTGCCTTGGTCTATTCACAGTGTGTTCACAAAATTCTCATTGAAACGTCGCCATACAAACAGACGAGCGATAGCATCAAGAAACCTGTTTGCAAATGGATGTGGCTAGCGGCGCTCAAACACTGCCAATTAGCAGCATTCAGTCTACAGATTTCAAAGTCAAGATTGTGAACTTAGGGTATATGGTTGGCATTTTCTTATGAGACACATTAGTACATAATTGCTTTTGACTGCACTATTTACTAAAGACTTCGTAAATATGTGTTAACAAATACTCCAAAGGATGGATTAGGATTTACAGTGAGGGAAAATCTTTTACTGCTGAACATAGGCTATAAACGAAGCGGATGAAACTTGTGTATAATGAAAAGAATGTATAATGAAGATTAGTGTCATTGACAATCTTCTATCCTTCTAAACGTCCGGGGCCTAGTGGTCCCGTGAATGACCTTTGGAAGGCGTACGAGGAGCCGTAGAACAGTTTAAATAAATATAAATGTGATGGGACTATGGGTCATCAGCCGACCATTATAAATGTAAAGTATGCACTATAAAAGTGCACCCAAGAACAATCCTCGATTGATGCAGGACTATTGTGAAATGGAGTAAAAATTTATAGAGTTATGGGTATTGGTTGCTATGGACTAGTGGATGAAAACTAAGATAATACTATGGCCCCTGCCCCTGACCAATATTGATACATACGGATAAACAGGCAGGGGGTGACTGTCAAACTCAAATAATGGGCCCCCGGAAACGGCCACTAGTACCTATGTAGCAACACAGGGGCAACATACGTTGAGCTGCTTGGGGAAGGAGAGGCATCCCACGGCTATAAGAGCAATCCCGAAAGTACGGTCAAGACCCCTACCAGCACCTTACCTTACCTTGACCTTGTCAATGACACTAATCAATAAGTGTTTTTTTTATGTTATCAAAGTCACTAAGTACCTACTCTTATAATAATCATCTTAAGTGTAAAAGTATACTAATGTATCAAAATCTTTAAGTCAAATTCCTCCCTAAATCCTTCTCAGCTTCCGTTAAATCAAAAAGTATCATAATTGCCTACGCATTTGAACACTTATAGCTTAATATTTGCTTAATGATATATTCTTGTTATAATTTATTCATACAATTACTGTCGAAGCGAAGAAGTTTTGAAACCACTTTTAAATAGGTACTCATATCAAAATTATTACGTGCTGATGTACCAAAACTACTTATGAAGAGTTGATTCACCCTTGGTAATAAAAAAATACTAATTTACAAAATTCATATCTACTTTTTTACATCTGAACTTGCTATGTTATGTTATAGATGCAGATGTATTGGTTTTGATTTAGTATGGAGATTGAACTCAGTGAAATTCTGATAAGACATTTTCTTTCTTTTTTTGATAAGATTTTGGGAAAAACACATATTGTTAGGAAGGAGTCGATAATTATTACGTGACTTTGTATGGATCAGGGTCTCGATCTTGAAACTTTATGTTTAACCATTTCTTTGCTTTGGTCCGTGACCTAGTAGGAAGGTTATGAAATTCCAACCTTAATTATTAGAATAGTTAAAATATAGAAATGTAGGCAAGTGTAGTCTATTGCACCATTATTTTATAAATATACGAAACTCTTGAACTTGTTGGAACATCTGAGTCGTTAGAATTGTTAAGACTTTAGGAATATCTACTAGCGCCGAATCGAATCAGATGCCTTAAAATCGCTACAAATTTAGCAAATTAGTTTTAGAAATAATAGCATAGGACTGTTACAATAGCAATAGTAAATACTATAGTAATAAACGCGGCTATTTTTAATTCCCTTATTGTCTATAATCAAATAAGGTGTATTACATTATGTTAAATTAATTCAGTATTTAAACTAAAAAGTATTACAAATCACATAATTAAGGTCTTACTTTAAGCAATCTCCTCCGCCTAATATATCCATGGTTACAAAATACGTCATTAGTTTTATACTTACGATTTCCGTTTCCGGAACCTACTGTGATCATTAGATCATGGAAACTGTCACTACGAAGGCAATCGGAGAGAAAAATAATGGCTCTATGAAGTTGGGAATGTTTAATTAGTCTCGTTTCCTTTAACAAAAGATAATCACTTTAAAATTTTGTATATATTTAAAATCTAGATTACGTCATAGATGCCTCAAATTGTGCCCTAAAATTTGGAACGACTTCTGATTTTTTTGCCTAGTTTTTTAAATCAAGTGATCTTAATTAGCAGTTAGTTGCGCTTACCACTAAATTATTCAGACGATCTTGCTAGATAATGAAATTCAGTAATACTTTGTAATATTTAAATAATTAATTACAAACTTTTTATAAAGAGCATCTGGTTAAGTCTCAACACATGCAAAAGCCGCAAGTAATGTACCTGGCCACCTTTAAGTTACAAAATAGGACATACATAAATAACTTTGAAGTACAATTAAACGATATTGGCACCGTTTTGTACAACAAGCTATATTAACTTAAATCGGAACACTTAAAGAAATTAAGCAAATGTTTTACAGACGTTATTGAGATAAATGTTATTTACGAGGAGGTTCGATGCAATGAACTTACACAGGTATTAACACTATTTGCTTGTTAATTATATTGTTAAGTAGGTAAATTAGAAGTTTTACAGCACGAATTATACGTACCTAACTCTTATTACGAGGTGAGCAGCATATTTTCAGTTAATTTATACTTCTGAAACGCATGGCAGATATTAAAAGGCGCTGCTTGGCGGCAGCGTCACTTAAATCTTTGCATAATTCATCACATGTATCTTGGTAGTGGTCATATAAGCGAGTCAGTCCTCTGCACCTGCCTTTCTTCTTGTTGCTGCATTTAATAAAGAGTTATCAAAGCCTATCCATAAGTAATCAGAACACGACGGGGCGCCTTCTCCATCAATTCCCATTTCACACTACCCAATTAAAAAGAAGAACTTGTGAAACAGAATAAAATGAATTGTGTAAATAAATTAATTCATGGTATTACAGTTTTTGTCTAAGTGTTCAAATATCTGTGCCGGAAAATTGCGAATTTAAATTCGTTTATGTAGGTCAAATAGTTTGGTGCCTTTAGTTACTAGGTGGAGTAATAATTTTGTTTAAATACTTGAAAGTAGTAATTTGGTATGTTGAAGTACCAAATTATTTTAGAGCTTTCTTATTTTTGAGAATGTAATGTGCCTTAGAATTACCTAATCTACAGAATATGATTTAAAAAATGGATGTTGTTACTTCTGTGGTTACATACATTTTAGTAAAGTGGTGTTTCTACAATACAAGATATCTCTTTAAAACGAATTTCATTTTAAATGGATATCTTTTTAGTTTAATTTAAAAAATTTATGCCATGCAGTTTTTTTTTATTTTTTATTAGATACATACTATCATTTTATTTTGTTTTCTTCGAAAACTCACTCATTGCAAAGTGATTGCAATCGTTAAATGTGAAGTTAAGCCTGTTTTTACTACATTTCTACTTTTATATTGTTCAACCTTCTAGACAAGCCATATAAAGAGACGCAAAAGAAAGCTGTAAGAACAGTCATAAAAATTACAAGAAATATAAGGTTTTGTCAAAGTTCATATTAGCATAATACAAAGCAATAAAATTACTAACAAATTGTACAATTAATATTCGGTCCACGGCTAAAGTACCAGACTTTAACCACTATAAATTGACAGTCAATTTAAATAACTACGTGCCTATAATTCTTTATTGTTGTTTAAAATATTTACCATGGTTTTAATGGCTCGAGCTGGTGAAATCGTAAAGCTAATGAATTTTAATATATTGTCTAAGCGCATTTGCTTGCTTTGTTGTTTTTTTAAACGGACTCTATTTATTTTATTTCCTATAAGCCGATGAGGGCTTGATAATATTTTATATCAGCAAATCGTTAGGGTAGGCATATGGTCAGCAGTGAACGATTTCTCGCCAACTGTTGACGGTTGAGACAGAAAAGACTACGATTTTTGATTAACAAATATTGACATCTTTCTCTATACTGACTATTACAGATCGGAGATTACGGCGCGCTACAGAGACCCATTATACCACCACATTCGGGACCCATTAAGGCCGATGTCCAGCTGTGGTTGTTAGTATTTACCAGCGCAATGATGAACCGCAACCTGGCTCCGTGGTGGCTATGTCGTGGTGGCCCGGAATGTCGTGGCCCGGAATGTCGTGGCCCGGAGGTTAAGGCGCCCGCTTCTCATGCATGAGGGTGCGGGTTCGAAACCTGGCAAGTACCAATGTGACTTTTTCCGAGTTATATGTACTTTCTATGATTATTTAGACACTACTGACATACGGTGAAGGTAAACATCGTTTGAAATCGCCAACCCGCATTGAGCAAGCGTGGTGATTAATGCTCTAACCTTCTCCGTGTGAGAAGAGGCCTTTGCTCAGCAGTGGGCACTTATAGGCTGATGATGATGATGAACCTGGCTCCGAGCAGAAGAAAAAACGAAGTTTTTAATCATTAAGAGCCTGACATAAAGGAATGCTGTTTTACTCGTTTGTACTCGACTGAGGAACATCAACATAATAACTTCTTTTGGGTAAACCAGCTGACCCAGCTTATTTTGTACCGCATCAAAAAGCTTAGAAAGATTTGTTCTTTGAAAGGTTTAACACCTTGGTCTTCAACAATTGGTAAGTCGGTCCAGCCGTTTCAGACTTATTGCAAGACAAACTTTTTGTATGACTATGTATAATAATACTACTTCGAATCATTAAATCAAACTGTATAAGATAAGCACAAAATTAAATTACCATGTAGATAGCAAAAACTTTCTCTATTACGATTGAAAATGGCATTCAGTTTATAATTAATTCCTGATAACTTGCATAAATTAATATTTAGAAGCAGATAACTTTTTGTGACTTGACCTTCTTAATTATTTTTATCAACCACAGAGACCTGTTACCAAGATACCTAGAAAAGAAGACCACTTTTATAGTATCTGCAGCTATTTTTGATGTGATAGAATGAAAAACGAACAGACGGCTTACCTTAGCAATGAGATGGATGGATATCAACAATGCCAGAGGAGTAACGAGTGCGTTGCCGGCCTGTTGGGGATTATGGTTGCAGCGATTTTGGGATTAGGAAAGGATTGGGGATGGGAAGAAGAATTAAGAAAGAAGGCTGTAAGTATCCCTAAAATCGAGCCGAAGAGAGCCATGCTCTCCCACATTTATACGTTATATTTCCACACACCAATTCATGTATAACACACATAAATTGATTATTTATGGAAGTAATAAATATTTCGTTTTTACAATGATGTCAAAAAGTCAATAATTATTTTTGTTCAATTTCAGTGTGGGAGAGCCATGCTTCGGCACGAATGGGTCGGCTCGACCGGAGTGATACCACGGCCTCACAGAAAACCTTTAGGTTATTGAAATAACCACTGCGTTGTGTTTCACCGTGTGAGTGAGGTTACCGGAGGCCCAATCCTTCCCCTTCCCCAATCCCTAAATCTCCAAATCCCTAATCCCTAAAAGGTCGGCAACGCACTCGTAACTCCTCCGTTGCGAGTGTCCATGGGCGGCGCTGATTGCTTACCATCAGGTAATCCGACAGATCGTTTGCCGACCTATTACATAAAAAAAAATTAGACGCTTACAGGCACTTTTGAACGTCTAATAAAATTCCGAAGATATAGTGTCAGTCTATCGGCAGTCCACGTATTGAATATGGTACACCTTCATTGCAAAAAATACTAACTTAGTATAATGCTAAATGATTTTACGAATTCATTAATTTCATATACCCTAAGTATATAGTATTTATCCTTTCATATTAATTGATTATTGTTTCATAACATATCTAAGTAAGATATATTTATGAAACAATAATTGCATATGACTATAATTAATGGCATTTCTTACATACATCTAAACCACACACATTCACTAAACTTCCCAGAAAACGTAATGGTGGCACATAAATCAGTTCTCAAGTGTCGCGTGGCATGCCAATTTGTTGCGCGTGCGCTCACGTGCCCGAACGCGTTCCGCCTACACTTCGGCATTCATCGGATACTGTGGGAAAAAACGATGCGCGTATGTAAATTTTTTAGATATTTTGGGAAAGTGATATTGTTAAAAGTAGACTAATTGAATAATTTCTTTTATTCACTTTGGCTACTTCTACTTAATTGTCATGCAATGTAATGTTCCAAGTTTTCTAAAAACTTTTTTGTCTTCTTCTTTATTACCTACTTACTCAAAATTTCGGTATTTACAAGTAGGTACTAGATTCAAATTTTAATAGTTTCGGAAAGTTTAATGTAAAAGTCGTATATTTTTCTGTAAGAGTAGGTATCTATATGTATAAAGTTAGAATATTGGCTCAAACGTAGTTTTTCATTTATAGCTGTATACAGTACTGTGTGCTACATAATTGTGTGTTTAAAACATAGATATCTGCCGATAATTTAGTCAAATCTGTTTGTTGTGCTTAGGCATAGGTATGTTCATTTTCTGAATTACGTCTTATGTCATTTAATGTGTATTTCAAGGTTGAGCACATCATAATTCTACATATTTTTTTATAAATAAAAGCTTTATTTTACTTGAAAAAAAAACAATAGAACTATCTTCACAAAACCTTGGAAATAATATTTTAAGTTCACGAAAATTTGAACAGTATGTATTAAAAATCCATAATTAACGTAACACCATTGTAAATGAAACCGTGTAATTATGTCAAGAACTAAAGTTAACCGACCCTGCATGAACAATAATGGTGAAAAACTATTCGTTGCACAATGTGATGACAATAGTTGAAGCGATATTGTTATCTTAGTTGCTGCTCACGACAGCGTTTTTAACTAACCTACTGAAGGTACTAGTATAAATAAATTTTTGGAATAAAATTTCAAACTAGTAAATCTTACAAAATATTTATCAGTTTATGAATGCCTAGCAATGTCAGTTTTCGAAATAATTGAAAATTATTTGTTTTTATTAAAGTAAGATCCTGCTTATTTTATACTCGTTAAGGTTTTATACAGATACTTAAGGACGGAAAGATGGATGGATGAGTGTTTGTGACTCTTTCTCATAAAAAATCTTAATGGAATTTGGTGACTACTGATACAGAGATGGATTATAATTTTGAATAACCAATAATATTTCAGAATATTTCATCCAGGTTACGCGAATAAAGCCGCTGGCAAAAAGATAGTTTTTAAGATATTTGAACCTTAGATTTAACAATGTCTTAAATAAAATACTTTACGTTTGAAATCTAATAGTATTGCGCCAACCGCACCTCAACTTGCATTTTAAATAAATAAATATGCATGTGTATTGCATTTAAGAAATTTCTTGCATCGTAAATGAATTTGTCGCCATATGATGACGTCAGCAATTATTGCAAAATAGTCGGTTTATTGAAAGCAAATGAATTATTTGTGTATAACGTGATCGTGGCCACGAAAAATGAGTTGTAAGTGGGCCATTGACTTCCGGGCATTCGTGTTTGGTCACGAAACAGGCGGTTGCAACATTGTATTAGGTTAGGGTTGTTGCATCCTGAAAATTTCCAAAAGAACCACATTGTAAAAATATACATAAATTCAATAATATTGGTGAAGAAAAACGTTTAAGGTATTTTGATTTATTATGTATGTATCTATAGGTATTTTAGGTGTGTAACATTTGCTCACTTAGATCACACATTACAATGTTTGTTCTGTATTCTGAGATTACAATATGTGTAAGTAATAGAAATATGAAGCGTTGGTTTCCAGAATGGACTTGAAGATCAGTTACCTACATAGTAAAAAACACTTTAATCGAGTACATCTACTTCATCTTTCATAAACATCCCTAGGAAATTATATAAGTTTGTGCTTTGTAGCCATAAGGTAGGAATAGGGATCGAGCTAATTAAAAACACTTAATACCGTAAAATTCAGTGCAGTGACTAAACAAAGCGTTGCCCAACCCTAGATGCAATTGTCGGACTAAAAGCTATCCGAGTCCTGACTACACCTTATGTCATCGATTTCATAAAACTGGGGCAATTTGTACCGCAGGCCAGCTATCGGCTCGATGTTTCCCTTTCGATACAATAATCGAAAAGGCGTTTCAAAACAGGCTGTTGATACTCTGGTGTAAATGGCAATTAGACAAATTATGTGACTGAAAATTTAATTATTTGTAGCCAATTATGGCTACAAATAATTAAATTTTCAGTCACATAATTTACTACTTACTACTACTTACTTTTTTTTTCTTCTGCTGGTGGAAGTAAAAGTCGCGGGAAAAGTGTCTCTCCCAAAAATAAACAATATCTTTATTTTTGTTGGTATAAACATCAATATTTTACAATAAATACTTGCTGAAAGGCACTACCCGCTGGCTTGTGTGTTTGCATCACTTTTAAATCCTACAATCAAGAAGATGGAGGCACTGCACGGAACACTGGCTGAGTTGAGGTCAGAATTCAGAGAAAGGATGTCAAAATTTGAAGCGGATCTCAACAAAACACCATCCGTTGCATCTGGTGGTGCTTCTTCAGGTCTGGTGCAGGACTATGCTGCCTTCAAGCGTTTCACTTTTGACGCACTTGAATGTATTCAGCGGCAAATGGAGTTTTTTGCCAGAGACCTTGATGCACTGGAGATGAGAGGCCGAAGAAAAATCCTACTGTTCCACGGGGTTCCTGAAACCACAAAGGAGATCACTGCAGTGGTGGTTGCCAATGTTATCAAGGACAAGTTGAGTATGGACACATTCACTACCTCTGATATACGCAGGTGTCACCGAGTGGGCAGCCTCACCAGTAAGACACGTCCAAGGCCCATACTGGTGAAAATGCAGGATATGGGTATCCGGGACAGGGTTTGGTACAGCAAGACCAAGCTGAAGGGCACTGGTATCACACTGTCTGAATTCCTGACAAAGGCACGGCACCAGGTCTTCATGGCGGCGCGGGATAAATTTGGCGTATCTAATTGCTGGACTAAGCAGGGCCACATTCATGTCCTGGGACCAGATGGCGCCAGGCACCGCCTACTCAGCCTTAGTGATCTGCGAGCTATCGGCGAGCCTGCGACAATCCCTGAGCGGTCTCCCACGGTGGTCCAGAGGAAGAAGCGCGGTGCAAATAAAAAGTGATTTTATGCACTTGCTTCGTTCGGGTAACAAATCCACTTTTTATTTTCTTTGTCTGAGCCAGAATCGGTACCTTCAATATGTATCTATTACTGCTTATTGTATTTTTTCGTTATACCCGTAACAACATTTATTTTATTTTATTTTATATTCTGATTGTTTTCTGTTTACTGTTACTGGCATTTGACAGTTAAGCCGTCAAATGTCAAGATTAGCAACGTTCAAGTTATCATACATCTGAGGCGTGAATTGTCTATGAAATCATAGACAATTTCAATGCTGATGATGTCAAATATTATTTTATTCGATTTTATTATATTTTCTCTATACCCTTTCTTGTTATTCTTCTTTTCTGCTCTTAATTTGAAAACACATCATTGTGTTTATTATTATTAATACACCTTAGGACTTTTGCCCGAGCGAAGCACCGTAAAGTAGAATCTCAAGCATATTGTAACACGCAGCTGGCGGGTGGACCTTGGAATAGGTTGCACACATATTAAATATTTATTTTAACTACATAAATATTACTTTTTTATCTATTTATATATATATAGTATAATTATCATAATATTTACTATTTATTTTTTTTTTTTTTTGTTACTAATTTGATGAATAGCGTAACACAAAGTGATGATGAAAGTTTTCTTTCTGCAAATAGTGACAATGACAGCTTTTCCAGCTTACCTTCTCTTGCTGATGCACTTGAGTCCCATTTCTTTGATGTACCGAAAAATCTTAATGTTGTCCATATAAATGCACAAAGTATTCCAGCTCATTACCATGATATGCTGGCAAATCTTGACTGTAAGAATATTCATGCAATCCTTGTATCTGAATCTTGGTTAAAACCTTGCCTTCCCTCCACGTCCTACTCTTTACCTGGATACCAGCTGATAAGAAATGATCGTACGGGCTGCGGTGGTGGCGGTGTTGCCATATATCTCCGATCAAACATTTCCTTTAGAATAATTGATATGTCACCACAGCCGCCACCGCAGAACGCTGGCGAGCATCTTTTCTTGGAATTAAGCCTACGTCATTCCAGAGTATTGCTAGGTGTCTATTACTGCCCTTCCCTACGCATCGACTATTTTTCCTCCTTTGAAAATTTGCTCTTAAATTTTACTCCATCTTATAGTCATAGCATAATCATGGGTGACTTCAACACTTGCCTCCTAAAACAAGATTCCCGCTCCTCTTCTCTTCAATCCATCGCTGAATCCTTCAACTTGTCTCTTCTTCCTTTAAGCGCCACTCACCATTTTCCTAACTGTTCTCCTTCTCTTCTTGACCTCATACTTGTCTCGTCGGAACAACACGTTGTTAAGCACGGACAATGTCCTGCTGATAATTTTTCCTATCATGATCTTATCTTCCTCTCCTACAAAATCTGTCCTCCTAAATTTAAACATAAAACAGTCCTTCAGCGCAATTTTGGTGGCATGAACCATGAGAAGCTTCGTGAGGATGCCGGCAACATTGATTGGTCACAGCTTTTTGCCGCCGAGGATATTGATGACAAAATCAATCTCTTCAATACCAAACTAATTGAGTTGTATGACGTCCATGCTCCGATACGTCCAGTCAAATTAAAACGTGTACCAGCGCCGTGGTTGACAGAAGAGATCAGGGTCACGATTCACAAGAAAGCACTAGCTAAGGCTAGGTTTAAACGCCTACCCAACCTTGTGAATCGTGAAAAGTATATTGCAGCTCGAAATCGTAGCAACAAGATGTGTAGGGATGCTCAACGCCGCCATATTCATAAGTCTGTAGAAAATGGTGATCCAGCCAAAGTTTGGACTTTTCTCAAATCTATGGGAGTTGGGAAAGTGCGCCAGCATGATATATCTAAAAATCTAAACCTTGAATCCCTTAACCAACACTTTTCTTCTTCGCCCTACATCAATGGCTTTATGAAGTCTACAACTTTAAACTATCTTTCTTCTCTTCCCTCTCCCGATTATTCTCCTTTTTTCTTTAATCAACTCACGGCATGTGATGTTAAGAAGAGTATAGTTTCCATCAGTTCCAATGCGGTTGGCAGTGACTGTGTCAGCCGTAAGATGATACTCCCTATCCTGGACGAAATCCTTCCTGTCATTTGTCACATCCTTAACTACTCCTTAACCAGCCATGCTTTCCCTTCAGCATGGAAGGAAGCCGAGATTATACCTCTCCCAAAAAAACCAAATCCTGAATCCCATTCCGACTATCGACCCATCTCAATTTTACCCTTCCTCTCTAAAGTCTTGGAACGCCTCATCTATAACCAGCTTAGTGCTTTCCTCACCAAACACAGCCTCCTCAACCCTTACCAATCAGGATTTCGTCCAGGACATAGCACTACTACAGCTCTAGTAAACATTACGGATGACATACGATCTGGTATTGAGAACGGCAATCTAACTCTAATGACCTTACTAGATTTTAGCAACGCCTTTAACACCGTCGATTTCGATATACTGCTTGGAATACTGGGCTCTCTTGGCATATCTCCAGCTGTGATTGATTTTTTTCGTAGTTACCTGTGTGGACGTCGGCAGCGGATCGCCATTGAGGGTTCCTATTCCTCCTGGTCAGATACGGCTGCTGGCGTACCACAGGGGGGTGTTCTTTCTCCTTTACTCTTCGCTATTTTTATAAATTCTATCTCAGAACAACTTCTGTCTTCCTACCACTTGTATGCTGATGATCTGCAAATTTATTCACAGGCACCTCCGGGTGAATTTTCCGAGGCGGTCAAGATGATGAATACCGACTTGACTCGAATCGTGAAATGGAGTACGGCCTATGGTCTCAAGGTGAATCCGGCGAAAACCCAAGTCATTGTTGTCGGTAGCCCTCGTTTACGCAGCAAAATCACATGGTCACACGTCTCACCGATTGTCTTCAATGGTACCACAATACCATACAGCGACACGGTTAAAAACTTAGGCATTCTTATAGACCGAGACTTTTCTTGGGGACCTCAACTGGGGCACGTCAGTCGGAAAATGTTTGCGTCTGCTAAGTCGTTGCGTAGACTTCGAAATTTTCTTCCAACAGCCACTAAAATTGCGCTTGCCCAATCACTTCTCCTTCCCATCCTTGATTATGCAGATGCCAGCTATCCAGATCTTACCGAAATGCAGTTAAATAAACTTGAGCGACTCCAAAATTTCTGCATCAGGTTCATATTTGGATTACGCAAATATGACCATATTTCTGAATATCGTGCAAAACTCAAGTGGCTGCCGATCCGCCTTCGCCGGAATACTCATATATTATCCCTTTTATACAATATACTGTTTAATCCTGCAACCCCTTTTTACCTTAAAGAACGTTTCAAGTTCCACCATGACACACATTCTCGACCAATAAGGTCGTCGGAGAGGTTGGGGCTTGAGATGCCCCAGCACGAGAGCAGGTGCTTTGACAAATCCTTTTCGGTTCAAGCTGTTCGTCTGTGGAATGCTCTACCAGTCTCCATTAGACAAGCACAGTCCCTTGTCACTTTCAAATCGCTCGTGAAAGAACATTATCTGGCCACGCTATAATTATAGTTAGGTATATCTTTGATGTATGTATGTATGTATGTATGTATGTATGTATGTATATATGTATGTATGTATATATGTATGTATGTATGTGTAAGTATGTGTGTATGTATGTATGTATGCATGAATATTGTATATAGCTTGTTAATGTTTTTAATTCTATTGTTACACCTAGACTGCCACCCACTACTACAATACTCCGTCCACCTAAAGGTTGCCTGGTAGAGATCGCTTTTAGCGATAAGGCCGCCTTTGTACCCAGTACTTTGGATTCACTCATTTTGTACTATGCATGTCAACTCTTTTGGTGTACAATAAAGTGTATTTATTATTATGGCTGATAAGCATGTTTTTACGTTGTTAACACCCAAAAAATATTAGTCAATTTACTAACAAGATTTTGTTTTGATTTTGCTAGATTACTTTTAATTCAAATATTTATCAAAAAATGTAAATATAAGAACGAATTAATATATTATCTTGTATGCCTTTTAAGCGAAGACTATTGTTGCGGAAAATAAGCTTAAGTATAAATTGAACGCAAAAGATAATGGACCCGGCAATATCATTCACGCTTGTCCTAAACTTGAACAATAATCCATCAACGTACGCGGCGTGTGGTGATCTTTCACGCTTATAGCTTCTACTTTCTCTCATCATCGCATTACGCACGCGTGTAATGAAAACTTAATCTGTTTGATAGAAGAAAGTAAATACTCCTTATTATGTCAGGTAGCGAGCTGCTATTAGTTGCGAAATGTAAACGATAACACAAATTAAATGACCGATGGGAAACTTTAAAGACCTCCAGATAATTATCAGATTCTTTTTGTCGTGGGAAAAAAAAACTAATGGCTTCTCCCGCTCTGGGTGGACCAGCCAGTTCCTTTTCGTGCTCCGAGCAAGGACTGCAGTACATTATTCCACGTACACCCAGAGACGCTCAGCTTTGATTCTGGTCAGAAGACGAGGTAAACAATGCTCGCCATCTGTAGACCCAAGAGATCATTGCGTGGACCGTGGCGCGGTCCGTAGCGTCATCTGTGGTGGCTAGAGCATGATGACTCTTTCCTGACGACGGTACGTCCATCCGATAATGCATCGGATAATCCGAGGATCACGGAGGAGATGTCTACTTCACAGAAGGAGGAGTTTGCTCTCCGGTTCCCTCGTTGCCTATTGCTTACCCGAAGACATGACAGAGCTGAGCCCAAGCGGGGTATACCACATGCACCATGTGTTCACCGTAGTGACGATACCCGGACGCTTCCTTTTGATAAATCCGAAATAATATGCTTACCCGGACGTTTCCTATTGATGAATCCGAAATAATAAGCTTACCCGGACGTTTCCTATTGATGAATCCGAAATAATAAGCTTACCCGGACGTTTCCTATTGATGAATCTGAAATAATAAGCTTACCCGGACGTTTCCTATTGATGAATCTGAAATAATAAGCTTACCCGGACGTTTCCTATTGATAATTCCGAAATAATAAGCATAGTGGTGTAGGTGTCTTACTTATTAATATTGTTAATATCTAATATAATGTGAAACGTAGGTTAACTTTATCTACTAAGTAGATACAGTTTGTTAACAATTAACATCAACATTAATACTTAAACATTACACGATGGTTGAACATATAAGGAATAAAAAATAATTACTCGACCGGTAACTAATTCGGAAGCAAACCGATCAACGGTTAGTTTCTAATAGGTCTTAGGTTTTTGTAACATTTTTTTAAGTATCCGTCGTTTTTGTTTCCTTGCTTACATAGCATGACCACTGGTGTTTGATAGTTTAATCTCTCATTCACCAAATAATTTCGAATCGTATTTTTGGGAATTTGGAATGCACAGTTGACATGTTTGATTCCCAGATAATTCACGGATTGTTGTTCTGGGTCTAGTTGTGATGTGTGTGTGAAATTCTGCAAGGGAAAATTTAGGGCAACGTTTTTTTTAATAGGTTCAAGTACTTGTTAATTAAATTCGATATTTAAAGATAATACTTATATACCTAAAATGTATAGCTGATAAAACATTAATTGCATTTCAAAACATATGCAAATCAAAATACGTACACTGTGTTTAGCCTAGAGCAATAATTTTCTTTACTTATTGCAATCCACGGAACAAATCTAATACCATTACAGTCGATGTGATCTAAACGGCTAACTGGCCATTGTATTACCGACCATTTCGGTGTACCCATACTCATGTTTGACCTATATATCCATAACAATAAGGTCGTTAGTCTTTCTCAATATCACGATATCCTGTGAACAAATACTATTGAACGCTTACAAAACAGGTGGACTTGACCGATGAAGCTTGCTGATTAAAAATTTACTTTATGACCGTTAGTTACAGTTTGTTGTTCAGTGTAGGAATGTGTATAAATATTTAAATACAAGGTGTCCATATATTTTCATTTTGAAGTGTCAAGGTGTGTAATCGTGAGTAGCGTTGACAATCGAGTGATCTAACGTTATTACATTGATTTATGTAAATTTTATATAACAAGCTGAACAGTTCTGGTCCGGACGTCCCGGATACTAGTAAATTGAACGTCTGAGGAGTAAAAGGTATCTTTTGCTTAGAATTGAACAACTAAAAGCTTAGTGTTATTATTTTATTACCTATCTAGCTTTCCATTTAGGAAGTTAGTAATAAATCTAGTAAATACGTCGTAAAATTTTATGTCACTTTAACATATTATATAACAGCTCGTTTGATTATCATTGAGCTTGTTATTTAATTTTTATATAGTTAAGAATAGAGAGCGTTAATCACGGCGTTGTCGATATCTAGTATACGTAAAACCAACGATGTTTTGTAGGAATCAAATCAAATCAAATCAAATCAAAATCATTTATTCAAACTCAACCATAAATAGGTACTTTTGAAACATCAAAATATAATTATAATAGTAGTCTGTCGATTCGAATGAAGAAGAACGATATTTTCTTATTGCTTTTAACAAATATATTATTTAGGTATCATATTGTAGTGGTACCCTACGTTAATTCATTTAATTGATCGATCAATATAAGACAGAAAGCAGAACATAGACACCCAGATTTCTTTAAAGCTACCGAGACTGCCAAAAATGAAATGGCAAATGACCAAAACTATCGTAATATGTGATAATGTAATCAAAATTCATCTTATTATGCTTATCGTTCAACTATTCCGATTTATTAATTCTCAATGACGTCATAAGCATAACTAATAATGTTAATGCAATAATAGTGTTCATTATGACATTTTTTCACATCACACTAAGGCATGTTATTCGTCATAATAAACAAATTATTTCTAAAATTAAATATCACTTTTTATAAAGTTCAATGTTATTTATTTTTTTACGAAATTTTGAGCAGCAATAAATAAATATTACCACACTACACCCAGACCCTAGATAAAAAGCATAACAAAGGCGCGTTATAATCGGTCAGTTATAGCATTCAGGTTATATGTTTTCCAATTTGCAAATCCAGGGCTACCACGTCTAAGTTTTTAATTTACTAGTTATGCAGTTTGAATATTCTTTTAATGGATATATTGAATAAATAATATAAAAAATGATAGCTGCCTATTGATCAACATCTAAAACAGAGGCATTTGGAAACTATAAAACGGGTTTGCGGAAAAACAAAAGTTTTATATCATTGTACTTCTCAATAACCAGTCATTACTTTTACTTACGTAATAGACTAAAACAACTACCTATAGTAACAATTTAGTCTGTAGATTTGAGCTGAAATTTTAGAGCAGTTATTAAACTTCACTTAGATACAACGTTTAAGGAAAAAAAAACAATAAAATGGTAAAATTAAGAAACGTTTTTCAACACAATCCAATTATTTCAGAGACAATCTTTGGTAACCCTATTGTGGTTTCGTAAGATCACCTTGTCTTACAATGGGCTCTTGACTTCAGCTTAACGCTCTGTATACATTTCATTGTTAATAGCTGTGTAACTCTATTTTATGCCTCGGTAGGTTAAATCTTTCGGTGGGTTAAAGGTATTATGTCTATAGTTTTGATCTCAATGACTACTGAAACGATTTCAGTAGACACAAATCCATTTTTTTGTATAAAATATTAATATCAAGGTGGATTAAGAAGTTTATGGTCCGTTTATTATAGAATTTCAATATTATTACTATTTCTTTTTTTTTTGTAATATTTCAATTGCTATTATTTATTTACATTTTTAAAATTTTATTTAGTACAGCTCTGTAATGAAATTAGTTATAGTTTCGTTTTGTTTATTTGTTTAAGGTCTGCATATAAGAATTTGAATTGACACCTTTAATACGTAAGTTTTTAGTCAACAAACTTTCTAATATGAAAATTACAAAAATAGCACAGGAAACAAAGGCAGTCTTACCGTGAAATTTATACTCGTAGGTATATACCTAGCCTTAAGTTGGACGGAGTGCTGTTCTTGTTGGTGGTAGCCTAGGTGAGGTGGTAAACCAGCTTACTTTGGTGATTATAGGTATGTGTTTATTGTTAAATTATTAATCATTATATCTATTAAAAAATCTAATCATATTCCTACATTGTTTTGAATAGGTCATTAAAAATTGTTGATACGTCAACATTTGTCTATTTTTGTATATTGAATATGCGTAATACAAAATTTTTACTGAAGCTCTAACAAAACATAGACGGTTCTCTATTGGGTTGATGTTCTCTGCTGAGAACAGGAGAAGGAAAGGGGGCGTTTATAGTCAGTAAGAGACTGACACTCCCTTCCGTCCCATAAAAAACATTTGGTGACTGTCCCCCTAAAAAAAATCTATATCTACTCTAACAAAACATAGGTCTCATACGTAAAAGTATTGAGGTGAAAATTAAAAATTTCAATGTTAACGTGATCTCTTTCGGGTGACTCTACTTACCTATATCTACTTACTAGCTACTCTCACGCGGTTTCACCCGCTGCTGGGCTCCATTTAATCGTAGCGTGATATTGTATAGCCTATGTAGCACTCAGGAACATTGTAAGTATGTGTATCTATCAGTGAAAGAATTTTGGCAATCCGACCAGCGGTTCCAAAGATTATCCCCTACATACAAACTTACAAATTTTACCTCTTTAGTCTTTATAATATTAGTATAGAAAAGGATTACAAATTATTCGGACGCGTGTCAGCTAATAATTGGAGAGAGGCTTGACCGGAGTGATACCATGGTCTTACAGAAAGCTGGCGTGAAACGTTGTGGTTTCGTCGTATGTGTGTGATGTTACCGGAGGCCGAATCCCTGAAATAAATGTCCGAGACCGTAATCCCCAATAGTCCAGTAACTCTTCACACATAACTCTTCTGGCTTTGCGGGTGTCCATGGGCGGCACCGATAGTTTACCATCAGGTAATGCTTGTTTGCCGACCTATCACAAAAAAGCTTTAGGTAATCAAAATTCCTTTGCAAGCCACAAATTAGCACTCTCAAAACAAATGTATGTCACTATACAGACAACTCGAACTTATTCTTGTCTACAATCCGGATAACATCAGTCGGGTCGTGGCTACTATTTAGTCACTGTTGCCATTATACAATAGGCATACTCACGACTTCACTCGTTCCCAGTTCCTTATAAGTCTAATATCAATTGCTCCGTCAGAAGCCCGCTGTGTTTGAAATACCAGTTGTAGAACCTTATTTAGTTATTACATTATAGGTAATTGTTATAATAAACATTATAATTAAGAGTTTTCCTCATAAGTTCGAAATAGTTTTTTCTACTCAATTTCCTTAAATATTAGGTAGATTTTTTATTGAACTGAACCAAACCTCAGATAAGCAATTACTATGAAAAAGCATTCACTTAATGTGTTTCACGCAATTCCTTAATTAACTCTGTAAATAATCGCACGTTAAAAGCACGGAAGGCAATAACAGCATATTATTTTTAACAATTTCCTACATCCGTCAAAACCCTTTCCATTACAAAATGACTGATTAGCACCATGAACCACATACAACATGCCTGGAAACCATACATTATGTCTAATCTGATCTCATACAAATCATTCACAGCGACTGCTCTAATAAACATGTCAGCCGAAATTAAATCGAAAATTAAGCCAATTTCGACCTTATCTGTAGAACAATAAGACGTGCGTGGTTTGACCTTGTCAGGGTATGGTCATGTCATGCTGACAACTTATCGCGTTATCGGTTGACCTTCGGCTTAGCCTCACGCCTCAAATTGTTACCTTTGTTCTTTTCGAAGTTAAACCTCTATTCTATTAATCATAATAGTGTGTCAATACTGTTACTCTATGAATTATAGAGTACCAATATACCTACAGCTCAGCTAACCGGAATCCGGTGGAATGGAGTTCACCTAATTGTATGGTATCGAGGAAGCACTTAATTTGTAGACTCACTAGATTAGGCTAGGCCTCGTTGGTTAATGACTGTGCAGCATGCTTTGTGAATTGACTAAATGATTTCGTCGTGATTGTATTTTTTACAGCTATCAGTCAACATAATATGTAGTATGTAGACTACATTTTACTCAAAGCAGACCTCTGAACAACTTATGTGTATGAAATTCCAGGAAAAATTGTGACGCATTGACTAAAAGACTACAATTTCCGATTGAATATTTTCCCCGAAACTGTTGTAAAACTTGCATTAACCATTAAATGCAAGATAAATAAACCAAACCAAAACAATATGTTGTGGTGGCCCGGAGGTTAAGGAGGCCGCTTCTCATGCATGAGGGTTCAAAACCTGGCAAGTACTCAAAGTTATATTATGTACTTTCTATGATTATTTAGACACCACTGACATACGGTGAAGGTAAACATCGTGAGGAAACCTGGACTTATAATTTCTAATTATAAGTTTGAAACCGAGTGGTGATTTATGCTCTTACCTTCTCCGTATGAGAAGAGGCCTTTGCTCAGCAGTGGGCACCAATAGGCTGATTGATTGATTGATTGAAACCAAACCACGCTTAAAATTTTTAATCCACACAAAACTTAAAGCAAATTTACATTAACATAAATATAATAACGTACATATACATTCGATTCGAGGGTTTCCTTGAAAAGAAAACAGCTCACAACCTGACCTTTTTATATCAGATCCGTAAACATTGAACAATATGCGGCTTGTTATCAATACTTTTAGATTTAATTACAATACACAATATACTATGACTGTGGGCTTTTGAACCGGATCGTGGAACAAATTATTAATAAAAACTTACGCGCTGACAAAGGTGACCTTTTTCTGACCATTATAATGATTTAAGTAATAACTATTTATGTTTTAATACTTTTATTTACTTTTCAGAATTATATGCAGTTTTTTTTACTACTTATTTAAATTTAATTTTGCATATCAGTCAGTTTATATAGATGAAGATGAAATTTTTAATAAGTTATTGTGAATATTGTTGCAGAAAGCCGCTGGATGCTAGATGAACAGCCTCCAAACAGAACTGGAAGACTAAGTAGAAAGTCATCTATGTTAGCAGTTTTCCGTGGATATCTTTGCTGATACGATGATGGTGGAAAAAGGACAACAGTGTTTTTTCTTATTGAATGATTTTCCAGTATGTAAACAGGTAGGTACTTGTCAACAAAAAGGTAATAAAAAAATAATTAACTTGAAAGTTTTACAGTACGTGGAGACAAAATTTAATTATTACTGTTGATGTAAAACTAATGTCTTACTGGTTATGGTAAAACCCAAGACCTTTATGCCGCAAGTGCTAATAAAAAAAAGAATTTAATTTCTTTATGGTAAATTACTTAACTGCTGTAGTGGTATAAACCTTTATTAAATGTCAATTTTAATTACGATTAACTGTGAATTATAATATAAAATAAGGAATTTGGAGTAACTACTTAATAATTAATTATTTAGAATTATTTAGCCTCATATTTCAATACAAGAAACTTGAATGTAAATTGCAACAGATGACAGGTACTAGTTATCTATCTGTTATCTCAGTAACAATTAATCTTTGCCAACTATTAAGTCAACGGTACATTCTCAAAGATTCTGGTTTAAAGAGCATGTAAAGATAAATTGCATCACTAATAAATTTCGAATTAATTTATATATACATAAATATTTGTTCGAAAACTTGATGCTTGTTGAGCAATACAACAAATTGGAGCGATAAACTTTACCTAATTATAATTTATAATAAACTAAATACCAAGAGTATTAAACGTAACCATGCAATGAATGCAATTGTTGAAATATTAATCACCAAAAATATAAAATTTGCTTGACAATAAATTGTCCCTTGTAGCCCTGATTTTTCTTTCAACACATAGGTTCTATCCTAATAAAAACACAATAAAAAAGGTAACGAAGGAGTTACTAGTTTATCCGTCTACATTAGATAGATTCTAATTCTATTTCGAACAGACACATAGGTTTACTAACGTAGGTACAATTCAATTATTTTTTACGTTTCAAAAACAAATAAGTACCTTCGTGAAAATATAGTTCATTAGTTTAATTGAAATAAATTATTATACTGAGACCAATATACCTACATTGTTTGTCTTCACATGTCATACTTGAACTAGATATATTTGTATAATATATCTGATGTATACATATATGTAAAGACAGAATGATGTAGATATAAATATACCTACATAATATAGCTCAGAAGTTAACTTGCACATTTGATTCAGTCTCCAATCATTACAGCTTGTTTATATGACAATTATTTTAAATTAAGTTAAAATTACGAGTCAACTAAGGAAAGTTATGATCATAAACACGTGCACATAACGACGTCTTTATAACAGCTTAATTTACAAAATTACTGGCACAATTTGTTCTGAATGCAATTTCCGTCTTGTAATATCAATCACACGAGTTCTCAGTTGCAGGAAGAAATGTAGGTACTGAGATGGGGATTGAACCGCAAACGAGCCCTAATATGTTGCTAGTTGAAGGTAATGAACCATTAATCTTGCTGGGCTTTCAATCCTTTGCTACTTAGTTTTGCAATTTGTGAATAGATACGTTGATAAATTATGTTTATAGTTAACAATAAATCCCATTTCAGTTTTACCTTTGATTGGCCCAGTATATTGTAACTGGGGTTTGTGCCTAGTTACATTTTTTAGACGGTGCGTTTACAAACATACAGATTCACATACACATCACACCCACTCCCAACACTAATCTGTTCAATTAAATTATGGTTTCCCATATTTAAGGATTGGGGGGAATGGGGGGAAGAGAAGTATAGTGCCTCCGGTAACCTCAGTTACACGGCCAAACACAACGCTATGGTTATTTCACGCCAGTTTTCTCTGAGGATAACTCCGGTCTAGCCGAACAAGGCCGACCATTTTGCCGAAGCTCGGCTCTCCCATATTTCAAATAAATATGATGTTTAAAATGTGAGCGTTGAAGCCTTTAAAATATTGCATCGCGATTATAGAGATCGAACAAAATAATGTTGTTTATAAGAATTTAAAAATAGAATTTTAGTACGTAATAGAATGTAAATGACAGATTGAAAATATCAATATAGCATGTAAAAACAAAGTATTATAACATATTTACGTGAACGAGGACAACCACGAAGTGTTTGTTCTAAACTTTTTTGTGTAGGTTTTAAAATATACCCTATCTGGTCACGTACGTAGCAATTCAAAGCAATTGGTTGTTTGCAATAGAATTATGTTGCAAACGACATTATTAGAAGTGGACTGCTCTAGTTATTTGCCTGTTTCATTTTCCTGGCTACTCGCCAAATTTAAATAAATATTTTGCCATAGAAAGTACCTTGCTACATAATATGTATTATCTGTTTTAAAAAAACGATTCTATTTACTTTGTTGTACTAATTTTAAGGCTTGACAATCGAGCTTACTGACATGCTATTGTTGCGGCTTATATCCAGCATTGGTTGTACCTAAATGGGCTAATGGTGATAAGTATTTTTATCCATTTCATCACACACACCCATTATTTAATACTTATACGTTTAAATATGCATGAAATGACACGGAAGTATTAACAATCTTATACATTCTTATGACACATTTGGAAAGGTGTCAAAAACGCGTAGATTTTCCATCATGGTTAATTAATGAGATAATGACGAGTTTCCCTTCGTCACAGAATATAGAGGTTAATTTCTTATTATGTAATAAATAGATACATGTCATATATTATAGCTTTTTAACAACAATCAACACATAGGTTGCGATATTTTTGGTCTAATTAGAATAAATAGTTGACGTAACTACTAATAAAACGTTATTAAATTATTTCTGTCAATGTCACAATTTTCTTTATTTAATTTTTGTCTATCTAGTTACTTCAATGAAATATGGTAGGTAAAAACCGGTTCTGATTGTTATGTATCTCATTTATAATCATAATGACGTTTATAGAGACCTTCTAGCTTTCAAATTGGATCAGTTCATTCCTACCTGTACCATTGGAGTGACCTTTTAAATGCCCCACGGCTGGCACGACCTCTAGCCTCACGCGACAGCGGAACTTGTTATTGGGCCAAAGAGGGAGTCAACTGTCAATGTGTCATCTAGATTGCCAAGAATTCAATCGCACGGTTTGTATTATTGTTTTCTATTTGTCATAGTCGTATAAAAATAAAAGTGTAGGAAGTATTCTTTATGTCGCATTTACTATTTTCGTATTTCGTATTTCGAACATCTTTTATACTTTTTTAAAAGCTATTAGAAATATATTAAAGCACACTAAGTTTTTTTTTATTATTCCGAATAAAAACTTCTTGTCATAAAACAATGCACATCTTTACATCGGTATCATCGATCACTAATAAAGAACTGTTGTTGAACTGAGTTCTTTATTAGTGATCGATGATCGGTATTAAATAAATAGTTTATTGTGATTTATTTTTATGGAAGTATTGCTGGCTTAATGCCACATGTGCTTATGTTTGCTTATAATTAAATCAGCATGAGAATGAATACGTACGTATTATTTACAATGCTCTTACTTAATAAATATTTTGTTTGTCTCTATATCTGTCTCAATTTCAATTTTAATAAACCATCAATCAACTGTTCTTACAAAATTAGTAAATAAAAAAGACATAAAACACGGTAAGTATCCAATCCTCTAGTAAAAGTAGGTACTTAGTTAATGTGAAATGATCTAAATTAGTTGATTACAGCGACACTTGTAACTATTACAGTTTACTTGCTTCAGTGTCGTAAACTAAACAAGAGTAAAACCATTGCTTCAGAACGTTATACAATTAGTGAAGAAACTGTGTCCATAGTTACGTTTAGAACTGTTCCGATCTATCACTTTTATTGTCAACATCTAACTCCATTTTGTTTAGAAAACTGAATTCGTTATAGTGACCATTCAAACAGTAACATAGTCCAATACTAATAGACTGACGTCATTTGCTTAAATTATTGGAGCCAAAATTTTAAAATGTTACTGACCCTATTTTATTAGCTTTCGAAATTGGAACAGTATTTTTTATTTCTTTTTGACGTAGGTACGAAACTGCCAGGTTTGATTTCTTTGGTTTTTATTTATAAGGAGGTTTTACATGCCATCAACAATTTAATTTGGAGGTAGACCATAAATATGACAAGTATTGATTATCTGTTCTATAAAAGTCATAAATAAAGTTGGAATTCATTTTTTGTATTTTTTATTATGTGGGATAACTGAAGCATTTAATATTTATTTATAAAATTAATTATACGATTGATTTTACCCTATGAATTAAATTAGTTCTTTGCGTATTATATACTTATCAGATGAGCTATTTTCCTTTTGTAGCAGTCTTTATAACTTCTATGTATTTACAGTTATAGGATTTTGGTGCATCCTGATTAATTACGTGAAAAGAAAAGTATGCCTAACTAGTTTTGACCGTCTAGACCTGTCTAGATTCATCAAATTTCAGCTAACGTATACCTATGCACAGCTATTCATTATTAAAGCTTTCTAATTAGATTTAAAACTACTTTCTTAATACCTACATTTATCTATATTCTTACGAGATTTTTTGTTAAGCGTAACTTACAGTCGTATAGGTACTGCCACTGCCACCTAGTAGGTATTCTGCAAAACGCAAGTAACTACAAATTCGTGTTAGTTCTCCAACTGACCACAAGATGTAGCGGGTTAGTAGGAAATAAAACAAAGTGTTGTTAATACTTGCTTTTAATAAAAATACTGCGCGCAGCTATTTACCTTATTTAATTATAATTTTTCTTTGGTTTTCGAAACACAAAGCAAGCCTTTGGTTATGAAATTAGTTTGTTTCCATAGCAAAGGCATTTGTAAGAGTGTTTCGTCGTTTTCTTATGTAGTCTATCTTAAATCTATCAATAATTAGGTACATTTTTATTTACAATTTGATTAATATTATCCTATAATTCTGATTTTGATGAAATTATTCTCCTGTCATTACTTCAAGGAATTCTGAAACAAAAATTAATTAATTTAGTCCCAAGTCTGTTAAGACAAACCTGCTGATACTTATTTCTAATAGATAAAAATAAGCACCTTCTATATAAATTAATTGGCTCTGATAGAGAAAATGTGTATCTAATTATTGATACCACGTGTGCCTAACAATTTATACTGCGCAATTATTTTCGCTTCAGTACATTGTAGAGTCATAATCACAACGTATATTTGCGTACAAGTCAATAGGAAGTCATTAAATTTACGTGAATTATTTGATTTAGAGCCATTGTGACCTCATTATAAAAGTTATATTTAAAAATACTTTTAGAGAAAGGAGGTAGATAGGTATTTCTAACATACCATCAAAGTCCACGGTTCCTGATCCGTCAGAATCAATTTCATCAATCATAGTGTCCAAGTCTTCAGCTGTAATGGTGTTGTCCAACTCCTTGAAGATTTCCTTTAACACGTCTGTCGTGATGTACCCGTTTCCTGAAAAGAAAACAATATTTAGGTAACTAAGGAGATAACACTAAGGAGATATCTTTTCGCGTATCAAATTAGGAAATTGGACCAGATATACAGTCCTATATATAAAGGACTTTTCTAGTTGGCTTTTTTGACACATTCCTTAAAATTAAATATTATTTAGTTTTGTTTCGTACCTTCCTTATCATATAACCTAAAAGCTTCTCTTAATTCCTTTAACATAGCTTCATCGTCTTCCTCTTCTTGTAAGAATTTAGCAGCTAGCGCGCAGAAATCTGAGAACTGTAATTCACCGGTTCCTGCAAAACAATAATGACGTCATAGAGATTTAAACAAATTGGTACGCTGAACGTACTCAATAATTTCGACGTGCTTACACATGCCTCGATAGCCGTGATCGTCTAGTGGTTAGGACCCTACGTTGTGGCCGTAGTAACCCAGGTTCGAATCCTGGTCACGGCAATGTGAAAACATTGTCACGGTGGGGCTTATTTTTGTTTTGTTATTTTTAACATTATTTTTAGATTGTTTTATTCACAATTTATTATAAATTTTCCCTAAACTCCTCTAAAATAGACGTCCTCTTATAACAATACCAAAGATTTTTGGACTATGAAATTTCGTGGGAAACTATTTTTTACTTTGATGTAATTAGATACAGTTATGTATATATTTTATAAGGTCTATAAAAAAATATTAATTGATATTTGATTTGAATAACACGGTGACCAAGGTAGGTTATCACTTTAGCTTAAAGCGCCATCTATCGAGTATAACAGATACTGCCGACCAAGATGGCGCACCAATGTTAAGTACTACTAGCGCCATCTCTGATATCGGGCGATACTTACGAGGAGCTAATAATCTTAACCTTTTTTAGCCTTGTGTTAATAAATAAGATTGAAAAACTTCAGTAATCATTTTCTTATTTACCTGATACAATCTGTGATAAGCAACAAAAACGAAATTGTTTATAAAGTTAATAATGCAGAAATAAAGTTTATTATTAAACTAGCTAGCTAGCTAGTATCTCTACTTAAAATTTAATGTCATGTAGGTATGACAAAGTTACATGTACAAATCAATTAAGATACAAAAACTATCTTCGATACCACAAAAACAGATAATAACAGATATAAGCATTCAGCATTCGTAAAGAAGCGAAATTCTTCTATAATTGAATATTTTTAGGACTTTCGGCTTACTTATTTTATGCTCTTTTTAAAGTCATTTAACTCACCATTAACATCAACTTCAGTGATGATTTCTTTCAGGGTGTCTTCATCCAACTCATGACCTAACATTTCCAGGATCGTGCCAATCATGTCCGTGCTGATGACTCCCTTCTTCTCATGATCAAAAGCATCGAAGGCGTTTTGCAGAACTGCATCCAAAGAAAGACATTTTATTTTACATTTTATACATACATGTATATGTAGGTACCTACATTACATTTGCACGAACTAAAAGCATTTTTTATCAAAACTGGGACTTCTTTATATTATTATAATAACATCTTCTTCATTCTTTAATATGAACACTAAAAGATTTTTACTACTGTTATAGTTTAATCTGATTCAGTTCAGCTCTTTTTAGACATCCTTTTTTTACATTTAATTTTAATAATAAAAAAGAACTTACGCTGCAGCTGGCTTTTGTCAAGTTCCTCCTGAAGACCACGCATGAAAGAAAAGAAAAGAACGAATAAATAACAGATCAACATTATAACAGTTTTTACAAAACGAACAATAAAAAGTCTGTATGGTCTCCGCACCCACCATTTTATTTTGTTGTCACAAACGCACTGAAAGTCCAACAGGTAATGTAACAGGAATTGATTCAGTCTATCTAGACGTAGTCCGTTTATATAACTCCGGTTCGACTTAGTTCCGCCTGGGTGGAATAGTTCAGAGATCGCCAACCTTTCTGTGACAGATTTATTTGTTACGAATTGCTTGGACTGATCTTTAACATACCAATATTTACAAGCGTCTTATTTTTCAATACAAGCATCCCGTCCCTTCGTAAAGGTGTCCAACTTCAACGGTTTCAGTCATTTTTATCTCGTCAATTTTTTCTTATAAGAATATTTTCTGTCCATAGAAACATATACAAGACGAATCAGTAAAAATTATCAGTTATTGTCGATATTTGCCATATACAACAAATTCAGCTATTCGATTTTATAAAAGTATTATAAGTAGATAGGTAAAACAGACATCTGGCTTTATCAAGTATTATAAACTACTAATTAAACTCTATGTGCAGACCTGGCTACAGTCAATTATTTTAATAATAAACGTAAATAAAAGAGCTAATTTTAATAACTGAATATCTGCATAAATACTAGACTCCTTTCGAATAAATAGCAAAACATTTTCAAATTAGCGCTGCTTCAAAAGAATATTAACTTTAAACGAAACTACTTCCATTGAAACAGATATAATATTATATTAGCAGAGCTAATGTTAATGTTTTTATAAATGTCTGAGATTATAACTTAATTAGCATGTATTTTAGTTACTTAGCTTTGGTACACGGTTCTTGTGTAATTTGGGGATAATATAAATTAAAGCCATAAATTACCGCTTATACGCTTTGCTAAATATTATTTGATTTTGACATTCATTAGTACCTACCTAAATAGAAACAGTACACGAAAACATTATTATTATACACTTTTAAGACCTGTAATAAAATTATTTTATTTTTATTTCACAATATGAACTCAATATTTGAATTATAATAAAGTTATTCTTGCGTAAATTTATTGTTGCTCATAAAATAAAGGTAACGCGAGACGTTTCGTACTTAACTCGTAGTGATAATTCGAGTAATTAAGATACTAAATTAACTTCCTTATTCCACCCTTAGGTGTCGTAAAAGAGATGTTTTGTAACACGATACCTTTACTTACAATTTGGTTGATTTTTCGATTCATCCACCGCTTTGTTTTGCTTATGTTATTCGCTTTGTATGATAACCAGTTCCTGATTAATGATTCCATCAATTATTATTTTTAATCGCTTTTTATTTTTATTTTATCGACCAATACATCGTAGCAATTCATACATCACACACAAAGTCAGATTCAAACAAGCAAGAAAACTTTCCTTCTCCAATTAAATAAATCCATTTACCTATTAGCGTACGTATTACCTATTAGCGATTTTCTCAAAAAATCTAGATACGTAGCAAGATATCAACATTTTGAAATCAAATAAAATAATCCAGTACCTATATTATTTTATGTTCGCACTTCAATGTCACTTCTAATTCTTGCCTTTACAATGGCATATTTTCAAAAGGTACAACCTACAAGTCTGTGGTAAAATCTGCTAACTTTGGCAATTCCAAATATTTATGGAACCAATTCTGCCGTCTGTCTGTCCGTCCGGACTGTCCTGTCTGTCGGAGCTTCTTTTCCTTGAAGACAGCTTGACGTGACAGATGATTTTCTGTTTTGTGGCATGCATACAAGTTGTGGCTACCACATAGTTTTCTACATTATCGGGACCGCCCTATAATGTAGAAAACTGGCAACATTATTACTTAATGGTAGCAATCATTACCGCCTATAGGACCCCTAGAGGATATGCAAAGTGCGTTACTGAAATTTTAGGATTAGGCCATTGGTAATCTCGGCGAAATACAACCCAAGTGAGGTTTGATGCTGATTTGACATAATACCTAATATTTACGACTGTGTTCCTACACGTTTTACAGTGTTCTTACAGAGACTAGAAAATATTTAAAAGTGTTTTTTTTATTTTATCACAGACTAACAGATGTAAGCCTCTGTGGTTTTACGTTACATGAATAAACATATGAATGCAAATGTGTCTGCAAAAAATACAATAACTTTTTGATGTTTCACAATTAAGTTTTATAAATTCTAAATTATTATTTAAGAAAGCACTTATGTTCTAACACTTTTGCTTACTGAATAAAAATTATTCATCGCCTTAAAATAAACTAAGTAGTTATTCGAAGATTAATATTGATAGATGGATATTTGTTCTTTGCCAAATATATTTTGTCACAAATTAATTTGTATGAGAAAAGAAAACTGTCGTGTTTATTATTTTTTAAACTTCATACCTTACGTGTACTTCTTAAAATATACTCGCATGAAGACTAAAATTAGATAAATCGAGACTAAGGAACAGTAATTTTTTCCATATATTTGTTTTTGAGTTTGAAATAATGTTTGATGATCTTAGTAAGAAGACAAACGGCAATGTGTCGTGTGTCGGCTACCGCGGGTTTGTGTTTTGATTGTGTTATTTCTTTTTGCGAAACAAATTCGATCCTTTAGGTCAATCACTATTACAGGGTCTTTCTTTGATTTTTTTTTACAATTCAATTTTATGCGAATGGTTTTGTAACGTTTTAATTAACAACCTGCAAATAATACAAATAATTTTGATCTCTCTCTCTTTCTCACCTTCTATTAAGTTTTATTTACCTTTCTCTGATAACATAAAGAATGTGCGTGCGAATCATAAAAACCTTTAATATAACATGTAAAAGATATTGGTATTGGTAATGAATGAAATAGTGAGCCTGATTGAGGCGTTAGAAATTATAATTGTAAATAAAAAAGTACCAGATATTTTGGTTTTTATCTACATCAATCTTTCCTTATATTTCATACGTACATTGAACAAATCATAAAACTGTGACAAGTAAATACTTTTATTTCTACAAGAAACCTAGACGAATTTAATACAAACTTAGTACTGCTTTATTATTACAGTAAACTTTCATTTTCATATTTAACTTAGAATATTACAGTCTATACATATTATTAACATACATATAACTATTTACCTTGCTCCATTTACATACTTTTATCGGTACTTTTATAAATAAATTCAATCATGTTGAAATGTGAAAATATCTGACATTTGCTCGAACCTTTTCATAAACGGATCAAAGTTATTTTTGTATCGACCTTTTAATTAACTGTGGAGCGATTCGATATATCTACTTTATTGATGTATTGCTCCCGAGCATTACTTACCACTGCTAGATTATATTATATTATTTTTTGCTTTAAAATACGCCAAAAACTTAATTTGCAAAAATATCAACCCGAAATAAATGTGTAGGAACCAGATATCGCCGGGTGGTCTTGACAAAACGCGGTGATATTAAATTGAAGATGAATTCAAAATTGAAATTGATTATTTTTTCCTATAAACAACATTTTTTTCTTATGGTGTAGGGTTACAGAGCCTACATCCTACAATACAGGAAATCTTAGTGTAGAATCTAGGGCCCCAAACAAGAAATACTTTTCATTTTGCAATAAAGTTTTTCTTTTTTTTTTCAATTTATTTCATGTCTTTCATTATAAGTGGCCGATAAAATAATGCTAAACTATTTTAAATAGTTCACATTACGTTTGTCACATACCAAATTATGATAATTGCATTCGACCAGTTCAGTATGGTACAACAGTAAAAATATTGCTATTTTACCTAGAAATGTCTAACAAAAATGAATAATTAATGTTCTTCAATCAATTAGTCGAGTTGGTAGCTCCTGCCTGTCACGATGGCATGATGCTTGGAATGCCTGGATCGTGACGCCCAATGTTAACGACAGGGCCGCCCTCAGCGGATCTAATAATAAATCATATGTATAAACGCTACATTGACACTTACGATACATCAAGTTGTATGCATTCACAGTTCAAACATTTCTGGTTTATAGTCGTTTCCCGAACTATTAATATTTTTGTGAATTAATTTATCGAATTACATTGCTATGAAGTAAATCTTGAAACCAAATGCGCTTATACAATTTCTGTTCAACGAAGTGAAAGAAAATTGTAGTGTACATAATTTTGTACTGTACACAATGACTGATTTTTGTCAGTTCCTTGTTCCATAATATTTACCACAACAATGTATTTTATTTTTATAAGTTTTGAACTGCTTTTACTTACTGTAAGTGGCATACAATTTAAGCTAGTGCATCAATTATGAACTTAGATCTGAATAGTTACTTCATTCATATTGAAGAATATTTTGTTTAATTCATCTATGGTAAGAGATTGGTATGCCCCATGGTAACTCGCTACACTACAGGATTCACAAGTGCGTTGCGGTAATCTTTCAATCCAAATATATTTTCACAGATATGTTAGTTATTTTCTTAAGTATTCTATTTATGTGTATATCTAGTGTAGTATAGTAAAATAAAATGAAATGAAATAAGTCGAGTTACACTTTTATAATATATTTGTTTCGAATAATAAAATTGAATTTATCATATTTAAGGATTCCAAATTTTAATTGGTTTATAAATATGTTAAGTTATTACAAGTTATTACCAAAGTCTCGAAGTATTTTTAAAGTTGACCAAATTTAAATATGACATTAAATTAAATTCATTTTACCTTCTCTTACATTATAATTTATTTTCATCTACAAAGGCGAAAAGAGGTCCCGCTTTAATGTAACTTCATCACAAAGATACAAATAATATTAAATGACTTTGTATCATATACTTAGGTAATTCAATTCATTATTCAACAAAGTAAAATTACAAAATAAAATTATTTTCTTCAAAAAGTTCGTTTGAAAAAAATATGTATAACACTAGTAAGTACCCTGGAATCAATGTTGTCAACTGTCTGTTTCTTTTCAGATGCTGTAGCCTGAAAAAACCATTGAGTCTGTATTCATTTTTTCCAATTCTGTAAAGTGTAATAAAGTGCACATTTGTACCGACATATTTATTCTTTAATTTACATGTTTTTTAAATGTATTAAAAATAAACAATACGAAGTCTATTGACGTTATATCTCATTACGTTATACGATTGTTTTTATCAAGTATGTATTAGAAATAATTATCTTACGTAGATAGGTATTGACGTATAGTGTAGCCAAATACGGTAGTTTCCAATTAGTCAAATTCAATACTTTTATCCAAACGTCAAAAACGATACTTCTCTATGAAATTTGTATCAAAAAGTGAGCTATGACGTCATAACTTTTTTGCGTCAAATAGCTAACTTATTTCTTAATAATTAGCTAAAAAAAAAATCTAAAAATTAGTATATCGAGCGATCGATGAATAAAAGTATAGTTATTTTTCAATATTTTATTGTATTGAAACGTCGAAATAATTTATTTTTGACCTAGGAAACTACCCAATTCATAGTGTGGTACCAACCCCAACTACGTAAAATAAAAATATCTTCATTTGTACAGGGTGGGGTGAGAGGTAGTGTCAATTAATGTCTCTGAATAGACTTTCCATTCCTTCTCCTGCTTCAGGTCGATGCTCTTATTTTTTTATGGTAAAGATCCACAAATTTGCAGTCGGATAACCTGATGGTAAGCAATCAGCGCCAAAAGAGTTACGTTAGAGGGGGAGGTATTGGGCCTCCAGTGACACGGCGAAACACAACATTGTCGTTGTTTCAAGTCGGTTTTCTGTGAGGCCGTGATATCACTCCAGTCGCTATGAGCCATACGCTTGGGTCTGTCGGCAGGCTACCCTTGCTTACTATCCGCAGCATTCGTATATGATGGCAATACTTATTACAAATATCACCAAATTAATTCCTCCACCCAGGATGGGGCGAGAGGGGTGTTAGACTCTTACTGATTAAAAACATCTCCATACCTTCTCCTGGCCGAGGCCGCGGTGCTTTATTGCGCTTACCCTTTTTTGTCAGGGGAAAATTATCAAATGACTTCTCCCGCCCAGCGTAAGGCGAGAGAGAGCGTCAAACTCTTACTGACTAAAAACCCCCCCGTTCCTTGTCCTTCTATGGGCCCGAGGTCGCGGTGAATCATTGCGCTTAACCCGCAACCCTGCGATCTAGATTGCTTGCTCAACAGACCCGGCAATACTTCGAACCTAAAGTCAAGTTATAGTAATCGTAGTAACGTCACTTGAACCACGTTTTGATATCCTTGACCTTTCTACCTATTAATTATTATTCGTCAAGGTTAGGCGTCACCGGAAATATTAATGTTTTCTAAAGGGAAGGTGCCAATAAAAAGTGTCACTAAGACATTTGTAAACCACTATACTTGCTATTGTTTTTGTGCGTGATAATAATAGTTGGCTATAACATCTGGGCGTTCCTCGGTGCATGGTAGTGCTATCAACAAAATAAGCATAAACTTTCAGCGAAGAAATAAACATCTGGACCAACGTTGACAGTTACTCACGGCGTGCAGGCTGAAGATATCGTTTTGTTTTTATTGTAGCCATTTTTTGATGATGTTTTTAGTGAATTTGTTATGTGGCTGAATTTACAATCTTATATGTGATTTTTTTAATTGTTAGTTACTAGTGATAATGACAGACTACATAGTAAAAAAAAGTGTAGGTGGTTATGAAAAGTGATTTTATTTTAAGTATTCTTTATAGTCATATTCCAGATGTCCCTTATTCATTTTTTTTTTCTAGTTTTACACAAATATATTTTTTTATTTGACCACTTGCTTATTTAGTCCAATTTTGCTTGCTTCTCCTAGGTCAAGGTAAAAACCTCTATTTTTTGCTTAATTCTGAATAGTAAAACTTAATGCAATCAAAATATAATTTTCTAAAACAATTCAATTAGCTTAATTAGTCATCGCCCTACGTTAAGTAATTTGCACACCAAGACTGTAATTACGGGTCAATGGGATCGTCGGAAACGACCGGTAAGCCATGATGTAATATCCGGTACCGGCACAATATGGACTCTATGATGCCTTGCTAGGAAGCAACTGAACTCAATAATCTGTGGTAATGGATTATCCATTAATTCCAAGTCTGTGGTGTCTATTAAGCAAAAAGCGTGCGAATTAATTATAATATTCAAAAATAAGATTGAAACGTAAAATGGTAAGTTTAATTACATTAGGTATTGTTTTATTTATATTTATTTAATTATTTAATTTTAAGGCCGAGGTTTTGAGTTTTTTGTGATATGAGGCAAACGAGTAAACGGATCACCTGATGTTAAGTGATCAGCGCCGCCCATGAACACCCGAAGCACCAGAGGAGTCATTGGTGCGTTGCCGGTGTTTTAAGGAGTACGCGCGTTTCGTTTTAGATTGTACCCATCGAATATATTGGAAATAATTATCTGGTGGTTTACATGTAGTACACACTATCAATTGATAGGCAACTTCTATTTACCCGTGGGCGACTGGCTAGGTGCCTCAGTTGTCTACAGCATGTTAGAGTATCTGCTGTTACATTTACATCCCTTAAACGAGATAAGAAGTCTTAAAATATTGTCAACGTAATATGATGAATCCGCAGTGACCCTGGTCACGGCTTAGGTAGAAAAGGAACACCGAGGTATGTTTTAGTGGATAAGATTCTGGCACACTTCCTCGCTGTCCTAAGGCGAAAAATGTCCTGTGTGTGTGACTGCCCAAAGCAAAAATATGTGTCTAATATTTTAGTACCTATCAATCCGAATCCTACTATTCTATTGTCATCATTCTTATTATCCTTCCTCCTCCTTTTCATTGTCCTATTATCCTAATTCCTAATAATTTGTAACTCCTAATACTACTATAAATGTGAAAGATTCTGAGAATGTAAGGATGTATGTTTGTTATTCTTTCACACAAAAACAGCTGAACCAATATGGTTGAAATTTCGTATGAAGATGAGTGATACCCCGGATTATCGATATAACACGATATGAAGGGCAGAAGTAAGTAAAAATTTAAAGATGTAAGTACTTCTTATTGCTTACGATATGATTTTTATTAGCCGTGTTCATGTACTTTCAGGGGTTTTCTTATGATTTCAGGCATTTACTTATCGTAGGTCAACTTGACATTTATTCATATTTATTCCAGGTTTGAAAAATCTCTATTTAAGTACCTTCGGTACCTTCAAGCGTCATGAGGAAATCTGGACTTATAATTTCTAGCTATAAGATCGCCAACCCGTCTTGAGCAAGCGTGATGATTAATGCTCAAACCTTCTCTATGTGAGATCACTGCTAAGCAGTGGGTACTTATAGGCTGATGATAAAGTACCTTCTAACAAGATTTCGTCCACAGAACCTTCTGCACGAGTACTATATTCGTCCAAATTAGATTACAGCAGATAGTTGTTCCAAATCTGTTCCAATCAGATTACCTAAAATCTTCCATAATTTATAAGGCGGAATTCTAGATTATACATATAGTAATCGGGAGTATTATTGCGTATATACGAAAAAAATAGGCTGATTTTTTTCAGGACACAATACGGTTTATTGTAAATAACATTTCGTTTTATATGTCAAACGTATGAAACAAGCAGAAGGATTACCTGATGATGAGCAAATATCACCGCCTACGGCCTTTTGTGGGTTATTAGGGATTTAAGAATACGGGATTTAAGGATTGAGGATAGGGAGGGGGGAAGAAGTTGGCCTGCGGTAAACTCTCTCAAACGGCAAAACACAACGTAAGTGTTACTTCACGCCAATTTTCTATAAGACCGTGGTATCACTCCAGTCGAGCCGGCTCTTTCGTGCCGGAGCATGGCTCTTTTTATATAAAAGTACTGGTTGATGTATTGTGTTGGCCCAATGGTTCCATGCGAGAGCCAGCTTTAAACACCTGTACTCTCAGGCATGTTTTTGAAAACTGACAAATACCTTATTTGACTTTAACAATAGGTATGTGTTTTCTCATATTAGGTTTTTGGATACCACTAATTTGCAGTGATCGAAAACATTGTGAGGAAGCCTTGACATTTTACCTTTTTATTTGACAGGGCAGTAAACCTAATCTGATGGTAAACAATCGAATATCAGCAACACGCGTAGTCACACGACGACTGGGCAGTGAATGCGGTCTATAGGTAGAATCTGGTACGTAGTGAGGTGTTCCCGCCCAAATGATGAGAACAGTTTTCCATATGGTGCCGAACCTGCGCTTTATAAAGTACCAGACGTTGCTGGCGAGTGAAATAATAATAATGGAAGTTGGTTCAGGTCAATAACTAATTTGAAAAAAATAAGAGTTCACGAAAAAATGTTTTATTAGTTTAATGTGAGACATTTTATACTGAGCATTTTATATGTACACATGTATTGTTTTGTTTTACGACAAACAAAATGTGTCACATATATTTTTGCTTTATCTTACTGACACATTAAATAGATTTTTAATCTTTCTGGTGTGTACTGTGAAGAGAACATATTTTTGTTTGTTTTTAGCAGAAAGAAGTTGTTAAGTTGTGTATAATGTGTGAATTACTGAGTTATCAACGTTCTTTTTTAAATTAATCTCTACAACCCAACAAAATCTCCTTTCTCGCTAAGCACGTACTTGCCTGTTGCATGTAATAAATTGAGACAGCTGTGAAGTTGGATTGGGATATAAAACCAGTGCTCCAAATTTTTGGCTTAATTTGTTTCGTGTGAATGAGGGTAAAGTTCACGACATTTACCTGTGGTATTAAATGGGGATTGGGAAAGGATTGTTTCAACATATAAATTGTCAGAAGTCATTTAATTATAAAACTTTCTTACCTTCACAGGAATGGTTTTGGATTTATCTCTTGTCATGCTTTTGTTTATATCCACTGCAAGATTTTTTTAAGATGATGATTATGAAGTACATTTATATTCTTTATAGAATTAAAGCATTTTTATTATAACATGTCGCTCTTTCTTATAAACTCAACGAGGCATAAGGAGTTACTGTTTTTACTACGTATCAATTGTGGGCTACTGTTGAAGTTACCATAAAATATTCAAACTATTTATAAGCACTAAGTTTGACTACTTTAGTTTCATCCAAAAAATATATATTTAACCCAATATTACGCAGAAATACAGTCTGGCTTATGATGAAAAGTGCTTTTGCAAGGAAATCACAAACAAGATTAAAAATAATCGAATGATCTCGTCGTTCGTTTGAAATATTGCAGAATATCGTACATCTCGCATGTTTACTTAGCGTAGCGCTCACATCTAAACAAGATTACTGTTCTTTATTACATTATTGATACGAATAACATATTGACAAGACTTGAAATGCAGAGTTTGTTATAGATGAGATCAATATGATAAAACAGCTAGGTAAACAATCCAAAAAATATACGAATGAGAAGAATACAAGAATATATCAAACATAATTTGCGTTTTACTACATGAACAAGGAGTTTTATGTTCTATACTTAACGAAAACAGTTTGCGATGTTTCGTATTCATTCATTCTTAAAACACAGACAATTTTATTAAGTCTGTAACTAATTATGAATTAAAATCTTAGAACCTTAATTACACACACATCTGATTCTTTTAGGTATCATCTTAGTAATTGCTTAAAAGTTTATTAGATGATCATATTTAATTATATTACCATTGAGCTGAAGAAGAAAGTAGATTATGCAACCGCAGTAATGTACCGCAGCCCCAACCTGCACCATGAAAAGGAACGCAGTGGTTTTGAGTCTGAGAGAGAGATTGACACACCCTCTCGCCCCACCCAGCGCGTTACAAGGAATTTCATCATTTTTTTCCTTAAAAACAGCTTAGGTACTCTACCGACCAGGGTTGCGGGTTAAGCGCATTGAGTCACCGCGGCCTCGGCCCAGAGCAGGAGTAGGAACGGGGGGGCTTTTAATCAGTAAGATTCTGACACACTCTCTCGCCTTACCCTGGGCCGGAGAGGATTCATTCAGGATCATTTGATGATTTCCTCTGACAATAAAGGTACCTACTTTACTGACTATGAAACACACGAAGTTATGGTTCATTAGATAATAAATATAATTTGCATACGTTTAAAAATAATTACTGAAACATTGTTACATCCTTATGAACAAAATTCATAACCTAACAATATTATGCAGAACAAGTACCCTCAGTAAGAGTTCGTGGTTTCCAGTATCTGGCAGTGTATGTATTGCGGTCGCCTGCATTTCACCGGCACTCGACACAGACAGCGTTAACTGCTCTTGTAACGAAGTGTGTGTGGTCTCGGTGAGATTTCCACCTAACCGAATAATCCTTACTACTGATAGTTTTGCTATTTTGGGACGATTCGTGTAAAAGATTTTGTTTCCAAATTTTTTTTCCTAATGTCAACCAACTTGCAAAGCATGGCTTGTCATAATATGATTCTGGTAATATCATTCTAAATTTTAAGAATTCACCTCTATGTTGTCTTGAATGTGGCTAAATCTAGATAGTTTTTCATTTATAAATTAAATATAAACTATGTATCTTTATGCAGCCACATTTTTATTTTATTTAAGTACTTTTTTCACACAGTAGCACAACGGAGGACTTAATGTCGTAGGCATTTTCTTTCAGTACATCTTAGAATGATAGTACGACTATTAAAAGAACCCTGCTTATTAACTATCTATAGTAGGTACCCAATTAATCAAATAAAATCGATATTGTTATACAGATATATATTTTAATGTATACCAATCAAAATTTATTTTATAAGTTACGGACCTTTATCTAACACTAGCTTATTTCATTCTTGTCTGGTTTAATTTTACGATTTTACAAAAAGTAGGTATATGCATAATATAATTGAAGAATGCACATCTGACAAATTAAATGAATTAAAATTTACAGCGCACGTACATACGTCACAAAATGTTCCTCATGATTATGGGCCCCTAGCGGAGTTTAAAACTAGTAGATTTGCTTCGTCACAAAGTTAGGTTATACATAATATTAAAAGATAACTTACACTTTATAACCTTACTTCTATAACAAAATGTATATATAGTATAACACTAAAAACTAATTAATTATCTCAAACAAAATTCATAATTATTTTCAGTTGCATAAAACATCTTCCTGCAAATCACCTCTGCTGCATCCCACACGTGCAATTCCAACTGAAAACTTCCTGAAGTTTGAAAGTTGCAACAGTTGAGAATCATTAATATCGTTCTTACAGTCTGAAACATCTGTCATATTTATAGTCCATTGCGATCATTTGCAGACTTGTCATAATTGCTCAATGCTTTCAGCGAAAATGTAGCGTCTGTGCACCGTTTCTGAGGAAACTAACCAGTAACGGCGATTCTTCAAATAATACGACCAGAAAACTAATTTTCCAATTAGGTACTAACCATTTTTCCTTAAATCATATTTTAATGTAAGTACGAAGTTCGTGTATAATCAGGCTGTTTTATTCCAATTTCGATTTTATTATTTTGAAATTTTGTAATTTGGTCAGCCACGGTAATTCCTCATCTGCATTTATGTTCGTTTGTGTGTATGCACTTAATGAACAATACTGTCTTTATAAAGTGACATACAAAGTAGGCATAAATCAGTATATTCATATTATTCGCTGCTATAGGCTTACGATTCGGTCCGATTGCAATATTTTGTTCCAATCCAACATTTAACATTGAAAACATTAGATTAACTAGTATGTAAATAGGTATATTAATAATTTTATAAATTGTGAAGTGGAATAAACTATGACTATTTTTAAATACCTTCAACTACCTGCTATCCATCTTTGCTTTGTAAGCTGCCGCAAAAGAATATTTGCTCTCCAATATTGTCAGAGTATATCAAGAATTAATTTTGATTTCAGTAGCATAATATGTATTTGTAGGATAAATATAAAACTCAAAAACTTAATCGTAGTACAGAATTATGAAAAATTTATTACCAAAATCATTTATTATAACATAAATAACTTATAGAATAAATTAATGTTTATGATTCACGTTATAAAAAGGTATTTATGCTTGGAAGACATGTCAAATGATAATTTTGTATCATGTCAATGTACGTGAAGATATTCCTTCATATTCTGGGGTGAGCACAACTCTTAGATGGTAAATTCAGTCGCTTAGTCGTCACCTCCAGTCATGACCTCCATGAATTCTGGGAACAAAAAAATATTTGGATATTAATCTCTTGAGAACCATCGTAAACATATTTTATACTTAACTTGGGTTGCTGTGTTTGTGAATTCATTAACATATTAAGTAAAATAAAAAAGACATTTTCTAGTCAAGTATAGAAAAGAGAATAAATCTCCCTTTTTCGTGTCCTAGGAGATGTGGGAAATTTATTTTGCGTAACTACTAACTTTATTAAACTACTTCTTCATAAAGTCCTATTACTAAAATCAACAATTAAGTACTAAGGAATTCCATTAAATAAACCAAAGAAATCATTAATAGTAAGAGAAGATAAACTGCACAGAAAATGCAATTTGCAAAACGTAAATTAGTTCGTTTTAATCAATTTATTTACAAGTCAGCTGAACTCGGCTCTGTAACGAGAATGTTACGGTAATAGAATACTAATTTTAGTTTTGGCTAAGAATCTGTCACTAACCTTACCTCTACTGCTAAATTTAAATACAATCTGGAATTAACTACAGTTAATGTAACCGGCGTAGATATATACATACTGCCCATTTTTAGTAAGTAGATTGATAACTGCAGAAAAACCGACAAATCAATACTATTAGTTTTAACTATCAATATTATTAAAAAGAACCAGTATCAGTAAGAACCAGTAACTTTATAAAACACTTAAATTGTACTACCTACTTTTAAACATTTTTTTATCCTAATACGTGGATAAATCCCAAAAATCCCTGCATAGATACAAATTTTAAGAAAATTGTTGAAACCGTTATCTTTTGTAGATTTACATACAATAATTAGGTACTCGTTTTAAGATAAAATATATATTATGTTTACAATAGATTATTTGATGTTTTGCACAATAAGCATTTTTTATAATTTCACTGATAAAATTTCAATTTGATTTCAAAACATGTTTTTTCGTTTTGTGGCTCGGTATCGGTTAGTTTTTTTTAAATAAAGCGCTGCGTTAAATCTTCTAGCTCTAATTTAAGCTATTTGGGTAAAGAAAAATTACCATTATGTACGTTACTGAAAATTTATATTACAAATATGTATATACTTTTCATTCAACACTCCGAAATAAGTACCCAAGATGCAGGTTTGCCTGGTTTGGGACCAAACGGAGAATTCTTGTAATGTGACTTCTTATAATAAGTATAAAAATATTTGTTTTTACTTTTTCTTAAATGACTCTTTGATCCAAAGAAGACAGGTAAAAACGAAAATAACCTTAAATTATACATACCATCAAAGTCCACGGTTCCTGAACCGTCAGAGTCAATTTCCTCAATCATCATATCTAACTCTTCAGCGCTGATCTTGTCATCCAGCTCTCTGAGGATTTCTCTTAACACGTCTGTCGTGATGTAGCCGTTGCCTGGAAACATTAAGAAAAATAAATCGGAAATGTTTTTACTCTTGTCGTGGTGGCCCCGTGTGGTGGCCCGAATGGTTTTGAAACCTAACAGTAAAAATGACATTAATACCTATTTATGACATTTTTACTTTGTACACCATTATTGCATTCAAACACCACAAAATTCGGTGTAGGTAACCCTCGCCTGAACTTATAATGTCTAATTATACATTTTTAACCGCTAATTCCGCCTTCACTGCGCAAACCTTCTTCGTTTGAGAAGAGGCCTTTGCTCAGCAATGGGCACTTATAGGCTGATGATGTCTGTGTTTTACTCTTAATTGAGGAGTAAGCTAAGTTGGCCATTTGGTTTGGCCTCTGGTACAAAATGAAAAGGCCAAGCATTTACTTGTAGCTTTTGATGTAGCGGACATTGCCGAGCGCTTATCATTATATGTCCCGTCAGCTCTTTTGCTTCGGGGATGATAAACGTAACAAAATATTATGCTGTTTCACTTTGAGCTAAACTGGTTATAACGTGTTAATCAGAAACAATTAGGCACAAATTGATATATCCTTCACAGTTCAACACATCCGAATTATTGTTCCCATTAATAATATCGGTATTCATTTGTTGAGTGTTTGAATTGACTAGTGTGTTTTTGCAAATAATATTTCTAAAGTTAATTTAAAACCATAGAGTAAGTTCCTAGTTTTCAATATTATATTTACCTTAGGCGTATTAGCCAGAATAAGAACTATCATAAAATTATGAACTAAATGTTTTTTATAGACTTATGTAACTAACTAGATAATTGGTTTTATTTATCCAAAACATTCGGGGATTCTTCTATTTTAGTGTACATAGGTAAAAGTCGCTCATAAACACATAATTATATAAATGAAACAAGTCCCAATATGAGTAATGTCAGAAGCCTATGGGGACATTTTGTAAACTAAAAGCTTTTAAAACCCAATTTACTTCCTTATTGGCCGAAATGGCTGATGTTAATAAAACGGAAAAATCAGTTCACAACTCAAAACGAACTAATTTTGATCCTTTTATCCTTGTAATAAAGTCCAATTGGTTTTACAAATTGATATAGGTACGTACCGGCCATGATATAGAATTACATTTTCGGGGAAATTAATTTCATATTTATAACGTATCGCCCGAGTCTTGACCCTGGGTTTGTCGGTTTCGACCTTACTTGAATTTTATATGATAGGACAGAATATCCACCTGTATACTGAATTTTGAAATAAATAAATTATTTATGCGTGATAGAGGACCGTAAAGGTCCATCATAAATACATGTTGATAAAAAATGCGTGTTAAATCACGTAATATAGATATTTTTTTCTTGTAGATATCTTGCACATTCACGTCATCAGCCTATAAATGGCCACTGCTGGGCAAAGGCCTCTGCTCAAACGGAGAAGGTTTGAGCATTAATCACCACGCTTGCCCAAGGCGGATTGGCGATTTGAATCTTGTTCACAATATAAAACAATTATATATATATAAAAAACCTCAATTACTTACAAATTATAGGAATAAAGGGTACCTTGTTTACCTGTCTTATGTTTCATGTTAAGACATAATAAAAATAAATTTGTCAATTGTAAAGGTACCAAAATGACTAACAGCAAATGTGTTTCGAATCAATTACAAACAAAAATAACAAATACCTTTTTTCTCATTTTTTATGTGATAAGTCGGTAAATGAGCTAACGGATTACCTAATGATAAATAAGCAATCGGCGCCATCTATGGATACCCATAACACCAAAGGAGTTACAAGTGAATAACTAGCATTGTTAGGACGAGGGTTTCGAAGATTTAGAGATTGGAGAGGTATTGAGGGAACGGAAGAAGGGAACAGTCACACGGTGAAATACAAAGTGTGTAAATTTCACGCCGATTTTCTGCGAGGCCGTGGTATCACTTCGGTCGAGCCAACCCATTCGTGCCTAAGCTTGGCTCTCCCTCATTTTGTGTCAGTTATTTTATTGACCCCATAAAGAAAAATATAATATAATAATATAGTCACAATAATTATGTAAATTAAGTTTAATTTTATCTTGTTTTTTAACTTATTAATCGACTAACGTGGGTCTATAAAACGTGTTATTATTACTATCGTCATAGAGTTCAACCTACACAGAACATTGAAATACAAATTTATGTATAGGCGGATTTGCAAAAACATATTTTAGTAAAATGTAACACCTACATAAAAATATACACCACCTACACATTTTTCCTCCCGTTAGCAATCGAAGCGTGACAAAAGTATTTATGAATACTGTTAACTGGTAGGTATAACATACAATCTTCCTACACGTGCAGAAAGGGAAGAATGGATACAACTTTATAAGCAATAACTCCTCGGCTATTACCCAACAAGCATCGTAATGTTGTTATTTTTGTAAAATGTTGCAATTCTGAAATGAAATAAAATCTTCTTTACCTTCTGAATACTTTTAATGGTGTCTTCATAAAGCAACAAGAACATTTTAAATGTTTATTTTGATTGCTTTGTTTATTTCAATCGTTAATGCCCATCCATTGCTTAGGGATAAAAATCTTCAAATGACTTCTCGCCCCCTGGATGGGGCGAGAGAATTTCAGACTCTTGCTGACCAAAAACCACCTCATTCTTTCCCTTGATGCTGGCTACATTATTGCCTTTGCCCCCCTCGTAAACCCATCTGAACATCAGCCCTGTTACTCCATGGGGGTTGCGGGGCAAGCGCAATAAGTCACCGCGACCTCGGCCTAAAGCAGGAGAAGGAATGGGGAGGTTTTTAGTCAGTAAAGAATCTGATTTTTCTTCCCGCTCCACCCTGGGCGGGAGAAGTCATTAGATAATTTTACCCTCAAAAAAAACCTGTTACTCCCTATCTATGGTGTTTTTTCTATAGGCTCTTTGAGATACGCATGAAACGCGCCTGTCAATAAATATATGTTGGTCGAAACTTTATAATGTATTTGAAGTCAAGTGAAATTTGTATACAAAGTAAGTTTCTATAAATATTTTTTAAATTAATATTTTATGTGATGTTTACTTTATATATATATATTCTCATCAAAGGAAGACTTTTTGCGGTTGAATCCTACGTAATAAAGATATTCATTACTTGGGTTTTATCTTGAGCCGGTGGTTATGAAGAAACACGATTCTTCCTACACGTAACGCGATGGCTGTCTTCAGAGATTTAAGTGATACATCATGACATATTATAAATAATGCTCATTGAAACAACCAAGTTGAGTTTTATGGTCCTTGTAAGGAAAGGATCGAGGTCGTGTCAAATTTATTCAAATTATTTCTCACACAAGTTCATGCTAAACAATGTAGGTAATAGAATTTCCTGGCAGAACGTCAGACAGTGATGCTCATTCCAAATTTGAATAGATATCAATTAAGATCAATAAATTATTCTTATTTTTCGTTTCGATTAGTATCTATATAAATTATCCATTTTATTGTAAAAATGAAGTAGTAAATCCCATAAAGCATTTTAACAAATGACCTTTCCTCTAACAATAGTTTGATGACAATATTATTGACGAAGTATTCTTGGAAAACAAAGCCGTCTGGCTGACCTGATAGCGATAAAAGTGTCAACATAATGATAAATGAGATATCGTCTGAAAATCTAATGAACATTGCCAAATTGTGTAATGGTATTTAAAATAACATAAACTACACTACCAACTAATGTCATAGAAGAGTGATCTATTGTTCAATTATTATTTATCAATCACTACATTGCGAAAACTTGGCTTAGAAACGCATTAGGAATGCTTTTGAACTAATAGCGTAAGGCGCTTTAAATTTTTATTATTATTTAATATGAGTCATAATTTTACATTGTTAAGTTTCATTTTCTTTAGATTGCTACCCAATTGTGATAAAAGCAAATAAATAAATAAGAAAAAAAGGGTAGGTAAGCACGTATGGTTCGGCTGGTTCGACTAGATGCCATGGCCTTACAGAATACCGGCATGAAACAAGCACAGCGTTGTGTTTTGCCGTATGTTTGACGTTACTGGAAGCTCAATCCTTCATACCCTCCCTAAATCTTCGAAACTCTAATCCCCAAAAGGGGATTAGACTACGACTACGCATTCGTTACTCCTCTGGTGTTTCAGGTGTCCATGGACGGCGCCGATTGCTTACCATTAGGTAATCCGACTACTCGCTAGACATTTATTCACATACAATATTTGTTTTTAACTTAAATAATTTCTCTTTTTTAATATGCTATATGACTTTGTTAAGGGCCGTTTAATTTTGATCGACCCTATTGTCTCGAGGTAAACAAAGATCGCTCCAAGTTAAACTCTGAAGGTCGAATTTTCCTAACAACAATCTCAATCTTAAAAGAAATTGTTCACACAATAATTTTTCAGTCCATTGAATTTTGTTAAAAAGCTTGTCTTATTTGATACCGTTACAAACGAGATATTTTTTTCTTTGAGTGCTCTGTCAGGTTTAGTCTAGGCGCCTTTTTAGTGTAGGCTGATAAAAAGATGGGAATTATTTGATCCCCGCCCACTAAAAATTTTACTTTTAATGGTGGAGAAACTTATGCTGGTCGTCAGTTTCATTTAGCAGTCGCCTTAGATGATTTGCGTCTTTAAGTGCTCGAATTTCATTGTTATATAAAGTTCTTTTCAGCTATGAAATAACAACTAGATTGGCCTTTAAACAAAGATAAAAATTGTACATTCTCTAAGCATTAATATCGTCATCTCTGTACAAAGTACTCGTAGATGGTAAAAATACTTTTTTGGCAAAAAGTTAATTTTATTTTGGTTTAAAAAAAATAAGTGTCTTTTTTTATTTTTAAATCTTAACGCAAACGTTATTGTAGATTCTAAACTAAAACAATTTTTTTCTAATAAAACTGGTTTTTACTAAAGTGAAAACATTGTCATCAAAGTTTTAAAAGTATAATAAAAAAATTAAAATTACTATCACTTCAGCATCACAGACTATACTTCGGTATAATGTGTTTTTTATCCTAATAGTAATTTAAGTAGAAAGAAATACCCCAACTGTAATATACCTATATATCTATTCATCATAAAAATATTACCTTCTTTGTCATATAACCGGAATGCCTCTTTAAGTTCCTGCTGCATAGCCTCAGCATCTTCCTCAACCATGAATCTGGAAGCCAGGGTCACGAACTCCGCGAATTCCAATTCACCAGATCCTGGAATTTTATAAGAATAACTTAAACAATATGATTTGTTGTCACAAGTCATCTTTAAAAGATCCCCAATTGCTTTATATACTACCCAGATTACCTGCATTATATATAGGTATATAAAGTTTTACAACTTCTAGCGTAACATATATTATTTTTTCATTTACTGTTCATTCTTGATAGTATTTAACCAACTTACGGAAATAAGAATATTCATATTTCACAGGAACTAATCTCATTCATTTCTCAAGCAAACTTCAGAAACAAAATAACGATTCCCGAACAAATTGTAACAGATGTAAGCCTGCCGAAATAAAAGCAATTGGCATAAATTTCTACAAATCATCCTTCTACACGTAACGAGTTTTCTTCAAGTTTGCCCTTTTGTTTACGTTTACAAAAAGAACAAACTTTATGTCCAAATATTTGAAGTTAAACATTGTAAGAATAACTTACTTAATATTTTGTAAACTTTGTTTTGGACTGTGATTTAAAGGAGCCATTTATTTAATATATTGAAATGATACTTATCTTACATTGACCTACAATAATTAAAGAGGTCTATTAATAATGTCTTGTAAACAATGTTTATTCTCTCTCTCTCTCTCTCTCTCTCTGTCTCTGTCTTTGTAAACATATATTTATACTAGCCCTCCTCATAAAAATTACTACTATTGTTATGCCCGACAGGGCCCACAATGCTCCTAAACTAATATAAGTATGTAAATCCTTATGTACCCTACCACCTAAGTTCACATTGTGGAATGCAATAAATATATTGAGTATTGAGTATTAAAGAGAAAATAAGATTTAAAAAGGTTCTCTTATTATAGCGTTACTTATTTATGTGAGCTAGCTAATTGCGTTGTGAATTCCAAAGCATAATCTCACGAAATAAATTGTTTAAAGCGACATTCCATTTCTTACATAACAAAAAAACTACTAGTGATGGAAGATTTATGGTGTGTTTAAACCCTAAAAAAAAAACATTTATTTTATTTACAGTTCAATTAAAATTGTTTCGTAATTTATATAAGTACTCGGAAAATGGATATCGGTGGTGTATCAGAAATAAATTCGCATCAAAAAACTTAGGCACACATAAAAACGTTTACGTGAAATATCCTTTCATTTGTTTTTCATTTTGATGGAATTCTAATTTTTAAAATTCTAATTGTCGTTTTTTTTGATATGAAGTCTACTTAGCAATGTGTCATTCGTTTGTAGATATGACCTTTTTTATTGTGTTAGATTCTAAAATTGTGTTTTAGATGATAATGTAAGCACGATGCCTTCTTTTATAACTGAAGAAACACCAATTTTTAATGTTTGACCTTTTTTTGTTCCTAGCTAGATAAAAAAAGCACTAAAACGATATCTATTTAACGATAAACTTGTATTTAAATCGAATAATATAGACAAAGAGTATTTACAAGACAAATTGTTGTTTTAACGAATATAAAGCTAACAGTTTCTATGTAGAAATAGACATATAAGATAGATTATATCAGCTGCGATGATTCCCACGCAAATCTTGTTGAAGCGGGGAAAAGGTGAGCGTATTATTAGACATAGGTACCTATTTGAGGTGAGTAGTAAGTAGTGCGAATAGATTTCATGTCACAATAATTTAGATAATTACTAACTAAACGTTTGTATGATTTGTAATCCTATTAATATTATAATCGCGAAAGTTTGCAAGTTTGGATAGATATTCGTTACACTTCCACGAAAAAATTGAAAAGGATTTTCATGTAATGTATAGAAGTTATTTTTTGTCCTGGAATAAGGCATGGGCATTTTTATTCTGGAAACGTGGGCGAAACCGTTGGCTGAAGTTGGTTTCTTGTATATTTAATCTTTACCTACTTTAACAAGATTCATACTAACTTCAGTATTTCCCTTATACATATTTACTATTTGCTACAATCGCACATCGGGCGCCAGTAAATACGGCAAACTTAGTTGCCATAGATTGTAAGAATTTGAAGATGTTTCCTGAGATTTTTTTTCTACAATACTAAATAATATTTTTTGAGTTATAAGATGTTACGTACCGTCAGCATCAACTTCATCGATAATTTCTTTAAGGACGTCGTCGCTGACTTGGTGCCCCAGCATGCCAAGGATTGTGCCCACCATCACTGTGCCGATACATCCTTTCTTCTCCTGGTCGAAAGCCTCGAAAGCCTTCTTCAGAACTGGAAGCAGATTAACACAATAGTCGGAAAAAATATCGAAAAACGAAAATTTTAAAGAAACGTAGAAATTGGACTTCCAATTTAATTGACTTCATTTTTTTTTAATAATTTATTAATATACTCACTGCCAATCTGTTCCTTGTCAAGTTCCTCCTGAAATCACCAGAAAAAAAAACTAAATTAAAAAATATTCTAACAAAAAAAAAATTCTAAAAACTTAACTATTCACGGAACAAATACACTTAAAGCACTTCACTTAATCACGATGCACAAAACAAAATCGTCTCACCATTGTTTAAAGATAGCGCGAGGGGTTCCGTCTAAAGGAATTGTACGATGCCGTATGCTAAAGTGAACCACACTAAGAGGAACACGAGCCCTTTTATCTGAATGGAATGACCGACTGTACGGAGCCGCGCGAAAATATCACCCAGGTTGATACAGTAGGTGCCTCGATCCTCTACAATGTACTCCGAACACCGAGTCACTTCGTTTTGGCGATGCAAAATGCTTTTAACCGCCGACAATAAGGTCACCATACATTAAAACAGTTGCCGGATGTCCACTATACTCATGTCTCCTGCACGTTATGCCAAATGCGTATTTCACTATCAACGAATCGATTCCGTTTGGTTATTAATTACACATTAATTAAAATATCATCGCGGTTGGCCCGTTGCCACGCCATTTGTAGAATACTTTTCTCATTATAAACAATAGTAATAAAAGTTGGTGCTTTACACTAATAGAACCGCGTTTTAAATAAGCTGTATTGTTTGGTTTCACTGTGCTACTTAAGGGCAGGTCGATCTTTGTCTAAAAAGTCTAATACTAATCGATACACAAAACTTCAATAATTTGAAAAATGAACTTATTTTTTCAAATAGGTCATAAAACGGAACATTTACGCGTCAAAATTGTATATATAAACTTCAACAGACAACAGACAACAGAAAACAGATTCAGTTATATTCAGTGTTCATTAAATACACCAATGCATGGATGTTGTAATATATTGTTAGTGATCAGTGTCGAACCCAATATTGTAAGCCTAAAGTACTAATAATCACTTTGCTGGTACATTTTGATGATAATATAATTAGTTTCAATTTTCGCTTGTAATTTTATACTAGTGGTTCGTGCGAAATTGCCTGTAGCGCATCAAAACTGAACCAATTTTCTATTCATCCAGTGTGGTTATATAATATTAATACCCTTCATCAATACTTGATATATGAACTACAAATTGCATGTCATGAAAACTAGTAATTTCAACTATAATTAATTGAAATAGTTTCACCGTATTTGGTTTGCGAAAGTATGCTATTCTATTTTTAAATTACTTTCTCAATTGAACAGCTGTGTTATATTAATTTATTGTATAGTCTTATTCAAAATAAATCATTTATTTCCGAAAAAAGATTGCATGCAATTTTTTAGTATATAATTAAAAGTATAAAAACTAAAACCCAACTACGTCAAAAACAGACGCTGAAAAAGTATAAAACAAGATTTTCAGAATATTGAAAAGCGTAATCACACGTAATCAACGTGCAGGTATGGTAAGTAAATGTAATTCTCCCTGGGCGGGAGAAGAGATTTGATGATTTTCCCCTGACAAAAAAAATGCTATGTTAGTATCTATATACGTATATGCTGGAGTCAACTTAGATACGTGTTGATTCAAAAACAAAAGACGACAACATTTTACTCTTGAAGTAGTAGAGAAACAAGCATCTGTACAATACATAATATATATACATTGTGCAATGTAAAACATACTTTCCTCAACGTTTTAATTTTAATAATTATAAAGAGGTAAAATTTGTAAGTTTGTATGTAGGGGGTAATCTTTGGAACCGCTGGTCGGATTGCCAAAATTCTTTCACTAATAGATAGCTACAATGTTCCTGAGTGCTATAGGCATAAAACATCACGCTACGATTAAATGGAGCCGCGGGTGAAACCGCGTGAGAGTAGCTAGTCTATTATAAACAAGTAAAATTTTGTCAGTTTGTTTGTAATGAGTAATAATTAGATGTACTTAATAAAAACCTACTCTTAAAAGTGTGCTCATTATTTTATTACGTATCGCTATCGTTACATTGTATAAATCAAAGTCACTTTCTTTGTCCATATATCCATATTAATATGTATGCTTAAAACTTTAAAACTACGCAACGGATTTTGATGCTGTTTTTTTTACAGATAAATAGATTGAAGAGGAATGGTTTAAGTGTGGGAGAGCCATGCTTCGGCACGAATGTGTCGGCTTGACTGGAGTGATACCACGGCCTCATAGAAAACCAGCGTGAAACAACCACAGTGTTGTGTTTCGCCATGTGAGTAAGGTTACCGGAGGTCCTATCCTTCCCTTCTCTCAATAGCTCCCCAATCAATCAATCCCCAAAATGTGGGCAACGCACTTATTACACATTAGCGGCGCTGATTGCTTACCATCAGGCAATCTTCTATAAAAATCATGTCTGCTCACTTGCCGACCTATCACATAAAAAAACATGAAGAAATTTACTATCAGCATAACACCCGTTCAAAGCTGGGATGGGCCGCTAATTACAATATAAAACACACTTTTACCAGTTATTATGATGTTATAAACCCTACTCTTAAAATTGTTATCATTATTTTATTACGTTTATATAACATACACGTAATAAAATAATTTATATATGTACCCACGTATATTATGTATATGAGTATAATAAAAGCCGTAAAATCCAAGCGTCAGTCTCGTCGCGAGAAGGGAGGACAGTGCGCCTGCTTGCAGACAGTGACATATTTTGTTGTTCTCAATGGTGCCAAATGCAAAGAAAAGCTGATGATGCAAGATAACATTAAGGAAAACACACCAAAACGAAGGTTTTCGTTATCAAATGTAAACAAACAACACTACAAAACTAATACAAAAATTATCGTCAAAAAATAATGGCACATACTATTTTTAAAATGACACTATTGTGCCTGTCTTTTCTTCGAGCCCGCTTAAACTGCTCTGGTCATTTCCTCCAAAGACCACTACAGAATGAACTTGCACGGTTCTCACACATTATACTTACTTACTTATTATTTTTAACAACATCTGGACTTTAAAAGATACTGGCCTCTGAGTTTGTTTCGCCATTTATTTTCAAAGCAGTCAGATACGAAATACCGACTTCATCTAGTTATTAAAAAAAAATGTTGACGTGTAAAATTGCTATTTCATAGCTTATTTGCAAAAATAAATTCATTGTTTCATTATTTTAAAAAGATTAAACTAAACATTATTTGGAAGCCCGCATTCACACGTTGACCAAACTAAATTATAATTCATTAAATCAACTAGTCTGACCGGCTAAAAATAGCCTGATATTTTAAATTAATGTTAGGTTTATGACAATATTTCAATAAAGCAACATTATAATAATTAATGAGCATGTACATACTAGCTAGCAATTAAATGGTGGCACCGTAATTGAAGTTTACATTAATATTATGTAGTCACCAAATAAATCACTAGCATTTTAATAATTTGTATTAAAATATTTTAATTAAAGGTACATTTCACACTAAAATTTCATAACCATTTCGGTTTTAAACCAAGGCCTAACTGATTTGTATTTCCAACAGTGTTAGTACCTAACTTGGTAAGTATATACTTATTTCCCTCAATTATTTAAACTTAACGAAAATGGCTTTTAGATCCTAGATGTTAATATATTATCACGAAAACGATAAAGATATGTTTTAATTTTAGACTTGGAATAAGACTTCCAAATTTGAGATACTCCTAGAGTGTTATGTCATCAAATAAAGTAGGTATTAGAGTAATAAATATATCACTACATGAATTCTTAATTAGCGCCCATCTAAAAGACTTAATAGCGGCTACCTGATAAATTGCAAGGAAGAATGACAACACTTCTTTATAGCTATGTAGAGTAGAACAGTAACAGAAATAAACAATACAATCATCAGCAAACGATAGTAAAAACTATTGAGCTGCCAGAAATGTTTCAAGTTCCCCAAAAGATTCTGACTGAAATCTGACCATCTTGTTTTGAGTTTGAGGACAATGCACTAAATATAACTGACACGAAAATAGTTACATTGTCTAATAGGCGAAGCAGGAAATATGTTATTACCAGTTGTTTTCGTTAAATCCTAAATATTAATAATGTTAGAAAGGCGATAATTGGTAAATAGCTATTATTAAGTGTGGGAAAGCCATGCTTCGGCCCGGTCGAAAAGGTCGGCTTGACTAGAGTTTTACCACGGCCTCACAGAAAACCGGCGTGAAACAATAGCGTTGTGTTTCGCCGTGTGAGTGAGGTTACTAGGAGGCAAATCGTTCCCCTCCCCAATCCATAAATCTTTAAATTCTTAACCCCAGAAGGTAACGGCAACACTCTTGTAATTACTCTGTTATTGCGGGTGTCTATGAACGGCGCTGCTTGCTTACCATCAGGTAATCTTATTGCCCTATAACATAAAAAGTGGACGCTGGTCACTCTTTCGCGTTAAGGCGAACGTGCATTAAATATGGTAAGAACACATTGTTTACTTTTTATTTATATATTTACCTATTTATAATTATTGTACATCACGTGTAAAAGTGCCGTTTTATGGTCAACACATAAATTCATTGTTTCACTTGCACTTTTTGAAAACAAATACAAAAATAGAAGAACATGCTTATTCTTATTTGGAATATTCTATAGGAAAAAATGTAAAAAAAACATGGCCCCCTTTAGTTTTTTCTGCTGTGTCGTGGGTGCATTTACAAACATAGAAATTCACATACACACGCCATGCAGACCCGAAACAACAATTTGTGGTTCACACAAAGTGCTGTTCCGCGCAAGAATCAAGTCTGCGATACATTGCACAGCAGCCAGTTACCCACCCACTGAGCCAACCGTGCAGTCAATTACAATTTATCGCTACAGGCGAGTCCACTGACACTGGTTTGAACTTAAATCAGTCTGTTATCAGCTTTCGCCATCAGATGGGATAAGCTCTCTAGCCTATTGAAAAAAGGCTTTCCCCTCATCTTGTCAGAGAGTTTTCTTTATATTTAGGGATCAATGTCCAACTAATGGAAGCTAGTGCAGTTTTAGGAAATATCAAGTGGATAACAAGGGATGGTAAGTTAGTGAAAATGTGGGCTGATAAAGACAATTATTTTCTTTTTGTATTTTCAGATTTCTATAAAATAATCCTATCCTATCCTGTTCTACTTCCTACAAATATTATTTATATAAAGGTACGCATGAAATAACGTACCTTTATGTTATTTTTTTACGCAAAAACAGCTGGACGGATTTGGTCGAAATTTGGTAATGTACTCTGAATTAACACATCGGCTGTTTTTTAACATCACGCGAGCGAAGCCACAGGCGGAATCTAGTATACAATTATCATAAAATTGAAAGTAATTTGATCAAAATATTTCCTTATGCTGTAACGTATTGTAGGGTGACGTCGCGTCGGTCGCGTCGAGCGGACGAGTTGGCAATGCGCGTGCGCAGTGGGCCAGCCACATCCAATTAATGTTTCATCTAGTCGTACCCTAATCACTGTTACAGGTGTTCCGCAATTAATACCGTGAATATATTCGTTGGATTATTTATAGCTGCTTCGGTCTTGGTTGTTGACTGAAGCAACATAGTTCGTACTATTAAATAAATAGGCTAATACTATTTAGTTGCATTATATATTTATAGTTTAAATCTATTACATTGGTTTAATGGAAATTAAAATGTCTCTCTCTTTGATTATTAGAGTTTGATGTGTTAATTTTAATTGTTATTTAGTGAGGTCTTTCATTGCTTATAAAAGTTGAGGCTATTAATGAAAGAAAGATGCACAGAACCATCAGACATCTTTACTAGGTATGCATGACTTTTAAGTTGACTGATGTTAATAATATATATTACGGAACCAAATTTTTTATCTAATTACTCAAACTAGGAGTCAACAGTAATCTAGATCGCTTTTTATAGTTTCATTTGTTAGTTTGGCATCACTTAATTAATTCCTAGTCGAAGTATATAAAATAATAAAATCGTCGGTAAATTAATAGTTTACGACTATTATGATTGAAAATTGAGTGTGGGAGAGCCAAGCTTTGGCACGAATGAGTCGCTCGACCGAAGTGATGCCACGGCCTCAGAAAACCGTGGCGTGAAACAACCATAGCGTTTCACCGTATGAGAGAGGTTACCGGAGGTCCAATTATCCCTTTTCCCCAATCCTTAAATAACTGAAACCCTTATCCCTAAAAGGCCGGCAACGCATTGGTAACTCTTTTAGTGTTGCGGGTTTCCATGGGTGGCGCTGTTTGCTTACCATCAGGTAATCCGTCTGCTCGTTTGCCGATATATTCCATAAAAAAATTACAAATATTCCTTTGTAAACTTGTGTGTGTGAATCTTTCATAAATGTAATATTTCTCAAATATAGTCTCAAGTATAGTCCTCCCGGGGCGCTCCAGACAGTTGTATTTTAGCCGATACTTATGCGTAACCTTGGAACAGTTAAACTTTTATTACTTTACTTACATCCCTAAGGGTAATGTTCTATATTACATTTAAATATGAACTTTACAATGTCTTACTTCCAGCCACAAAAGAAGAGATGAGCATAGATTTATAATGGTAAATGGAAAATTCCTAGCAAACTAGTGAACGCTATTTTTTTAAGCGAGGAAAATCATCAATTTCCTTCTCGCACCAAGGCTTAGGCAAGAGGGAGTTTAAAGAGTTGATGTTCAGCCGGGGTTGGTCCTAGAGCAGGAAAAGAAACAGGGAGTATTTAGTCAGTACAATAAGAGCTACCTATCACCATACCCTTGGCGAGAAAATGTATGTGATGATTTTTCTTCCCCAATAAAAAAATGACTCTTACTGACTAAAAACCCACCCCGTTCCTTCTCCTGTTCCGTGCTGGGGTTGAGCTACCTTAAGCTAACATAAGTGTGTGTGTGTCATATTAAATAGTTTATTTAAATATATGAACATATAATTTAGTATGAAATTATTTTAATGTCAGTAGAAACGTTATGAGCTAATTTATGTCAGTCTAATTAAAAATTCAACTGATGCAAATTACAACTATTTGAATGACTATGAAAAGAGGGAGCAAAGTGTTCAGATATTCCAAGAAGAAAAACTTCTTTACAACTGAAAGGAATTTTCTGCTTCAACTTTCATCTACTAAGTGTGAAAACTTTATCAACACTTTGTAAATACGTACCTATGTGGAAAAATGTGTTAAAAATTTTCTTAGTATATAATTTGAATACTTATGTAATAGTTATATTTTGGAACTCCGAATTATTCTCTTGAATCTCTCTTTAGAATTACTTGTTTAGAGTGCAGAGTTTGACTTTGTACGTAGTGCGTTATAGTAAACTTTCATGTAGGAATAAGTATCATTACTAGATAGTATAAAACATAGTTGCTTTCTCTTCCTTATGTACGCTTAAATGTTTAAAACTACGTAACGGATTTTGATGTGCTTTTTAAAAGAGATAGGGTAATTGAAGACGATGTTTTATATGTATATTAACATGTATCAAAAAGTGGAGAGGTTTAGTATCAGCATAGCAGCGGTGTAAAGATGAGGCGGATGGCTTGTTAAAAATAAAATGAAAAACATCTGTTAAAAACAATAGATAAGGTTTTGATCAAAGTACTGAATTGCAATGCATATAATAAATATTGAATTGTTCCAAAAGTTTGTTGTTGTTAAAGGTTAAAATATGATTTTGCAAATTACAATATATCTAAACTAGATTTGAAAATTAAACACAAAATTTTTCATCAATTAAAAAAAACTATCTATAAATTCAGGCATAAACGTAGTACAAATACAGTTTAAAAAATATTATTATAAGTAAAGATGATGAAAAATAAAAAATAAATGTAAGTATAAATTATGTGTCATCGGAAATGTTTCAATCAATATTTAAATTACACATCCAATAAACAATAATAATACAATTCGCCAAAGTTAATCGTGAGCAGAAGCAGACCATCTTTTACGAGTGATAGATGATCACTAGGCGACGAAGTCAATACTGACTGCCAAGGGAGACAATGTCACTGCCAAGTGCATTGTTCTTGGTCTGGGTACACAAGGCCTGCCAGACATGTAACCCGTTTCATACTATTGTTAGCGGTACTAACATCATTTATAAAAGTGATATAACTCTTTAGAGATGTACAGGAGATTATTCTGGTATGCGGTAGTATTCTGTCTGGTACTGAGGTCGATGGACCTTGCTACAGATGATGGAGCGGCGAGCAACTGTGATGATGAATTAATCTCAGACATTGCATGTTTCGAGTATTTTTGTACTGTTGTATTTAAGTAGTATATATTCGTTATATTGTATACCGTAAACATCGTGGTGGCCCGGAGGTTAAGGAGCCCGTTTCTCATGCGTGAGGATGTGGGTTGAAACCTGGCAAGTACCAATGTGACGTTTTCCGAGTTATATGTACTGATGATGATGACATGATTTGATGAGGCACCACAGATATACGGTGAAGGTAAATATCTTGAGGAAACCTGGACTTATAATTTCTAATAATAAGTTTGAAATCGCCAACCCGCATTGAGCAAGCCTGGATCAATGAAGGTTAGAACCTTCTCCGTATGAGAAGAGGCCTTTACTCAGCAGTGGGCACTTCTAGGCTGACGACGATGATACCGTAAACGAGCAGGCGTACCAGAGGAGTCTGAAGTGGCTGAGCTTCTATCCTTTTGGGGATGAGGAGTTTTTGGGGAGTTAGGGGGAATTGGGGAGGCGATAAATTGGTCTCCGGTAAACTCACTCACACGCCGAAATAAAACGCTTTGGTCGTTCCACAACGGTTCTCTGTGAGGTTGCGGTATTACTTCTGTCAAGCCTTTCCATTCATTTCAAAGCATAGCTCTCGTTATTTTCCAAAAATCAAATTGAACAATGCAATAACATAATCTTAAATACACAAAATAATCAATCTTTTCAACCTGGACAAACAGCAAACAATGATTTTGCGATTAGGTAGGGTTAAAATATACTTATTAATTCAACTTACTTTTCCTATTATAGTACACGTGCATAAATCTTGCCATGTCCCAAATAGATATCTAAAATATATTGCTGACATTTTCACACGTCGAATTCCAAAAAAAATGTTTCAAATATTATTTAATCTAGCCAAGTACCTAAATGTTACACGTGTGAGAAAAGTCAGGGTAAACGTGCCAGTTATTAACTTTTCCGTTCACAACAATGCAAAGCAAAATGACATTGCAGAATTGCTCTCAACTGCGAACAGATTAAAAATCTCAGACAAAAATAAAACTCGAATGAAAAATAGGTTTTTTAATTTGTTATTGTTTCCAGCAAAGTAAATTTTAAATTCCTCTTATTTTTGTTTGTTTCATTATAATGTTAAATGCTCTGGAAACGTGTTTGATAAATAAATAAGTAGAGACTATATTTTTGTCATTTAATTCAGTACTTACTGAATAGCTATTTTTATTTTATTTTGTATTCAAATATTATGTAGACGTGCAATGGTAGCTTAAATACAGCTAATATACTTATTCTTAAATTCAACTACATTTCGATATTTTTTTTTGTCAAAAAAAATTGTTTCAAATAAACAATCATCATCAGCCTTATATCATCCACTGCTGGACATAGGCCTCCCCAATAGCACGCAACTGAGCTCGATGTTCAGCTCTTCTCATCCAACCACTGCCAGCCACCCTGCGGATGTCGTCAGTCCACCTAGCTGGAGGGCGTCCTACACTACGTTTGCCTAGACGTGGTATCCACTTTAGAAGATGTTCACCCCAACGGTCATCGGTTCTTCGATAAATGTGATCTGCCCACTGCCACTTCAGTTTGCTTATCCTTTACGCTGTGTCGATAACTTTGGTTCTCTTTCGGATCACCTCATTTCGAATGCGATCCTTCAGAGAGACTCCAAACAGCCAATAAATAAGCAATATCATATTGTTTATTATGAATAAATGAAAATCGGTTTTCAAGTATTATATTCGAATACAATGCAACTATTTTTTATATTTATAAGTAACACAACAACAACAAAAGTTTAACTATTAAACTAAATCTATCGAATAAACAATAGCTAATACAAAAATCTTTATTTTGTTAAATGAAACTCTTGTACTCGAATAATATCACAACTTTATTATTTATAATCAAAGTTTACAATAATTATGGTATATTACAACTAATTCTGAATAGTTGATTATTTATGTTTTAATAATTTATAGGCTTGATTACTTATATTAAAATAAGTACATTTAACACAAATAAGTATATTATAAAAAACTTACTTAGCCTTAGCGATATGTCTATTAATAAATCTAGGTACATTATTTTTCAGAACATACTCAAAGAAGAATAAATAATAAAATTTTCCTAACTTTTCTATACAAATATTATATTAATTTTTTTTTTCTTAAAACCTAAAATAGTTCTGGGATCGATCTGGATTTCGACTAAACTAAGTCGGTGATGTGCATAAACCAAATAAACAGAATCAGTTAATGATATATAATGGCTTGTCTCTAGGCCTATAGTCGTTTTTAAATGTGTACAGAAATAGAGCGATCGTCCAATGGGCAAGACAATGCAGGTCATATGCGCGGGCGCCGCGCCGCGTACGAAGCAGCTGTAATAGATTGATTCACCGCGAGAGCTCTCGCTTTGACGGCTACCCGATACTGCAACCAGGTGCATATTTCTGTCATGTCAAAAAACTGAATACTGTTAAATAACAGTATATTTTTTAAATATTTAGAGCTGATTTTTCAATGGTTAGATAAAAGTTACCTGGGATATATTATAATGTTGTCGCGTCAGAATGTTTGTACAAGACAGTGACAGCAACAATTTTATTCTTCACATAACATTTATCTGAGTATTGAAAAATTTGCCCTTAGCATGTAATATTATTTGGCAATATTTGCCCAATGAATAAATAAAAATATGTTTATGTGTTAAATTTAAACGAAGATAAAAAAGTAAAATTATATTTTATTTATGTTTTATTAGATGACACATTTATTTTTATTTTAAGTTTAGGTAAGTTCAGTATCTTAGTTTTCTTATATAAATTACTATGAATACTACATTTTACTTGTATATCACGTTAAATTCATAGGTACTATTTAAGTTATAGCTACATATAGTCAATATATTATTTTATTACATGCACTTGACTATAGTAATGCTTGCATACATACATTTTCTGCAACATATGTACATAACATTTTTAGAGTATATATTTGAATAATATGCAAAACGATATAGTATTTAAATACATAGGTATCTAAACACATGAAAATAGGTAAGTATGCGTCCGTAATTATCCTTACCAAACATTATAATATATCAATGGCTAGGCTTACTTAAATGTGTATTTGCAGCACATGTTAACGTTCACATACTCGTAGATATGAAAGTGGACACCCAATTCAGGTATTCGCTAAATTTACACGGTTCGGGAAAGTAACTGATAGTTTTAAAAATAACAAGTTTTAACTCTAGACCTAGACATGACAAATTATACCTAACATTTCAAATGACAAATGACTAGACTCTTCCTGTTTGCTACTCTGTCGTCATTAAACTATTTAACACTCTCATATGTTTTATAGTTATCAACGTCTATAGAATAGTATAGACCTTCATCATCTGAAACCCAGGAAAACGTGGAGAGCTCTGAAGTCATAGAATTGATTGATAGATCATTGTTAAAGTGATGACGTATACGCCATTCGGCCAGCTGGTCCTCCGTCGGTTGAAGAGCTGAAATATAACTTGGAGCACTGCTCTTATTGCTCCTTACCGATTTATTTCTTTTGAATCTACTTGGAACGTTATTGATATGGTTTGCGGGTACGACAAAAATTTTCTTAGTGCTTTCATTTGTAGGTAGTTCACTCAAATCGTTCCTTAAAGGCACTTTTGGCGGTAAAACCAAGGCATCCACAGATCTATGTTTCACAAACAATATTCTTTTACTTCCTTTTAAAAGATGTGGATGTTTTCTAATCACTGCGTAAACACAAATAGCTCCAAATATTAAACATACCATTCCAGTCACAATGTAAAGTAAAATTTCAATCTGATAGTAGCCTTTTTCAAAGTCAAAAAGACTATTATTGTGATAAATAACACAATTTTGCGATTCAACCTGTCCTGAACTTAACTTTATAGGACAGAAAACATATTCAGCGTTTTTATCGATATTATAAATTCTGAAAACTGATGGCACATCACTAATGCAGTACAACTCATTTGGGCAGTTCGTTTGATACCATATTAGTCCATAGTTTACCGTGTCCGTTGCGTTTATTTCGACTACAGAATACTGATTAGTTTTTATGAAATAGTTCATCTTTATCCAAGACTTCTCAGGTATTATTTGGGTACCGTTACTGCTTATAAACGAAGGAATGATATTAATACTCTCTGTATCATTGGATATGCAGCGATGTCCATGCACTGGTGATAACATCCTTAAGCCGGAACTCAAAGGATAATTGAGAAAGCACCTCTGGCTCACGTAAAAGAAACCACATATGTCATCTATGTATTCCCACCACCTTGCACCACTTGCATCATTTGATGTATTTTTGAAAATATTTCCGTAAGCAAAGTCAAGATTATCAGAACAATATTCATCAAGTTCACTAAAAGTTTTATTTTGGAAGTATTCTGGGCTATCACAAACTGGATCGGTCAGTAGCACGTCTTGTCTTGTTAGTCTTATGATTTCTTCTGCTGAACAATCACATTCCCATAAATTGTATTGTAAGTTAATTCGAGGTCTAAGATCAGAAGTCCCAATAGCATTGCTGAGCAGACCGGGGGGCAGCGTCGTCAGTTGGTTGTTGTGCAAGAATATCATTTCAATATTGACTAAACTGTCAAAGGTTCCAGCTCCGATTGAAGTTATTCCACATGAATTCAGATACAGAATTTTACACTTTCTGAGACCGATAAAGCTATTTCTATCTAATACGTCTTTAAAATTGTTAGAGGAGAAATCAACAGATTCAAGTCGAGTAAATATTGTCACACCAGTGATGTTTTGTGGACTCCAATAGTTACTTCTGGTTATCGTCAGGCTTCCCAACGTGTCATGCAAAGCCCTTAAAGCATCCCTAGGTATTTCATAAAGGCCAATGTTTTTTATGAAAAGGTGTTCTAAATTCGACAGGCCTACAAAACTATCAGGTGTCCAAGATTTCAGCCTCAGGTTCTTGAATTCCAAAACCCTGATATTTGTACAACACTGACTCATAAAAGCATCTGAGGGGATATGTGCCAGATTTCCATTCGATATTGTCAATTCATGAATATTATTCGTTCGCAGCCTGTCCAGCCATTTTGGTGGCATTGTGTTGTCAATAAACATTGGTGATTCCAATGTTAAAAATATTTGTACGCAATTATTCTCTTCAACAGTCTGAAACAAAAACACAGCCTTGGGTACAAAATATTATTGAGTTATTAGGTGTTATTACTTGAGACTGGTCAGCTCGGTACTGTCTATTGTCCTTAAGTATTTTCTTTTTAAATTTTCCAAAATAAATGTTTGTACAAGGAATCTGTATGTGAAACTAATTTAAAAAGAGTATGGAGTTTCTTTCTCGTTCCTCTATATCGGAATCTACACTTTGGAACGAGCAAATAGCTTCACTAAGAGGACAAAACGATTGACTGACACTTTATATCTTTAAAATTTTGTTTGACGTTTAAAAGTGCCTGTATGGGACTTTGAGTAATTGTAAATTGAATATCTTACCATTATTGCGCGAATTATGTGGTCTTCATACTCTCCAAAATACGGTGTATCTAGGCAGAAAATTCTGCAGTTTTCAATACGGCACCGTGCAGGAATGGGTGGTGGCGGCGGTGGTGGTAAGGATTGTGACGGCCATGTTGGTACAGCCATCAAAAGTATGAGAATAAAACTGGCCACCGTGATAGCAGCAAAAATAGACTGCACCACAAGTCGCAACCAACCTCGACTGCAAGATGCATTTCTGTGAGCAAAAAAAAATTTTAACAAAGTGAAACTTTTGCATGGCTAAGTATCAACATTATCGTCTTTTAACAAGATTTAAGGACTAACCGAAGCTCGCTCAAAGCGAATGATAATTTAAACTTTTTATCAAAGAAAGACATGGGTCATGATATCAGTGATACCTAAATCAACATCAACAAACCAACAAATTCGCAGCCTAAAGCGTAGAAAGCGGGCGTCTTAACCATGCCTGAGCAATGGCGTCACTTGTTTTCATAATAAATTACATCCCGATAGATATACTTAAAAGTTATAACTTTTGTCGGTTACGTACAAAGGGAAATTTGTGATAAATTATGTTCTGTTCTAGGTATTTATCAGTCAATCTACAAAAAACATGGTAACAATAAGTATGATAGTATGTGTACTCTAGCATTACTGATAATTTTATATTTGTTATGAAAAAACTTTCAGTCGTTTACAAGCTTAGTGTACAATTTATCTAATTAATACAAATGTAAATATTTATCTATTAAAATTTGGGCAAAAGATGTTTTTTTTAAACGTATACCTATTCATAATGAAAAAATTAAGATATTAAATTCTTTGAGCTGATTTAGACATTGAATGTCCTTATTTTGAAAAAGAAATCTGAAATTTATTTACTAGGATCCGGAATACTCGTATTACCGTAGATCGTAACTGGATATTCTGACATATACGTGGTAACCACCGTCGTTGCAGGGCAAGCTCAATTTATAGCACCTCGTCTTCGGCTTAGAGCAGGGAAAAGAACGGGCGGCTTTAGTCAGTAACAGTCTGACACTCCCTCTCACCCAGGATAAGCTTGGGCAAGAGAAGTCTTTTGATGATTTTCCCCTCACAAAAAAGGGGTTGTTAAAGTTCAAATTACACTTACTTTACAACTGTTGATACTGTAGATTTTGCCAGCAACCCGGGACGAGTCAACTGCATTCCTTTCATTAGAAATACAAATTAAATCTTTTTTAAACTCTTCCTTTTTTAAAACTGTTATGAGAAATCATTCAACTCACTACAGACTACACAAAATTAATAACAGCGTCTCGATTTTAACACGTTCTTGAATACCACGGATTAATTTGAGAGAGGCGACTGAGAATCTCAATGCCCTGACTCCGAAACCCAACTAATCACGTCCTAAACGATATTATTCATTTCAGACGAATATGTGAGATAGCTAATCTGGATCTCGATAAGTATTCAAATGATACTTTATCGAGCCATTAGTTTTCCTGATAAACTTAGTAAACATAAAAGTGATCGAGCGGGTTAATTTCACGGACAAGGGCGTTTATTGGCTATTAACTGCGTGAAAATGATTGATGGGGAATTTATGGATTACTAAACAGAAGTTTGGAATCCCGAAGGAAATTTATTGCAATTGCGTCGTTAATTCTACATTTTGGCACTGTAAAATCAGTTTTATTTGTAAGTTTGTATGTAGGGGGTGATCTTTTCAACCGCTGGTCGGATTGCCAAAATTTTTTCACTGATAGATAGCTACAAGGTTCCTAGGTGCTAAAGGATATAAAACATCACGCTACGATTGAACGGAGCCGAGCAGCGGGTGAAACCGCGCGAGAGTAGCTAGTATTTGATATTTCGACTGTAAAAAAATAGAAATATGGTCAGACGTACTTAATTGTACTCACAGCTGTAAAGTTAACCTTTTAAGTCTCAATAAACATACTTTTGCAGATTTTAAAATACAAAAATTTGTAACGTAGGTATTGTCTTCTTCAAACTTCGCGTACAAACTGAATTAAGGTTTCATAATATTTTCTGCAAACACTGGATTATCAAGTAATCAAAACGCAAACAGAATAAAAAATGGTGTAGACACGGTACTGCAAGAACTAAGAGGATTAGGCAGGCACATTAAATCTGTTCTCCGCAAGCCGATTAGCTTTTACACGAACTCATCACTCGCGTAACTATACTTACATTCTACTGCCGAATGTTGTCAATAGGAATCTCACGTCGCCCCTGATGAAATAGTAAGTGTATGATCCTGAAATTAATTAATTACCTTATATTATTAAGTTTATTTTGGTTAAGTCACCAAGAAAAACATTTTAGAGAAATCTGGACTTTATAATTTCTAATTATAAGTTTGAAATCGCCAATTCGTTTTGAGCAAGCGTGGCGATTAATGCTCATACCCTCTCCGTGTGAAAAGAGACTTAGCTCAGCAGTAGACACACACACGGAGAAGGTTTGAGCATTAATCACCACGCTTGCTCAATGCGGGTTGGCAATTTAAAACTCTAATTAGAGATTATAAGTCCAGGTTTCCTCACGATGTTTACCTTCACCGTATGTCAGAGGTGTCTAAATAATCATAGAAAGTACATATAACTCGGAAAAAGTCACATTGGTACTTGCCAGGTTTCGAACCCACGCTCTCATGCATGAGAAGCGGGCTCCTCCGGCCCCCCACGAAACACGTCAGCAGTAAACACTTATAGGAAATTAATTTATATTTCAACTGCATGGTTGCTCAGTGGTTGCTCCTGTGTGAAAAAACTAAAAATTAGATCTCATACAATTCTTGAAAAATATAATTATCTTTGAGCACTGATTTGCAGTATTAATTGTGAAATATATATTATTGAAAATGTAATCATGGCCACAGTAGATCATTACAAAGGGCAACTTACAAAAAATGAATTGGATATTAGGTGGCTAATCGGATATGGTGATCTGTTACAAACAATTCCTGGATGCAGCAGTAATATAAGGATCTGTGTAACGGCATCAACGGTAGGCACAGAGAAAAATATCGAGCCATACCGAGCATACTTATTTTTTTTACAATCGATAATCATAGTAAATTAAAAAAGTAGCAGAAAGTACCTATGAAATATTATGTATGTGGTATAACTCGGTCACTTCTCATTCACAAGGAAAGTATATTTTTCCTCCTCGCTATCTAGCGGCCACTTAGGATTATGAGATAGTAAATACTCTAGTTATACCAGTTATAAGCTCCAACTCTTGTGGCATAAATATCTATATCATAAATATATTACGTGTTTTGTATATATGTATTTTTTATTTATTTTTAGGATCATAGCCGGGTCAAGCGGATTAATGTACAGGGGCCAGCACGTCGATTCTACAAAATTTGTTCGATTTTTAAATCTTGTTCTAGTGTGAAGTGAGCGTCGAAGTGACTGGCCATACTTTTTCTATCTATCAAAATATTGCGGTCATTTTAGTTCAACTGGCAAGTTTAACGCTGGTGTACTACTACTCACAGCGGATTCAGATTCGAAGTTTAGAATGAAGTCTTACAGAATTAAACTGCTGAAACAGGAGAAGGAACAGGGTAGAGATTAATCAAGAATCTGACACTGAGATGCGTCTCAACAGAAAAGTCATTTCTTGATATGTACATGTGTATCCATGTATCTTAGGAATGTTGGTTAGCTCGTAACTATAAGTCCAAGTAAAACTATAAGACCTACTGCCCATAACCAATACTTTAAACTACTTTTTACAGATACCTAAGCTGTGAGCCTGCATTAAAGAAAAATAACAGCATTAATATTGTATTTTCGATAATTTATGCAGTATCAGACACATTTCACTATACATACATACAAATTGCATCCCTACGGTCGCGCCAATGCTCCGAGCATTATGCATACGTCACAATTATCGATGATATTTCCGATCGGTCGCTTTCGATTCCCCTGTGGCTTTTAATGCAGATTCAGATAACATAGATAACGTTAGTCGATGAAATTGCGTAGTATTTTTGTTACATTGAGACCTGTGACACAATCAAATTGCCAATTTCGAGTATAAAGTGACGATTTTGATTGTGGACGATGAAACAAACGTCTATCTGTTGTCTGATGACATCAGATTCAATAATATTTCATATAGGAATTAGTCACATAATGTTGATAAAGATTGATAACTAGGTATTTTTCTGTTATAAGGTTAAATCATAATATTCGTCAGTGAAATATCAGAGGATACACCTCGGCTCATTACCTTCTTCATAAAATAGGTTATTTTGGATAAGATTTTAATTAATAAAACTTTATGGAAAAGGTATTGAGCCGAAAAAGGCTCAAACAAGAAAATAATATTCTTTTCAAGTTAAAATAGTAAAATCGAGATTGCATACACAGTTGTCGATTTCATTCAAAAAGACTATTCATCAAGACTAGCGAAACGCCCCGGCTTCGCACGTGTGTAATGCTGATGCTGGATTTCTCCACAATTTAATGGATGTATACTTATTAACCTTTCAATTTACTCTAAAATGTATTACGTAGTTTCAAAGATTGAAGCACACATAGGGACATACATACTATATTATCAAATTATCGGTACTAATACGTGTATTTAGTAAGCAAAGTTGACCTCATCTTTAATTTTACATGCACACTGAGTACTGATAGGAATGTACTCGATACATAATTCCTGTGGAAACCACTCAGGCTACTTCAAAACGATTGGTGCTCGACGAAGCATACAAATGACCTGTTACTACACTCCACACCACATATTCCAATATTCTGAGTTTTATTTCCCTCGTTAATATAGAATTTCCCAGAAGACCAACAAGAGTTATGCGTTAGCTTTTTAATTTTATTTATTTTTTATGTTTTAATAATACTGTTTCTAATTATTTTATTTTTACCATTTTATTAATAAATCCTAAATCAAACCAGAAGTGTTTAATATTTTTATTTCGCTGGGATAACTCGGAGTTCCAAAAATTCAGATATTTTTTTGAAGTATCTCCCTCACTCACAGTTCTGAGAATTCATACCGTAAAATATACATTTTATTTCAAGAACCGCAGAGATTTGCTTTGCAACTTTTCCTGAAGCAGAAATCTAGTTCCAAAGAAGGTGAAACTTTTTAAATTTCCTATCGATATGCAGGTTGGGAAACGTTCTAATAAATAGTTGCTTACTTATTGTTAAAAGCACTATCTCGGAGCAGGTTCCCTGATGGGAAAGTTTAATTACGAAGCTGTCGGTTCCATTGGCATTAATTGGCCAGCAAGGAGCTCCCAAGTCGGTAACTTAGTATCGCAGATCAAAACTTACGACGTCCAAACTTACCCTTTGTCTCAGTCGGGTAAACAATGGTGGTGGGTGTACATTAACTTGTCTGATCGATATCAAGTAGAAAAATATTAGTTTGTACTTTCTATGGTCTATCGGTTTAGGTGGTGAACTAAAGGTTTGTAAATAATGTTGCTATGTTTTTTTATATTAAAGAAATTATATAAAATACAAAGGTTATTCAAATTTTTATTTTACCTAACACATTTTTAAATAAATTTTAAGAAAACTTTTAAATTAAAAGACAATACAAAATTGTTTACATTTAGATATTTAAAGTAAACGTTAAATTATTGTCACATTTAAATAGAGCCATTACTTTTTCTGGCGTATAAAAATGTTGCATTTACATAATTCAGTCTTATTGTAAAAATACTATCAAAATGCTTTTACTCCTAAGAAATATTATCAACCCTATGACTCACTAAATCAGCGTCAAGACGCGACGAAGAAGTTGAATAAAATGTCTTCAAAAAGAAGAAAATATTCATATCACAGCGACTGGATGAATGTGAAAGTCATTAATTATATTGTACTAGAGCGCCATTTTTAGTCCTTAGTAAAGAAAATTGTTATCATGTTCGGCAAGATTTTGAAATCAAGCAGAGCTGGAGTTTCACAGAATGTAGATCTTATGGCTTGGTAATTAACACCAATATATGTTATAGTCTTACTTTTTTTTAAAGCTGGTAAGTGTAGTACTCGTAATTACACACCATTCCAATGCCCAACCTTCTTCAATGTTCTTTGATTTAGATTTACGCTGTTCCCGATTTTCAAAATAAACAACTTTCCAAACACAAGAACATGATTCTATGCGCCTTATTACTAACACTAATATCGACACGAAGATGGTGATTTGCGAGAAAAATCCAAAACCTATCAACCAAATCTCTATTGTAACCAATACAATTGGTTAAGCAGCACAACCACATAATTCTGTGTCGGAGGCACCAAATCAATGTGAATCAATAGCTTGCACTATTGTGCGCCATACATTGCTGGCTACAGGAACAGGGTCATAAACTAATGCTAAGCCACCGAGCAATATCTCTCGGTGACAGATGATTTATCGTATTTCCTTTGCGCCGGCTTGGCGCTGGCTCTAGGGGACAGAGCCCTGTTGCTATTAAGCTTTTGTAATCTGTATGTCGGTATATTAAACCTATGTAGGTAGTATTTGATTGCGTGGTAAGTATTAAACTATCATTAAGACATTTTAATTCATAGGAGTACTAATTTGAATTATATCTTATTAGACCCAGGGTAGAAGCCTTTAAAAATAATGAAAAGTGAAAAAAATATATAACAGAATGAAACCGAAATTGTTTTAAAAATTATCGACCCTGGACTATATTGATTCTTATTCGGTATTATCTACAAGTCGTGGTGGCCTGATGGTTAGCCCAAGAACGGTTCGAAACCTGGCAAGACCAATGTGATTATTTCTGAGTCATGGGTGCTCTTTAAATTTTTTAATCACTACATACCTACGGTGAAGGAAAACATCGTGAAAAAACTTAGATTTCTAATTTCTAATTATAAGTTTGAAATTGCCAATTCACCTTGAGCAAGCGTGGTGATAAATGCTCAAACCTTTTCCAAGTAGGAGGAGGCTTTTGCTCAGTAGTGGGCACTTACAGGCTGATTATAATGTTGCTGATGAGTTAGCTACTATTAGATGACATTTTTTAAAATTTGTTTTAGGCGAGACTATATTTTTATAGGTTTTTCTAGATCTTATATACCATATAATAATTATGTCCTTATGGTTGATGGTATTTAATATGTTAACATAAACTCAATTTACGTCGACATAGCCTCTTTTGCGCTTGATATAGGCCAGTCTATAATTACATAGCCTATATTTATAGCATAAGGAAAAGACGAATAAACTTAGCAGCATAAAATATGACCTCATCGCTTCGAGGTGCGGCCGGGGCAATTGAAAAAAAGTATAAATAAAAATACATAGCCGGGAACATATTTTTCATCAGAGGCGGGGCGTGCGCGCGTGACGCCGGACGGTCGGAGTATTGCAATCACGGTTCGCGGCCGCCCCGTCGGTATTTTCAACGTTTTCACGAATAACTAACTGTAGTTTTGTGACGGATTACACCGTGTTTTTGTCAAATTGACTTTAGCAATTTAATTTCAGCTTAAATAAAACAAACCACCCTGGTCCTTTTAAATTCTCTATCTACGCAAATACTTTGAATAAATTCTTGTCTGCATAGAAATAGATTTTTCTGAACACAATTTGTTACGATCAAGAGGTTTTAGCGGATCAAAGAAAATGTAGACTCCATCGTGTATCCTGTCCCACACAAACTAGCGGAAAAATTGTTATATGTATGTCATACTTACGTAGTAGATACTTTAAGTAGGTAAGGTTTTATGGGAAAATTAACTTGACAAAAGCAGCAAAGAACAAGAGAAGTATCCAGTAACATTGTCTCAGGCTGTAAATAAGGAACACAAAACACATAATGTAGACTGTGTACTTGTAAAGTTGGACGTTTAAGAGCTACTTAAGCCTCAGTTGGTACATACATATGTACCTAGATATACACCTACCTTCGTATTACCAACTCCGGCATACAACTTTGTATGTATAGTAAATTTGCTTGTTATGTTGCTATGTTAAGTTTTTACGTTCTGAAATTATTTTAGCACAAAGAAACTTAATTATTTTAGCATGATATCTGCAGCAAATTGTTTTATAACTAACAAGTTGCTAGGATCTATAGAGAATAATGTCTCTCACCATCTATCTACTCTCCGTTTTTGAGTAATTACTACGAAATAAATCGTAGTGATTTGGGGGTTAAAGTACCAGCTGTTCAAGCACGAAGAAGTGGGTATAAAACGTGGCAAGTACACGATTACCAATGTGACGTTTTACGAGTTACGAGTATGTAATAGTATGTACTTTTTAAATTTATTTAAACACCACTGACATAAAATATGGTGAAAGGATCTTGAAGAAATTTAAACTTATAGTTTTTTTTTATTTTTTTTTCCATAGCAGCGGTAAGACCCCTCTTTGAGGAGTGGCTTGAGAGACGCCACGGCGTCCTCACCTTCCGTCTGACGCAGGTGCTTACCGGGCACGGCAGCTTCGGTAGGTTCCTGTTTCGGATTCAGCGGGAGGAAACGCCCGAGTGTCGTCATTGTGAGGACCACCTAGAGGATACGGTGGAGCATACGGTAGCGGTATGCCCTGCCTGGGCTGAGCACCGCCGTATCCTCAGGGAAGTGATTGGCGGCGGCGACCTCTCGCGCCCGGCCTTAGTCGAGGCCATGGTGCGGAGTGAGAGGAACTGGGACACCGTCTCCTCCTTTTGTGAAGCAGTCATGCTCGCAAAGAGAGAGGCGGCCCGCGTGAGGGAGCAATCCTCCTCCTCACGCCCCAGCAGCCGCAACTGGCGACACTACGGGCGTCGGGGATCGAGGGACGATCTCCGGCCACCGTAAGTACGGGCCTGCGGTCGGCGAGTAAGGGTAGCTCGCCGCCCGACCAGAACCAGGCCCGAGCGTACGGCGCGTAGCGTTCCGCGCGCGCCTCAAAGAGCCATTCGACCACCACAGACGGGGCCCTAAAGGGCTGATGTTCAGCCGGGGTTGCGGGGTAAGCGCAATGAGGTACCGCGACCTCGGCACAGAGCAGGAGAAGGAACAGGGGGGTTTTTAGTCAGTAAGAGTCTGACACTCCCTCCTGCCCGGCCCTGGGCGGGAGAAGTCACTTGATGATTTTCCCCTCACAAAAAAAAAAAAAAAAAAACTTATAGTTTTTTTCTTTAATCAAGCATGGTGATTAATGCTCAAACCTTCTTCGTGTGAAAAGGGTCCTTTACTTAAAAGTAAATACTTACGAGCTGATGGCGACAAAAACATTTATGAAAAGGAATTTAATTTTCTGTTACACAAGTAAAGTAAAACAATTTGGTTTTAATATGAAAATCAATAACAACAATGGCCTTAAAACTTTTGAAAACCATGAAAACAGGCAAGCTATTACTGTGACTTCATTATTTATTCATACTTACACGTCCCGGCCTTCAAAATATGAAATGTTCGATCAATATAATTGACCAGACAAATTATAACATAGGCGTCTTGTTGACGGTGTTGCGGGGCTAGCGGCGAATGTACCGCGGACTCGGCTTGGCGAAGGAGAAGGAACACATTGGTTTTTTGTCAGTAAGAATCTGACGCTCTCCCATCCCACCCAGGTCAAGAGAAGTAATTTGATGATTTCCTACCTTCAAAAAAAGACCTCTTGTTACAAATATTATAAGAAACTAACCGCGTAGGTTTCAAAAAACACCAATTACCTATTTACCTACTAACTTGCTAGGTTTCAAAATATCTGTATTTACTGTACCTACTTGAACATTTTATTTATAGACAACATGAATAATTTTAGTCTCATAAGAAATCTCAATAATGTACCAGTGAACATTGAACTGCTTTTTTGTTTTTTTTTTTTTTTTTTGTGAGGGGAAAATCATCAAATGACTTCTCCTGCCCAGGGTCGGGCGGGAGGGAGTGTCAGACTCTTACTGACTAAAAACCCCCCTGTTCCTTCTCCTGCTCTGGGCCGAGGTCGCGGTGCCTCATTGCGCTTACCCCGCAACCCCGGCTGAACATCAGCCCTATGGGGCCCCGTCTGTGGTGGTCTATTGGCTCTTTGAGGCGCGCGCGGAAAACTACGCGCCGTACGCTCGGGTCTGGTTCTGGTCGCGCGGCGAGCTACCCTTACTCGCCGTCCGCAGACCCGCGCTTACGGTGGCCGGAGATCATTTCTCGATCCCCGACGCCCAGAATGTTGCCTTCTGCGGCGGCTGGGGCGCGAGGAGGATAGTTCCTTCCTCCTTTGCGAGCATAACTGCTTCGCAGAAGGAGAAGATAGCTTCCCAGTTCCTCTCGCTATAAACCATGGCCTCAATTAAGGTCAGGCGCGAGAGGTCGCCGCCACCGATCACTTCCCTGAGGACACGGCGGTGCTCAGCCCAGGCAGGGAACATTGAACTGCTAAGAATGCAAAAAGAATATGCATTTATTTATAAGTGATAAATTTATCTGTAAAGAAGTATTTTTGTATTATAAAACTAAAGATTCAAAAAAGGAATAATATATCATATCGTGATCTTGTTTATTAACGCTAATTTTATCGTCAATACCTACGCTGCGTCTAAGTCATTAATGTGGAACATTTGAATGAATCCAAACCAATATTATAAATGCGAAAGTAACTCTGTCTGCCTGTCTTTTCTTTACGCCTAAACTAATGAACCGATTTCTGTGAAATTTGCTAATGCCTTAGTTTGGAACTCGAGAAAGGACATAGGATAGTTTTTATACCAAAATTCTGCAGGAAGTCACTATTCCACGCGAACGGAGACGCGAGCAAAAGCTAGTTACTAACAATTTAAATGTTCATGCATTAAGTGCAGTGACCTGGTGAACAGTTGCTATGCAAGTTGTTCAAGATTGGGAGTGACATCCAATTCTCCTATCGTGAAATCTCTAATAACCTACAAAGGGGCAGCAACGCACTTGTAGTAACTCCTTAGGTACTACGAATATCCATGGGCGGCGCTGATTGCTTACCATCAGCTAATTTTTGTGCTTGTTAGCCAACCTATTCCATAAGAAAGGTACATGTGTATTCCATAAGAAAGGTACATATATAATATGTCACTGTGTTTAAATGCACACACGACACAGGACCAAAACCAAATGTTGGAATATCAAAAACTTTAAGTTACATGACTTACTAAAAATAATAAGAACGCTGCCCATTACTAATTAAAATTTTAATGCGACAACTGAGATTATGACGACGCCATCTTCTAGATAATATTTGGAACATTTCATCTATAATGTGGTTCTCAAATTGTTGGCTGCCTACCTAAATAAGAGTACTTCTAATAAAATGTAATTGTAGCAATAATTACTGCTATTTACGCCTTAAATTGTCGATTAAGGTATCATTTTATTGTTATTCAAGTTGCTCTTATTTAGTGTTAATGTCCTGATAAGTACCCTTTCTCTGAAAACAGGTATCGACAAAACCAAAAAAAGGTGGAGATTTTTATCTTAGACTATTATTTTAGCTAGGGTTGCGGGGTAAGCGCAATGAGGCACCGCGACCTCGGCCCAGAGCAGGAGAAAGAACGGGGGGAGGGGGTTTTGTCAGTAAGAGTCTGACTGACACTATCTCTCGCCTTTCCCTGGGCGGGAAAAGTCATTACATGATTTTCCCCTGACAAAAAAAAGACTATTTTATAAGAATATGTATACGTGAAAATTTTGTAATTATGTGATTACACAAGTATTTTGTTAAAGCTAGCAATTTTAATCTACTCTAAAACTAAGTTATTACGTGTTGTATTTTAGCAAATTTACTATTTGCAATTTATTGGTAGTGTGCTCTCACACTACCAATAAATTGCAAATAGTAAATTTTGCCTAACTAGCGCTTTTTGACTGCTAGTTATGTTTGTTCTGACTGTTTGAATATTTGTATGACCCATACAAATGTTCTTTTGATCGGTATTGTTCGTCGGACTACTAAGAAATAAACTAAACAACACCGGTTAGTTGAACTGGTGACACTTGCGTGCTTGCCTACTTAAACTCGCGTTGTTCCTTCCTCAAAAGACCACTACAGAATTGAAATCGCTGAAATCTTTTAAACTTTAAAAGAGACTCAAATCTGAGTTTGATGCGGCATTTATTCTTAGACTAGTTAGTTAGATTGGAAATGCAGGTTTCACCTGGTTTCTGGTCATAGTTACGTGTAAAATTTCTATTTATGGCCTAATTTGCAAAAATAAATTCATTGTTTCAATAAGAATCTCAATGATTTCAAAATATTGGTAAGGCATAATTATTATTATTAAAATTAAAGAAATTTATCGAATTTTTGTTTCTTAATGATTGGACAGCAAAAAATATAGCTATGATTACTTTTTTCCGTCCACAGTCGTAAGTTTGAGATCGTCTGTCACAGACGGCGGACTATTAATCAATGTCGGGATTATTGTGACGAGATCCCATAAAGTTTGCTGATCATCCAGTAAAACGTACAGTTTATTATAGTTAGTCATATTTTCGTCAAGCTACTCTAATGGCCCATCGATCCGGCTAATGCTCGCGGCTACGTTGATTAATATTTAAACTTAATAACACTGAACATTATGAAGCACTTGACTCGGTAAGAGGCTAACAGGCTAAAACTAATCACTTTTAACCCATTTTATGAGTATGTTTTTGACAAATTTTACGAGATAAACTACGATAGCAACGGTACGACAAATCATATGAGATTCTGTGGCCACTTCTGAGCAAAGGCCTCTTCTAAGTCGGAGAATCGTTTGAAAATTAATCACCAGGCTTACTCAAAGTGGATTGGTGATTTCAAACTCATAATTAGAAATTATAACTCCAATTCCTAACGATTTCGTCCTTCAAATTTTATTTATTTAATATCTTTATGCACAAAACAAATGTACAAAGGTGGGCTTAATGCCATGGGCATTCTCTGACAGCCAAACCTTTGGATGATGCAGAGATAAATATAAAGGTGCACAAAACAAGCATCATCAGAGACGTTATAAATACATATTATATACTATAAATATACATACATATACTTATATATATATATACATACATACTATATATTATATATACAGCAATAATATAATTACATATACTACTTAAAATTATACATATTTGCTATTTAATGTCATGATCACGATACCTCTGCCAACCTCTTCAAAAGCAACTCCCGAACCTTTTGCTTGAACGCCCAACGATTCGACACCATCCTGACATCGATTAATCTGTGGTGTCTAAATAATTAAAAAGTGCAACGAAATTATCACATAGGGCCTTGCCAGGTTCGAACCCGCACGCTGGAGCATGAAAAGTACACGGTACACGCCTTTACCAGTGGATCACCATTACATAATGAATGGTAGACAGTCAGTTGGTCATTCACTATGTTAGTCTACACATACAGGAACGGGAACAAAAACATTTACTTATGTATTCGTTAGGTTACATAACTTTAAATGCAAAAAAACTCTTGGCGCACTTACCCTCGATAAAAACAGCGTCACATCGTCTTCTAACGAGCATTTCAGGATTCTTTTGCAGTACGCAGTATCATAATCAAATCAAAGTCATCAAAACGTACCTACTTATACATATATATTATACAAATATTTCCTTAGAAGTTCTTTATAGTTAACTGCTAACATAAATATATAACGTAACTAAATATTATTTACCTACATATTTCGCTACAAAAAACAGGTTGTGTGTTTTTCTAAAAATATACAGATTTCATAAAATACAAAAATAGAAGTAAATTGGACTGTGTTTGTAAAACAAACAGAAAGAGGGTTCATACTTCGGCACGAATGGGCTAGCTCGACCGAAGTTATGCCATGGCCTCGCTAAAAACATCGTGAAACAACTACAGTGCTTTTGTTTCGTCGTGTGAGTGAGGTTACCGGAGGCCCAACACTTATTTCCTTCCCCCTATTCCTAAGGCAACTTCTCAAGCGTTGCGGATGTCCATGGGCGGCGCCCATTGCTTACCATCGGGTAATCCATCAGCTCATTTGCCGGCCAATCAAAAAAAAGGTTTGATAAACTAAAAGAGAGAGAAGAACAGACCTTATCATACTATACACAATTAACCACCAAATAAATCACATCTTCTTAATAATTTAATACGTTTTTAATTTTAAATAATATTGAGTCTAATAACAATTATTTAGCGCTCTTCCTCTCGCCTAATTTTGCTGTTCCCGACAGGGTCTATATTGTTCTATTAATTTGGCCTCACAGAAGACCGGCGTGAAACAACCACAGCGTTGTGTTTCGCCGTGTGAGTGAGGTTACCGGAGACCCAACCCTTCCCCGCCCCCAATCCCTCCTCAATCCCTAAATCTCCAAATCCCTAACCCTAAAAGGTCGGCAACGCACTTGTCAACTCAACCGTTGCGGGTGTCCATGGGCGGCGCTGATTGCTTACCATCAGGTAATCCGTCTGCTCGTTTGCCGACCAATTACATAAAAAAAAATCTAAAATATACTATAACATCTTTCTTTACATATGGAATGCAATAAAAGATTGATTGATTGAAACATTGTGAGGACTTTCTCAAAGTCCAAAACCTGTGGAAGTCCGTAAGTGTCGTGGTGGCCCGGAGGTTAAGGAGCACCTGGCAAATATCAATGTCACTTTTTCTTTCTTTCTATGATTCTTTTACTTTCTATGATTATTTAGACACCTCTTACATACGGTTAAGGTAAACATCGTGAGGAAACCTGGACTTTTATAATTTCTAATTATAAGTTTGAAATCGCCAACCCGCATTGAGCAAGCTTGGTGATTAACGCTCTAACCTTCTCCGTATGAGAAGAGGCCTTTGCTCAGCACTTATAGGCTGATGATGATGTTTTCATTTGGCATTACGATAGAATGGTAACTAAACTCGATTAAGTTGAAGCAACTTAATGGTATTATCGGATGAACGTCCTTCAATTGAACATTGAAGGAAATTCCTCTCTTAATTTATTGGGAGGGATTTCAGTCCCTTTTTCGCGGAAAAGTACACGAAAAAATTTTGTGATGTGAAATTAAACGAAGGTATTTACCGGCTTAGATTTGAGATATTATTTAAGATTATCCGTATTTTTCAATACCTCGTAATAAGAATATTTGTGAGATTTTTGAGATATAATTCATTGAATATATTGTGTAGGTAAATAATAAATATGCAAATCAATAATTATTTCTCTCTCTCTCTCTCTCTCTCTCTCTTTTATTTATTTTATTTTTACTTTAATTCATCAAACCCCAAGTGAACCGCACCGAGCGATTGTACACCTATTAATTTTTCTTCTATTTTGTCTCGAATTAACACGGTACAAAGGATAAATATTTCAATAAACAACTTAAACATAACTAAAATGTAATTCTGATTAATAACCATCTAATTACTTTTCCAACGTAGGTACCTATATATGTATTTCAATTTAACGAATCAGCTTTTCAATTTGATCTCGTCAAATATTCAGGCGGTGTGTTCACTGTAGTCTCAGTCACGTTGATGTATCAAAGCCTTTATTACACCACGTCCGTTAACATTACCTTCATAAAGTTTGCGTAAGAGCCTGGTAAAAAATATCTGAATATCACGCGGCAATCTGTGTAAAAATATGAAATATTATGTAAATACGTAAATAACTACCCACCTTCCAACCTACATACCAAGTATCACTTTGTACTGTCATTATTTAATTTTTAACCGACTTCAAAAAAGGAGGAGGTTCTCAATTCGACGCGTATTTTTTTTTTTTTATGTATGTACACCGATTACTCGAAGACGCCTGGACCGATTTGCAAAATTCTTTTTTTATTCGATAGGGTATACTTGCCATTTGGTCCCATTGTCATGAGGTCAGGATCTGATGATGGAATCCTGGAGAAACCGAGGGGAACTTTCGAAAATTGTAGGGGCGAGTAGTGTTTTTGTATGATGTTTAAGTAGGCCTTTATCAACACTACAACTTGACGAAGGTCGAAGTCGACCAGATGTTGGAGCTGGAAGACAGTCGAGGGATCTCCTTGACTATTTGAAGTAGTTGCCTTGTGTTTGGGCTTGAATGATTCGTATTGACGAGCACTTTGCAGCAGGCTTGGTTGTAACTGTCATTAAGGGTCTGATGATGAGAACGAAGGACAGCTCAAGGAACTCCTGAACGGTTTACAGTAACTACTTCGTATTTGAACTTAATTCATTTATATTGATGAAAACTTTGTACCTGTATGTATTATAACAACTGAAGGTTTGCAGTTTACCTGATGATGGAGACCATTGACCGACGAGGGAATTCCGGATGGAACCGAGGTACAGTCGAGAGAACTCCTCAACGATTCATAGCAGCTTCCTTGTGTTTGAGCTTAATTAATTCATTTTGATAAGAACTGTACATCTAGATGGATTGTGACTGTCATCAGGGATCTGATGATGAAGACGAAGGACAGTCTAGGGAACTCCTCAACGGTTTACAGTAGCTACCTCGTGTTTGGACTTAATTTATATTGTTAAGAACTTTCCTGGAGAGATGGCCTGTGTTCCAGTAGTGGGAACATTAAAATGGCTGATAATGATGATGATGATGATGAGAACTTTCCCATTTCTTGAGATCTATTTTTTTTAACGAGCGGCTCCTTTCGTTGGCCTGGGTACACAAAGCTACTTAAAAAGTATACCTATACTATTCAATATGTTAATTTATATTTAAAATGTTACTGTAGTTTACAGAAGAACTTGTAACAGATACTAAAAAGTAAAAAATAAAAAAACTACGTTTAAAAAAACCGACTTCAAAAACAAAAAAGTGTCAAATAAGTAATTAAAATTGATATTCTAATAGCACTCTTACGTACGCGAAGCTAATACTTTTAATATTAATAATAAAACACTATCAATTCTATGTGCTACCTATTCATAGATTTGAAGTCGGTGCCAAGCCCTAAACAGAATAAAACTAAATGAGAATTAAGACTGTTTAATTGCTGAAAGACAAAATTTCCACAACTAACAACGCAGCCATCTACTACGACTTTTAACAACCAAGTACGAGAAAACTTTCATAATTCATCCAAATATCTTTCTAAGCTATATACAGTTTCGCCGGTAACGCAACCATATAGACTTCTGATTCTACGCTTACGCCATCAAGTTAGAAAATCGGTACTACATTTCTTAAATCCTAAGAAATAAATTCACACGCGCCCGGCGAGTGTAGGTACTCATGTAATCATGCTTATTATATTGTGTATTAGGCTTGGCACCGACTTCAAACCTATGAATAGGTAGCACATAGAATTGATAGTATTTTATTATTAATATTAAAAGTATTAGCTTCGCGTACGTAAGAGTGCTATTAGAATATCAATTTTAATTACTTATTTGACACTTTTTTGTTTTTGAAGTCGGTTTTTTTAAACGTAGTTTTTTTATTTTTTATAAACTTAAAAGTTTCTACTGATGTTTGTTTCCTTTTCATTTAAAAACAATAACACATTATGTACAGACATAGATAGTCTGGAATAACACATAGACTACTGCGGGCGAAGATGCTGGCAAAAGATAGTTAGGCCGCTAACCCACGTAGGCGTTGACGCTGCGCACACGCGACGTTGAAGTCAACGCTAGTTAAAGGCGTAGTGGGATAGCGGCCTTATATTTTTGGAGTGGTCTGTTCTTTGCTTCTATGATTAGTTTCATTACTATATGCAAGAGTTAAGTGAGTACTTAAACATCGTCTTGCATTACCTAGTTTAGATATACTACTAGTTTTTTCTTGAAACATTTCAACACATTGCAAATTCATTGTATTTTTCAGGACCGAGAATTATTAATTTAGATGTTGGTAAAAATGCACCCAGCTTGAATGTTCTTCAACAGAATATCACTGAATATTTAATAGAAGCTACTGTTTGATGAATTTGTAATCATCCCGGAAAATGTAGCTTTTTATTAAGAATGTCGAGATTTTTTCAACACTGAATCTCGGATGAAAAATACTTCGGAGAAACTTATTTCCCGTTCTTAAGAAAATGTATTCACTCTTTTACGTGTAGATTCCTGGAATTGCTTTTACTTTATCAAATTCAAAACGTGCATTTACATTAAACCCTATTCACTTAACTTTAAGGTTAATATTATGATGAACGTCAGACTTTATTAAAACACAATATTCATAGTTAAATTTTTATTTAAACCGAAATTAAATAAATACACCTTTACAGCAAATTTTCAATATTAGATGTAAATTATCTACCATTTATATTTAATTTTATTTAAATAATAAATGTGACTATCAACGACAAGGAAAATACTGGGTTACGTGGAATTTAACGACGTACATTACTGATTACACATTTTCTGATATACTTGATTATTACTGAACAAAATTCCAACATTTCTATTAATCATAAATTGAACTTACGTACTAAGGTACACATATAATATAGTACAAGCGATATTCATCCATACAACAGTGAAATATTAACAATGAATATACGTTTATATAAACAACACACATTATATATGTAACAGTGGATATATATATTAAAAATTACATTGACTTAAACCTACTGATATGCAGGGTTAGTGGTGCCCAAATTGATAATTTCGCCCCCACTTCCACGATATGTCTTTTGCTGGTTCTTTTTTTATTTAAATCGATTATAATATTTCGAATATATGAATATATTTTAAATGACAGTCACAGTACAGTTTTAAGCATTCTTCAAGTGAATAATTTCCAGACGAAATACGATTTCAATTAATTTAGACGCTTATTTAACAATATAAGTATGAAGAACATTAAAATTATATCGAGAATTTTGATTTAGAATTAATACAATTCGAGTAAATATGTTTTACTTTGGAACAATTTTATTGTATTTGCGCGCTAACATGGTGGGTCACTGCGCTGATAGACAGTAAAATCACCGGAAATTTTTGTCTGTCGAAAACATTATGTTCTAGTAGTATTCTATGGTTCAGGTATCATCAAATGCAATGGGCATTTTATAAGTTCAAATAGTTTTTATAAAATTGCTCCAAAGTATGTTAAGCTTAACATCTAACTTGCGTCGGATCATAGACAAAGCGTAAAGACAATAGAATATTTGAAAACAGTGCAACACGACATTAATAACATCAAAAATTTATAATGTACCGATTAAACATGAGACGGTTCATGAAATTACTTAAATATAGTCAGGTTCCTTCGACTCTGATCCATAAAATACGAGTATATAAGTGCTATATTTGTATATAAAGTGCACGAACCGCTATCTAAGTGAACAGTGACATAGGATATAAACATTGAAGCTTCAACATCAATACTACATAACAACATCAATATGATTATTACCAAAATGTGTCAAATTCGTGTAAATTGTGTACAACAGTAGGTACTCAATCTCGCGCCTTACACCATTAACACATTTTAAATATTTATCGATATACAAACACGAAGGGTATGGTTCAACATATTTTATAATCTCAAGGATAACTTAAATATTTGGTCATCCATAGACATCGCAAACCCCTGGATATTATCACATCGACCTTTGTTTTCATGTTTTTTTTCCGTTACCAATTTATTTTATGCTTGACTTTATTGCTTGAGATATGTATATTAAACGTTACCTAATTTTGCGATCGGATTAAACTCTGATTCTTTATCTTTTTTCCCAAATATTTCCAAAACACGATTCAACTTATCGTACCCACTACTAAAATACGAAACTCGATGCAATTATATGTGAAATAGGAAATACCATATTTATTTTGCAATAACGCGATATTTATATTCGATATTTCATATTTTTGTAGTCACATTTCAAACTCTTGTTCATTAACAGTTTAGGTCCACCCCTTCTACTAAAAATATATTCGATTTTAAACATTGTATATCATAAACATTCTTATAATTAGTAATTCAGACTAAAGGATATGTTTTTGGTTACAATTTTATCACGTGATAATGTTGATTTAAATACATGTCATATTATTATATTGATCACAGGGCTCAGAACATTATTCCCTCTTTTTTAAGATTTTCGACACTAGGTTAGGTTACTACAAAGCAAAGGAAATATGTTCAAAGTCACATTTATTACTCCACTAGACTAATGTTAAACTTTAACATCGAGTATTAACTGAACATAAAATCTATTAAAGTTAAAAAAAACTATATCTTTACACGTAAAAACTTAATGTCTACGTCAAAAAATAAATACAATTCAATAAAGTAAAACTTATTGAATAAACTACTAAAAATAACACTAATATTACGAACCAAACTGGATCGGTTAAATGCTACAAATTCTCAAACTATAAACAGCTTTGATTTAAATCGAATCTCATCTAACACTTATTTACCTAATTAATACTAAATTCTACATCAAATAGAACATTTATTTTATGGGCTCTAACTACGTAATATAATAATGAAGATAACATATTCGTACCATCTCGAAAGCGAACACAAGCCTGGAAACGATACACAGCGTACATGTATTGAATAGATCCAACGGATCAATATGTGGCTACATAATGAGAGGTAAATACACGTACCGCGAGATAAAATACTCGTACCTCGAGCCCTCTTACACGTATCATAGAATAGTAATATCGTAATAGTCAACATTGTAAATACGTAAAAGCTTACTAATAGGTTACATCGTAAGGCAGGGGTAAACGATAAAAAATATTAAAATTCTCCTTCAAATTCATAGGGAATTGTAAAATTTAAAATGAAATCGTTCATTGCTAAAGATTGTGTAAAAGTTCTAGCTCATTGTGAAATCACATTTATTTTGAAATTTTATTTAAGTTTTGTTCATGCTAAGAGCATGCTACGACCATAAAGATATGAAACACACCTTCAGTGATACCTACTAACTAGAGATGCCTGGTGTTACGTGTAGTTTCCTACATTCTGGTACATTACTATTAGTAAGGCATACCGCAAGAGGTCTTTACTACAATGTAAAAATACTGTACCACTAACTTACCATCCTTGAAAAACGTCCATCTTCACTTACCAAGCTACCGCTCCATAATATATTACTAATTTTGTTTATCAGCCCAAAATTGATATGTATCGTAGTTTATTGCACAAATTCATCACGTTACAAGTTTTGAACGGAAAATACAAACGCTGCGAAGTGACACGCGTCGAGCCATCCGGCCACAGCTGGCCCGAGGGTGACCCTTCGCGAAATTAAATTAGGACTAACTCATTGAAAACGTATGTTTATGATTATTCTAGAGCCACCTGGCTGCTACGACAAAGAGGACTTTAGTCGCGAAGCAGATGTCAGCGCGCATGGGCGCCCCAGAAGTGCGTCCGTACGCTGGTTTTCGTTTACAGTTCATCTTCTCAAGCGGCATCTTAGCGACGCTGTACTCACGGTGCTCGTTCACCATGGTGCAGACAGTCCTCTTCTTTTGCATCATTTCGTCGTCCCTGTCTCGTAGACCTGCGAGCCAGGCCTCGTACCACGCCAACTCGCAATCACAAATCAGTGGGTTATCTGTTGACAAAAACAAAAAATTGAAAACTCTGTAAACGTGTCATTTATTTTAATGTAAGTTTGTAAAATTCTTAGAAAATTCTTAACCCTAATTGTTTGTATACTGACCCATAATATCAACAACTCGGAGCGTATCTAAAATCGGCTCCATTATTTCCTCGGGAATATGTTGCAGCTTGTTGTTCTGTAGATTTAGAGTCTCCAAGGAATTCAGGTTGTCGAAGCCCATAGTCGGCAGTTGGTGGATCCTGTTGCAACAAAGTTTCATAGATTTAACCAAAGTGGTTAAAGTTGTGGGGAACTGAGTCGGTGCAGCACGATAAGAGGAGCAGTTAAGTACTAACTACAGTGTAATCTGGACGCTAAGCGTATATCATGGACCGTCTCCCGAGACTTTGGAGCACGAATTTGCTTATCTTGAAGACTTAAACATTAAATCCATGATGCTATTTTTCTTTAATAAGTTTCTGAAGAGTACAACCTGAGTTTTAATAAGCGCCTGTCGTAAAACAACACGCAAGTTTAGAATGAATAAATTTACTGTAACTTTTTGTAGGCGTGCCATTTATATTATATTAACATTTGGAATTTTACAAGCAAATTATCTAAGCTACGCAAAGGTCATGGAAATAGCATTAAAAATTATACGTCAACAAGTAAACTGAATAATCCTAAATATTATTAACCATTTCCTACGTTACATCACGCAGCCTATCTTTGTCAAGAACAAATCGGAATGTTAGATTTATTGATGGACTTCAAAAATATACTTATAATTAATATTGAATATACAGTTGAGCACATTAAAATCAATCTTCTTTTGTTTACCGACAGGCTGAATATTTCAGAAAAAAATCCATTCAATCCAATCCATTTAGATCTACATATTTTAATTTGATTGTTTTTGCTTCCGATTGTTATATTGTTAGAAGTCAAAAGTCACATTACCTAGATAAATAAAAACTTACATATTTTTCTGCAGGTTGAGGAAGGTGATTGAGTCTCCATAACCAGTGAAGGCATCCTCACTGATGTAGGTGATGTTATTAGAACGAAGGTCCAAGTGTCGCAGCCGATGCAGGGGACGAAGAGCTTCCGAAGGTATCTCATGCAGACGGTTATCTCCCAAACGAAGATACTGCAGGTTTTCTACAAGAGAACATACCAATAAAGTAACAATAAAGACAAGAAAGAAAATGAACAAGCTATAAAATCAGATATAATCTGTGAATCGAAGAAATATTTAATGTTCAACTTGTCGACTTTATTCCGACGATAAAGGGACTTTTCCTCTTTCTTACAAACAATATTAACTTACAGGCTTAACATAACCTTCAATAAAATGTTCAGGATTATTTTTCAAATGTACAGGACAATAGTTATTGGAGATTAAAAGAGGTTTTCGTAAAAGTCATTGTCAGTTAAGAATGTGTGTTCTTACTGAACCCTCATTCTTCTAATGTTGTAAATGTGAAAAATTATAAAAATTTAAGGATGTTTGTGTGTTTTTCAAACAAAAACGGCTGGTTCGATTTGATTGAAATTAAGTACCTCGAAGATAGGTGATACCTTGGATTAACACATAAGCTGATTTTTATCAACATACCACGCGGTTGAAGCCGTGTGCATAAGCTAGTTTGATATAGTTTTTTAATTATTGGTTATTAGAACTAAATGTTTACCTTCAAGTCCAGCGAAGGCCTTTTCATCAATCCTTTGGATTAAATTGCCTTCCAGTTCCAAAGAGTTAAGGAACGTTAAATGCGAGAATACCTGGGCAGGTACTTCGCGTAGCTGATTGTGGGCCAACCCTAGAGAATCTAGGCTGCGTAGACCTATAGAAAACAAAACACATACTTATAGAATTTCATAATACTAGTACGAACTTCTAAAATAAAATCATCATCTTCTTAAATGCCGTTTACTCAGACAAATTTTATGACATGTATTTTCATGAACAATAAACGAATAACTATTTATCTGTAAGCTAAAAAATCAACAAATCATTATTATCGTTTCAATTACTTATATCTTTATAATTTTGTGTAGTTTACACACCTCCTTTCAGAATAAGGTTACAATAACAATTGAATTCGACCCAATTTCTATGTTTGCTATGCCCATGTATACGTCAAGTATGGCTACTGGACGTAAAGTCTGCCAATTTAAGGGGGAGCTAACCATAATCAAATGTGAGTAATGTGCCCAACCCACGGACCACGGAGTAATCCGTTGGATGGTATTTACGACGCCCATGGGAAGCCATGGAGACAGCCCTCTTCGTATAAATTCGGACAACGTTCACTGAATACAAAAATAAAGAAACAACAGTGCGTTACCCATATAATAATGAGGGCAGAAGCTAGTGTACTTGCTTTGTATATATCCAATAACATCATAAACTCGAAAATGTATAAGTATGGATCTATTTTAAATAAAAATTACTTTCGGATACAAATCAAATTTGGGGTACTTTTAGCCTGGTCTTGTCATACAATATATTCATTTGGTATACATCTATAAGTAGGTACATGAACTTTCATTAATATAAATCGTAAAACAAGAAGCCATTATTATTTTCCTGACTGCAAAAAAAAACGTATTAAAAAAAGGCACATATTGGTTCTTTTGGTAATGGTAACTGTCTCCGCAATGAATCAATCTTTGTTTTCTTAAATACCGAAATCTTCTCCTATCTATCGGTACACACAATAGATAAAACGCTTAAAATTATTTCATTAATATATTACCTGCAAAATCTCCTTCAGTTATCGTAGCAATGCGATTCTCTTGCATTTCAAGCTTTTTCAAATTCTCTAAAAGAGCGAGAGCTTTCTGTGGCACCGCTGTCAAATCGTTGCCGCCAAGGTTTAGCCTTTTCAGCTTTCTAAAACAAAGACATTGTTTGAGAAATTTCACTTGACATTTATATTGAAGTTACAGGCATTGTGACATTTATTTCGTGCTGTAATTAGACGTAGGAAGGCTGTACTATGTTTATAGGTTGTGCCAACCTCAGATATTAAAAAGTATAATCCTCTATTAAACGAAACGAAATCAACTTTACATATAGAACAATAGAATTCAAATTCCAATCTAAATAACGTTATTAACACAAAATACGTTGACATTTTTATAACACAGACTAGTCATTAAAATTAAGAGATGTCACAAAAATAATTCTAATATCAAACTGAATAAAATTCAAATTCTGATAACAGGTAACTTACTTCTCGAGTCCTTTAAAAGCCTCGCCGTCCACAACAGATATCCGATTCTCATACAAAGTTAGAATCTCCAACGTATCCAAGCCCATGAATGCTCTATTGTGTACAGCAGTCACCTGCAAACATATACTTTTAACAACATGTACGAGGACACTCTTATTGTTCACGTATTACTTAAGTACTAAAAGAATAAATGTTTTTCTGTTCTGTATACTTTATACTAAACTTTAAAAAGTATTTAATTTGATTGACGCGGAGGCAGGGCAACCGACTACCATGCAACGTGTCGCGGGGTCTATTTCCACATGGACCAACTTTTTGTGTGAACCACATTTTTTTTCTGGGTCTAGTTGTGAAGTATGTGTGTAATTGTATGTTTGTAAACGTGCCTATATCGCAGGAAAATTCCTAAAGTGACGCCGTTTTTTTATAGGTATTGCTTTTATTATTTAACGATCTGCTATGAACTTTATTAATAAATTCCAAAACGCGAATAACATAACAAATCAATCGTGAAATTCCATTAGCTAGTTTGTAAAATTAAATAGGAGCCAAAACAAGAACGAATTTACAATTTCTTTTCTCCCGCGTACCAGAAATCAATATAAATAAATGGTGACACTCGCGACTCGTTTCTCACAATAATGGCACCGTATGAAACAATGTTCCATTCAAGGACTCACCTTATTATGGTTCATGTTGAGAATAAGCAGATGGTTGAGATGCGTGAACGACGAGGTCGGTATTGTTGCCAGGCTGTTCTGGGACACGTCAAGTTGTGTTAACTTATTACCTGCAAAATTAGGCTTCGTTGAAACACAGAAAATGTGGCTTTCAATATAGAAGTTTTCCCCTTTCAAGACCTTTGCCGGGTTCTAAATTATAATGGTAAACTTTTAACGAATGGAAATGGGGCCTTTGTGGTAGCTGCTACTTCAACAAGGGTGGTTTCTATATAAATTACGAGACCATAATTCTTTTTATTATGAAGTATCATGCCACAGATCCTTTCAAAGGGCTAACGTCAAGCTTAACCATTAAATAAACACTTAGTATTTATGTTTCTCAAATTATTTTGTTGATAGCATATACTGACCGATGGAACTCAAAGAAGAGTCTTCAATTACAGCCAGGCTACTGTTGTGTACTGTCAAGTGACGGATGTCCAGCCCCAGGAATATGTAGGAAGGCAACTTGGCCAGGTTATTGTGTCGGAGCTTCAGGTAAAAGATTATCATGGGCTTGGAACGGAGAGTATTCATTGCCTGCAAACAAAAATAATATTACACTTATGATTTATACGGTTAAAAGAAATGAAAGTCAGTGAGATAGTTTCGATAATATTTATATAAGTGAGGTTGAAAGAAGAGGAAATAAAAATACTGAATAAGAAAATCTCTAAGTTCCATGAACTTTGAAGAGGAAAATTATTATGGCAAGTTGCCAAACATTTCCTATTTCGATTGGATCAACATTATTCAAATGTGTGACTGGAATTTTTAGTTCTGCGTTTTCCTATTGATCGGCTTATAAAAGTTCTCTTACGATGCGTCTCTTAATGTTTAAAAAGCATGTATGTATGTAGAATGTAGTTTTGTATTCAGATATCCACTGCATGCCTATAGAAATGGCAATAATATTACAATCTTGGGCGGAATTGTATGTTTTAAGAAGAAGCTAAGGGAAGCTGTTCTAACTTAAGCAGTGGTGACAACAAAATTAACCCATCTGTGTTTAGCCTTTCAGTCGTGGTAATTCGAGACACAATAGTAAAACAAAAGGTGCACGAATTTGGTGAATTATTCTAAATATGAAATTTAGTTGTAAAATATAGACTACACTAGGAATACAGATATTTGTGAAGATATATCAAACATCTCATCAAAAATAAAATTTACCTTCTGTATGTGTTGTTGTTCAGTGAACTCGCAGAGTATGTCGAGGCCATTCTTTTTGACGGTGCAGCTGCAAGGTGTGATGGTGTTGGGCGCGGGACACTGCTGGGCGCCTTGCGGGTGCGCCGGCCGAGCGCACAGCACCACGCAGCACACCAACAACCAACGCGGCACCATTCTTTATAATCTATAACAAAACGTACATTTTATAACATGTCATCATCATCATCATTATCATCAGCCTATAAGTGTCCACTACTGAGCAAAGGCCTCTTCTCACACGGAGAACTTTTGGGCACTCATGCTCAAGGCAGATTGGCGATTTCAAACTTATAATTAGAAATTAATGTTTTCCTTCACCGTGTGTCAGTGGTGCCTAAATAATCTTAGAAAGTACATATGACTCGGAAAAAGTCACATTGGTACTTGCCAGGTTACGAACCCGCACCCTCATATTTCAAAAGCGGGCGCCTAAACATCCGGGCCACCACGATAACAAACATCTACTTAAAGCGAAAATTAAAAAAGCGTTTCAATAACGTTAAACTAATACATTTTCCGTGGTAGTTTGTGTTGAAAAATGGTTTTATCATAGTAACTAAAGTTACGTACAGAAGCCTCCAATAAGGTTGTTATTAAGTTCTATTATCTAACAAGTTTACAACCACAGGATGACTCTATTATATATGGCAACACAAATTATCCAGCCAGCAGATTTGGGCTTAAATAATTACTTAGGTAGAATACACCACTCTAGTCCGACCTCCCTAAATTCTAAACTGAGCCATTATCCGAACGTTGGAATATTACAAAGGAAACAAATTACGATGTCTGTAGAGGCTCATAACTTAGTACAAAGTATTTTATAGTATCTGACCCAAGGCACCTCGTTAAAAAGACAATTCTGCAAGTCACTTTAAATATTTTGTTGTAACGAGTAATACGATACTTGTTCTGAAAAATACCTCGTATTGTAGGTACAGTTTGTAACTAAAGCTCAAATTATATTTAATGTGAAAACTTTAGGTAACTGGTATTCGGTTTAGGTACTGTTATTTATTCAAAATGCTTGGACAGAGACAAGAATAGAATACCCTATTTTTTTTTCTTTAAACTCTACGAATATCTTAAACTAACAATTCTCGCGCAGTTTCGCCCGCTGCTTGGCTCCATTTATTTGTAGCGTGGTGTTTTATAGCCATTCAGAAACATTGCAGCTATCTATAAGTGAAAGAATTTTGGAAATGTGACCAGCGCTTCCAAAGATTACGCCCTACATACAAACTTAAAAACTTACAGATTTTACCTCTTTATAATATTAGTATAGATTAATCACTATTATGAAGTATTTACACTTAAAATACTATTATCGATATCCCACTTTTATTAGAATTTAGTATTGTAAGTTCTACTGAATAATAAACTACATTAACTTTTAGAAAACGTTTCATAAAACGGAAACTTTACTCCAATAATTTACCGCAAACTTAATACGGATTTCTAGCTTTTAGAACCTAATTCCTGAATTAACGAACGGCTTAGGAAGTTAAGCCATTAATATACATTAGGACCTGTTTCATAGATAGATATAATCTAACCGAAAGTTTCGTGACGTAACGAACCTTAACCTTAGTGAAGTAGTAGATGAGTTTAGGGGCAAAGTTTAACCCTTTATTAAACAATCTGTGAACTTCATAGATCACGGATGAGTAACTACTGGATACGTCTTTGTTATGTTCCTACTTGGCTGAGTTATGATCTTACAATACCAATAGTAAAAATATTCTGCTTATTATGCACGGTTGGCACGGTGGCTGGGCAACTGACTAGCGCGTAACGTGTCACGGGTTCAATTCCCGCACGGATAACCTCTTTGTGTGATCCACAAATTTCTGTTCCGAGTCTAGGTGTGTATATCTTTATATATGTACATATATGTGAAATGGTATGCTTGTAAATGCACCTACGACATAGGAGAAATTCCTAGTGTGGGACACCTTAAAAAAGAAAGAAAGATCAACGCAGTAAATGGAGTACATAAATTAATAAATAAAGTATTTGTTGTTGTTATGTTTTTAACAGTATTATTCAATATTAAACCAGAAGAAATTTCGCTCATATCAACACATTTTCGTTGGCATTTGATAGGACCACAAGATATTATTGGTATTTCCCTCAGTGTAACTGACATTTGACCTCCGCAAAATAACAGGTGACAAATACCGGAGAGAACAGTTGTGACATGTTCTCCCGACAACTGCCTGTGACGAGCGTCATGTGCTTTTATGGCGGGAAACCTGACAGTTTTACGTGTTTTCCCACACACACATACAGATACATTTTTCAAAAACGTTAATCCGCAAAGCTCACGTTTTAGGAAGGTTGAGTATGTTTAAAGATTTATCCACCAGAGCTCTAAAATCCTACAAAAAGACGAAGAGGACAAAAAACCTCAAGGCTTCTTTTGTCTCAAGTTTACGGGATTTCAAATGAGACTCCGATTCCCGGTACACAAGGATGTTACAATTTTGCATTTTTTGTTTTACAATTCTTTCTCGAGATGGCAAAATATTCATGCAATGAGTCTTGAGTCAAGAGTTTTGAATTTCTTTTCTCATTCGCTCGGTACTTATTTTTGTATCAGAAATGGTTTTCTTTCAGATCCACATCTAGCATCTATTGTAAATTTGTTTGCTATAACAAGACTATTATAACTACTAAGTAACATTATTTTTGTACAAATATGACTAGAATCTTTTCTTAGTCACATATGTAATAGAGAAGGTTAAAACAAATTCTTACGTTCAGTAAATAAAAAAAGTTTATTACCTACATAATTCTATTTCGTTTCCTATAAATCTGCAACCCTTTATTACGACTAGGGGCATGTATCAAAAAAATAATGTTCGTATACATTTAGATTGAAGTACGCTGCGTACTTATTGGCGAGCTGAATATTCTATCGACGAGACACGGCAATGGAATACTAATTTAATAGACCATCTCGCCCAACGTTAAGGGTTTAGTGGAAAATGCTTTTTACACACCTGGTTACTTTGATTGTATACTCGTTATAAAACTTCAGTAGTTTTTAATTAGATATGTTATGTGTATTATTTGATAATATATTTATTGTTATACCTGACGGTAAGCAATTAGCACCGCCAATGGACACCAGCAATATCAGAGGAATTACGAAAGCGTTGCTAGCGGGGATAAGAGTTTCGGAGATTTTGGGATTGGGGGAGGGGTAGATAGGCGTCAATCACGTGGCGAAACATCACAACGCTGTGGTTGTTTCACATCAAAACATGACTCTAACACTTGGCATTTATTATTATATATTAATTATTATTGATAATCCAGTGTTTACGTTTTTAACCCTAAGCATATAATAATATTGGCTTTTAGACGCAACAATTTAAAAATAGAATGTGTTAAGTTTTAAAAACAAAACAAAGAGGTTTTCTTCAACTTGTTGTTTGCAGTTCGTTCGTCACGATTCGTTACAAAGCAGTTTCAAGTTTGAAACTTTTGTACAGCTGAAACCTTATTAACAAACTTGTTTGTTCTTTCTTCCTACCGCCTAATTTGATTCTAAACATATTAAACTAATTTACGACCATGGAATAATTTTGTTTTCTAAAGAAATAAAGACTAAATTACCTTCTGACATCCTGACGGAAAGTATACAGTACTTATAGAAAATGTTAGGAAATAAATCAAAAGTCAAATAAAGTGATTGCCTAATCATTGTGATTTTGTGTGGATATTGATTAAACGTAGTTAAGTTAAACAAATGAAACTCTTGCCAATGCATTGCTAGCTAAAATGATAATACCAGGCGCTTAGTAAGATTTTAGTTATGCATTCGTCGAAATTAATAACAGATCCTTATCAAAAATCTTTAGATTTTTGACAGAAATGCCGTAAAATGATACAATGAAAAAAGGTGATCTTTGAGCTGCGATAGGTTTATTATTGAGCCCGTAAATACTGAATTTCGTTATTTAAATAGATTTAATCAACACTGCTGATCTACAACTAACAAATATATGTTGTACAGCAGACAACACAGACGGTTAAGCCGTAATTAAATATGCAAGCCACTTTGCCGCTGCAAAGGTCTTCACCACTTAACCTAATTTTAACTTAAACAAAGCAATTCTAAGACAATCGCGTACTCATTCCAGCACGTTACGTGTTACGGTGCGATTACATACGAAATACTTACATGTGTGTCTGTGTGCGTGTCAGGTCGGCGAGCAATTATGGTGTGGGGGCGAAGGGTGTGCCGATGTCATGGGGCACTAGGTCATGTTCACCGGAGTCGTCCGTGGCCCGTCCCTGCCGGAGATTAGATCAATTTAGTACGTGGAAATAGACGCCACAACACAACAGATACTCGGCGTTGGCGTCGGCATTCGGCCCAGACAGACGGAACCCGGGTTCACCCTCCTCACTAAGACGTAGTGGGATTAATTTGTTAACATACGTCCTGTTATTGTTGGGAATTCTGTCGTCGGTATAACGTGCAGACTCGTGAGGCTTTGCGGTGCTTACATAATGTAGATATTAGGTAAGTACGTTGTTTTCGTATAGTTCAGATCATACCATTGACTATTTACTACATTAGGAAACAAATTGTAATTATAATTGTCATTTGGAATGTTAAAGTATTTAGAGTTCATAGTAGTAGAAAGATAATTTTACAAGTCTATGTAATGTTATGGGAACGTGTGAATAATTTAACTGTAATACGTTAAGTATGTTCCTATGGACTACAAAGGGTAAAATACTTAGTAGTAATTAGTTTAAAGACTCAGAAATTGCCATACAATAATTGACATCAATTTATTTTCATAATGGAGGAATTGATAAATGAAAACTTCTTTGAATGAGAATATAATAAGGACATTGGATAAAGAAAGAATGTTGATACAGATCTCAATACTATTCCTTGGAAATGGTTCTCCCAAAATGTAATAGGTATTGAACAGCTACACAAAGGTAAGAGATCCTTTTTGTTTCAAACAAAATTAAATCAATGCAGTGACTTCGTTGCCTTTGGGAAATTTAAAATGCCGTGATTCGATTACCTCTGTTGCATGAGCTTCCCTCTTGGTACCAAAAATAGTCCTGTAGTTAAAAGGCCAATTGAAATTAAATTTGTTGAAATTTTAATTATTAATTTATGGTGTATGTTTTTTTTACTTTAAATGCAGTTTTCTTTTTCTATCACTGAGCTTTTATTTAATTTAAGGCTGATTTTTCAATGTTTAGATAAAAGTTATCTGCTGAATAATATTATAATGCTGTCGCGTCAGAATGTTTTATAAGACAGTGACAACAACAATTTTTTATACCTCAGAAAACATTTATTTTTACTTTTAAAAAATCAGCCTTAAGTCAATTATTAGTTAACTAATTTGTGAATTATATATACAAACTTCATAAATAAAATGTAAAATCTGACTATAATAATTCATTGCTACGATATTCGTAGCCACTGCTACGTCGTAGTCGTATTATCAAAATCGATCAATCTACAGTTCAGATAATTATGTTGTTGTTTTTATAGACATAAACAAATTAAAATAATGAAATTTGTCTCGAAAAATATTCATGAATGATATTACACAGAATTAAATATCAATCAATAGAAAGCGTGTAGAAACATCCCAGTTTTCATAAGCGTCAATAGAAAAAGCAAATTACCGTTGATCCAATGTCAACGTCCTGCAGGTTACTTGGGTCAAACAAATGACACGTCGGTATCAGAATGACGTATTAACGTAACTATTTACTGTGCATATATACAGGGTGTCCGGTAATAAATGGATAGCCTTGAGATGACTTTTAGTATAATTATCTTAATGATCATTCGGAACAAAATACGAAACTAATTTAAGAAAAAATTATACATATTTAATTTTTACAACAGTGTTTAAACATTGTGAGTATGTTAATCTAATGTACGTGAATTTCGAAGGATCGTTTTCTACATATTTCCTCCAGCACCATTTCATCTACTTCTAGACATAATAACTTAGGTACTACTTATGATATTTCTTTTCGTATTTTTATTTCAAGGTTATCCATTCATTACTAAATACCCTGTATTTGTTGTGTCTTTGTTTGGTAAATGGACAAAGAATACTAATTCATCTGAGACAAGTAAGATGAGTGAGTGAATGACAAGTCTGTCTCTGTAAGACCTCTGTAAGGACGCCAGTTCTACTTTCTTTCCCGACCCTAATAACCTGATTATGTTTGTTTTTCTTTTGTTTAGGATATTACATGACCATGAGACAAAATGCGAGAAGGAACTTTTGTACCGAACATTTGTAAATGTATTAGTTACGTTATTGAATTACTAAAAGTATTGTTTATTTTCTAGTAAATGAGTTAGTCAATGTGTTGCTGACTTTCTGGGGATTAGGGTTTTTGAGATTTAGGGATTGGAGGACGGAAAGAAGATATGGGCTTCACATGGCGAAACACAACACTGTAGTTATTTCACGCTAATTTTCTGAGAGGCCGTGCTATCACACCGGTCGATCCGATCCATTCGTGCTGAAGTATCGCTTCCCCACAATTACTGGCGCTTAAAATTGACGCTTGTTTTCAACGTATGACTATAATAAACATGTTTAAACCTTCCATTTCGCTGTAATTCTCGTTGTGTTTAAACTAAAAACGTTTAGCTACGGCCTGTGCTATCGGATATCTAAACTTGATGAATCGCTTCGATCACTCACGCTACCATGAAATATACCTACGTCACTGCGTTAAAATGAAGTATACAATACAGAATTATCAATTATCTGTTTTCTAAGTTAATGTCAAAATCATTTATTCCAACTAAACCATAATTAGGTACTTTCGAAACGTTAAAATAGAATAATACATTCCAAATTGTAGATTCGAATGGAGTGGAAACTTCATCTAGAAAGTTAAATTTAAAATGGAGAATGGGTGCTTTACAGTATTTAATGAGATATTTAGCGGAGATCAATTATTAATTATGCGTTTGTGTCACATCCTCCATTTTCTTACGTTTTAGCATCTGTACGTAGGTAACACAGTAGTAACTTTGAAATAAAATAAATAGTCAAAATGGTAATGTAAACCTTCAAATGGGAAAATACTGAACTGCCAATAAAAAAAAATACTGAGAATTTGTACCACCATATAATTTTAACGTTTGGCTATTATTTCTGTTCCAATGTTCAGTAGTCATCATAGCCTGAAAGTCCGCTTTTCATGCAGTAGTTTTGAGGGTGAGGTGAGAGGGAGTGTCAGACTCTTACTAACTAAAAACTACCCTGTGCGGTTCTCCTGCTCCAAGCTGGGGCCAGGGTACCTTATTGCGCAGGACCCGGAACCCGGGCTCATACTTAAAAGCTGCATTGTTACTTTAACAGAGTTATATGAATTTTGTAAGATTGATGTTTTCCTTAAATATATCTAGGTTCATATGGTTAAAGAAAACAAAACTTTTAATTTCCAATTCTAACTTTGAATAACTTCAATCTTATCAGTGAGCGCTTCAAAGCTCTTCAAAATTCTGTTATTAATTTTGAAATATTTGCACCTCTAAGAGCTGATTTTTCATTAGTCAGATAAAAGTTACCTGGGGAATAATTATGATGCTGTCGCGTCAGAATATTTGTATAAGACAGTGACAGCAAGTTTATTCCTCAGATAAAATTTATCTAACTATTGAAAAATCAGTCCTAAATTTATGAAATTATCTCAATTGCATTAAAATAAGACTTGATTGATTTTTATGAAAGCTTGCATTTTAATAGGTTTCTCAGAAGCCTGCCGAATACGTCTCGAGTTTTCCACCTTTGAAAAGTTCCAATCAATTAAAAGTAACTCTTCTAAAGTTAAGCTCTTTTACATTGTAGAGAAAATGTAGGCTTGTTCGGTTGCAAATAACTTTATTTATTAAGATTTTCTTAACAAGGCTAGCGTGGGAAAATGGTTTGGTAAATTATCCTTTATTAACGGCGCGTAGAGGTGAAATTTGAATTTTGATTGAGCTATATACTATGTACCAATATGCAACCAAATTTAAAATGAACAAAACATCACACATATTTTTATAAAACATTGGCCAAGTGTGATTAAAACTGATACATCAAGGGCATTGTCCCAAAAACACATTTTTGTTTAGGAGCTGTTACATTTCATTTCATAAATTTAAACTGTTTAGTTTAAATTTAGAATGAGATGAAATGAAATGTATGAAATGTTTTAAACTGTTTAGTTTAAATTAAGAATTTAGAATATCTAGTATCGCGGTTCATGAGACACATCTGAGCCTGAACCACGTGAAACACGTTCCTGTTGACAGGTAGACAGAGTGGGGGACGGACGGACACCTGAGTCTTAGTGATAGTGTTTTGGTTACCCTTGGCTACGGAACCCAAAACAGATACAATTATTTCAGTTGTTAGTATAATTATACCAACAATTATCTATGCATCAAAATTTCGGATATAGCACGGAAAACGTGTGCAGCTTGTAAACTTCTACACACACACATATTCAAACAAAAACAGCTCTTTTTTCGTGTTAGATCACTCTTTCAACGAAACTGGGTGGCATGTAAAACGTTCGTTACGTTTTTTTCTCTATGCTTTTTTAGAACGTTTTAATATTTCAGAAAGATTTTTCATACGAATCGGTCGAATTCCAGTAGTTATATCGTCAATCTTCTCAACTCATACATCGTAAGCGTAGACATCTACGTCATAAATATGACAAAAACATTTAAGCACAAACATTTAACCAACTTAATTTCTCAAATTAATTTATGTATGAAATTAATAAATATGTTTTTTTTTTCAACAAACATTTATTGTAAAATAACTCTGACTCATTGGTCGTGTTGCGGAAGTGTGGCTATTTAGCAAGGATTCGGGAGACGATTCCCAGGTTGGGCAAAGAATTTTAAGGACATTTCTATTTTTCCGAAAGTTTCTCAGTAGTAGCTCGTTTGGTGTTACGTCCGGTATATAACAAAAAGCTAAAACGTCTTAACTTCTTATTAGCAGTTTTCTTAAAAACTAACTATCTGTCCTTAAAATTAAACTACTTACAGTAAAATCGCAATAATCTGACAATAACAACGTGTATAATAAAGAAACGAATTAGAACACAACCAAACCGCATTCAAATCATAAAACCTTCCCAAAAGTACCAATAAAACTTTGATTTAACTTTCTTATAATAAACTCTACTCTGGTTGTAATAAAAAGAGATTTTGAACGTCTGTCATTAAGCCATTATATACGCCAAACTGTAATAAAGTACCGGAATAAAATGTACCCTATTGTGAAGGTCACAAGGTCGATAACACGGAACAAGAGAACAATTACACAGAATACGAAATGTTTTAATTGCTGTACGTGAAGCGTAAATACATGGCGCTTTATTATTCATTTGGGAGTTATCCGTATAATTGTTAGCTGCCAGTATCATAATAAAAAGCCTTTGTTTTTATAGAAACTGATAAATAAGTGTTTACTTCAAAAATAACCTTGTCTATTTTTACAGATTATTGTTAAAAAGTGTAATTATGTTTCTGTTTTTATATAAACGCTGCGTAATTCGAATACATATCACGCTTACTACGTTCTAAATACTAATCTACCAAAACTGCCTAAACAAAAACGATATAATGCGCTTCAAAACGTTGAATAAAGTCAACCATATCCATTGCAGCATACGGTTCTCCCATAACGAAACAACAAAACACCCTTTAACAAAATACACAAAGTGAAATTCATATCGACCCCCTAAATCTCCTAAAGAAAAAGACGAGAAAACGGCTTACTCCAATTGCCAAACATTCTCAATACATACAAATAAGAGGACCGAAATGAAAAGCACACAGACGCGGTATACGAGTATTTTTCTTTCATTCGGCAAATCTGAATGTAAATCAACACGCACACACGTAAAACGTTTGTACATACTTGGTGCCGAAGGGTACAAAACACGTTGAATGTTTGCTTAGGACAGCACGGAGCAGGTTATTTTCTATTTGCTGTTAAGGCGAGATCAGATGAGCCATATTCACTGAATACCGAACATAAAGGCTGTGCTGATGTTCAATTTATTTTCCATATTCGATGATTGCTTCAAAATGCCTTAAAATCGCGGTAAATGATAACAAGATTACGTGAATTTAAAGAGAAAACTCTACTAGTCTCAACTCACAACAGGACTTTTATTAATGGACGCATGCAAAGACTTAGGCGTATTTTATTATTTTTTGGCTCGCCTACTGTTCCGTGAGGCAAAAATGATATAATCATTAGTTAATTTAAAACACTGTTTTGTTTTGTTTGTTTATTTTGTTACTTAACTTAAGATTAGTTTATGATGGGACTGACGTGAACTGTGTTCAAAAGTCCCATAAAATAAAGATTAAAAAAAGACTCGTGCAAAATATACAGACGACACAATTTCCTTAAATTTCATGTGTTTTAAACACACATCCATACTGGACTCTCAAAAATTTAAATCTTTATTAAAAATAAATCTAAAGTAAGATGAATTAATTGGTATTTTTGGGTGCACTTGTTTACAAGTTTACATATTTTTAACATCGAGTTCATGTTGCTACTTTAATAATATGCAATGAATATGCTAAAACGCATTTTAAAGATTTAAAAATCCATAAACTGAATGTTTTTGTTGCGAAGAAATAAATTTGCGAATAAACAAATAGTCTAGGACCACACACACCTCGAGGATACGATCTATTAATTAATTGTATTATCCAACCAAAATTAGCGATAAAAAAATAAATAAATAAGAGTATGTTCTACACAAATTTGGCTAACTACACGCATCTAGTCGTACCTTTAAGCTAACGTGGTCCTTGTGTCACACCCATGGACCATTAGAAAAGCCAACAACGAAATGTTTTCTGTCAACTCCTCACAGTCCTGAATGTTGCTGCGAAAACATTACTGACGTTGTTTTAACGCCACATTTACTTGTATTATTATCATTGCCACTGATGAAAGAAACTCATTGATGTGCTCCTTACATTGCTTTTTATCTTTTTCCTTTTTGTATGTACCTACCTTAACGTGAAAAGCAAATTTGTTTATCTTATGTTTGAATTCATGTTTGTTATTAGTGTATCTATAATAAAGATGATCTTGAAAATACCTATATAATTGGTTCTTTCAACTTTACAGATTTATAATCACTTATTCAATGAAAAATAAATATAATACTTCGTTTTTTTTTTAATTTTTGTTATGTCGTGAAACCGAGACATAGATATGTGTATCTTCACTTCCAAATCTAGAAAAAATATTTATTTTTGTTCCGGTTCCGGTAACCGAACCTGCGACACGTTGCACGGCAAACTAGTTGCACAGCTAATACTGCGTCAATTAACTGTGCAATGAAAATTATAAACGTAAATAGAAATCAGATCTCATTCTCTTCGTGTCTTCTTTGTTAACTTCGTTTCAAATGAATTCGTTACTTCATTGTTAATAATAATAAAATATCAATTTAGACAACAACTAATCTACAGTAATTTAGATTAATTAGAATGGCATTACAAAGCCGCCTTCTGAAGTGATCTTCGAACTAGGAGAGCCACTTGAATACTGCTTAGTGAAACCTCAAGTAAAGCTACACAGACAAGGTAAACCAGACTAAACTTTACAAGCTGATGACATACGAACATGACGAGCGTTCGTCTTAAAGGGATTAGCAGAAGTGTTTATCATGGTACGGTCAACCAATCAAGAAGTAACTGGTTTAAAACTGCAAAAGTTTAAGCAATCTTTGTTCTCCTAAATACGTAACAGAATTGGATTTATTAAAGTCAAAATCACAATGATATCATTTATTTCGAATAGTCCAGTATTTGCACGACTGCACGTCAAACAAGACAAACAAAAAAATATATCAAAAACGTTCAACTTTGTGTGTCAGTCAGTTTGACGTCAAAGTGTAGATTAATGAGATTGATCGGTCATATGATTTTACTTTGACAGTTTGAACTGTCAAATTCAACGAATTAAGTTTGTAACAAGGCTAAAAGTTCAGAAGTCAACTAGGTATACATTTTGCTTATACTATTAACATAATATATTACGTACTTATACGTCAACTTAAAGCGAGAAACCATTAGGTCTCGATTTTCTTATTATAGCTACTCAAGTTAAAAACAATTTTTTGTTTTAAAGCATCTCTGTGTTATTGTATAAAGATGAGAATACAAGAAAATTTAATGTCTTACTCATATAACATAAATAGAAACCAGAACCGATAATTCAACTTAAGCCAATTACAGCAATACTAAACTCAAAGGGTTATATGTCTACAAGGTTTTATTTCTAAGGAATTGTTCCAATTTGGGACAAAATTGGAGAAACGACTGAGGAAATAATAACGTTAATTAACGCAGAAAACAAAGGAAACGGTCCCATCCGTCGCACCGTGAACTTTACGAGGGTGGCTGTACGTGTGGAGGCTTTATGGGAACGACACACGTAGGCTTTTTGTGGTTCCTTTGAAAACACTTGTAATAATTCAGTTTATACAATCATAATATGATACAGCGCCATCTTGTCTGAAGCTAAACTTGAACAATTGATTAAAATATAAATTATTTCAACTTGAAGAATACCTACAAATTATCATATTCCATTTATTGATTCCAGAGAAGACTGAATTTTTGAACGTTCCTATCTTTTTTAGGAAATAAGTAGGTATAATTTTTTTTAAATATTTAAATTTGTGTGTGTGTGTGTGTGTGTGTGTGTGTGTGTGTAATAAAGAATAAATAGACACTAAAACTATTTTTTACCATGACTTTAGATTTATTACAAACCAGAGTTCAAAAACGTTGTCAATAAGAATTCCAAGGGTTGAAATGAAGGCGGTTCAAAATCAAAATAAAAAAAGAAGGCTTTCTTTTTTTATGTGACTGGATAGTAAACCACGGATTACCTTATGGTAAGCAATCAGCGTCGCTCATGGACAGTGGACAATGGCAACAACAGAGGAGTTACGCGTGCGTTGCTGACCTTTTGGGGATTTGAGGATTTGGAGATTTAGGGATTGGTGGTGGGAAAGTATTAGGCCTCTGGTCACCTCCACTCACACGGCAAAACACAACGCTGTGGTTGTTTCACGCCAGTTTTCTGTAAGGTCGTGGTATCACTGCAGTCGAGGCGACCCATTCGTGTCGAAGCATGGCTCTCCATCTCCAATATGTATTAATCTAATCAAAATACAAAAAATCCAACCAGCAAATTGATTTCAGGTGTTAATTAACATTTGTGTAGCACATTTATAGTTGAATACACTTTATGCAATTAATTACATACTCGAATGACCGCAATTTATGGAGTATGGTTTCATGTAACAGTTCTGTAAACAAACCGTGTTACGATATTGGGTATAGCCTTATTGGTAATGAACATGAATAATCCATGCGAGCTCATAATTTTTGACCAAACCTATCAAAAGTTTGTTTCGCTACTAAAACCGACGTTTTATTACTGATTAAGGAAAGAAAATGTGTAAGAGACATACTTCGGCACGAATGGGCCAACTCGACCGAGATGGAACCACGCCTCGTTGAGTTTCACCGTGTTAGTGAGATTACCGGAGTTCCAATCCTTCCTCTCACCCATCCCTTTTCCTGAATCCTCAAATCCCCTTACCCCCAAAAGGCTGGCAACGCACTTGCAACTACTCAGGTGTTGAAGGTGTCCGTGGGCAGCGCCGATTGCTTGCCGTCAAATAATCCGTCTGCTCGTATACCACTGTATCTCATAAGAAAGAAAATATAAGTAGGTACCATATTTTCATTAGTCGTGGTGACCCAGAGGTTAAGGTGGCCGCTTCTCACGCATTCACGCGTTCGAAAACTTGCAAATACCAATGACACTTTTTCCGAGTTATATGTGCTTTCTATGATTATTTAGACAACACTGACATACGGTGAAGGAAATCATCGTGAGGAAACCTGGGCTTTTGATTTCTAATTATAAGTTTGAAATCGCCAATCCGCCTTGAGTAAGCATGGTGATTAATGCTCTAAACTTTTCCGTGCAAGAAAAGGCTCTTGTTCAGCAGTGGGCACTTATTGGCTGATGATGATGATGAAGATGTTTTAAATCACAGACTGAGCTGAAAAATGTAGGAAAGGGTGCCTCAAACATAGGCTACTTTTTATCTCTTGTTAAAGTTCACGTCCCTAAAAGGTGGGATGAAAGTTTTGTACAGAAATTTTCCGCAATTTCCAAAGTAGAAACCTAAAACGTGATATACGGACCTTGCGGCTAACAAAAAAAAAAAATCGTGAGTCTTTTTTTTTTTGTAAATCTACTCTGAACCCCATAGAAGAACAGATGAAACTCTATATAGGACTCTATATGTATATTCGTAGATGCAAGGTACATATCTATCAAGATAGAAATTGGAAATAGTGAAGTTAAAATAAATAATATATGACACAGAATAAATAGGTAACAAAAATGGCCAATATCATTTTATACTCCATAAGATACAATGACGAATAATATCGTCTATAATAGCGAATTATAGTCTGTTCCAACTTCTCTTTTGTATTCAAAATAAGAACGCGACTCCAAGGATCTGTTACAATTTTTAAATGATTCTTCCCAACATTTTATCGAGTGTGAAGATACCATTACCTAACAAAGAGCGAATATGGCGACTACTAAAATGTTTTGCGTTCAAGGTAAGAAATACATTATGCATTCATTCTGTGGCCTGTGTATAGTTCCCGGCACGAACAATAGCCAGATTTTATGGTGGCGGGTGGTGTTAAGTTCGCGCATTGAGTATTTTCTCATCATTTTATATGTAGTTATTGTCATCATTTCATTTTAATCATGTCGACTAGAAAGTAAGTTATCGTAAGAATAAGAAAAGTATTTCGTGTTTATAAATTAAATGAGAAATAATGAGAAAATACACAATTGGCGAACCTCTACGATAATAGTCACTGGCCATTATTCGTGCTTGGAATTATACATCATTTTTTAAACAGAAATCTGACTAGCGCTCTATGATTCGAAATTTAAATTCAGACGTCATTATTTTTAAATAAAATAAATATGATTGAATATGGAATTCCGCAAACAATGTGATAGGCATTAATGAATAATGAATAAAATCTGTGCAAAAACCGGCTTTACAATATTGAACTATAAAATTAAATATATTTTGTTGTGACTTGCATTAATTGTGTAATACCAAAATGTGGTAATTTATTTACATTCACTTATTTTAGTACCTACAATGATGTTTGGAACAGTCAATTTTCATTAGGATTATTTTATACTTTAAACTAATTAAAACTACTTTTAGAGGTGCGACGTTGCGTGGCGGAATGAGCTCCGGCGAGATCTCATGGCTGAGTGGAAGCAGCGACTGTCGCAACCGAGGGCCGGGCACGCTACTATAGCAGCGGTAAGACCCCTCTTTGAGGAGTGGCTTGAGAGACGCCACGGCGTCCTCACCTTCCGCCTGACGCAGGTGCTTACCGGGCACGGCAGCTTTGGTAGGTTCCTGTTTCGGATCCAGCGGGAGGAAACGCCCGAGTGTCGTCATTGTGAGGATCACCTGGAGGACACGGTGGAGCATACGGTGGTGGAGTGCCCTGCTTGGGCTGAGCACCGCCGTGTTCTCAGGGAAGTGATCGGCGGCAGCGACCTCTCGCGCCCGGCCTTAATCGAGGCCATGGTGCAGCGTGAGAGGAACTGGGAAGCTATCTCCTCCTTCTGCGAAGCAGTTATGCTCGCAAAGGAGGAGGCGGAGCGCGTGAGGGAACTATCCTCCTCGCACCCCAGCCGCCGCAGAAGGCGACATTCCGGACGTCGGGGATCGAGAGATGATCTCCGGCCACCGTAAGCGCGGGTCTGCGGACGGTGAGTAAGGGTAGCTCGCCGCCCGACCAGAACTGGACCCGAGCGTACGGCGCGTAGCGTTCCGCGCGCGCCTCAAAGAGCCAATAGACCACCACAGTCGGGGCCCTAAAGGGCTGATGTTTAGCCGGGGCTGCGGGGTAAGCGCAATGAGGCACCGCGACCTCGGCCCAGAGCAGGAGAAGGAACGGGGGGGTTTTTAGTCAGTAAGAGTCTGACACTCTCTCTCGCCTTACCCTGGGCGGGAGAAGTCATTGGATGATTTTCCCCTGACAAAAAAAAAAAAAAAAGAGAGGTGCGACGTTTTTTTTTTAATTTATGAATTAATAGAATAAGGAAATGAAGAATAGCAAAGACCTAACATGAAATGATTATTAGTAGTAGTTAGTACCTATTGTTTATATTTTATACTTGTCTATTTCTATTATCTTAAGAGTTTAAATACACAGTTATGACATGACACAAAAAAAACATAGGTTGGAAAAACGTAATGCCTTACAAATTCGAAAACAAATAAGTAAATTAAACGCTTTGTAGGTATTAAGTTAATATGATTAGAGGGATTATCCAAATGTCTGAACGTTCCGCTTATAATTCAAACGAAGTTGTCGCGACGATATTATAAAATATGGATTTCGACAATAGTCCTTAAGCGCTCATGAATATTCCAATTGTTGGAACGTACTAATTCTAAGTTGTATTGTCCTCTTTGGATTAATATTAGGTTGTCTGTGAATAATATAACTCTTCGGAACAACGCCTTACTTGTTATTTCGACGATGTGTATGTATATGTATACATTTTAGATAACTTTAATATTAAACTGTAATTTTTGTTAAGTCCAAATGTCAACAATCGCACTGGCAGCTTTTAAATCGTCATGTTACATTAGTTTTTTTCTACAATAGATAAAAAATACTTAAGTCTTGATGTTGAAAATTAATAACTTTAATAACACATGCTCATTTTGGATTTCTATTATAGGACTAACCAAAGAAAGCTAATACTTTTAAAAATCAGTCTTCATCATTTTTCGTGTTACACTAATAATATACTTTTGAAAAAAAAGAAATAAAAAAGGACTGTCTTGTCCGTTTCCTTTTTGATATCATTATCTTTGTTTAAACTGATTTAAAAGTTAATCATATTTATTAAGTCCTGAAGGACAACCGAGTGTTGAACTTCTTCCAAGTTTGTACAGTCATTAAATAATTTTGGCACGCCGGACCCTACTCTTTCAATTGCTTCGAGTGACCCTGCAGAAGTTATTTATGGAGACTCAAACATTGTTGTACATTGGTATACTTACAATGTTCAATAACATGGTATAAGTTTTGCAATTATGTATTTATATCTAGGTAGGTACCTTTCTTCTGCCAGCAAAGATGGTAGGTAATCTGAATGGGCAATCCACCATAAGCGCAGTGTGTAATGCATCTAATTAATTTTGAGTTAAATTAAGATAAAATAATATTTGCTGCTACTCGAATCAAACTGGTTATTTCACAGGTGTCTAATACGGCCAATAACAATCAGAACGTAACTAGAATGCCACAGCAAATAAAATGCTACATTACCTTCCTCGAGACGTCCAAAAACTATCACAGTTTCCTTAAACGATACCACTAGAAAACACTGCCAATACCGAAATTATGAGTTAAAATTTCACTGTAAACGCTCAGTATCACTGTCAAGCAGTTTCTATCACTTACACCTATCATATCACTCCGTATCGTTACGTAACGTTACCTCTAAAAGCACTTTTACGTGGAACAGCGGAAAAATCTACCATTATATTTTATAGCGAAATGCACTCTCGCGATCGCGGAATACGTTTTCACACAAAGAGTTTCAGTTTTTTTTTTCGAATGTCAAATTTATCTGCGCAGAACGTCGCACGGCTGTCCAGGCCCCTTCGTTTGATGATATGCTATTATCATTTGATAGGCTACCTCCGTTTAGGAGTGAGTCGTTGTGCGAGGAAGTGTCGGATCGTTTCGTCGTTGATAACTCGATTCACGTGTCAGTAGGGAATGATGTCCATTCAATGTGTGAGTCGGTGAACTCGTCATTAAACATCTTATTGACGTCATTAAATCTTTAACAACACTTACTGCCCTTTAGGTAACCTTTGACTAGTGCAGAGATAATTATGACTCAATCCCTAATTAATAATTATGTTATCAGTCACATACCATTTGGAGCAAATGTTGGGTATAATCTTGAAATCTGTGTTAACTTATTAATATGATGTGGATTTCAAAACTGTGAAGTTTGAAGATCAATGTCTAAATAATGCTTTGTCTAACCTGAAATCGGGGACATTAGATTCAATAGCCGCACTTCTGACCACTAAATGGATAGGGTCACAAACAATGACCACTTGGTTAATTTATCGTCTTCCTCATGTCGTCATGGCCCCTCTTTCCCTTCCTTATACAACCTTAATTCCACAAAAGCCAACAAACGTGCAGACTGGCGTAATTGCCTTGCAATAATTTCATTACGCTGTCACTCAAAAACAATCTGTGTTCGATTCGCATAGGTGCTGAATTGGATCACGTTCTAGTCATAATTACAAAATGTTTGCGAGGAAAATAGCAAGCCTGTGTGCACTATACAATCATTGTAATTAAGTGACGTATCGCCGAGCAGTGGGAACGCGCAGTTGTGACAAATTTGGTCGCTATTGGCTAATAATTTATAATTTGACTAGCTGTAGCCTGCGGTTTCGCTCTCGTAGCTGTATCGCCAATGTTCACCGGGGATAGAGACGCCTCCCAGCAATATAAGGTTTAACGAATTTTTCAATTCAAAGAAACAGTGAAAATTAAATTCTCTGTGATATTTGTACAGAATAGATTTTTTATAATTTTGAAAATATTTGAAACCAAACAGCAATTTAAGTTTATTGTTTTAAACTAGCATACCACTAAAAAAAAACTTCCTAATTTAAGTAGGTAGCATTATCAACTTTTAAATTCGGTTACATAAAACGTTCAACATTTAAGTTCCTAACAAAATTGTAGTGCACACTGCAAACGCTTTTTAAGTGCTTGAATGGCTACTAAACAAAGAGAGGGAACAAGAGCCGAACTATTTCAGTAAATATTTCAAGGAATTACCAAAACTCCGCTTACTTTGTTACAAGAACAAAACGAGAAGTAAAATTACATATGTAGACCTCACACGCGGGTCTTTTTTAGGCAACCTTACAACGTTACATAAAATTAGATGGGCGCTCTGAGACCTCTCATCTTTGGTTACTCAGATAACCAGTGCGGCTGGAGGATGAGGTAAACTTGTTAAGCATTCTCCGGTGACCTGTCTTGTATCTGGGGCACCCAAAAATATATAAAACTGGCAGAGCTATGCTTCGACACGAAAGGATCAGCTCAAACGGAGTGATGTCGGGGTCTCTACACAGAAAACCGGCGTGAAATAACGACTACTGGACTGGGACAGCAAACGAGCAAATATATTAATGAAAGTAAGTCATTTGCAACAACGAAACATTTACGACTCTGTTGTCGGCCTTTAAGGTACACTTTTGGAGATTTAGAGATTGGGAAGGGTTTTTGGGAGAGGAAAGGACACACTTCAAGGACAACTTCATATACACGGCAAAACAACGCTGTAGTTGTTTCACCCGAGTTTTCTGACCCACTTGTGCCAAAACATGGCTCTCTCACACTAACTTTAACTTTTAAAACAAAAAATAAACTGTCATGTTTAATAAACTGAGTCATTTTTTTTATGCAATATGTCGGCAAACGAGCAGACGGATTACCTGATGGTAAGCAATCAGCGCCGCCCATGGACACTCGCAACGGAGGAGCTACGAGTGCGTTGCCTGCGAGTTTTAGATTGAGGAGGGATTGGGGGAGGGGAAGGATTGGGCCTCCGGTAACCTCACTCACACGGCGAAATACAACGCTGTGGTTATTTCACGCCGGTTTTCTGTGAGGCGGTGGTATCACTCCGGTCGAGCCGACCCATTCGTGCCGAAGCATGGCTCTCCCACACACACTTCCCATTGATGAACAAATCATAAAAGAAAACCTACTTCTAGTAAAAAACTCATTATTCTTTTGAGTTCCACCACTAGGGAGTTAGTTCAACGAACTTCTTTAAAACAACGGACACTAAAACGTTCGCAAGTATCCTACTTTACGAGTGTCTTTCAGTGTAGTTCTTTTGTTCGTTAAAATGGACGTTCCCTAGACACAGACTCGATTCTTCACGAATGTCGAAATAAATAGATTTTAGTTGTATCGAAATATAATTTTTTACTTATATAAATGTATTAGTTAAAGTTGGAAATCAGATAGATTATAGTCTGAAATAACACGAAGGCTATATGCGTATACCCCTGAAATTGCAATGAAATCATTAAAAACATGTATAAAATAGAACATCCATATTTTAAGTTTAAGTTACTAGGTTTTTAACAAGGTCTGAGCGTCCGCGCGCGGCTCATAGAACCAATAGACCACCACAGACGGGGCACTACAGGGCTGATGTTCAGCCAGGGTTGCAATAAGGTATCGCGAAATCTTCCTAGAACAGGAGAAGGAACGGGGAGTATTAAGTCAGTAAGAGTCTCTCGCCTCTTCTTAGGCAAGAAAAGTCATTCGATAATACAACAAATAAGGAATAGCACCATCGCTATTAAACTTTAGTGCTTAAAGCGATACGGAGTTCACAGGGCATTGTTCGAGGAAGCAAACATACAACAATATAAAATATTAATACACGTTCCCTGCTAATCAATTTTTCGTAGACTTTCAGCTAATGCGTATGAAGTATTTCCGAGACAAACTTAACGAACCTTTCGTATGGGTCCTTTTTAGCCTCACAAAATCATTTATAAGCAATTTTCTTGTACTTTTACAGTGCGATTGAAGCCTTTTTAAACTTCATTTTATTTTAACTTCGCTTTTAGAGTTAGGTTTGTACCGATAAGCAATATTATATACATATTTTTCTTTGTTACTCATACAAATGTTAACGTGGTCGCTGAAGCCACGCATGTCACTTGTAGATAGAGATAGATAAGGCAGTACTAAAAATATCTACAAAGCTAAAATTTATTTACCCATTAAAATTAAAACATTGAAATAAAATAGCGATGTTCAAATCAAAAATTACGACTATCCAGACAGTTTGGTAATTAAAATTTGCGTATTAATTGAAACTTAGGCATTAAAGTCCTTAGTTTTGACATTAATAAGGTCTTTCTGACGTAAATTGTACAACATTAATTGTTACGGTACTGGCAAATTTTTATATTTCGACATTTTTTTATTCCCTGGCCGAATGTATTCCAACAATTTTAACATTATTTATAAAAAAATAGGTATTTCTTATTCTTACTATAGATCTAAAAGAGAAGGATATAAAATACTTTGTACAAGCTTATTTTGTATTATTTTGTGTAATGGAACGCCAAGATTGGAAACACACCAACACATACTTATAATTAATATTATTCCGAGTACTCTTTGTTTGGAAGTTAAACAAACAAATTAATTAGAATCAGACACACAAGGTTTAGTTACTCTTAGAAACGAAAAATATTATCATTCTCCGCTATAAAGTACCATATGACTTATCTAACGCTCAAACCACATATCCTAAAAACAAACAGAACCGTAGAAGTTCATTCAACATACAGTTTTTCGTTTGCGCCGAGCCATACCGAAGGCGACGGAAAAGTGGTATCGGATAATTTTAGAGATGTGGAGTAGAGGTCGGCGGGTATCGATCGCGGAGGTAACGTTTGGGACTGAGTACCGACACGGTAACGCTGTATTTTTACCTTGAACCTCGCTACGTAATAAAGATTTGGACGGATAATGGAATCTAAGACTGGGACGACTCTATTGCAGAATTTACCTCTATATTTTGCTAAGTGGATCGATTATTGGAGGATTAAAATGAAGTTATGAATATAAGTGTAATTTTCGTGGAACTTCCTGCCTCGTAGAGCTACACTTTGGAATGGTATTTCAGCGGCGGTATTTCCAATACGACCTTCTAACCTTCAAGAGACTTGAGTCGTGTTACAGGTGTCCATAGGCGACGCTGATTACTTACCACCTGTCTGCACGTTTGACAACTATTCCATAAAAATCATATGGACAATTTCTTTATGCTTGGTAATTTTACTGATTTTCAATTTTAAACGATAATATGTTTGTATGTAGGTACATATTATTGTCATAATCAGATTCAAGCAGCTAGCACTTTCATGTTAGTCGTGCTGTTTTGTATAAATACCTTAAATACGCATTCCCTTTCTCTCTTTCTGTGATCCTACCACAATACAGGTACAACAATAACATTTATACTTTCGTGGCAACTATGTACTTTATATCCTAGTACCCAAGGTTTAAAATAACACATTGTAAAGTGACAAAGTATACCCCATAGTGAAGCAAATCGAAATCCATAAGTTCAGGGTCGTTCACGGCTCGGTGTCGCAATTTGTTAGTCACACCTCACTGTCCCGAGTAGTGTAGAATTGGGGTTCCTGGATCAAAAAATCCAGGAACCCCAATTCCACACATGAAATATACCTACTAGACTATCAATCAGTTGGGGCTAATCGTAAACTTATGATTCAGTTTGTAATATTCAGACTGGTTTGATTTTAAGAGCAACTGTTTTAATTCATTTAAAAACTGGCACAAATTCTGACTTGGTCTATTCTGTTATCTGGGTGTGTATTCATAATTCTAACCTGATCTGATCTGTTATCTGGGTGTGTATTCATAATTCTAACCTGATCTGATCTGTTATCTGGGTGTGTATTCATAATTCTAACCTGATCTGATCTGTTATCTGGGTGTGTATTCATAATTCTAACCTGATCTGTTATCTGGGTGTGTATTCAAAATTCTGACCTGTTTCTTGAGCTTAATATTTAGCAGGTGTTTAATGAAATACATTTGGTCTTATTATTACGATATCTTTATTTAAATAAACAGTATCGAGAAACATAATTACAAAATCCAGACCCGAACAAACATCAACTCTTGTTCGTGTGGGAATCGAACCCACGACACTTGGTTTAGATGGTTAAAGAACATGTTATATTGCACTCAGTTGTGACCAGGGTCTTAACCATTAAGCCAAACGTGTCATCGAATATGTAACAAAATAGTGAAACACTTCAAGCACTTTGTTTACATTAATGATACGTGTATTGTATGACATCATTCATTCGATGCGCTTCCATATACGGTTTTCATTGCAACATGAAAGATTTCTCACTAACACAATTCTTTACGATGTTTTGCCACTGACTGACATATTCCCCTCCTTTCACAGCGTTTAAATAAAAACACTGTGGAAAATTTATAGCATGCTGCATCCAAGGATCATCATAAATTTCCCAATCTTCTATAATACCTCCACATGAAAAACATGCTGCTTTATCATATGGATTAATTCCGTAATAAAAGAATCCAGCATCAGCCATTTCCATCACTAATCTTTTCTTTGAATTATTCGTCCCCCAGTAATAATTAAAGGATAATTCACGTATTTTGTATGTATTATACATATCATATCGAGGTTTATATTTAGTTTGATACATATTTTATTTATTTAGTTACTAGTTCTTGATGCTAATAATTATAAACATAGAATGACATTGCTTTAATGCTGCAAGCAATTTATAAACGTGATTGTACAGGATTGGCAGAGATAGTAAACATATTGTAAAAAAATGAAACAAGTTTTTATTTATTTCATAAAAATTTTATTATCATGGCACCATTTATTTAAACACAATATATTTTTTAAAGCACATACAGAGTTATGATAAATACAATTATACATATCTTCAGAATGTTTATATTGATCATATAAATGTACTAAACTAGGACAACCTTTATCTTCTAAATTAAATATATTACTGTTACTATTTTCTAAAATATGCTTTAACCATAAAACTTTTTCCGAACCTTTAACATAAACACATTTATCTCTTAATATATCGGAAACCAAAGTCTGGTAATTGGAATAAGGTACAAATCCTTCACTCCAGTATATCTTTTTGTTACGTTGAATCCAAAGAACTACCTTTTTTTCAGATTCCGTTAAGTTTTTAAATGGAAATGGTGGCTTAACTAAAAACACTTGTAGTTTTTTGTTACACAGTATAGCGATTTCTTTTAATATAAATTCATCTGCTTCTGTTCTAAATCCCTGAATATCAACAACAGCAATCATGATAACCTGCGCACAATGTTGCTGAGAGGTTTGTATTCCACAAGTCGATCGTTTATAATCAAACAATACGCAGTTGTCTTATCTGGTATTGGTGTGGAACATTCAACTTCTAACCGCACGTCCACTGGACCGGTTTTCAAACTATCGTTTTGTCTTGAGCAATCTAAGATGAAAAGGGGGGCCTTTTCTTTAAAATCTGTTAGATTTAGCAATGGGTCTACAGGACTGTTGTAATACGACTGACGAAATTTCACATACATTTCATATAATATACTGTACTTGTTCTCAGAAAACTTTAAACTTAAAGGTTCGTAGGGATAATATTGCGAATTCAAAAAGAGTGTTACATTGGTCACTTCACAATGATCGAATAGTGAACTGTCTTTAGTCCTATTATTTCTCCTATTAGTTTGCAAGCAAAATATAACATATCTAGGCTTTTCCAATTGTGAAGCTGTTTTTACTGACCAAGAATGCTTTGTAGTTTTAGGTAGCAAGGGATACTCATATAAATCCCAATTTCTAAAAGCCATCTGAATAGGTTTATCTCTTTCTAAATGTTTTAAAAGTGTTAGTCGTTCTCGATCTGACACTTTTATATGTGGCACTCTCCACTGAACTCTTTGTATATCTATTTGAAAATTAACAACATCATCAGTCAGAATAACACTATTTAAGTTAGAGTTACTTCTACTCAAAATAAGTTCGTGTTTACAATTTATCACAATTTTATTGTAATCTTCTGCAAACCCTAAAACCTTATTCAATGGTATCACGGCACTAAAATGTCCATCACTTTGGAATCCCGCTAAGTTCCAACCCCATAAGGCTGCAACTTTATTTTCTGCTTCATTTAATGAAATGTATGATTTTATTGTTGACGTAATTCCCGAATTTTTAATGCGGTCTATTTCGATACCATTCATTTCGTATCTGATGTCTTGAAACAAAGACATAACAGGGTTATTAGTGAACGTAACAGTTTTCTTGATCGGATTCCCATCTTTACCGAACAGCCTTGCCTGTCCTTCGATGTAAATTGAACTGGCTGATGGTAGCACGTATATGTCTTGCTGATGTATGGGGATTCTGATTTCATCGTTTTCTCTAAAGCTGTTATTGTAGGGATTGTATGAATGGATTTCATAACTTTCAATCGAACTGTCGAAATGCGGTAATTCAGTAATCTGTAGCATATTCATACTTTAAACCCCAGGGCTTTAAGAAAGTCTTTATTTGCTTTAGTCAGTTTCTTAATTTTTGTATTACGTCTGTGCACCTTAGCGGTCGCAGAAGAAATAAACCGATTTATTTTTATTGGAGCGTTTTTATAATATACTATCATTTTGTTTTTCTTAAGTGCAGACGTAACTGAATATATTCTTGTTCGAAGTTAATACAGTGACCAAATTGATCAACAATCTTAACAGATATGGATGAAATTATATTTTTGTTCACTGGAAAGTAAATAACGTTTTGTGGTATCTCTATATAACCATGACTTAGAGCAGTATCTGATACAAATTCATGAATAAAATGTGTTGGTAATCCGTTGCAGTATGAACCGTACACAAGATCACATTCAATTTTGATCACAGACAGATTTCTAGTTTTAATTGGAATATCCGGTCTTGAATTAAATACTGAAAAGTATAGTAAACCGCACTCGTATTGATCAGATAAATGAAGAGGTGGTTGAAAATACGAGACCAGTTCTGATTTATTGCCAGAGATGGTAACCGTAGTAGACATGCTTATATACTGGACTGTTATGAAAGATCCCGTTTATTTTATTGCTTCGTTGACCAAAAATTGTTTAAGAAGTGTAAACAAAGATGTCCACAATTAAAGGGATGGTCACGTTGTATATTTTCATAATTGTAATTCACTTTAGAACCCGCATATTTTATGAATTCCTTTGGCGGCTTAAGATTTCCGTAACTATCAAAATACTCAATATAATCGTCGTATTTTGCATAGGCTACCCAATGAGAGCCAGAGTTTTTAGAGCTATCTAAATTAATAACACCACATTCTTTTTTGAAGGGGTATTTAGGGAGCTCATCTCTCATAAAAACACCTCTAAAATATGGGATGCTATTTCCAATCTTTAAAATGTCCAAGTTAGTTAAAGCTCGATTGGGTAGCCGATATCTTAGTTTTTTTCTTTTGATATGAATATTCCAAGCCCATCTTTATGTGGTTTAAGGTGTAGCCCTTTTCCGATGCAAAGAGCTTCCATTTTTTCATTATGTCTCTTTGACTCAGCTAACAGTTTTTTAGCCATCTTGAATTCATTTATGGTTTTAGCAATGCCAGCTGCACCACCTGCTAGAGCTCCAGCAGCAGATAATCCCGCAAAAATAGGAATTAAAGGTAGCACTCCACCAGTTCGTGGTATAGGAATGACTCGAGGAAGTTTAATGGATGAATTATCAGCTAATTCTTTGACAGCAGCCATAGCTAATTCTATCGCTGCTTTTTTGCATTTTGGTTTTAATTTTTTAATTTGTTTTTTCGTTTTGGTAATAACGCTTTTAAATTTATTTTTTAATCCTTTTCCAGTTGTATCTTTTTGAGAACACTTGTTGCTACATTTCTTTAGACCAGAACCAGTTTTAATTTTCATTGACATAGCGTTGCGTACTAAACGTGCCGCGAGTTTTTCACCTGGACTTGCATCCGAGGCAGCTGCTCGTTCTTTCGCCATATTTAACAAAGTTAAATCTGCCTTGTGACGATCCTCTAAGTTTGATGACTTGTGATAAGCGATATCGTGCTCCTTGCAATACTCGTCTAATTTATTAATACCTTTATCTCCACGTCTAAGCCTTTTAATTAAGTTTGTGCCAGGCCCACAATATTTGTAGCCTGGTAAGTGTAACTCAAATGGTAAATTATTTATTATCCAATTGAGAAGACTGCTCTCTCCAATACACATCATAAGACTGATAAGTTATAAATTGAACACTTAATAAATAGTATTGTTAAGTGAATTATTTTGTTACAATTTATTCGACTTTTCAATCCAGCTATTCTCAGAAGAAGGCAAACCTAACCATTTCACTAAAACTTTATTTCCTTTACTTCTTAGAACTTTCTCTACTAGATATACATTGGAATGTTTCGTTTTTTGAAGCTCTTCTGCATAAAATGCACCTAAAATAGGTCGACCTCTAATTGTATCTTCAATTAAATATGTAACAGGAGTTGTATTTTGTATTTTTTTAATTTTAAATATTTCTGTTGACCAGTTCGGTGTATATCCTTTTTCAAAAGTTCCCTTATATTTACTTATACGCACATAATCGTCTACTTTAAACTTACTTTTTGTATTCACGTTTTTTACCAAACTTATATATCTTTCCAGTATACGTTTTTTATTTTTACTATCTACATTTGCGGGAATTTCATCAATTGTGCGATGATGGGTATGATTATATTTATAAACAACATTATCAAGAGTGTTATCTACCCATTTATAGTTTCCTTTTAAACTAAATTCTTTATACAGTTTAGATTTTAGTGTTCGGATAAATCTCTCAACAATTGAAGCTTTTTTTGTTGAAAATGTTGAATAATGATTAATATGATAAGATTTCATAAGTGCTTTAAATGTATTATTATAAAACTCAGTCCCATTATCAGTTTGCAGATTTTTAGGCACACGTCCTTTATTTAATAATGTCTTGAAAGTGTTACTAACAACATCTTTGGTTTTACATTTCAAAGGAAAGGCCCATGCATATTTCGAAAATGTATCAATAACGGCGAGAATAAATCTATTTTTTTTATTTTCCTTAGAAATTGATTGCATATCTATTAAATCCGCTTGCCATAGATCATCTATATCTTTCATGATAACGTGTCTTCGTGAAAAGTTCACTCTAGCATTTTTATGAATTTCGTTGACCACATCGGCTTTACTCATGTTTCTTTTTGTCCCAGTTTTAATATGTCCCTTAACAAGTTTTATGTGATACTGAATAAAAGGCACATTATTCTTACTATTTATTCTTTAATAATGTCAGCTTCTTTTAATTCTTCAATTATTGAAAAAATTTCATTATCATGGTTTGTGTTGCCAGCATCTCTAGATGCAACTAATAATTGCAATCTCTCAACCAGTTCATTTGGGTCATCCCAATAAACTAAATCAGTGTTCTTTTTGTATTTCTTGAGCTTTGGCAAGTTTCCTCCATGTTTAGTGGGGGTTTTATCATTTGATATTTCGGAAAGCAGTGGTTTGATGATTGCACGGTATTTCGTTCCTTTATCGCCTCTTATTTGACCATTAGGATTAAAAAGGTATATTTACACCATCATAAATATCATGGATATCATACCCTTCTAATGAAATTTCTAGGTCATCTGGTGCTTCCATTTTAGGTGACTTTTCAAATAATTGTTCAGAATCTTGTTTAGGATCGTAACAGTCTTCAAACTTTGCAAATGAGCTAGTTTTATTGTCATCAGATTCAATGCTGTCATTATTACTGAAAGTTGTATTTTCCACATTCCTACTTTTTACTATAGATAGATTTGAATCAACTAGGGTTTTAAGAGGATCTGCAATAGGTTTCAGCATTTTATCGAGTGAAAAATTCATGACGTATTCCTGGGTCTTCATTTGTTTTATTTTATTCTTTATGGAGTCTACTGACTTCATTAACTCTATTCTAATATTTTTCTCCATCTTACGTTAAACGACTGCATTCACTCATAGAAGAAATAATACTAGTTTTCATTTATTTGGTATTCATAATTATATATTATATCAGTTCCCACCACCAACATTCATGAAATTTCAAAAATATATCAAAATTCTTTCTGTACCCTCCATGACTCAAAGAATATTCTTTGTGAACGAGTATGAAACTGTAAGGATTACTCCAAACGTTCCTTGACCATATATTTTCTACATGCACTTCCTATGTAATTGTGAAGCAGTCATTAGGTACATGGCAGATAAAAGATACATTTATTTATTATTCAAAGTTAATGAAATTATCAAATGATTTTCTATATCTGCCATGTTTCAAATCACAGTCTTTATTGATAGTCAAAAAATCGTATGGACCCAACCATACTTTTGAACAGAGATGTTTGAATTTGGACCATTCCATATCTGAACTGACATGTTCATCATAAATATGTTTTAAGTTTATATCATCTTGTTTGAAGATAATCAGAAAGTTAACATTGTCGCGTAACAACTGCTTTGGTACTTTTGAATAAGTCTGAGATAAGTAAAAACAATCTATTGCTCTGTGCCTTCCCATCGTAAAATAATTACGTATATTTATTTGTTTTTCACCAACCACGTCATCAAATATTATTATAGAATTAGGTAATGCATCATTAGGATGAATCACATCTTCATCGAATTTAAAAGTAAATAGTTTCACACTTGGAATTCTATCCAGAATTTGTTTGAGAAAGCGATATTTTGATTGTGAGCTTGTTTTGGAATACAAATATATGTTTTGAAATTTTAGCCCATTTTCATGAATTAATAAGCTTAACATGACGTTAGTTTTTCCACAATTAGAAGGACCACATATTATACTGCGGATGTTATTCGGGAGAAGTACGCTATGTTTCGGGTGCGGCGTATTCTCCTTCACATCAATATTTTTAACTGCTAAGGATACCGGGTGTTTAATCCACTTCATTTTTGTGTCTGACATAAATAATGTTTGTTCTGGTATTTATATACTTACAAGAGATCAGGTTATTCTTTTTCTTTCATACAGCTTAGACTTTATTTCATATAAGAATAAAATCAACTGATGAAAGATATTAGCCAGTCAATCAAGATATTATCGAAATTAATCACCCGGGATATGCCGAATGTACTTAACATTACTCGAGGAGGCTATTTTCATGCATCGCATATACATTATAAAATCACTTTATATATCATAAATATCAAATCCTCAGTAGGTAATTAAATAAAACACATATAATTATAATTTATATCATAATAATTTATTTCCATATATATTTTATTACATAAAGCACAATAATTTTTATTATTAAAATTATAAAAGTCGTTAGTGTATAACATTAGTTAGCATACATGATTACAATGACCCCAAGGTACAGTGTCAATTTGATTTCTTAAAATTTGCCTTTTATCGTCTATTCTGTTCAAGACTACTTTATTTACTGCTTCTGAGAATAGCACATGTTTCATTGATCTGATCATATTCATTTTACGCTTTAAAGTAAAATTTTTAAATAAAACGTGCTTATAGTTACGTGATTTTAAACTCCTGGTTATAGGTTTTGATACACCTTTAGCTTTATTAATTTGCATTTTTAGTGATTTTATACAGTACAGTTTCGCTCTTAAGCCTATAAATTCAATAATTGGGTCACCTCCTAATTCATCCTTAAATAAACCAGGTATTCTTTCATTGACCTTTGGAATACAGTAATTATTGTTAGATTCAAAATTACTTGTGTCAAATTTCTTAAATTCTGTTACATTTTCTCGTATATCTTTATATATGTCGTTAGTATTAATTAAATACAACAAACTGTCTGTATCAGTGTAACACAATTTAGCTTTATCACCATATTTATTCTTAATAAAATTATAATGAAAATTGTACAAATGTTGTTTAGAGTATTCTAATACCGCAAATCCAACATATATTGGTCTATCTAATACAAGTTTTTCTGGACTGAGTTGTATAGCTAAAAAGTTTTCATTAAATACAGAAATACTTTTTAAATTAGGTTTTGCGATTAATTTCTCAGCACCTACTATTTTGTTCGTTTTGTTCGAATAATCACTCCATTTACTTATTAATTTCACTTCGACATGCTTTCGTTTATTTTCTATTGTTTTTCCAAAAATTGAATTATTAAACAATTTAAAAAAATCTCTTTCAAATGAAGTTAAAGCTGCTTGCCGTAGTCTAGTATTCAAATCTATATATTTTTTTAAAAAACTTTCTTGTCTAAAACAAAGGATTCTATGAATTTTTTTCAAAAGCAAACCATTTTTGAGACATTCTTTTAAATGAACATAATGAATAATGTAATTATATTTATCATACAAATTTGCGATTAATTTTTGCGTTTTCCCTCCAATAGGAGTGAATTTCTCTGGAGCAAAAGGCAAGTCACTATGTAAATTATGTAAATGATTTGGATACGTTATATCTACTTCTAAAATGTAACCGAACTCTGAATTATCAGGAATATTAAGCACATTGAAATATTTCATATCATTATCGGTCATGAACTTAAATTCTGAAACGGGTAATTTTTTCGTCATAGCATATCCGTAAAGATTATTACAGTCTAAGTAAATTAAATATGTTGATGGCTTTGAATTATCGAAATGAGGTAAATAAACATTATTAGCTTTGGCATATCGGTGAGAACATTGAGCTAACCCTCCTCGTATTCCTCTTTCCAACATTTCGTAAATTTCTAAGTCATGAATCATTTCTAACTGAACACCTGTGTAAAGGAGCATAGCGTCCCAACTCAATCCAGGTGAACTTACATAATATGCAGGATCAAGTTTATAATGCTGGAGACAAATGTTTCTGAAGTTTTCAAATATATCACATAATAATAGTACATCACACTTTAAATACAAGTCAGTATATTCACCAAGAGAAGTAATATTAAAAAGATTCCACACAATTTGAGCATGTTCATATTCATCATCAGTTATGTGTTTCATTTGTAAAGAGTTATAAAATTTATCCTTGTCAGGGAGTTGTGTTTCATTGTATTTAGCCCATGTACAAATATATTCATATGGGTAAATACCTTTCTTTCGCATTAAATTAAATTGATTTTTGTCCGGAAAGTGTGTGAATAAATGAATAAAATCATTCTCCGTTAAACTTTTACTCAAGTTGTCAAGACTTGAACTAAGAAATTTAAACGAGTCTATAAATTTAATTTGTATTGGTTTGCATCCTTTACCGGTATTTATTATTTTTGTTATGGTTAAATATTTTTCTTTAGTTTCTGCTATAATTCTTATCTCACCTTCATATTTCGATAATTCAGTTATAAATATATGAGAATCGTAACCAACTAAATTGTGAAATATAACGGGTATAAAGGGACAAACTGTATAATTTAAATTGCACTGCGAGTGTGCCGCACCTCTGTACTCAGATGTTATATGATCATGGTCACAAACTTTATCACCAAATAATAAATCATTACAAATATGACATGTAGTTGCATTATTATAATTATCAGTCTGATCTCTTGTCATTGGTCTCATAGGTTTCTCTGTTAATAAAATGTTATGAATTAATTTCGCTTCTTCAATCAATCTTTTAATAAATACTTCTACACAGTCAGGTCCTCTATATGATACAAATTTATTTAAGCTGCTATCATGAGAACAACACACGTAGAATGCAAAACAGGACGGTTGATGTAGTTTATTCTTTATTGTATTTTTATCATTCTGTTCCATTTTACAGTTTAACAATATACTTTCAAAGTCAGCGTATATTACAAAATTAATTTTTTGCTTTCGCTCATAATTTTTGAATTTTAATGTACTGTTTTTATCAGGTAGTACGGTTAAAATTTTAGAGCAACTATGAGAATTATACTTCATTTCAGAAGTAAAAAATTGTAAACATGTCTCACATAAATACATTCGTCCCTTATGGCATGAAACTTGTCGTCGTACTAAACGTAGCAGATTTTTTATCAAACAGTAATGACCTTTATTATGTTTTTCAAAGTACAGTAAGTTAATATGTTTATCTTTCCTGCAATTCGTCACATAAATAGGGCCAGTTATAGTACAATGTTTATCAAATCCATAAATATTAATACTCAAGTCACAATTATTTTTTTCAAATAATTTTATATCTTTATGTGAAGGTGGAAATGAAATTCCTTGTGTATTAAGTACTTTACTAAAATGTGGATAGGAATTGACCCTGCAAACATTATTTTTAGCTGGATATAGTGCTGCAACTATGCTCCACAAAAAACAGTATTCATCATTATTATGTATATTCAAACAGCTCTTTGTGTTTTTAATAACATCTGGTAGCTCTAAATAAGTACCACCCCGCATGGGGCAATATTTATTTATATTTATTTCTAAATGATTTATTGAAACAAATGACCATCCGGATTGACAATGTTCAAATTCGGTAAATTTTCTTTTAAATGTTTCTATTACATTCAAATATGTCTCATCAAAATCAGTATTATTATATATAATTTCATATTTAGTATTAAATGACTTAAGCTGTTGCTCACCTAACGTAGGCAGTAAAAAGTAAGCAAACAGCTCGAAATTAACTTTAATGCAGTTATGTCTCATTAATAACATTTTAATTATATTATAAACATCTTTTCGCTTTTCATCTAAGAACGCCTCTGGTGTGAGGTACTCATTTCCTATAGATGGATTTAAGCGATAAGTCAGAATCCGGTTTTTAAATGCAGTAGCTATAATATCAACATTTTCAAAATTTGACTTTACTAAACAATTTGATTTATGGATATTCGTTCTCTTATGGTATCTGTATTTATGTTCGGGGATCTCAATTTTACATTTCTCACAATATCTTTTTAATAAACAATTAGTCTCATTAATATTCGTTTCATATTCATGTTCTGGGATCTTAGTTTCGTATAAATCATTATAAGTATCTGAACTTGCTGGTGTCGCATTACTGGCTTGTGTAACTGGAAACAAAATAAATATAACACATTTTTATCGTACTAAATACTTTAATTAAGAGATAGTGGGTTACAAAAAAACTTAAAAACTAATTCACTGTATATAATGTAATATGTAGGAGTACCTATGATTAATATATGATTATATATGTTATAAAATAACTGATTACATGTAATAATATCTCGTACCAATAATTGAGTATAATACATAGGTACTTAATTACTGGTATGAACTTATAAACGTTGGAGTACAGCGTTTGAACTCCCGCCTAGTACTTATAATAAATTCATTCAAGTGCCGCCAAGATTCAGAATCTTCGTCCGTTTTATTTTTTATAGTGATCACTGAGTGACGCCACCTATTCACGGGTTGAATCCGCTCTATCTCATCACACTTGTAAACCTTAAGTTCAATGTAGAACGCACCTTTTTTATTCTCATCTATTTGACGAGAAAAGCCATTGGCCAGTCTCCTTGTGACGTAGGAGTAAATAACCGGAGGCTTCTTCTCCGCGGGTACGTCTACCGCGTCGTCGTCGCTGTCACTCCCAAATACTTCGCGAGCCGTAGACTTGGTAACAGGAGGTATGGGGCGAATAACTGTCTTGCTTTTCTTACTGGTAGACGGCTGGGGGCTGCGCGTTGGCGTCGACTTACGTTTCTTGTTTTCCTTTGGTTTGGCCTTCATCTGCACCTCGTCCAACGATTCGTCCTCCGAAGGGAAAATATGGTCAGCAGTGTGTTTGGACCTAGAAAATAAAGATAAAAAATATTAGATAACATTCACATAAATTGCGAATTGAGTGATCGAAGAAAATGAATGAAAGTAACTTGAATGATTGAATAATAATAAAATGAAACATGAGGAACATGAATGAACATATTGAGTAAGCATGATTGACAGAATACTAAATAAAACAAATAAACAGTGTTTGGACATAGCAAATAAAAATATTGGATAACATTTACATAAATTATGAATGGAGTGATTGAAGAAATGAATGAAACTAGCTTGAATGATTGAATATTAAGAAATGAAACACTGAATGAAGTATAGCAGGTAATACTTACATTTTAGAAGATTGGTGGTTTTTAGGTACTTCCTTCCAAATTTGGATGTGACTGCTTCTAGCTGAAGAATTGTTATGATCCAGTCCCTGCAGATGATCTCTTAAATAGCACTATATCCACGTGACGGTATACCAATTAGGGAATAGGGCACGGGTTTGCTAAAATGCTTTGTCAGATCTACCACCCAAATACGAAATTGTTTAAGTTGCAGAAAAATAACTTAGCAACATACCGAGATCATGCAATATCAACTTTATCTACTTCATCTAAGACATAATATAATTTAATAACACTGAAATGTAGATCTCATTCAGATTAAATAATACATACTTATTACACCTGGGTTTGTCTCCTCCTTTACGTTGGTAAGCAAATATAATAGTATGTATACAAATCTGTCACCATTTACCTCATAAAGCTCGAAAGATTGCTTTCTAACCGACTTCAAAAAGGAGGTTATATATTTTTTTTCATTAGAGAATACATAATATATCAACTATTATATATACACAAGTGAAGTGGCGGGGCAAGCTAGTTTATTAGTATGGATGAACAAACTTACACAAAAACCGATTTCGATATATGTAATAAATTACGTTTAATTGCAATCCGAAGCGATGTAGCGCCGTGTTGTCTAGAGTGTAGAATTACATTTACAATGTTTTTAAAGTACTGATAATTTCGATGCAAATTTGAGCTTTATGTCCCTTTTAAAATGTATTTTTAAAATTCTATATAAAGGATATAATCATGCGAAAAAATAAAAATAATTTAGTTTAATTCCATCAGCGAGCGGGGGCAAAAGACTCTATCCTAAAATAAAATATGTCGGTGAGTTATTTTCTTTAAATATAATTAATTATCATATAATTTTTTAATGTAATAACTTAATTGATTGAATGCAACTTAATAATTGTTACACATTTATATTCAATATTACACGCTTCTAATAACGATCATTTGAATTTATAAATAATATATACCTATAATATGAGTGACAAATTGATATTGATTCTTATTATTATTTTTAGGACTATGAAAACGACCTGTTCAACTTCATTCCCATGAACAGGGTAGCGGAACAAAAAAACGATAAACAGTTGAACCTAGAAGGTCCTAGCAGCAAGCAACTGAAAAAATCTTCAACGGCTGCATTTACCTCTGTAAAAAAACTTACACGAGGTGCTAAAATTATAAGGATCGAGATTTATGATACCGAAAACTTCCCTGATCATATAAGTTCACTATGCAATTGTGATGCTGAGTTATGTGTGCAGCATGTGGTTAAAAATGTTTTTATGGACGATATTTATAAATCTGTTAAAGAAATTGCTTTAAAAGTGTCAGATATAATGCCATAAATAAAGTTCAATCAATTATTATTCAATAGTATTTTTTTTAATAACCTTCTACTGAAATGATGATTTTTATAACCTCTTACGATACATTTTATTTATCATCCAGTAGTTTTGATTCCTAAATTCCAATAAAAAGTGTAGGGTTTGAACCCGGAACGCACGACTGACTGCATTCACATGTTCGAAAAATCATATGAGTGAGCCTAGCCTGGATGTTATCACGAAGTTATCACGGAGGTAAGGTAAAGGTGTATGGATTTGCGGTTGGTAATTTGGTAATGGTTGTTTGTAAGTATAAATTATCCATGTCACTATATCCTTTAGGGTTTTGTAAGCTGGTGACCTATAATTGTCCAGTTTTATAGACAAAGGCTTAATTACTCTTTCTTTTAGAAGGATAAGGGCCCTTGGCTTCTCAGCTGAAATGAGCCAGTAAAAAGGTTGATAATAAATCAATTCGCATAAAGTGCTGTAAGTATGTCGACAGTCTATATAAGGCGACTATGGAATTCATCTGAGCGCATTATAATTTCAGGGCTGCTATGTGCTGAATAGACGATGCAGTGGAATATAGAATGCACTTATAAAATAAATACCAATGGAAATAATGATTAATTATTATTAAGTTGTTATATCGAAGGGGTATATTAAGTTCTTCATTGAAATCAGTTCAGAAGTATATGCATTCATCGTTTCATATGTATAAAAATGTATAAATAAACAATATCAATAACAATGGAGTGAAGAATAGGATCCGTCATTTCGATATCATAATTAATCCATATTATATAAGTTATCATCGTGTGTGGCGCTTGGCTGTATACTTATAGCGAACCGTAGGTATGCTTGTATTCCTAATTTGGAAGACGGCTGCATTCTTTTGTTAAGTTTATTATTACCTATTCATTATGCACATATTTCAATTATAGGAGCTTTTTTTGGCCAGTTCATTACATATGTCAATCGAAGATTATACCTACTTACAAATAGGCAGACTGATTGAAGACCAGTTTAACCAGACAAATTGAATCATAAGTTTACGATTAGCTCCAACTGATTGATAGTCTAGTAGGTATATTTCATGTGTGGAATTGGGGTTCCTGGATTTTTTGATCCAGGAACCCCAATTCTACACTACTACTGTCCCGCCAACGCTTTGTGACGTAACAACACCATTACTGTAGCTTTCTGTAATTTAAGTCGTATTGTAAAAAAAAACGATACGAGGATGTGAGAATTAAGCATGATCCCTCATGCTTAACTTATCGTTATCGTTTGGTACATTTTGGTTAGTTTATTTCTGAGTAAAAATCAAAATACTTTAGAGGGCGCTACTGCCTGCTTCTCGCAGTCGTATTTCTATTCGTAGAATATTATTTATAATAGACGAATTACTTTCGAAAATACCAAGTTTGTCAGATTTTCCACGTTATAAGAATTAAATCAATTTTTTAGTGTAGTTCTTTTGTTCCTTAAAATGGACGTTACCTAGACACAGACTCGATTCTTCACGAATGTCGAAAATAAATACATTTTAGTTACATAAATGGAAATATAATTTTCTACTTATATAAATCTATCAGTTAAAGTTGAAAATCAGATAGATTACAGTCTGAAATTACACGAAGGCTATATACATATACCCCTGTAAATTGCAATGAAATTATTAAGATATAAGAGACTAGGTTTTTAACGAGATCTGAGCATCGGCGCATGCTTTCATGAACAAATAGACCACCAACACAGGTTCCTACAGGGTCGATGTTCAGCCGAGGTTGCAGGGCAAGCGCGATAATGCGGAATCTCCCTAGAGCAGAAGAAGGAACGGGAAGCATTTAGTCAATAAGAGTCTGACAATTTTTTAAAACCCATCCATCCGTAATTGAATGTCGATCGTATGTCGACATGAAAACCTCTCTCCTTTTTGGCAGTCAGTTTAAAATACGTCTAATTCTAAAACAATATTTGAATGCTCTTAATTGGAACCTGTATATCATAAAATCATTTAGCGATTATCAGTAGGCAATGTATAAAGAAATATACCTATTATTTAAAAACACTTTGCTTGCAACGTGGTTCGTGGCTAAAAATAACATTTTAACGGTGCGGCGTACCACTACTTTAACGAAGTTTGTACTGGATATACATAGAGGCTGCAACCTACTAGGTCAGGTGGCTAGTCAGAATTATTTACGTAACGTACGGGCTCTTAGCACTAATTAATAATTTATATAATAAGCGAGGTCCACGCGTTTGCTAAATGTATGCCAGATAAATAATATACACATGAACTATGTGAAAAGCTAATGTTATTTAATTATTCATGTTTAATTTTCACTATTTTAGTGTAAATGTTTATTTTATCATAATATTTAACTAACAGGTCAGTTTAAACAAAATGTCATTAATTATTTTCGTTTATGAAATGTTAAAATATAATAACTATTTTAATATCGGTTTAAATAAAAATTTTATAATAATGTATTTTCAATTCGAATTCGAATACAATAAATATTATTAATACAATTATAATTTGAATTAATTACATTATAATTGGATAAATAATAATATAAGTTATTGATTAACGTTGAATGCAAATAAAACGTTAAAACGTTAACATTTCATATTATTTAATAATAAAATCAATAGAAAAACAAAGATAAAGAATCTCACTACAAATCTATATATTGTACCTTGTTCTTCTGTAACGTTTTACTCATAATACCTAACTGAATATACACGAGCTAAAGAAAATCTATCTTAAAGTAAAATATTACATCTAGATCCTTCATAATACAGTAATTATGCAGTTGGGTGCATACTGTGAAACTGGTGACAATTTCCTTTGCGCCCAGGAGCGTTGCATGAATTATGAATTTCATACATCCATGTACATAATTATACAGCTGGCAACTGACGTCAAAACACTATAATTTTAGGTCTTTATGAATGGAAATAGAACTGAATTGAAGATTGGCTGGAAGACCGGCTGTCCCGGGTTCCTTTCGGGATAAACTCTTTGTATGATCTACAAATTGTTGTTATGGGTCTAGGTGTGATATGTGTATGTGAAATTGTCTGTTTGTAAACTTATTAACGACACAGGGGAAAATCCTACTTTCTGGTATTCAAGTAAAAATAATTTATTACTTGATTCAGAGTCATATAGGTAGGCACTGTCACATTAATTTCGATGAAAATAACATCTTATTAAACGATTTCAATAGAGACTATCTATACATTACTATTTCAACCATCAAATCTGAAAGCGTTTTATCTAAATTCATTTTTGTTACTTATTATTCCAGTAAAAGAGGGAAACCAGAGGAAATACTAACTCGATCACTTTACTCTAGTAACAATGAGTTTCGGCTTCACTTACAAATACCGCTCACATATATCCCCTCCCAACCACAATGCCGTTTTTGATAATCCGGTACATCTCGAATTTGCGATCACCACAACAGAGCATGCGGTGATAACGTCAATTTTACGGTTTGTTGCTCATTTATAATTACAAGTATGCTGTTCTAGGGAAATTAACCTGCAACCATTCCCTAAGTCTCCATTAGGGCTGATTTTTCAATAGTTACATAACAGTTATCTGGGGAATAATTATGATGCTGTCGCGTCAAAATGTTTGTATAAGACAGCGACAGCAACAATTTTATTCCTCGGTTAACATTCATCTGACTATTCAAAAATGAGCCCTTAATAAAGTATTCGATTGTGATCGTTGTATTGTACTTATTTCACTAATAAAGATTTTAAATTACCTTAGTTTGAAAACTATTATACTAATCTTTGAATAAAAAATAACCTTCCTCTCCCCTTATCTGCCATCCCCAAATCCCATATCTTTCAGTCTTGGCTGGCTATGTACTTAGTTACTTATTTAGTAGGTAACTACGTTCTAATTACTAAGTAGAATACAGTATCTACACAAAGCAATCATAACACTCTCATACATGAACATGAAAAGACAATTGAAACTCATTTCATACGAATGCAAATGTTAAACTACTTTAATAATAACTTCATAACTCGCAGTAGTAACCAGTCACTAAAAGCTTTTGAATTATTGCCATAGTGCAAGTTGTTTTACACACACAACTACATACTAACTTCAATGAAAACACATACCACACTTCATTGTAAGTTTGCATCTACATTTGATATGATGAACCGACTAAATGATGTAACAAAGAAATGTATTGTAAAACCCATGGCTAGCCATGGAGTTTCTTGCTCGTTCTTCTCCATAGAAATCTACACATTGGAACGACTTTTTTCAATTTTTTGCTTGACGTTCAAAAAAGTGCCTTCTGTGGTCTTATTGAAATAAATGATTTTGTGTATTGAATAACAATTAGACAGGGCAATTTCTCTCCCTCTTCTTTCATTTCATTACCGTTTACCTTGTAACGTAAAGTTTGAAAAGTTTTGAAAAGATATTTTAAAACGATTTATCTTAAATTTTGTAGTCACATTTAGTTTGCAAGGTCATATATTTTAATATGCTATATACTGTGTGACTTTAATCTTATTCCATAAAATTGTCTTTAAAGTGATTAGTCCCGGGAGTTATTGACCCATGTAACTAAAGCTTTTTTTATTTTAAATTAGCGACCCACCCCAGCTTCTCTTGGGGGCAATGATGATGACGAAATTTCTCCACTTTTTTATGCTATTATGTATTGTGATTAGTCCCGGGAGTTATTGACCCATCTAACTAAAGCTTTTTTTTTTATTTTAAATTAGAGACCGGCCCCAGCTTCTCACGGGGGCAATGATGATACGAAATTTCTCCACTATTCAATGTTATTATGTATGTAAAAATAAATGCCTGCCTCTTCAATCACTCCATTTATAAAAAAAACCGCATCAAAATCCGTTGCGTAATTAAGATTTAAAAGCATACATAGGGACAGAGAAAGCGACTTTGCTGTAAGCTATGTTTTTATTTTTTTACTTATAAGTACATTACCTATGTTACATAGTTTGAACCCATAACTCTGTTCTGGTTGTTTCATAACACAGCGAACATACAACCTTATAAATCCAGACATCCGCGAGATTTTTCTCAAAATTTTCTTTTACGACTCATCTCAGCGTGGCGTTTATTGCACGACTTCATACAAAATGAAGGTTGTTCCTATATTTTATGTACCTACCTACTAGGTCTGCGCCTCAATACATTGTTGTATATAGAAGTTCATTTTAAAATAAATATCTTATTCGAGACCCACCAAAAATGTTCAACGTCTATTCAATATTGGTAGTATAATGTTGAACAAATTAAGTGTATTAGTTTAATATTACTATTTGAAATAATAAGCAGCAAAACGAAAAACTAAAGTTCTCAAGTATAGTAATTAGAAGCAGAGTCTTCCCAGTATATATATATATTTTATGAAATATATGTATGTTACATAGGTATCCCTTGACACAGAACAACAGATGTTTAACTACAACAATTCTTTATATTTCGAATTCAAATTCATGAGTTAAAAAAAATATGCAAATCAAAAACAATCACAGTCTCAGTCTCAAGTCTCTCTACCTTGTTATTTTTCTTTCCACAAACAGTAATCAACAAAGAATGGTCCTGTTGCAGCAACGTAACATGCCTTCAGAAAGCCAAAGCATAGTAAATAGTAAACACAGCAATGAATAAAATATACAACGTCAACAATATTGTTGTGACACGACAATGTAAACAATAGTGTTGTAACTCCTCACGATAAATCGATAAATGGGAGAACGAGACTTAGTCGGGGGAATAACACAAAGACGGAGGAATCCAAAGTGGATGGGGGAATCCGTCTCCGACGATACACTTCGCAGATGTTACTAAAACAAGTTTATGTAACAGTTACGTCTTTACATGTAAAAAGATTTTCTCTTGAGATTCACACATTTTGTCTTGTCTGTCTAGTTTTTTTGTGAAAGTAGTCAAAAATTTCAACGATCCGAGGGTAATAGGCGTATATGTATATACATAAACAACTGCTCTATGACTAACTATAACTATGACTCGGGTTATATTTTACTTCATTCAAAGAAAAGGTTACCAAAATAATCGATATCATCGTCATGGTGATTTGTCATAATGAATGATTAATTTTTTTTAATGATTTTATAACAACACGACGTTTTCCTACTAGACCTTTATTTATTAAAACAACTCTTTTCCTATTCTTAGTATGCAAACTATCGTCATAAAAAAAGATAAGTACTTTCTAAGAATTCATTCTTTCCACGACTCTGTCTTCTAATGCAAAATATTACAACATCCAATTATTTTATTCAAGAAATATTATAATTCTTTCTCCTTCAACGTTTTCTGCAACAAAGTCAAGTTTCTTTAATCAGCTAGTTAATTAGCACTTTATTCAAAGACTTGTAATAAAAACGGTCGGGCGATTCTAAACTGCATTATTAACAAATTCATAAAAAGATTGTCCAGGAGAGTAATAACGTTGAATAAAAAATAAACAGCGACAGGAAAAGGGTAATATTGAGGCAGTTTCTGGGATGAGTTATCGTGGAAAGTTAATTGTGAGGCAACAAAATACAAGACGTTTTTGCAAGAAAATAAATCTTTTACCCAACTACAGATTTATTCCTGCAGTTTCTTTTTTGAACTACAATTTAATTTATTTATTAACTAAAAATCGCGTGAGGAAGAACCCCTCTGTGGTTCGAAACTAGTAGAGCTTTTCTCAATATTTACACGTGAGTAACCCGCGATTTTTAGTTAATTTAGTATGTCTCACGATAGTTATTATAAAAACATAATTTATTTATGTTTGCTCGTATTTAAAACACAAATCTTTATTTGAATTAAACAATTTCTACAGCCAATTTTTCCTAGATTTTGCTTAAGAAAGTAAGTTGAGAAACATACATTTGCTTTTGCAAAAAATGTATTCATTATTTACAAATAATATAAAACAAGTCGCTTTCTCAGTCCCTATATCCCTCTAAGTATGTTAAAATCTTTTAAACTACGAAACAGATTTTGATGCAATTTTGTTCAATACGTAGCGTGATTAATAAGGAAAGTTTAAACCTAAATAACATCCATTAAACAGTTGAGAAATGTTTGAGTATCAGTATTGCACCCGTGTAAAGCCGGGGTAGATAACTAGTTTCAAGTATTTCTTTCTGTGGAACCGTTTCTGTAATTTAGATTTCATACTAAACATTGCTCGACATGTCATTTAGTTTTCAACGTCAAAAGCGAATACTTAATAGGTACTAACTAGTTAACTTTTCGCAGTATCGAAAGTTATTTTCTTTCGCAGTAAAGGAAGAAATTTTTCTTTGAAAAGTAACATAGCATATTATTATAGTATTGCTTTAATGCACGATTTTCTATTGTAGCCAGTGATATTAAAGGTAATTTTCATTTCGTATAACAGCTCAAACGCATGTGGAATAAGGGAAAATCCAAGAAGGTATAGCATATTTGATTCGCGGATATTCTTGGTACTACTACGCCTACATTACTTGATTGACTCTTTAAAAAACGATAAGCAGACATGTATGTACCTACAGATGTATGTACCAGACATGTATGTATATATATATACAAACCCGTGGCACATCACAGCCACAGACTAGTCCTTAGAAGGACACGTACGACAAGGATGGCTTCATAAACGTAGAAAGGAGAAAAAAGAGGCCAACTCGTAGGAATAAGTGCAGAACTGCACAAAATGGACCAAACATCCTACTGCGTCCTGCAGTACCAACGACGCAGTTTTACGTGTCCCGTCTACATCGCACCACGACGGTGGAGCAGATCGTGGAGTATGTCCGATCCAAGACCAACTGGACCTTGAGGGTGGCGAAGTTGGAGTCGCGCCACAATACGAACTTTAATTCGTTCATGGTTTTTTTTTTGTGAGGGGCAAATCATCAAATAACTTCTCCCGCCCAGGGCCGGGCAGGAGGGAGCGTCATACCCTTACTGACTAAAAACCCCCCTGTTCCTTCTCCTGCTCGCGGCCGAGGTCGCGGTACCTCATTGCGCTTACCCCGCAACCCCGGCTGAACATCAGCCCTTTAGGGCCCCATCTGTGGTGGTCTAATGGCTCTTTGAGGCGCGCTGGTGCGAGTTCCAACTCATCACGTCGAGACATTCCTCAAAGAAGAGTTTTGGCCGAAGGGTGTCGTATATCGGAGGTTCCGAGGATGGCTACGCGACACCACGCAGCGTAACACGACGCCGACACTTCGTGTGCATTAGTTTTTAAGTTATCTATGTAACATATTTATTAGTTTATGATTTAATGTTATAATATATTTATGTATTGTATTCTCTATGGGCCTCAGACGCCTGACTTAAATAAATAAATAAAAAAAATAAAAATAAATATATATTATCTTACAGGACTGACTGACTATAACTATACTATAGAATAGAATAGAATAGAAATTTTATTTGCTTAAACTTGTGTATACATACAGAATTAAAATAATACATGCATGAAAGATTTTAAATAGGCGTGAGCATGACATGTCTGTCTATCTCAAGGCGTGCAAATATGTTAAGTACAGTTTTTTTATCAAAATACATTCAAATTATAGCAGTACATTACACTATGACTCTGTATATACTATAACATGCTCATGATGACTCCTAATTTAAAATTTATTGTAGTAAAATACTATTGTAGTCAAATTTCATATTAAATAGATGAGGATTAAATTGAAAAAGATTTTGATTTCAAATGTGAATCACATCTAACTTTTCGGGGCATTTTGTTAAAGTATCAAAATTACACATATCTTTAATCTTATGCTTGGAATGAAACCTGTATATAACTGTGTACCAGTTGTTTCTTAAAAAAAACAAGAACTCATTAAAACACACACACACAAAATACCCTAAAATACAACCTGATTGTATTGGCGTATGTCGTCTGTGTCGCAAGAATAACTTCCAAAAATTATTTTCAGTTTTTACTCTGTGGTTGTAAGAGCCACATAAAATGCTGGTGTTATTGCTACCTAACACCACAAAAGCCTCCAAGACGGCTTAATTAAGCAATAAAATACAAATTGCGTTAAATATGAGTACTTTTTTACTTTTTTTCTCCACAATGTTTGTATAACCAACTTCCTTGTAGGTTTATATGTATGTCGATGGTAAATAAATATGTTTACGATTAAATTAATTAAATTTAAGCTCTTTACACTAATACAATATGTATTTATCCTTTGGTCCAGTAAATATTACATTATTATTATTTTGTATGTAGGTACTACTAATTTTTCATTACAAAGAATTTTCAAGAAAAAATCCTAATAGATTTTCCAGACAAAACGTATGTTTAATTAAGTTAGAAACCCTGAATTGGGTACTTTAATTTCGAACGAAATTTAATATTATGTTAAGTTTATTTAAATCCATACTCAATTGTTAGTGAGCCAACTACATTAACTGCTTATCAAATATCGTTTCATGTAAACGGAGAAGATTACTAAAAACAAGGAATTTTCATTAAAAGCCCACGTTAAAAAAAACTCTTGTGCCTATTCTGTTTAGCAATATTTATACCTAGTGACTCATTTTTCTTTCGACAAGCTCGCGTGTGATCTGAAAATAAAGTGCTGGAAATTATTCATGTACAACTTGTGTTACCGAGCTCAAATTTTGAACGAGACTGAGTTGCTACTTTGTTTGTTTAAATACAAACGAGATCGCCACGTAAAACCACCATCGCCCATACCACATTTTGTCCTGGATAATACATCATTTACCCATAATACATGTGACTACTCATCTATACTCATATCTATTATATAATCTCTATGATCTATTATATAGAAGTAAAATTTGTAAGTTTGTATGTAGGGAGTAATCTTTGAAACCGCTGGTCGGATTTCCATAATTCTTTCACTGGTAGATAGCTACAATATTTTTGAGTGCTATAGGCCTGTTGTTGGCTCAATAAACATACTGATTTGCTTATTTTAGTAGACCTATAGTTTTAAAATCCTAGAGCTTCGGACTAAAGCTAGTAACTCTATAAACGTATTCTAAGCCTTCTATTGATACGTTTAGGTAAAATAAGGTTTTAATCTAACCATTATAGGGTATAAATAAACGAAACTATAAATCATTCTAGTTGACATATCCCCTTTAAAAATACGGCCGTAAACACTACGTAATAATAGAGGTAGCCTAACACGATACTTTTACTTGAGAAATTTATTTAATGTAGCTACGAACTTGACAGGTCTATTTTTAGTCTAGGTCGTGAGTCTAACTTCTTATCTTTCACATGATCAGCCTACATATAAGTGCCCACTGCTGAGAAAAGGCCTCTTCTCACACGGAGAAAGTTTGACCATTATCACCACGCTTGCTCAAGGCGGATTGGCGACTTCAAACTTGTAATTAGATATTATAAGTGTGGGAGAGCCCTGCTTCGGCACGAATGGGTCGGCTCGACCGGAGTGATACCACGGCCTCACAGAAAACCGGCGTGAAATAACCACTGCGTTGTGTTTCGCCGTGTGAGTGAGGTTACCGGAGGCCCAATCCTTCCCCTTCCCCAATCCCTAATCCCTAAAACCATCAGGTAATCCGTCTGCTCGTTTGCCGAGCTATGACATAAAAAAAAAAAAATAAGTCCAGGTACTCTGTTTTTCTTCACCATATGTCAGTGGTGTCTTTATTATCATAGAAAGTACTCACACATAATTATTAAAGGTGACTGTGTATATGTTGTTCAAATCGCAGCAATCACTGATATGGATACGGAGTGTACATAATTATCCAGTCGAATGGAAATGAAGCCCCTGTCCCTTCTCGACCCTATGCCCCAAATCTCCCTAAACTCCCAAAAGTCTGGCAACATACGAGGGGCGTTCAATGTATTCTCGGTATCGGGGTGATTTGCTAATAATGTGGTTAATCTAATTATCTCATTTACTAATGACACTATCTGAGGGTATAAATATAAAATTTCACTTATTTACGTTCATTAGTTTTCTAATTATCTACAGTGAAAGACGATCAGAATGTCTGACGCTACAATGATTAAGAAAATCGAGCATCGCGCTGTTATAAAGTTCCTCACTAAGCAGGGAAAAAGTCAAAAAACCATTCACGAAGAGATGGTTGCTGTTTACCAAGACTTTGCCCCGTCGTTATCCACCGTTCAAAAGTGGTCAAGTGAATTTAAAAGAGGCAGAGAAAGCATTGAAGACGACCCTCGCTCGGGTGGGCCCGTAAGCGCCCTCACTGAAGAAAATGTTAAAAAAGTGGAGAAATTGGTACTTGAAGATACCAGAATAAAAATCGGGATGTTAGCAGAGATGATTGACCTATCTGTGGGTACCATACATGCAATCCTTCATGACCATCTTAATCTCTCAAAGGTCAGTGCAAGATGGGTGCCGAGAATGCTCACCGCGCCTCAGAAACAAGTGCGAGTCGAGTGCTGTAAGGAGTTTTTAGAGCTCTGTAGAGAAGATCCATCGAGTATTTTCGACCGGCTGGTTACTGGAGATGAGACGTGGGTTCATCACTATGACCCTGAGAGTAAACAGGAGTCCATGCAGTGGGTTAAAAAGGGTGCACAGCCTCCGAAGAAGTTCAAAGTCACCCCTTCCACCGGAAAAATAATGGCCACGGTCTTTTGGAATTCTAAAGGTATTTTATTAATAGAATACACTAAAAAAGGTGAAAGCATCACAGCAGCATCATACGCAACCACTTTGCGTAATTTAAGGGAAGCAATTAAAGAAAAGAGGCGAGGAAAACTCACAGCGGGGGTGTTGATGCTTCATGACAATGCGCCGGTTCAAACGGCCCGCGTGGCGAAGGCTGCTGTACGGGACTATGGCTTCGAAGAAATGAATCATCCTCCGTACAGTCTAGACTTGGCCCCCAGTGATTACTACCTATTCCCGAATTTGAAGAAAGATCTTCGTGGAAAGCGATTTTCCGACGATGATGAACTGAAGGTAGCAATTAATACCCATTTTGAGGAGAAGCTAGAAGAATATTTTTTACAAGGCTTAAAGAAGCTAATTCCTCGATCTAACAAATGTATAGAGGCTCTAGGGGACTACATTGAAAAATAGAATTTTTCCAAAATTTTCCGAGTTTTCTTTCATGCCTATACCGAGAATACATTGAACGCCCCTCGTACTTATACCACTTCGGTGTTGCTAGTGTACATGGACGGCACAGATCCAACAGTATACTCGTATATGGTTCTCAGATGCCTTTCCAAAAAAACTGTTGAGGTTTAACTACTTAATATGGTTAAATCTATGTTAAAATATCGTCCACCATATTTCTAAATATAAGCATAGGTAACAATTTAACGAAAACCATCGATATAAAATTAAAAAGCAACGACAAGGGATCTTCGTAAATAAAGATAATATTCATGAATTCTAAAACAAAATTCTCCCCGTCAATGACCGAACCTTGCAAATAAAACTTGGTGAGATGCCCGGGTCAGGATGCGTCTTACATTATGCATTTCATACGATGCCATATTTTTCTTAGGATTTACACTTTCTCGTCTTATTTCGTGAAATTACATACATACGTAGTCCATTTTATTTACTGAAAAGGTTACAATCAAAATATGGGTTACGTAGAAAGATCTCCTGTTATAGTCTGTATCCCAATTACGATAAGAAGTGTCATGCATCGAACATAAATCCTTAACTCCTTGCAATTTGATACGGAGAATAGCAAACTTTAAGAATTAAAGTAGTTGCATGTTCAAGTAGCTAACTCAAAGGAAAACTGTATTTATCATCATCGTCAACCTTTAAGTGTCCACTGCTAAGTAAAACACACAGAAAAGGTTTAAATATTAATCATGACACTAGCACCAGGAAGATTGGTGATTTCAGTGGTATTTAAATAGATTTAGAAAAAAATAACAGCTTGGTAATTGTCAGGTAGCATATCTGCAACTTTGAAAAGCTTAAGCTTAAACAACCTCTGAGCAAACACAAAAATAATGCGCGACACTTAGTACTAGGTGTTAAGGTTAATTTTTAGGCATTTATCATAACATAAAACAGGAATCTAAATAAACGTATCCACACCAAGAAGAAACATTGTTCAGTACTAAACAAAAACTTGTATTTTAACACTTCCAGCGGTGAGCGCGGTCGAGTGATTTAATTTAGCGTAACACTCTAACTTTTAATGAGAGACTCGTTATTTTCACTGAATTTTCAGAGTTAAATATGCAGTACACGATCTTTGGGAGGTCGTACATTTGAATTTTAAATGTGTATTCCATATGAGGAGTATACGTAGGAAAATACATCCTCAGTACGAGGGAAAATGCTTTGCAAAAATGCACACAGGCGGAACTAGTTCTTTTTTTAAATTCTTCTCTGGTTGATAAACAATAAAACGTAAAAAAGTGTTGTACGTATTCTAGAATTCTCTATGCCTCAATAACAACTTCATTCGGTCAAAAAGCGAACTTAAGCTGCCCTCTTTGTTTTATTTGCAACCTAAATACATAATAATGTGGCAAGAAACTTTCTTGCTCCAATATGTCATGTTTATATGCAATACGTGACACTTCATTTACTGGAAGTAATAATATGGCGGCCAAGTGACCCCGTTTGTTAATGAGCTAGTAAACCACACGCGGTACTAAAGAAAAACTATAACTTTCCTAAGTTATACTTAATTTTCATTAATAGTAGGCAGGTAATATCAGTAATTTCAGAAGTTGCACCTACTATTGTTTACCAATGAATGAAAAACTGTTGATGTATTTTTAATCACCTAAGTGTTAACGAATACTTATATGTTTACTGCACAATCCGAATGCAAAAACGAATACAAAACACATATAAAATGCTTTAATAAAAATCAAACAATATAAAAGTTTCGAACAGACTAAAAACGGGAGAATGAACCACACATAGTTCAGCTCTCGTGTTGCGAATCCTCTTGCAGTTAGCGGGATTAAACTAATCGAACATTTATCGAAAAAAGCTTTGGTACGGCGAGCCCGTCCGATTACACGCGACAGATTCCGTGCGGTAATCCCAGACATATAAATTGTACCGCGTTTATGTCACTAAACGTAGTTTCCCGCGTTAATATTACGGAACGTGCTTTCTCAAGTTTGCGTTTTGTCGCAGTATTAAGAGAAATGTGCGCTCACACCGCAAATTGAAAATAATGCTCGTTGCAACAGAGCTGCAATGATACTTAGCATTAGTTTTGTTGTTGTTTTAAGACTGCACTCGATTATATGGTCGATGGAAAGGACTTTTATGTTCGTTGTAAGCTACGTACTACAGCTGTATACTTGAATTAACTAGTGATTTTGCTGCTTTGATATTATTTGTGCAGTAATTTCTACTACCACACACGAACGGAACCACAAACGATGGAATGTTATTGTTTGATTGTTTATCGTAATGGATGCAAACATATTCAATAAGCTTTGTCTGGTACTCCTACAAGATATTCAGTAATCGTTATCCAATAGAGAAAACGGCTCACATGGCCCTTTGCATGGTCAAAATAGACTTATAAGGAATATGTACGTACTACATTATTTTCTGTAGTAGTGTGACTCAACTTTTTGACTTCAATAAGTACACAGTAACAGATAAATCTATATTAACACTTTTTTCTGTAAATTCACAAAACATCAGCGCAATCAGGTACCGCGGCCAGCAGAGGGAGAAGGAACGGGGTAGCTTTTAGTCAATAAGTGTTTGATAATGACCTCACCCCCCACCTGAATCTAGATTTTAATACTCAGTCTATAAAACAACTGCTTTATTGTGATCGTAACCCAAGCAAGCAGATATATAGTTTATCAGTATTTTATTACCAAGTGGGGCTTCTATAAAAATTGAGTACAACTTGTATTCCAACGAGAATCGGAATTGTCGATAAAAATGTTGGAAGGCTCTATAGAAACGACAGATTATATTTTAATTGAAATGTTGAAATGTTTTTTTTTCAGTCTGAAAAGTCATCAAATATTTTCTGCTGCCCTGGGTTGGGCGAGAGGGAGTGTCAGGCTCTTATAGATATCTGACACGGTTTATTCTCAGGCTCCAGACCGAGGCCGGATTACATTATTGCGCTTAACCCACAACCCTTGTTGAATCTTACAAGCTTAGCCCTAACTGTACACTTGTGTTTTATATAAAATTAAAATATTAACGAGTCTTATAGTCTCTTATACTTCCTAATTTGGCAAATTGAAAAATATTTTAAAACTGAAAAGAGAATTAAAACATCGCATTTATATTTTTCAAAGTCCAGAAATAGAAAATAAACATTTTATCTCAGGAATGGGCACTAAAACGTTTTCTATATATTATAAAACAACTGCATTGCTTCGCTTAGCTTTTTAAAAATGTCAAAGCTAACATTAAAATTCTCCACACATGTGGCAGAGCTGTTTTCACAATAAATATTATGACAACGAATGGCAGATAACGCGACGGAATATAAACAAAAAAAGCGTTTTAAAAATAAAATGAAATTGGCAACACTGTTTATATTGTATCTGACTACGTCAAAGTCGAAAGTCTGTGTTGACTCATGATCTATATTTATATGAGAGATAGTGTGTCGCTTCGCAGAGCCCCACTCAACTTAGTTAAACAATTTACTGGAATATTTCCATCTAGGAACTATCAACAACTATTTCATTAGCTATGCTCATATTCAATTAATTGTTTGTAACATTATTATGGCTAGCGTTTTATACGATAGACTAATAAACCTTTTATGATGACATGATTTAGAAGGTTAGCTATCATTTAGTATTAATTTATAAACCATTTTAAACTATAATCGTTCGTTCGTAAGTTTGTCATCGGGGAAAAAAAAGGTAAACGCTGAAATTTGATTATCAAATCAAAACCACTGACTTCGTTTTACTAAACCCTAACCCAATAACGAGATCTATCACTAACGACAAAGAAGTGTCAGTTTGCTCTCGAGATTTCCGATCAGGTTCACTAATTATAGAGCTCCGAATACTCCACAAGTACATTGTTAATTACAATGAACATAGGAACCATGTACGTATAGTACCAAAGTGTACAAACTCATACTCACCGACGCAAATATGGTCTGGAACTACTTTAGAAACCTTCCCGGCTCATTTAGAAGTTTCGCACCTACTTCAACAACATTAACTACCTTTGAGGCCAGCAATAAACAATTCCAACGTAACTTTGAACCATAAAGCATAAAACAGGTTTCGTTGTGGGGAAAAATTCTAAGCACGTAACGAAATAACTCGATTTCCTGTGTCAGGCAAAAGCAATTATTTGTTTTCTGTCTAAATATGCCTGCTCGTGGGAGCATGGGGTGGCGCCACCTATTGGATTTATTCTGGTCCACTGTGTTACACTGTTCGTTTATTAGTTTTGTGCGGATATTAAAGAAGATAAAAGGTCTGTTGCTAGTTCATTTTTTTCTCGTTGGATAGTGAGAGCGGATTTGTTTTCGTTATTATTCTTTTGTTTGTTTTTTGGAGGGTTTAAAAGTATTTTATGAAATAAATTATTTGTGAACTGATATGCAGAATATAGGTACCAGATATAGGAAGGGACGTTAGTTGACGCTGTGGCTGGGCAAATGGCTGCTGTGAAACGTGTCGTGAGTTCGATTCCCGCACGGAGCAACACTTTTTGTGAACCACAAATTGTTGATTCCGGTGTGGGTGGTTGGCATGGGCAACGTTTATACAAAAACGAAAAGAAAACATTGAAGGTTGCACAGTGAAATCACATAAATTGGCAGAATACTTCGGCACCTCGTAATTTGAACTCACGAACACACACAAACACGCACACGTGCCAATTTATTTAACAGTTCATTTGATACCGTTACTGGAGTTAACCTCGTTTGCCAGAGGACATTCATTTTCAAATACATGCAATTTATAACTGAATGCTTTCTAAATTGCATAGTAAACTATATAAATATAAAATTGTTATTTGAAAATTAAACCAAATAGGTACCTATCACCTCGTTTACGAGGTGTAACGAATTTTAGTTTTGTACTTGGATATTAAAAAACTCTTCTTTTTTAACCCCCAACGCAAAAAGAGGGGTGTTATAAGTTTGACGTGTCTGTCTGTCTGTGGCATCCTGGAGCCTGAACGGGTGAAGCGATTTCAATTTAGTTTTTTTTGTATTAAAGGTGACTTACGTGCGAGTGTTCTAAGACATGTTTGACGAAAATCGTTTGAGCAGTTTAGAAGCTATGGGGAGGTAAGTGGGGAAGGGTAACCGAATGTCTGTAAATATACTCGACTGGGATCTCAAATGGAAGCGCACTGAAAGGGAATGTTAATGACTTAATCGAGAAAAAATTAGACCCCCGACAAAATTGAAATATCTTATATCTTATATATAAAAATGGATCGCAAAATGTGTTGGTAAGCGCATAACTCAATAACGCCTAGACTCATTTTGCTAATTATTTTTTTGTTGTTTGATATTATCAGGGGAAGGTTCTTATCAAAGAAAATATAAGAAAAGTAGAGGGGAAGATTAGGAAAAAATGACCCTTTGATAGCGAGATAGTTGGACCCGTGCGAAGCAGGGGCGGGCCGCTAGTGTGATAATAAAATGTTTGGATCGGTCCCAAAGCCACGTTTTCTTTTAATAATTACTTTTTTAAGAAATATTAGATTTTTTGTCGGGGGTTTTCTAAATTTTAAATTTATAATATCTTCACTAGCCCTAATAGGATAGGATTTATTTTCGCATAAATTAAGTAGCTTTTTTCAGAATGGAAGATTTGGAAGGTAGCTGTACCACAAGACGTTCCTTCAAAAACAAAATGGTGAAGTTTCTCCTAAGTAAATTTCGTGAATGTCTCCAATACGGGGATATATAGACTGAACTTATATTGTGCTTAAACTAGGTATATGACAGTAATAGAAAAAAAAAAAATGTACAATTAACGGTTTATATTCGCTTCGTGGTTTAGTGGGTTAGATGATGATTGGCGGTAATAGATGTCTATAATTACATTTAAATAAAATTATATGTATAAGGGAGCTACATCTGCCAACAAACTGCTTTACAGTTTGGCAGAAGTAATATTTTTTTGTAAATTTACTGTAATTATGAATAAACGCTTTTTCATTTCATTTCATTTTCATTTCATAGTTCCTATTAATACATGCAGACACATTGGAAAATAAGTGCCCAGCGTGAACAGACCACAGCCATTTCCAAGTTCCAAAGGACGTGATCGGTGGCAGCGACTTCTCACGACAGACCTTAATTGTGGTCGTAGCGAGAGGAACTGGCAAGCCATCTCCTCATTCAGCTCAGTCATGCTCACAAAGAAAGAAGTGGAGCGCGTGAGGGAATTATCCTTCTTACGTCCCAGCCGCCCCAGAAGCAGAAACGCGAGGGTATGCGGACGGCGAGCAAGAACAGCTCGTCACTTGACCAGGACCAGAACCGAGTGTATGGTATGTCACGTTCAACGCATGTTTCAAAGAGTCACCATACCGCCACAGTAGGAAAAAGAACAGATTTTTTACTTCAAATTCAGATATTATTATTTCAAGTTACTTACACAAAGGAGGCCACTGCTACTACATGATAGTGTCGTTAAAGTAATTGGTAGTAATTTGACGTCAGATCAAACACACGGTTCTGTCATAATTATACCCTTAATTTCCGGATTTCGACGTAAAATTGTTGTAATTATAATGATTATTTCGGTTCAAAATGTAATATGGAACCATTAGTTTATAAATACAGACGCCATAAAGTTATAAGTCGTGGTGGGTCGAAGGTTAAGGTACGCGCTTCCCATTCATGAAACGTCGGATTCGAAACCTCGCAAGTACCAATGTTTCATTTTCCAAGTCATATATACTTTCTAAGTTTATTCAGGTCCCACAGACATACGGTACAGTAAACCATAGTGAGGAAACGTGGTCTTGTAAATTCTAAATATAAATTTCAAATCGCTATTGCGCCTTGAGCAAGCGTCGAATGATTTATGCTCAAACCTTCTTCGTGATAGAAGAGACCTTTTCTCAGCAGTAGACACTTACCTATGATGTCATGAAGTTGTAAAAAAACAATAAGTATGAAATAAAAGACGATAAAACATTTAAGTTATTCAGTATCCAGATTAAAAAAATCCCATAAAAAATATTATTCCCTTAAAATTTTAAAAAATCAGAATATCTGCTGTAGCCAAATAGAATTCCTTTTTCAAAACATTTTTTATTTTTATTTCATATCCTAAAATGAATTGTGTTTCTATTAACACAGTTTATATTTTAATCTAGCCTCTTTACGGTAGCGACGGGGGAGTGCCTCATTATTTTACGTCTAACCTCGACCCCCTCCCCCCCCGCTCCCTCTCCTGAGAATTGTTAGCCAGGCTTTCTGCCAGACGTAGACAATTTTTAGATTTTTTCATCTAAAAAAACTTTGTTTATCCGCTAACTTTTTAGACAGTTCTAAATAATTTAATATTACTTTGAATAAATTACTTAAATATATTTTTTTTTGAAAGTGACGGGGCCGTTTCCAAATGTCTGAGGGTTTTGTTGGATATTTAGTAATGAAAGTTGACTATTTTTGTGTAATATTGTCCTTAATGAGATCTCGTGTAGGTGTCACGCCTTAGTCCAATAGGATAAAAATACTGAAATGATATTTGAATAACTTTAACTATTGAAATGAAATTCCATAGAATTTGGTTTGTGTTATATTAAAATAAAAATAAATAAAATTAACTACAATTCTATGCGCGGTATCTGCCCTATAGAATGCTGCAATTATGAGCACCAGCCGAAACCAGTTTAGATAACTACATTTTCGAACAAGTTCATTGAGTAAGCCGTGAAACAGAATAACTAACATCAACCAAACCAATGAATCATCTAGAAGCAACTTTGTAAATTCTACAATTAATGCTCCTAGAATGGGCAGGCACCACAGTTATGAAAAGTTAAACCAGTTTATTTAACAGTGCAAACTCGCAGTCAGTTATTTGATGAATTACTTATCGAAAATGTAAGTGTATGTACTTAGGTACTTTAAGTAGCTAATGAACTAAGATATAAACAATAAAACCTAAAAACTTAAATTTCATGTACTTCTTATTGTTTTACCATCATGAATCTTTGCAAGTTTATATAGGTAGATAAGATGACAATTTGATATAATTTTTTTTTTTTCTCAAAAAAACGTTGCCCCACACTAGGATTTTCTCCTGTGTCGTGGGTGCGTTTACAAACATACAAATTCACATACACAACACACCCAGACCCGAAACAACAATTTGTGGATCACACAAAGTGTTGTTCCGTGCGGGAATCGAACCCGCGACACGTTGCACAGCAGCCAGTTGCCCAGGCACTGCGCCAACCGTGCAGTCATATATCAATATATTACTTATACCTACATCTTCTTATATATAAAAATGGATCGCCAAATGTGTTGGTAAGCGCTTAACTCAACAACGCCTGGACCAATTTTGCTAATTCTTTTTTTGTTGTGTTTGTTATTGTCAGGAGATTCTTATCAATATAAAATATTAGAAAAGTAGAGGGGAAGATTAGTAAAAAGTGACACTTTGATAGCAAGATAACTTGAAAGTGACCCGTGCGAAGCGGGGGCGGGCCGCTAGTAGATTATGAAAATATCAAACTGAAGCTTGGACCTGTGAAGCACCTCGCCAAAACGCAAAGTATGTATCAATTTGGACCCGATGAATGCTTATAAGAGGAAGTGAAATAAAAATTAAATATAAAACTTTTTTACCTGTAAATTTATTTCTTCTGCTTTCAAGAACTTACAGATGTAATTTTTAGAAGTCAAAGTCAAAATCAATATATTAAATATACCTTTACAGGCACTTTTGAACTTTAAACTAAATTTTAAAGATATGAAGTGTCAGTCCGTCGGCTAGTCCTCTCAGTGAAGCTATTTCCTTGTTCAAAAGTGTAAATTTCGATGGAGAACAAACTCCATGGTTGGCATTTAAATCAGATTCACATAAAAATCAGGTTTTATTATGTGAGAACAGTGTAACAGTAACATTTATTCAATTTTTACTAATATTAATTCATCCTAATATGAAATAGGTACTAACTTCGATGTTATGTAAGTATACCTATAAATAGTTGTGATGCTGAATTGAATACTCTCAAAGCGATGGTAGATATTAATATTCTACGTCGACATCTCTGTAAATCTCCATTCAGGATTCTGGTCGTGTCTAAATGTGCTTTAATATGCAAGCTATCACGAAGTTTCATACTGAAATGCAATTTAGTAGATCACCACCGTTCTATGAACTAGAATAAATTATTTGTATAAAAATATACACTATTATTTCTACTATTATTTTTCTGTAAAATATATTCGATTTTAATTTATTTAATATTTTAATGAAATATACAAAAGTACGTGTATCACGTATGTACATACCTTGGCAATCTTAAGCATAACAATTAACCCCTTTGGGTTTTTATATTTTTAAGATTTGTTTTTATTTCATGCTATTATTGCGATTTTTATGCGATTATTATTCTACAGTATAAAGATCCTCTTTACGAAACAATAAGTAAGCTGGTTATTTTAAAATAAACCTTGTTATAAGTTGAATTAAAACGCGAATGCGGTAATAACGCCGATATTTATAAATACAAATTGATTGAAGCAATCTCGTTCCACATATCAACCGCAGTTTACGTTTATTAATTACTGCAAATTCGTTCAAAAGTTAACAAAAATGTTGCGCAGTTGATATTGATGTTCGTGGAACAACTGACCCATACGTTTATTGAGTTCAACATCAATCAGATTAACTGAACTATAAATGTTTTTGGGAAATTGTCGGACGTCAATATTTTTACTAAAATGTTTATAGTTTACTTTTTGACGAATCCGAAAATAGATAATCGTATTACTTTTCTGTTTTACTAACTCTAAAGTATTTTTTTCTTTTTTTTAAGATACAACTTGTTAGGTAGTCCACGTCCGGAAATATTTCCGCGAAACAGAAAGCCTTGATGCTCGCAACGGTGGAGGCGTAGCGCATGAGGGAAATATCCTCCTCACGCCCAACCGCCGCAGCAGGTGACACTCTGAGCATCGGGGATCGAACGAGGATCTCCGGCCACCAGAATGGGTCTGCGGTCTTCGAGCAAAGGTAGCTCGCCGCCCGCCGCCGGGTGCGGCGCGTTGTATTCCACCCGCGACTCAAAGATCCAATCGATCACCACAGATAGGGCCCAACATGGTCAATGATGGATTGGATTTTAGATGGATACCATGGCCTCGGCCTGGAGCAGGTAAAGGAACTAGAGCTAGTCAGCAAGAGTCTGACACTCCCTCTCGCCTTATCCTGGACTAGGCAAGTCATTTAATGATTTTCCCTCAAAACAGTTTGTTAAGATCAGAATAGGAGCACATTTACGTGGTAAGCTATGTACAAATGCTATATACCATCCTATCGAAGGACGGGTCACACATAAAACAAATTTCCGCCTCATTCCTACTTCAAAAACAGAAATAGGGTCTTAAAATAAAAGTGTATTCGTCGTGCGTAGTCTACTACGAGATAATTTTATTAAGTTGAGACGTCTCTATGTGTTTCAGTTTCAGTGGTTCAAGCACGTCCACTGGCCGCCACATTCGTGTCAATGAAGTTACTCTTCGACTGTCCGTGCGTCTATTTTTGTCTTCTTCGGAACGAGTAAAATACTTTCTTTATATATGGATCTAAGAGTAGGAGACCCATGCTTCGGCACGAATGAGTCGGCTAATACGGACCGTAGTGCTAATGCGGCATCACAGAAAACTAGCGTGAATCAACCATAGCGTCGTATTTCGCCTTGTGAGTGACGTTACCGGAGGCCCAATCCTTCACTTCCCACTACCCCTTTTCAATCTCAAAATCTCTTAAACCCTTAAGGCCGGCAACGCACTTGCACGCCTCAGGTGTTGTGATATCCATTGGCGGCGCCGATTACCCAATTTTAGGTAATCAGTCTGCGCTTATTTATAAAAAAAACTGAAGGCTTTCAATTAATTTTAACATCAAACTTTTTGTAAGTTAGTATTTGGTCAGGCTACTTCCCGAACACTAAAAATCGTTTGCCTAGTAAAAATATAATAATGGTAAAATTTGGAAATTAGTCTACAGAAAAGTAAACAACTAGGACACACACAATCTTCACGACAAAACACAATATAGATACCTACCAACAGCTATGTATAGCTTCATATAATCTCATTTTCCATAAAACATAACATGCCACCGGCGTTTTCCATGAAACCATATCATATCCACGTAATATAAAATTCATTTACCCTGGCAGACATGACAAGAATTTAAATTTTAAATCGATGTAATCTGAGGGAATTCCTCACTGAACTCGGATTTAATGTATATACATTATGTTTACCACTGTTTGACAAAAGATATGAAATATTGAGGAGCAATGAATTCTTCCAGTTTTATAGTCTTATGGAATGGTCTAGAAGGTCGTTAGTGTTCTCTGTGAAAAATGTACCAGAAAGCTAAACGTATTTTATCCGACGATGAAAAGATGTTCGTGTCTTTTTTGACCGTCACAGTTAGGATTTTGCAGACTTTGAGAGAACTGTGAATGTGACTTTACTAATTGCGACCGATGTTCTTGATTTTGTCGTAGATTTCGTCTCAAAATAGATTTACCGTCTATTCAGGTACCCATAACGTACAAAACAAAAATGGAATAGGGAATTTTGTTTAGGTATAGTAAGGTCGATGGAAATTTTGTGAACCAAAATGGATTAACTTCTAAGCTGCAATAAAATACTCAAAAACCTTGCCATATACCTATTATAATACAGATAACATAATGGTATTCTTTTCTTAATAGATAAAAAGAAAAGAGTTTATAAACTGCTTCCAAAGTTAGTCCTTTACGTAAAGATATCTACAAGTTTTTAAATTATGTGGGTGCTTTATTCTTTATCAAGGAAACTACAACTATATATTTAGCTCTTAGGAAACTAAGTACTTAAGTTTATACTACCCCATAAGTTTGTATGAGGAAAAAGGCGACTGCGGTATCATTACGACGTACAAGTCATAAAGGGATTGCCGAGGCCACACCTGAAACCAATTTCCCCATAAAACCAACCCTTAAAACGCTATGTTCAAGTAATTACGGTAGCCTCAAGACTCAAAATGACCGTAAAATGTCTTCAGTTGATAACAACGACGAAACGGAACCCCTAATTAAATATTTAATTAAGCTGCAGAGCACTCCGAGTTTATTAATTTTTATGTTTAAAACACTTTTACTTTTAAGTGCAAAGAAAAACAAGGTTGAGAAAAACTGGGATGTTTTTATAAACCTACAATTTCTCTGCTAGGCGTCGGTCGTTCGTGACATTTCTCTCTGCACGTTGTAAAAGCTGACGCAGAAAATTTAGCCCGTCAGCCCGTATATATGGCTTTGGCTAGCTCTATTACCGCGTTCGACGCCTCTGCAATATTTTCTATGAATAAATGTTTACACGGGCACATAAGGAAAGTGAATATGCGATGTGTGATCTAAGAGAAGTGTTATCGTTGATTGCAGTTCGTTTACATAAAACTAATATCCAGATATAAATAAATATGTATTATCTCGATTTGTGTAGATTATCTCACTTAATTTTATTGAATTTTATCAGAGTGAGAATAGAGTATAATTTCCGCTGTTCTTCTTAATATTCGAGTTAGTAAAATGTATTTTTTCTTCTGAGTTTTTCTATGGGAATATATCATCTGATGCAATTATGTTAAACAGCTCGGTAAAGGAATTAGAGCGAAGATACACTTTATACACACAGTGCAGATGTAGATTCCACAACCCACGGACGATAAGATAAACACTAGAGGCGAGCTACAGAATATACATTTGAGGGCATTGTTGGCATAATGTTGTCTGAAGCTCAGGCAAAGTGCTCTAATATTCCAAAGTATATATGTGTGGGGGGCTACCAGCACTAATTAAAGCATGTGCACACTGTCCCAGGGTATTTACTTATGTAGATACTCTCAAATTGACAAGTCACACGTGGGTATGTCTGGTGGGGTAATCATTGGAACCACTGGTTGGATTCCCAAAATTCTTTCACTGATAGATAGCTACAATGTTCCTGAGTGCTATCGGCTATAAAACATTACGCTACGATTAAATGGACCCGAGCACCGGGTGAAACCGCGCGAGAATAGCTAGTGACCAATAAAATACGCCTGTATTAGGAACAACAAGTGATCAAACAAGCTTTCTCAGAAAAGTATTTCTAGGTAGAAAAGGATAGAGTGCATGATACCAGTAAACAGGTTCCATCAACAATTTTCAAGGAATATGAAATTCAAGATAGAAAGCAAATTCAAACTAATATTATAAATGCGGAAGTAACTATGTCTGTCTTTTCTTCACGCCTTAACTACTGAAGTGATTTCTGTGAAATTTGGTACAGTATGTCTGTACTCGAACTCGAGAAAGGACAAAGGATAGTTTTTATACCAAAAAACTGCAGGAAGTCGCTATTCCATGCAAACGGGGTAGCGGGCAACAGCTAGTAAAATCATTACATGATGGTGAAAAGTAGGTGACCTCTTCTGGATAATAACAGACGTGATTAAGTATAAATATATGAATTTATTTACCTCAGGTAAAAACGGCATTTATCCCGGATACCAAAAACAAATATGCTATTGTTTTGTTTTCCTGCTTCGTTTACTGTGTTTATAAATATAATCTGTTGGCGTATTTAATTAAGGCACAATGGAACAACGCACTGCATAATAATGGCCCTTTTAAAACAGCTGTCTACAGTTGTAAAAAATATACATTTTTACGATTCATTCTCACGTTTCATTTTACTCGTTTTGTGTAAAATATAAAATTGTTACGACTATTTTTACGTTTGGCTATAGCTATGATATTGCTGAAATATGTATACGAGAATATAATACAAACTTTATTAAGTTAAATTAAACTTTATTGCAAAGTCTATAAGGTTAGTAACAAATTATTTAAAATTAGTGTTTGTTAGGTACCTTTTCCAATTTTTTATTTTAAATGTTACATAAAATTTATTGTACTTTTATTTGGGGGCTTGCTGTATTCTCTAATTAGGTATATTATTTAATTGCACTAGATAGGGTAAATTCATACGTGTACGTATTTTGAGACTACTTAGTTAATCATGTACATGAGAATCGAGTACAAAATTTTTGTTATACTAGCTTTTGTCCACGACTTCGTTCGCGTGAATAGTTACTTCCTGCAGATTTTTGGCACAAAAACTATCCTATGTCCTTTTTTGACTATCAAACTATGTCTGTACCAAATTTCACAGAAACCGTTTCAGTAGTATAGGCGTGAAGAATAGACAGACAGACAGAGTTACTTTCGAATATATAATATTAGTTTGAACAACACTTAAACATTTAAGTTGTTAACTGTTACTTAATGAAATGAATTGTCCACGTTAAACATTAATTTACCTATCGGTGTCAAATTCATAGCAGCTACAAAAAATTATGAAGGAACTAAAAAACTTCTTCCTTTATTAGAATATTTAAGTACCCTCAACGCAGCCAGAAAGGGAACTGATCTAAAAGTTATCCGGTTTCTCACCTCCAAAATGATATTAAATAGATATTTTACGAGACCCTACCGAAATGCCGCGTAAAGGCAATTTTCTAAAAAGCCTTCAAATATCTTGAAAGTTTCAGAGCAAATGGTGACTATGGTATTAAAGCCTACCCAAAATCTTTGTTACTAAAAAAAGGTTATCATTGTTGAAGGTTGAAAGCTAAAAATAATACTATTGCAGTTTTAAATTTAGATAGCCCTTGACACGTATTTGTAGAAGATATACAAGCAAATAAAATGAACCCTTTAGTTTTAAAACAAACAAGAATAACTTCACTAAAAGACTGACAAAGTAATCCGTGCAAGTATGGTTGGCACACACCTACTTTTAAACAACCTCTTCTGTTTTAACCGTCTCTTCCACATGTTGGCACCACAAGCCTGGCCGCCTCACTGTGTTTGTCCCCAGTAAAGACAAAGTTACCGCTCTATACCACAGCTACTTGCACTCACACACACTACCACACAGCACTTTGTCAGTAAACCACGCTTCCATGTAAAACTTTGACAATCGTATGAATTTTGTAACAAACTTTATTCTGTTTCCCTGTTATATCCATTCCGAGTGTTACAGACAATCCGTGCTCCATTTGCGCGCTTTACTTACTTAAATAATACTATAAAATCCCTTTTAAATGGATAATTAATGTTCTATTAAATGAAGTTTGGTAATATTTAGGTCGTGAACGTCATTTACAAGCGGTTTGTTGACGGAAACCAACGCAATTTAGCGACCGAATCGAATTTAAATAGTTAAATATTTATAGCCTGCCAAAATGGCTTTTATAAAATCGCGGCATAACAAAAGCAACTGAAAATCATTTATTTTGTGTAGAACGAAGATTTGTTTATCTTTTTTTATATTATATTCAGTTACTGTTATGGCTGCACTTAAAAAGGGTTGTGCTACTGACAATTCTAATTACCACTTTAACTAAAAGCCATTTGTCATTGAATATAACATATTGTAACTCACTACTCAGCAACCACATGATAGTCCTTATCTCTATAACAAGACCATACATTACAATAATCGAGTAAATTGTAATTTAGGAAGCAAGATGTCACCACCACAGGTGGTAGATAAATCGAATCTCATGATGTACGTAATCTGAAATTCCATTAGGCGCGCTTCCGCTTGAGAGCATTTGAATATTTAGTACCTAATACTGACGTAATTACGCAGCCTTGTGTTCGTTGCAGGCGACGAAAATCAGCGCTCTGCTCCGAAATGCGGCGACTAAGGGAAGCGAGCAATTTCAACAGTTCGTAGCTTCTATCAGTAAATCTAATCAGTGAGACGAAAAATCACCTTGAATTTTACGTCTTCGTGAAAATTCTCTTTCATGATTTCTATTAAAGAAAAGCATGAAACCGAGCAACAAAAAACGCATTAAGGGAGTCGGAAATCGTTAGAATGTAGGTAATGAAATCGAGGTTGTTTTGAATGTGAAAGTTGCGAAATGTCTCCTCATTTTTCTGAAGCGGTTGAGTATGGAACAACAAGGTTACGGGATAAAATACCAGTTATTTCCTGTTATTATGATGACAGCCGTTACAAAAGTTCTTGCTGCGTTTTCTGTGACTATGACCTTGTAGTTCTTTACAATATTTGCAATCCAAGTTTTTTGATTTCATTAATTACATTGAGCTAAATTCAAATAACACTAAAACCTATAATGAATAAAAAAAAAAAGGGTTTTATGTCATAGGCCGCCAAACGATTTTTATAGACCTGATGGTAAGCAATCAGCGCCGCCTATGGACACTCATAATACCAAAAGAGTTGCCGGCCTCTTATGAGGTATTAGAGATTTAAGATTAGGGGAGATTAGGGGGTTGGGAATGGGGAGGGGGGAAGGCCCTCATTCACACAGTGAAACACAGTGTAAGTGTTGCTTCACGATGGTTTTGCGTGAGGCCGCGGTATCTCTCCAGTCGAGCCGGCCCATTTGTGCAAAAGCATGGCTCTCCCACACTTACTTTATATGATACAGTACATAATATAACAAAAACAATACTGAAACGGAAAATACGAAATCATCAAATAATTTCAATCGGGAGGACGGTTTTAAATTGTCGTTGACGTGGAATCAAGTGATTTGGAAACACAACCTCGCTTTTCTTCAAAGTCGGTTAACACATCTGTGCTTGCAACAATCTGCTTGTGACCACGACCTGTGCAACCAGGTCGAAACGTCATGCCAACCAAGGTATTTAGATAATTATTTTCGCGTTAATACCCGCGTAATTTATGTTGTAAATATGAAACGCAAAAGTTGAAAAGTTAAATAAGAAATCATTTTTTAAATTCCAGACTTCATACTTCTAAGAAAATAAAATACAATCCAATCACAGTCACAATGGAGAGAGACAGCAGAGAGATAATCTAACGCTCCAATAAAGGTCTTATCCATTGAGGTTTTAATAAAAAAAGGCTAAAAGCCAGTCTGGCTGTTGCCTTTTGTTGTAAAATGTGACTGGATATTGTACAGTCGGGCGCAACAGGTTAGGTTTGCTGTAAAGATCTGAGAACAAGTGGAAGCTCTGCCCGTGACAATAGACGTACACGGATGACATTTCTCCCCTATCTTACTTACTACTTGGCTGTTTGAGAACTGTTTTATGTAGAAAATGGCGTCTTATGAAATGGGTTGATGAATTCTTTATTTAAAATTTTGATACTAATAGGTTTGCTCCTCATTTCTGTTCTTGCATTCACGTTCCTAACATTTAAATTAGGTACGCTAGTTATGTTTCATTTAGCTACAATTGCATGGATTGAAATAATTGACATGCAATTCTTGGTAAATCAAAAATAGTTTCATTATCTTTCTTCAAAAAAAAAATACCGAGCATATCTTTGGTCATGTCTATACTGTTTTATAAACAGCAAGGGATCATTTCCAATAAAGACATCTTTTTTAAGGGAATAAAACCTTGTAATAGCTTCTTCCACTATGAGCGGGGCGAGAGTGTCAGACTCTTATTTGACTAAAAACCACCATTCCTTGTTGTGCTCGAGACCGAGGCTGACCAATAATGTGCTATTATAATTATGGAAGTATGCTACAGAAACCATTCACTACTAGGCAGCCAGTAAGCTTTATTTTTACTGTCTGTAGTAAAAAAAACATCGATTAGATGTTTCCAGCAGTCCTCCTGCTCCTGGTCCAACAGACTCATAAAGATGAACTTACTACCCATAATTCTCCACTGGCAACACAGAAACGCAATTAAGGCACGACATTTACTGGTATTAACATAAACCGCACTGCTCATTATCATTTTGTGTCCGGTAAGCGAGGCGTCAATTTGACAATACTCGGGAAATGTTGCCACATTTCATATTTCCCGAATAAAATGGAAAACAGGTCGTAATGGTAGTAATAAGATGGAGGGACATTATTTCCCGCCATTTGTTTTATATAGCTTTTATGTGGAGAAACTGTTTAAATAAGATTGAGTAATAATATTTCTACTGTAGATTGATTCCTGTCTATAAAACCTCTTTGGACGAAGAGGTAACAGCATGGACTTATGACCAGAAAATATTAATAAGCTTTTTCTAAACTTGATCTATTACTGCCATTGCCTAAACGATTAGCAATGACTGATATTAACGATCAAAATCACAATTTTAGTACAAAAACTCAAGGAAAAAAGTCTGGCTACGATCCCATTACCAATTAAATATCAAAACGTTACACAAAGTATTTCGAGTAGTCGCGAAGTGAGTAGGTACAGCAAGATTATGTTGAGAGGAGTGTTGACAACGAGCCAACTCATCAATATTCATTTGCAATTTGTAAATAGCAATTGGTGATGGGATAACGAGGGTTCTTTTGCAGTGTCACGGCTCGCAACAGGTGACAAACCCTCATTTTTCAAGCATCTCATCTTTATTGTACTCTTCCAACATCTAGTTCCATGTCCCTACTAACACTTTCGTGACATTTTTTGGGTATATCAATAGGTATTTCTTATGGTTTGAAATGTAAATATAAATATAGTTTGTTGCAAGGGTAGGTTTTTGAGTGACATCATTTATGGGTAAAAAATACTTGAATAATGTAAGTTTACTTTTGTGAAAGAAATGTTACATAATCGAAGTCACAGCTCTAATTGCAAGCGCAATGAGGCACCGCGACCTCGGCCCAGAGCAGGAGAAAGAACAGGGGGGTTTTTAGTCAGTAAGAGTCTGACATCCCTCCCGCCCGGCCCTGGGCGGGAGAAGTCATTTGATGATTTTCCCTACAAACAAAGCCCTAATTGCGAGGCTAAAATTAATAAAAAAAAATGTTTGATAAGTCCAAATTCATATTGCAAAACTCTGAATAGGAAGTTAAACGAACTCTCCAGTACATAACCATCAGCATTTAATCATGAAACATCACACAAAACATATACTACCAAAATTGTAATACTATGGTAACCACAGACCGCCAAAGTTTTCATCAATAGAGACTGTGAATACATGTGAATACATTACCCACAACTACAGTTCCCACTGTCCATTAAATACTCGCATTTTACACTATTAACTATACAAGAGAACCCTGCTATAATTATTTCCACTTACAATATGAATGGGATTTACATCAAAGCTTTGAATGTCCCTAAACAATGCTACAAGAGATTACCATTTAACCTGTTTTCCTCAATGCCAGGGAATTTAGTAAAGAGAGAACAATGACATCATTTGCACATGTGTCCCCTAACTGGAGAGAGGACCGAGCTAAATAGAATGAACTGTCCTACTGTAGTTTCTACTTACTTTGACATAGGACATTTTGGAATTGACATTTAGAATTTTGTTTAGTATACGGAAAGTTTAGGCACGTGTGTGCTCATAGCAATATATATGTAGATATAAGTACGAGGAATACAATTAAAAGATATTTTTTTTATTTCATAGTTCGGTAGACGAGCAGGCGGATAACCTAATGAAATCCAATCGGCGCCGCCTTTAGATACCCGCACCGCCAGAGGAGCTACGAGTTCATTGCCGGCCTTTTGGGGACTAAGAGACTTAAAGATTGAGGAAGGATGGGGAAAGATTAGGCCTTCAGTTTCTGACTTCTGAACTTCAGATTTACACGGTGAAACACAACGCTGTAATAAATGCAAAGCGGAATGTTGTAATCAAAACACATATATTTCATATCCATTACTCAAACTGTTATCACAACTATCAAATTTCGAAGCCAATTTTATTACCATTCATAAATCTGTAAAAGAAATGATTAAGATTCACATTTCAACAATTTCCCGTATCGTATTAAAAGAACATTCGATAAGTATCATTTATAAAGCATTTGTTCGTAGTTTTCCTGCCGTCCCATTCAATACTAGCGAGCGATGTACAGGATAATGTGAAGATCTTGAATAGAAGAAGGTAACAATAGCTGAATACGGGTATTGGTCTTTTGTGTAGCTATTAAACATGGGGGAATAGACTACAAAAAGACCTGTGTTAATGGACAATGGAAAATCATGCATAATTTCACTTGACTTGGCAATGGGGAACACGTTGATTACAAGAAAGAAACTGAATGAGGATTTTTCATTGTAATGTTTTCTAAACGCATCCACGTTGTAACAATGAAACAATGAATTTGTTTTTGCAAGTAGGTCATAAAACATCACTTTTACTCGTCAAAATTTAATATTATAATATCTTTATTTATAAAAAATTCGTGTCACATGTTTGTCCGCGAAGAACTCGTAAACTGCTAAACCGATTTTAAAATTGCAATCCGTGTGCATTTTGATCCATTTTGAAAGATATGATAGCTTACATCTTAATTTATAGTCACAATATTATTTTATTGCAAATTATTTGTCCATATTTAATATGACAAGATCCTTAGCTACAGCAACGCGTGGCTAGGTCTGCTAGTAGGTACTTATATATTTTTTATGAAACTAATTTTAAGCAATAATTTAATTAAAATGTTAAGCAGATTTGGTAATGATTATAAAACTTGATGTTTGTGTGGTGGTGGCCCGGAGGTTAAGGCCGTTTTCGCATGCACAAGGGTGCGGGTGCGATACCTGGCAAGTACCAATGTGACTTTTTCTGTGAGTTATTTGTACTTTCTATGATTATTATTTATACCACTGACATACTGTGAAGAAACTGGACTTAGAATTTCTAATTATAAGTTTGAAATCGCCAATCCACCTTGAGCGAGCGTGTTGATTAAACCTTCTCCGTGTTAGAAGAGACCTTTGCTCAGAAGTGGAACTTAGAGGCTGATGATGTGATAAAACTTGAAATAAGGTTCAAAATTGATGGATAGATGCAAAATAAATGGATAAACGTGAACGAATATGATGGTTTATGTAAACTGCTAAAAGTAAATATATTATTTTATCACACTGTTGATTGAGCTCTTACTAACTGCACTAAAAACATCAACACTACATTCCAAATATAGTTTTATCGTTATTTCATGCTTTTTCAGCGGATTTTTTTGCGCTTCACAATTTTTTCGTCATCCATATATTATTATTTGGAAATGCATTCATCCTAATTGGCCCGTGTTCGTTGAAAATAACAATTTTACACTACAAACTAGTTGTGTCGTGTCAATGTATTTTACTATAAATTATTATTTTATGTTCTACTAAAACTACTTACCCTACTAATATTATACTTAAATGTGAAAGAAACGGCTATATTATAAATTTGAAGTGAGAATGAATGGATGTATGAACGGGCGGTCCAATTTGGTTTTAATTTGGTATGCAGATAATGTGAAACCCTCAATTAACACATAGGATACTCTTTATCAACATACCACGCGAGTGAAGCCGCGGGCAGAAGCTAGTATTTCAATACACAGAAGGACTCACAATCGTAAATCGTATTAAAAATATATCAAAGAAAAAAGTTTTATACACCCTTGTCTTAAATTTCAATAAAAAATTTTGTTTATTAAACCTAGATTCCTTTAATAAATTATATTAGATTTAATAACCTTTAATTTGTTCTTCAAAATGTTTTTGTTAAACCTACATATGGTATTTCTTTGAAATAACTTTGTAGTTTACTGAAAATTTTCATAAAACGAGTTTAAAACTCATGATTTAAGTAGGAAATATTTTTTTTTCTTTGAGATACATTCTTGAAAAGGATATTTAAATGTTATAAAATAGAATGACAAGTACCTATTGAAATCAGATATATTAACACATAAAGTATAGTTCAGTAAATACAGTAAAAGTCTTAAAAGAGGCTGAATGTGTATGCACCCTCTTTTCAGAACGACATAAAAAAAACATTTTACCTAAAGAAAAATAAACAATTTACATACACGGCGGACACATAACAATTTGGTTAAATGAATATTCATCATTTCTATTATCTAAATTCTCCCTCATTATCTCGCTACATATAAATTTAAATTCTAGGGATACAGGAAATTTTGTAGGTACATTGCAAATATGATAATAACTGGCCTTTGTATATTTTAATACCCGCAAATGTAAATTATGTGGTCTAGTTTACAAGTTACTACATTTGATTACAAATATTGCTTTTGTTTAAAATTTGTAATTAAGTAGTCTTTGGGTCTTATGTATTTTTTATTTATTTGTGTTTTATCTTTCTTTGTAGTAGTCGTCAAAGTGTACCTACTTAGATTGTTTAAGCGCTAATGAACATAAGGTTTGACGCCCGACCAAAAAGAAATACTAATTAATCTCACTAAAATTGAGCAGACCCACAGCATTCAGAATTCATCAGCATTTTCATTTCCGAAACTGTAGAGCCGTACTAACGACCTTTCAACACGCACTTCTCAAATTTTTTACAGAAAAAAGTAGACATACCTTTTATATAATCTTCTCTTTTATTTCCCCCTCCTTCCTTTTCAAGTCCTGCAACAAAAATGAAAATTCATTTAAAATTAACTTCATTTTATATGAGGCTTCACGTTTTCCTTATTTGCCCCTTTGAGTGCGGTCGCTTGACCAATGAATCACTGAACTGGACATGCTACGGTTATAGTTAGTACAAGGGTTTGCCCATTGTAACGTAAAAGGTTTTATAGGTGTAACGTTAATTAGGTAATTAATATCAGGTAAACAATATTTTGGCTTGAATTGTTCACATTTGTAACGGACGATTAATTGAGTTATTGGTGCGTGTTCTTGGGAACAAAACCTAATATTGTACGAGCACTTTACGAAATTGGAAATGTCGCAGACCTAAGAAAATATTACTTAGTACTTGACTCCGGGGAAGGGAGACAGAAATCTAGATATTGCGTAAACCTTAATAATACCTATATCGTTTCCATACTTTTTGACTGCAAAATTTTATATACAATGGTAAGACACACAGAAAACCGCCGTGAAACAACCAAAGCGTTGTGTTTCGCTGCATAAGTGAGGATGCCGGAGACGCAATCCCTTTCCAATTCTTAAGTGTTTACAGAGAAAAGCTGAAAAATTTTATGCTTCGTAATATAGCAAACAGTTGTCGTAACACAGATGTCGTTTGAAACGGTACTAAGCACTTATGTTATTCCGCCCAGAACGGAGATTTGTCCTTCGAGAACTGAGAACAAAGTTTAAAATAAAACCAAGTAGTTTCTAGAAACATGAACGTGAAACACTGAAGATTGTATAACGCTAGTTGTGGGTCGTATCGTTACGTTTAAGTAGCAGATTGGGAACACGACTGATATAGAATAAATTTCATAACACGTATTATAATATGAAACAAAAAAATGGTATTCGATTATGATTCTTTAATTATTATTGGTATGTTGTATATTTCAATTTAAATGTGTGAATTTTAATTACATATTGATACCCTTGTTCATCGTATTATTATTTTTTTAAACGTTGCCCCTCACATTAGTATTTTCTCCTGTGTCGTGGGTGCGGTTACAAACATACAATTTCACATACACATGACACCCAGACCCGCAACAACAATTTGTGGATCACACAAAGAGTTGTTCCGTGCGGGAATCGAACCCGCGACACGCGGCACGGCTGCCAGTTGCCCAGCCACCGCACCAACCGTGCAATCAATTGTTGTTATATTGTTGTATGTTAAATTGTTGGTTTTATTGTTGTGTGTTTGTTTTATTAGTATCATTTATGTATTGTGTAACTTTCAAAAACAATGTTAATATGAAAATGGATAAATAACATAATAATTTTACTCAAATTTCACACTTGGCCGCCCCATACCTGGATTTCTTTTGTGTAATTTGTGCATTCACAGACATACAATTTTAATAATAAGTGCCTCACACCTGCAACCAGAACAACAGTTTGTAGCTCACACCAAGAATTGTTCTGTGTAGGACACACACTATTATCATTTATAAACAGTTTTCGTTAAGATGGAATAGAATTTGTAACCTACAAAACATGTCCTAATAAATAGGAAAAGTACCGAAAACACTGATTCAGTTCAAAATCTCGTTTACCACCAGAAATCGAAACGCCAACAATTTAATTTAAGCTTTCACTAAGAAAAACCGACGTTCATTGAAAGGGACCGTTCAATATTGTAACTCACCAACAAAGTCAGGATTATGTAAATGAAGTAATATTTACGTAAATAGGCACGCGAAAACATTACTGTTGAAATATTCGAATTCGAAGTAACGTGGAATGAAAAATCCGAAAAATGTGAGCTTCGCAGATTGCGAGTGCTACACGCCAGTAATTGGAGCCAGCATAGCATGCAAGTCATTACCAACACGTACCTCAAACAATAAACTTTTTAAATAGCCCATTACAGCTCTCATCCGAGCTTGCGTAATATGTTCTGAGTTTTTTAACATAGCAATTACCAGCTGAACGCGAGTTCATTATTATAAAGTCGATAATGACCTAAAGCTTAGGTGATTATGGACGGAAAAAACAGGACATTTTTACTTGACAATTTATTGTATTTTCAGTGTACAAAAACAAAATAATAAATCGGATTACTTTTAGTAATAACCACAAATAGAACTTTCAAAAATAAAAACCATTTTAAATTCAAGTCGCGTTCTGTTCAACCTTTCAATAGAAAACCTTGAACTCTCCTTTCTACCGTACTGTCGTTGCTCTGAATGTCATTAATATAATTCCAGTACTGATGGATTACCCAAATTATGAACACAATAAATCGCGTGAAAAAATGCCTGACTTGGAACGTATATTGGTCTATGAAATAATGGCCTTTATATTTCTACCATCGTCTTTGAGTTATGGCATGTTTTACTTTTTAGTTAAAAATGGGCAGGCATTTGGCTGCTGTCACGCTTGGTTACTCTTGGATTTATGTATGTATATGTCTACAATATAGCACGCCTATCCATAACCAATATATTTATTTACTCGGCCCTCGATGATACCCAGGTTAAGAAAGGAATTCCACTCTTTCTTTTATGTGATAGGACGGCAAACTAGCAGACGGATTACCGCATGAGTTTTGGGATTTAGGGATTGAGGAAAAAGAAGGATTGGGACTCAGGTAAACTAACACACGGCGAAACACAACGCTGTAGTTGCGTCCCGCCGGTTTTCTCTAAATGGAATCTCTTTCGAGCCGAAGCATGGCTCTCCCACACTTCTTAGCGTTTCTGATAATAAAACTGTTTCGATAATAACCTTTATAATTTTGCATGTCTGTAGTTATTTTATAACATCAAGTGTATAATCTGAAGGAACTTGAAATAGTTATACAACTATTATAAACCTAACAAGACCAAGGCTATTATTATCATTAGCCCACATTTACAGATCCCCACGGCACTAAATGGCTACATGGCTCAGTTAGCGCGCGAAGAGTCAAATTGACACCACCACTAACGTTTTACGATGTTACGGATGGAGCTACACGACCGACAATTACAGTTAACTTTAATATACCCAGTTTTAGTTCATTAACTGAAAGATAACCCGCACACTGGTATTCTAAAAGGTAACTAAAATTTGTATTAAATGTCATACTCATAATAAATTGGGAAATAATAGTATACATACATTGATATTAATATTTTGATTGCACGGTTGGCTCAGTGGCTGGGCAACTGTACAACTAACTTTCACATAGCATAACTACGCGGGTATTAACGTGAAAAGTATTTAAGTGAGTCATGAAGATTTACCGGCCGAATGCAGGGAGGTGTGACATCGCACCCACAGTCTGCTTGCAACCACGACCTATGCAACAAGGTCGAAACGTCTAGCCTTACTTTTCACGTTAACACCCGAGGGATTATATTATGTTAACTGTAAACTAATCAATTTACAAATTGTTGTTCCTAGTCTGAGTGTCATGTGTATGTGAAATTGTATGTTTGTAAATGCATCTTACGACACAGGAAAACATACTAGCGCGGTGAAACATTCAATTTACAATAATATGATATTTTTTATTTCCAGACTGAGATTAACTTTGCAAGTGGTTGCCAATGTGACTGACGGGAAAGGGCTTACGGGTTTTTTTTTCTAATAAGTTGGCAAACGAGCACACGGATTACCTGTCGGTAAGCAATTAGGGCTGCCCATGGACACCCACAACACGAGAGTTACGAGTGCATTGCTAGCTTTCTCGCATCACCAGAGGAGTTTTGAATGCGTTACTAGCTTTTTAAAAATTAAGGTTCCGGAAATGTATAGTATTGAGGAGCGTTGAGGGAGAGGAAGATTTGGGCCGGTAACCTCGCTTACCCAGTGAAACACAACGCTGTGTTGTTTCACGCCGGGTTTGATTTAAGTCGGGCATAATACTACCGTTTCTTTTTCGGGTTTTAGAAAATAACTCAGTGATACCTTAGATTCTGGAATTGTTATTGTCTTCTTACCATAGGACAAACATATGGATACATGGAATTTATATAACACAGGCTGTACACGTATAAAATCTTTAATTTGAAAGAAAGATTAATTGAAATAAGCGATTTTACTTAGCCAAATAACAAAAAAAATAATGAATCAATTAATACTGTGATATGAAGTAAATAAATTACAAGCAGTACCTCAGGGCACGATCTTGGTGCCAACGGCCGATTCTAATTAGCACCCCGAAATTATGTTCTCAGCCGTAAATTTAAATAAATTTCGAAACTTAAATGGTGAATTAAGTTATGCTATACTCGTCCTACGCTTTTCCTATATTTATTTACTTCGCTCTTTTAACTTATTAAAATCAATAAACTTATTTGCTTATTCTATATTTGTTCAAAATAACGCGTTATGTTATTTATAAATCTCTCTATACTGTCTATAAATATTTGGTTTTGTTAGATCATTTATGCTTTTAATGTGCCCTTATACGAACCTATCTTCCTAGGAATACGAATTAAAATTAGTATCGATAGAAAACATATTATATATTCTATGTTTAATCTTAACACGAGTTAAGTAAGTAACTTGAAAAATTTGGAAAAAATAAGCGCAAATTATTTTAAAAAAACGTTTTAATACAGTCTTGATAATACTAAACGAAAATTAAAACATGTTATTTATTGACTTGTTCTATCGAATATTCCAGAGATACAAAAGTTTTTGACATTCGATAATCTATATTCGAACCGTAAAGTTAGTGAAATAAACTTGGGAGTGTTCGGTAGGGAATTGGAAACCCTTCCAACTTAGATTTTACTTTTAATGACGTAGGGAATAAGTTAGGCGAAGCCGTATTTGATTATAATTCCTAGTTGTTGCCATGTTTAATGTCGAAATAATATGAAGTTTTTTCGTTTATGATGCATTGTCAATCTATGACCTAAAAGAGAAAGATGAAAGTAGATGAAACGAAAGAGGTGGGTTTGGGTGAGCCATTTTGCTCTTCATTGGAACATCAAAAAGGGAGACAAGCATATCGTCATTTTTAATTTAAACAAAGACAATAAATATATTGATGAGGACAATAACTAAATTGCTGAAAAGGGTATGAAAATACAATCAATATGAACAATTGTCAATAGCAAAAGGCCAACGGTAAATGGCGAAGTACCCAAAAATGTCTACATTATAAGCAGTATTGTGAAAAACGAATTTCAAACACAATAGAAACATGCGTAACATGAGACAGGGTCTTAAATTGTGAACAGAGGGCTTTAAGTGGGATACAAAGGTACTTGGACAGTTGCGAAGTGCCTCAAGCCAGGACTTCACGAGAAATTGTTCGTTTAATACAACTTTGAAGGCACAAATGTAATTTCACACAAAAGTTTTCATCCCTTCGGCGAGGATAGATATTCAAAATTAATTGGATATTGTGTTTCGTGTGGTAACAAATTGCGTTGGTATTTCTTGCTGATGTATTCCCTACTGACGAAAAATTAATTTCCATCTCGCGTGGATTTGATTTTCTGCCATCTTTTTGTAGCAATTTATCAATGAAGTAAAGAATCGTTACATTTTGTACCAAGTACGTAACTTGATCCACCATCAACCGCCTACAAATATTTTTCACTGTATAATAGAGACGAGGCAATCCAATAAGAAAAACACAACGAAAAATACCTTAAACACGAAATGAAGCACCACAATAAACGAAACCACATTGGACCTACATCACACACACACACGCCCCAATTATACTTTTTCACGTCACTACAAATGTTTATCTGCGGACCTTTATTGAAAAAGGGCGCTGTCGTGAATAAATTTCATCGCGATCGTTCAATTCCTACCCTCTGCCCAATTGATTCGAAATTTCGTACACCCTGTATTTTAGTACGACAAGATTGAAAGTACTTTCCGTTATGCATACAAAAAGGTTCTCTCGTCAGCCAATCACGGGGCTGTTCGTTCATTAAAGTACTTTGTTATGGACTAATTGAATCCAGATTAACGATGCCGATGAATTGGTATGGTCTATTTGTATTGAGTTGCCTTTCAATGGTTGAAATACACCGTTGTATATTGAATAATGAGGCCATTGATCTTTTTTTAATAGTGAATATCGTGAGACATGCTAAATTTATTGAAAAAAAGGACTTTATCACGTGGATTAGCTGTACTCTGCACGTCGATTCTATAAAATTTGTTTGATTTTGAATCTTGTTCGAGTGCGAAGTGAGTGTCGAAGTGACGGGGTAATTAAATTTTAGAATGCCACTTTTAACATCATCTCATACTTTATCTATCAAAATGTTGCTGTCAATTTAGTTGAACTCGCAAGTGTAGCGCTAGTGTACTACCACTCACAGCGGATGCAGATTCGAAGTTTAGAATGAAGTCTTACAGAATCACACCCCTGCTCATGAAGTATGAGTCCCATTTTGACTTGAAACTATAAGGTCTTTTCTCAGTTCACTTGAGTAATCCATAATTCATTGAATTGATGGTTTAATTTTCTTCAAAAAATAGGTACATACTTCAAAACTAAATACATAGCCCTAGTCCAAAACTGCTTACACACTTCAACTGTAAAATAATTGAGCCTTTAGTAGAGTAATACATAAAACTATTGACCGTTGAGTACACAAATGACATTCTACGAACAAAAGGTTTTATCTCAAAAGCTGGATGAGTCTATGCTACAGTTTTATAATTGATACGCACAAAACAAAGAAAAGTCAATAATTTGTCTACTTAACGATAAATATGAGAGTATAATGTAGGTACCTACTTAATAAAACATTAATTTGTTAAACCACGCACGGCCGGATAAAAACAACAAATATATAAACAAGTGGGTTCCCAAATGAATATAAGTGCTTAACTCGAAACCGTAACACAAAGACTGCATAATCAAGTGAACCTGACCAATTTAACATTTATTTCACAATTATTCCAACGGGAAAATAATATCGTTGAAACCGATGCTGATTACACACGGGATAACCGGATACGTGGACCGAATACGTGTGGAAGTTTGAAATCTGATCAACTGTAAATCAAACAGGTTAAAGATAAATAAAATTTAAAATGTATACGATGAAAATAAGAGATTAAATTGCTTTTAGTTTTAAACGAGTGTTTTTTTCTTTATATCAAAGCTACAATAACACCTAGTATTTGTAGTGGTCTATGATCAGTAGTTGATATCTTGTATATGTTATAATGGATGAAGTGGATGATATCCTGAAAAGGTACGCAATAATGAACTTATTACTCTTAATCGACCCAGAGTGGAAAAATCAATAAATGAATCCCTTAAAAAAAAAAGATGTGATATGAGTACCCTTAATCGAAGCATTGATATGTTATGTTAATCAAAAGTTTCTGTCATAGAAGTCTATAAAGGTATTATAATGCCTTACTTTTGCAGTGTGGTAATAATTTCTTCTATGTGGGCTTTTACTTTTAACATAATAATTATTTTAAACTGATTAAAGCAACACATATATAATGACAGTTATAATAAAGAAAAATAAACCAGAATCTACTTATATGACCATAATACTGACTCATTCGAGACTTAAATATGTCAAATGAAACTCGAATAACAGTAAAATGGTACAGCCAATAAAGTCACGTCCAAATCCTAACTTCGCTAAGCTCTTAAAACAAATTCAAAGCTTAGCACCCATATTTTCCAGTAAGTGTCTCCTAACGGCCTTAAATCTAGGAAGAGGAGTGCAAACTAAGCACTACTTGGACATTGATCACGCAAAAATTGGCACAGATCCAACGTTCCTTGAACCGAAGAATTAGGTGCACTTGTGTCGATTTCACTATGGGATTTGTTCTTCTGTTAAACTTAGAAGTATTATTGTAATAAATGCATATTAATAATTATACTCTGTGTTCAGAAATACAAAAATACAACTTACATAGTGATTTTCTGATTCATATTTAAATGATCCATATAATGATACAGATTGTTCAAAATTTATTTTAAATGATTTTTCAATATTCAATAGAGGACGAAAACAGTTTTTGTATAATATAATATATATAAAATCCTAGAACAAGAATTTTTGTACATCTTATCTCAACCATGCCTCATTGGCCTGGAGCAGGAAAAGGGGTTTTTGGTCAGTCTGACACTAGAATAGCGCAAAGCTATAAGTAGATATTAAGCTTAATATTTTTTACACCAATTCGATAGAATGTGTGAGATTACATTTAACATAAAATACCTTTATACATATGTACTACGGCCTATCAAATATTTTTTTCTGTATTTCTTCCTTTCACCCTACATAGGGCGAGAAAAGTAATTAATGAATTTCTTCGCTCAAAAAAATTTTAAGCATTGTTGTTTCTACTCTAATTTACTATTTAATACATGTATGGACGTATTATTACTTTCTATAGATGCAGTTACTGACACATTTTATGTCCTTATTCCTAACATGCTAACCGTACTGGTTCGTATGTTAGGAATAGGTCTAGATAAGCTATATATATCTACACCCATTCAACGTAATGAGCTAAACTAATTACATGAAGCTGCCGATTCAATAAATGCCAATTAAGGATCGTTCAGGCTTTCAGCCGAAACTGTGCGGTTCTGACCTCGACCTGTTTGGAAGCGAGATAAAAAATAATGTTCCTAAATGTATAGGTAAGAACTAAGTGCAAATATTTACTTTCGCATTTATAATATTAGTTTGGATAATACTGTAATAAATAATTCAAAAAATGATAGAAATAACATACAACTTTCATAAAATCCTTGTGACATAAAAATAATTAAAAGACCAGGTCAAGTGTTGCTCTTCAACGGTTCAGAATACTTGGAAACGTCTGAATCACTCATTGTGTTGTTTTTCCTTCCTTCCTTCCGTGATTCCCTTTACTTTGAATCTTTCTTTGCTTTTTTCATTCCAATGATTTTACTTTTACACAAAAAATAAAACGATAACCTCTTTTAAAAATACTTTGAATATACCTATTAATATACGTATTATACGTACCTATACATCTTATATATAAAAATGGATCGAAAAATGTGTTGGTAAGCGCATAACTCAACAACTCCTGGACCAATTTCGCTAATTCTTTTTTGTTGTGTTTGTTATTGTCAGGAGAAGGTTCTTATCAAAGAAAATATTAGAATAGTAGAGGGGAAGATTAGGAAAAATTACCCTTTGATAGCGAGATAATTGGACCCGTGCGAAGCGGGGCGGGCCACTAGTTTGTTGATAAATAAATTCACATGGTGGAATGCATTTATATTGAGTATTGAGTAGATTGTAAATGATAATATGCAAGATTCCATCAATTTCAATAACTATTAGCTGTAAAGTACCCATTTATTGTAAAGAAGAATATAAAATGACCTTGCAACTGAAATAGGAGTAACTTCTTCAAAATTTGGTTTCCTGCCAAAAAATCTCGGGATTCAAGCTCTCACTTACTATCAGAGTAATTAGATTAAAGCTAGTAAAGAACGGGAAAAGAGCTGTACAGCTCTTTGGTACTGTTTGGTATTAACAAATTAATCGAATAATGATTTGTTCGAATATTCATACAATTTAGTAACTTCACAACATAATATAAAACAAGGTCGTTTTCACGGTCCCTGTATCCCTAAGTATGCTTAAATCTTTATAACTATGTAAAAGATTCTGATGCGGAATTTTAATAGGTAGAGCGATTGAAAAAGAAATTTTGTATTTATAATCGATAAAAATATAAACTTTCTTCTTTAATCGCTCTATCTAGGCGGGTCGCTAGTAATCTATATAGTTTCTTAATCATAAGCATATTTGATACAAGTAAAAAATAATTAGAAACACTATCATCCAACCTTCGCTTACAAAAACACATTTCGATACCACAATTTTATATATCGCGACCCGACCAACTAAAGCAAAAAATATTCGTTCCGTCTCTCTTCAACTAAATAAAAATGTCGGCCAAGCGTGATATTGCAGCGGAACCGAGATTATTCTCCGCGGAAACTTGTAGCGTATTCAGATGTTTAAAGAGTAATAGATTATTAAAGTACGACGAGCGATTCTAAATAGATATTCTAGAAAAGTGATTTCGAACAAGGAAAGGTCATTATCATCATCATCGTCATCGTCATTAGCCTGTAAGTGCCCACTGCTGAGCAAAGGCCTCTTCTTACAAGGAGAAGGTTTTAACATTAACTACCAGGCTTGCCAACTTATAATTATAATTATAAGGTTTCCTCGCTATGTTTACCTTTTCCGTATGCCAGTGGTGTATAAATAATCATATAATGTACATATAACTCGAAAATAGTGACATTGGTACTTGCCAGGGTTCGAATGCAAACCCTCATTCATATGAAGCGGGTGCCTTAATCTCCGGGCCACCAAGACAAGGTAACGTAATAATATCTAAACTGACTATGACTATTTTCGTAAAACATTCCAAAATACAATATTACATTATTAACTATTGGGGTCTGAAGAACATCTGCTTGTATAGCTAAACTTTTAAAAAGCGATCCCTAACAAACAGAAAAAGTAAACAACAAGGAACATTAATAGATAAGCAAATAAGCGAAATGTAAAACATTAACAGAGTTATTGGAAAATGTATCAGTATTAAGTAAATCATGACAACGGGAGCATGGAACAATGTTTGCCCTAGTGATTGGTTTTCGCGATAAATCCACAGCGTAACAACTTGTTCACTCCGGACGATCAAGTTAGCTGTTGTTTGTTGTGGAGATAAAACACTGGGATAGACAAACAATACTGTTGCGTTCATGCCACACTCCTGGCCTATTCGACTGATGAAAGCAGCTTATGATGGCCTCTCATAAGCCTAGAGCAAGAATTATGTTGGAACTGAGACATAGCGGTCGCTTCGCACGTCCTTTGTCAGTATAATTTAATGTTGGGTATCCTTTGTTCATTGAAACATTTCTAAGGATACAAATACATACATGTAAACCTACATAGAATAATATATAACTTACTTAAGGATATACATTATATTTAAAGTGGGTTTCCATCAAAAGGGATAAGATTAAACGATGTCAAGTTGGGAGAGAAATAGTATTTGTATTCTATTGTAGGTAACTGGTTTCCGAATCACTGGCTTTACGAAATCCGTTTTAGTGGGAACAGCCCTTAAGTTTCGTGAACCAACTACACTAAGTACTAAATTGACAAAAGTTTTGTCGAACACCTGCTCAGATTAGCAATGACCGAAATAAAGTAAATTAGGACTAACTGGGAAATCGGAGAACTCAAAATAATAGAATCAATGTAACAAATACATTCTTCTTTAATAAATCTTTTACAAAAGAGAATAATTCTAGCATAACAAAATATTTTAACTTTAATGTGTTTTTATATTCGATTCGATTATACGACTCGAAAAGACAATTTGAACAATATAAACCATTATTCAACTTTTGAATCCTTAAAAGCTGCTCTTAAAGTCACATAGAGTCGGTATTCCCCTAACACCCTTCATAGTTTTCCGTCGGAAACACTTAGCGAGTCGTTTCAAGGCCCGTGTCACCTGTACCCGGTTATTTTCACCGGTTTCCTTCCCCGAGCGTGTTTTTCTTGAGTTTACGAAATCCTTGGAGGTGTGCGCCAACTCTAGCCAATTTCGTAGCAATCGATACTCGATATCTCGTTCAAAATCGACAGATAAACTGTTTCCGATTTATGTTCCGATTTATTTGTGAGATATCTGACTACGATTTTATTTTTTGTTACTCATCTAGTTACTTGACATAGTATTGGAGTAACGAAGTCTCTTAAGTTTATTAAATGTAGGTACAACTGGTTTATATTCTTAGTAATTCAATTTGAACAGCAAAAATATAAATTTAAGTTCAAAGAAAGATCCGGAATGAATTTTGAAATACTCCACGTAATACCATGTTTTTAAATTCAGCCTTGAATGGTCATGTTTTAAACAAAAATGAACAAGCAGATGTCCAGCCGTTCACACCTCACTAAAAATGGAATATGTAGCAGGAAAAACAGATTTGCATAAAACAATAAAACGCGAGTTGACCGAACCTTTTTATATTCACAGCTGTAACGAGAAAGACGCCTTTTACATCCAATTTATGTTCTTTTATTTCATGAGATAAAATGCGCCGTTGTGCTGTTGAATTTTTCAAGCCAACACCAACGATCAAAATTTAAAGCTTACCGCGACTTAATTACTTGCCTTACCTACAAATATATTTTAATCTTGTAATTTATTGTAAATTGTTTTTTTTTTTTCGTGCTAAAAAATCCTGTTTGATGTTATCGCAACCGTTAATTTCGGTGAATTATTACGGCATTCTCTTTTATAAAGAAAGAAGAAATTTGGTTGGAAAAGCAATTTAAAATTAGGCGTTTAGATAAGCAAACGAAATTCCAGTAAATATAATTAAATTCAAAAATGTATTAAATATAATTAACACGTTAGATAAACAAACAGAAGTGATTTGTATAATACGTGAATAGATCTATGTTTGCATAAAGCGGGGACGCAGGGAGCCCAATTACTCGACGTTGTAACCTACTTTCACGCAACGGGTAAAGACTGCTTATTACCGTCATGTCGTTAGTCTGCCTTTAAAAAAGAAAAACTTAAAACATTTCCACTTTTTTTGCTGAAGAAAACATCTAAAGTGGCCCTGTACAGGCCGAGTAACTTTTTAAATATTCCAGCATTTGTAAGAACGAACTAGATAATTAATTGTGGAAAGGTAAGATCTTTCTTTTCTCACATAAAACCAACAAATGGTTGTACGTTCTGAGAGAATGAGAAAAATACTCTATTCTCTAGAGTCATTCAATTATGCAAAGAGCTATGCTGTAGGAAAAGATGTTCAGAGATTTAATGAATTACTTTATAATGAGATTTGTTCCTGAAATATTGTACGGTGGATCAGATTAACTAGAGGGGTTTGTTTAGTGCTTATTCAACTTGCTACTTGATATCGTTATGCAAGAGTCAAACTACGGCCGAGCTTCGTAAATTCCGATAGCGAATGACACTCGGGGCAAAAAGCGACACAAGTAGTCTGAAACTACACGGCGACTCTTATCTCTGCTACCTGTTTTAAGTAGATTCAAGCGATTCTAAGCGCAACTGACAGTTTGTTGTATCATTTAAAGTAACAATTTCTATTATAAGTATTGCTCGCTGTTCCAAATATTTATCGATTGTGTGTGATCTATGACCATCTAAAATAGAATGTTACCCAAATTCAACAAACTTAATACATTCAAATGGAGCATTAATTTTCAAAACTTGCTTTCAGTTTGAAATATGACTTATCCCCAAAAGACAATGAGCTGTCTGTAATGCGAAGTAATAAACAAACTAGTAAACGAAAAACGTGACGAGAAAACTTAAAAATTGAAGTAAAACCTTATTTTTGTAATTTACCTTGGTAATCTTTGGCCGCACAAACACGTCCGCTCGACGCGAAGATGGAAGCTAGACTGAATCTCAAGTGGTGTCGCAACGGGTGAATCTCTGACTACCCACAATTGACGCGTTTGCTGCAGCTATATTTTCAGTGAATGCCGTCACGGAATGGTATGTTCATGTGGGCATGTGAAAGGCTTTCACAAGTGGCCGGAACCATTTTATTAACAGCCAATAACCCGTAACGTGTCTTGGCTACACACACCAATGCCGTTGATGGAAATTGAACAGCTTTTTATCCAGGAAATGCTATTTTAGTTCCCGATCCATTATAGATACTCGTTGCTTTTGATAATAATGCTATGTCGTACCGTAACTGTTTCCCACGTGTTCTAAAGCTACCGGTAAGCGATTAAATGTCAGGGTATCACGAATATTCGGTCATACGATGACATCGTGCATAACGCACAACATACCTAAATCTAAAGCCATTAACGACACGCAATTCAATAATTTATTAAGAAACAGATAACATAAATAATTGTAATGTTACAATTAATGGAAGTGTAATGATCTCCATTTTTTTTAATTATGCAGTAAACCGACTACCCGGTTAACGTGGTGGCTGGGACACCGGTTCGCACGAAACAGCTCTTTGTGTGATTCACATATTGTCGTTCCGGGTCTGGGTTAGTTTTTAAATTCACCAACGGTATGGGAGAAAAGGCCAAAGTGTGGCAACGTTTTTTTTTTAAACACATACCTATAAGGTCGAATTCGGAAACCTGCTTCTTTTGAAAGACGGTTAAAAAATTGAAATAAAATACTTTCTAGGAAAAGTAAACAAGGTTTTTTTTAAAAAAAAACGTTGCTCCACATTAGGATTTTCTCCTGTGTCGTGGGTGCATTTACAAACATACAATTTCACATGCACATCACACCCAGACCCGGAACAACAATCTGTGGATCACACAAAAAGTTGTTCCGTGCGGGAATCGAACCCGCGACACGTTGCGCGGCAGCCAGTTGCCCAGCCACCGCGCCAACCGTGCAGTCAAAAGACAAGACTATTCCATATATTACGTAAAATTGTGCGGACCCAATATATATAAAGGCAATATTTTGTGATATTAGTCTGTCCCTGAAGCTGTATGGGCCGGGTTTAATCTTCAGTACATCACCTGGTCTCCCCAGAGCTCTTCATGATGGATGGGTAACACCTATCACGGGATTTAACTTTGTTATTGCTATTCACAGTAACATTGCTAGCTAAAATACTGACAGTAGGCTAACATTTGTTTAAGATTAATATTTTAGACTGTTTATTTAGACCTGGCATTTCTTTCGCTGTTAAGGATTTTCTACCTTAGTATTTTTCTTTTGAAAAAGCGGAGGCTGAATCACTGTTGTATAAAACCAAAGGCGTTTTGAAGAGGAAGGTTCATATATACTATAACATCTATTAGGTAAACAGTGGAGCAACAAAGTATCATCGCTGCACATGACAAAAGCCTAGGGTCGGTCACAGTTGTAAGCATAAATTAATCATTTAGAATTTCGATTTCATAACCCACTAACTTTCATAGATTGTAACCAAATATCCAGAATATCAATATCTTTACTGAAATCAGTTACAAAATACCGAATTCGCACAAACGGCAACATAAGTATTATGTGCCACTAGTGTCACAACCATACATCAACGCGTGTACCTAAACATAATTCACATCTTGCGACAAGAAGATAAAATATTGAACAACGTACGCACATAACAACAATGTAATTTATTATACCAGGAGCTTCGTCCCTGGCTCTTTTAATACCAAAAATATCGCTCGATACGTCACAAACGATAATATTAATGCGATGAATGAATAATCAAGTATTGAAAGTACGCGTTTGTGCTGTGTCACTCTCAATAATACAGGTTTTTTACAGAAATATTTAACGCTTTTTCGTAAAATATTATTCTTTTCTACAAGCTTTGTGGGATCTTTATTATTGTGTTTTAAGACTATACTTAAAAAAAATGTGAAAGGGAATCAATACAGCTCTGTTTCGATTCAGTGGTTTGGAAACGAAATTTGTCTAAACTAAGGAGAAACTGACTGAAGAATTGGAATTAATTTGTATGTGTACAATTTTAGAAACATTTTTTTATCTTAGATTTGAATAGCTAAAATATGGATGACTTATCACACACATCTTTTAGTGCCCACTGCTGAGCAAAAGCCTCTTCCCATACCGAGAAGGTTTGAGCATTAATCACCATGCTTGCTCATGGCGGATTGGCGATTTCAAACTTTTAACTAGAAATTTTAAGTTTAGATTTCCCCACGATGATTTCCTTCACTGTATGCACTGCATGGTCTCTAAATAATCTTAGATAGTACATTGTAACTCGGAAAAATCACATTGACACTTTCGGAGAAGTGGAAGCACTTATGCATAATATAACAACTTAATTTTTGACGTGTCATAGTACATGTCAAAAGCACAGATTTAAAATAAATGAGCGTGCATCAGTGCATCTATATTTTGGCCACGTAGAACAACATCAGTGGAGTAGAAAACAAAGCACTTTTGACCAAAAAGGACAAAAACAGATGGAAATGAGAAAATGTTTTCTCGTCTGAAATGTTCAGAGAACAAAATAAAGTTGAAATAGCAAGCCAGAGGAAGCCGGAACGATTCGTAAGGATTACCGTTCGTTAGCCGTGGCAGTGCCGTGCAGTCGTGAATCACTGTCCGATTATTGTACTGCAGAACTGACACGGCGGCGCCACCATCGATCTTGTTTAGCTAATTTTATTTTTAATCTCTTGCTGGATTCTAGAACACCTGGTCTGTCATAAATCTTGGAGATTTGTATAGTTCTAGGTGCTTGTAAGATATGTAAAGATAGGTGCTTGTAAGATATGTAGTTTTATATGTAAAGGCTTAGTTGTACCTAATAAGTTTTCTGTTATTATAGTGTTACGAAAGTTTAAGGAACTATTTATGATTTCAGATATAAAGTTATTGAACATTTTGTAGTAGTTTGTAAAATAATTATATTTTACAAACAACACGTAAAGATTAAGGAAAATTCATTTTTAATAACTTAATTTTATTTTTTCATAAGTCTTTCTATAGAATCGCGTGTGTAGAAGCTCAAACGATAAAAAACCTAAACCGTCAAATTTATTCTTTTTTCTGACATCTCGACCAAAAAGTTTTTTATAAGCCATTAATTTTGCGAGTGAAACACGTTCTGAATTTAAAAACGTTCTTCAAACCGTTTCTGACGGAATGTCTCTTCTAACTGTGAACCCAGTGGAAATGTCTTTGGTATATGAAGGATTGATAGCGTGAGTACTCAAAAAAGAACATTTTGACTTGAGAATAAAGTACAAATTGGGACATCCGTATTTTTCTTGTAAATGTTGGAATAAACAAAGAGTTTCATGGGTTTTTGACGACAATGTCTACTAGAGTCTGTATTGCATTGTTCTTGAACAAGTGATGTAGCCCGGAAACCCTTCAATTTGCTCATGAAACAAGATCTTTTCTTGATCTTTCCTTTGCCTGTACTGAATACACGCTGAATTATTTCGATATTTTAGAGGATTTACGCGTATAAAGTTGCAGTAAAACTTCAATTTCTAAGATATACCTAAAAACCTGTTTCTTTTAGCGAATAATTTCCTAAGGATTGTGCCTAAGATGATTTTGTAACGTCACAGCAACCCATCCAGGCTTAGCACGGTGCATTGCAGACACAAAATTTCTTCACTACTTGGTTTATAAACCTTCCTCTTTAATCACCCTATCTATTAAAAGAAACCGCAAGATTTGTTGCGTAGTTTTGAAGCTGAAAGCATATACAGGGATATAGGGACAAAGAATGCGACTTTGTTTTATACTATGTAGTGATAATTTTCCAAGGATGGAAAGGTACGATGGTTATAGTTTTACATTAAGAAACTTACAAAAGTTATTAGTTAATTCGTTGAAAGTAAATGATAGAATTATCTTTGCATTGTAAGTAAACAAACTATGAATAGTATAACACATTGAATACATTGAATGTAACATTAAAGAAAAATATTCTACAAGTTTCACTACTTACAAGATGGAACTCAATAAATTTGTCAGTTACAATCTTCGTGACGAAGTCGGACACCCACGTTCGGTAGTTGGGTAGATGAAGACCCTATTTACAAGGGTGTGAGCACATCAATCAGTGTAGCGGCGGAGATTACAGGCGGTAGGCACACTGCCGCTGGGAATCCGATGATCAATCACTCTTCACTCCATCCTACGATCTGGATAACACACGGACACGTGTTGCGTACTCTGAACACTGACTTTACATGGAAAATTCAGTAAAATAAAACAACATTTGACATTGTGACGTGTAAAGTTTGAATAGTCAAAGCTCACAGACAACCGGAGAAAACAAAAATACAGTTTTGTTTTTCGCCCAATCCTTCAACTTTCCCAATTCCTAATCCCCAAAAGGTTGGTCTATGAGCGGCACTGATTAATAAGCATCAGGTAATCCGTATACTCGTAGGCCATCATATCACATCAAAACTAATTCTAATGTATGTATAGGGTTGTCAATAGACAAAATTTTTAATATGATATTTACTCATCACTAGGATTGGCATCTCAAGAAGTTAAAAATGAAATAAATAAGGTAGTAAGTTAGTTTCGTTTTAAATTATAGCAAACTTATTATATCTTAAAAGAAAACATTTTTTTCTATATAACATTCAGAGATTCCTGTCACATTCAATTGTTTCAAAAATGAATCGAAGAAGAACTCGTTCCAAATACAATTCCATAAAGATGTCGTACCTACTTTCGAAAACTTTGTAAACAAACGTGGATAGAGAAAATATTAAATCTGTTATCCCGCGGGGGACAGTCGAGATCGTTTTCTTGCTTGACATAAAAACGAGAAGAGGATCTCAGCGTTTTGTTAAGGACCTTGAAAAATAAGTAGATGAGACGTTGTTCAACAATAATGAAGGGTGATAGCTTTCAACCTTCGCCTCGCGTGCTGACCTGATTCTAATCACCTTTTGAGGGTGCTGGACCCATTATTACTTAATCTTCTGATCATTTGAACTGATTATGGTGTTTGCGAACCGTCTGACCTTGCTATGATAGCTATTTAAGCCTGCCCATTGGGTCTGCCGTGATATTAACTTATTGATGAAATTTTGTTGTTGCATAACAGACTTTTTGCTTTAGTAAATAAAGTTCATTATTTTAGAACAGATAAACTCTTTGTATTACTTTATTATACTAATTTTTAGTATTTTTTCTAAAAAGCGGACCCAGTTTCAAACTTATTCCGTTAACTACCGATAATTTTCGTTAAATTTCACCCATGACACATTAAAAGTTTACCAAATTTGACACTGAAAACATAACAAAAATAGTGTAAAATTCAATTCAATGAAGGTAAGTTTCATTTTTATCTAGACCCGTGATATGTCCTAGAAGAAAGAAAAATTAAACACCATTTCCAGACCCTCGTAAATGATGGCGGATGAATGTAATGGAAAGAGCGGGAACACCTAACACCTAAAAACGAGAAGCTGTATCTCGTAATTTTTTCCTTATGGAACGACCCATTTATTTAGGGAAGAGTTATATAAATGGAACACAATTTAAATAAATGGTTTGCGATTTATCTAATTGTTCCCTTTGGCTCCCGAAATTTTGCGATATTATAAATCCAAAATGACCCTCCGGAATTTTAATGGGGGTTCCAAAACTCGTGATACACTTTTCATTGCATGTTATTGTCACGGAACTGCTGTAATATAAAGTGGCATGTTACATTCTCACTGACCCGTGGCCTGTAGGAGTTTTAATGGTGATTAGAAAGTTGGCACATTATTTCTATTTCGATGGCATCTTCCTGAATAAAATAATTTCAAAACAAATACAAGCTCAATAATGATTTTATAAAATTGGAATAGAGGCCAAAAAAGGAATATAATATGAGGGATATCGTTGTAAGTGTGTATTGTTCTTATGAGAATAAATTCTTAAAACTGATAAGATATTTATAACGTGTTGCCTCGTGTAGTGGTGTCTTAAAAATAATTAGACAAAGTTCCACACTTAAAAAAAACGCCGTTGTTGTTAATATTCATGACTGCATCTCAGAATTTATATCTAAATTCTATTGAAATTTATTACCGTACTGAAAATTTCAAATTAAAACTGTAACACCTGTAGCTGACGGGAACTTTCGAAGTAGGTATTATTTGCGGAGTTCCTAACTCATTACCTAGTGCTGACGTAATGACGTCACAAGTTCGCCATACTAACGTAAACTACCACCAGATTATAAGTAAAACATTGTCTAACATCAACTAAAGAAGTTTTACTTCTTAAAATAAATTCGCTCTTAACTGGAAAATTTTCCGGGACTCCCACTAGTAAGAAGGAACAAAATTTTATGTGAACTTCACAACTGGACCGTGGAATGAGAGTGGCTCCTGGTACTGCTTGCAATTCTTCCGCTTTATGTTTACAACTTGTCTTTGTTTTATACCAACGACATTAGGGACTTTGAGTTGCGGAAAATTGATGAAACATTGTATTCTATATGATGATCTTCTTTTTTCAACGCATCGTTTTTTTTTTCATGTGTACTTAATGAGAGAGAATCAAGTTTGACCTGGACCTGACCTGACCATGGACTGTCTTGACCGAAGTGATACCACGGCCTCACAGGATAGTGGCGTGAATCAAAATTTGCATTGTGTTCCGCCATGCGAGTAAAGTACTCCCGTCCCGAAATCCCTAACTCACTAATAACCCTCCTTTTACTTTGCCGTAGTCGGCTAAAAAAAGGTCGGCAACTTACTTTTATTTTTTTATATTGATTTATTTTTCTGTTAGAGCTTATAATCTGTGGTACCAATTGCGTACCATCAAATGACACGTCTGCTTGTTTTTCAAACTATCCCAAAAAATCCTCTTTTGGTTTTTAAGTTTAGTGTCCATGTGTGACCACTGATAAAACCAAAAGAGTAAATAATTTATTTGTTCGCAATGCTACTTTAAAAATGTTAATAGTTAATGCAATTTATAAGCCATTTACCTCATCTGGCTCAGTAAACTAAATTCGTTCCCATAAAACGATATTCATGTTTTGCTTGGATACAAAATTTGCTGTTCTATTTCCAACACTCCGCATGTGTTGGGGCTTCGAACACTATCTTGGTTTAAATAGATTGCTAGTCAATAATGTAGTTGGAAGTGAAACTGTTGGAAGTTACCTTAGGTAACAAAATAAAGCCAATTGCAAGCACTATGTATGTTCTAAGCCAAAGATATATGTCTTGAATAGACGAACTATATCTATTCACAAAGTTATCACGGTTCGGAAATAGATGTTTACCTATCAATTTGTTAAAGGTGCATTCTATTCATATGAAAACTAAAAGGTTTTCTCACAACATTTACTCTGCTAGCATTTAGAATTGCTATCTACCGGTTATCGGTTCTCAGATCCTCAGGTTGGAACAGTCAACTCCTAAAATTTGAGAATTTTTTTTGATTAATTTCCACGCTTTTGCAAATCACAGATTACAATGTCAAGTTAAGTAAGAAAATTACGAACGTATCGTGACTATTGAATAATTAATTTAAAAAATATCAATTTGTTGTTAGCGTACTAAGCCTTGTTTAATCAAAAGAGCCATTTGATCAGCCGCGGTTGCAGGTCAATTTCAATAAAATATACACTCAGTAAGAGTCTGAAACTACAGAAGACATGATAATAAATTTAAGCAATTTTCCCTTCACAAAAAAAAACCCTAAAGGTTATTTATACGATAAAAATATAAAAAATTTACTCGTGTAACTTACCTAAATATTTAATAAACTATAACATTATCAAATGTTTTATATTTCAGTTTCTCATTTTCAAACCTTTGGATATTTTTAGGTAAAAAGCACTTTATCTTCTTATATCTAACTTAAATACTTGCCGAAGGTTTTACGTAGAGCTTAAGTTATTCCATGACCTTAATCCAAGTTTTATTGTATAGGTTTGATCCAATCTAAGTTGGTTCCCACCTTTTGCTAAAAGTACTGTATTTTCTCCTGTGCCGTGGGTGCATAAGGAGACCCAATCCTTCCCCTCCCCCAATCCCTCCTAAATCCCTAAATCTCCAAATCCCTAATCCCTAACAGGTCGGCAACGCACTCGTAACTCCTCCGTTGCGAGTGTCCATGGGCGGCGCTGATTGCTTACCATCAGGTAATCCGTATGCTCGTTTGCCGACCTATTAAATAAAAAAAATAATTTCCAAATATACAATTTCATATACACATCAAACCCAGACCCGGAACGACAATTTGTAAATCACACAAACAGTTGTTCCGTGCGGGAACCCGCGACAAGTTGCGCGCCAACCGTGCAGTCAATATATCCATTTTATATGAGAATCGTGTAAAACATTAAAAATTGCAAAGAAATGAGTACCGATTCCCAGTCAGATAAGGCATTATTAGTCATTCCTGCACGTCGATTCTATAAAATTCGTTTGATTTTGAATCGTGTTCGAGTACGAAGTGAGCGTCGAAGTGACGGGAAAATTAAATTTTAGAATGCCACTTTTAACGTCATCTCATACTTTATCTATCAAAACGTTGCTGTCAATTTAGTTCAACTCGCAAGTGTAGCGCTAGTGTACCAATACTCACAGCGGATTCAGATTCGAAGTTTAGAATGAAGTCTTACAGAATCACATCCCCGTATTTTATTACTTAGTTTAGCAAAGCCCACCATTTTTACCTATCATCTCATGATTCAGCCGGCGGATCGAAGCGCAATTGTGTACTGCAGTCGAGATTAGAACAGAAGAAGGAAAGGTCGATTTTAGTCAATAAGAGTCTGATTCTTGCTCCACCAACGGAGAGGAGATAAAGGATGAGCTACTACTTTAAAGAAAAGGCACTCATGGTAATGTTCATTATCTTTATTGTACCCTAGCTTCAGTAACATGTGTATATACTATGCATTTAAGTTTTTTTTTATGGTATATGTCGGCAAACGAGCAGACGGATTACCTGATGGTAAGCAATCGGCGCCGCTCATGGACACCCGCAACACCAAAGGAGTTACGAGTGCGTTGGATTGGGAAGGGATAAGGGAAGGGGAAGGATGGGCCTCCGGTAACCTCACTCACACGGCGAAACACAACGCTGTGGGTTGTTTCACACCGGTATTCTGTGAGGCCGTGGTATCACTCCGGTCGAGCCGACCCATTCGTGCCGAAGCTTGGCTCTCCCACACTTAAATGATTGTTTTTGATGATTGTTTACTTCCCCAATCAATTAATTATGTAGTTAAAACAAAGTATAGAAACAATAAACTATGAAACTGCTGTAGACCACGCAATGTCTTGAATAAGTGATTAACTTTTGAAAATGTGATAATTAAGCTATGGGAAACTTAGCACGGGACTTAAGTTACGCTACGTAATTATTGCAGCTAGTAATTACAGGTTTTTGGTTATTTAAGAACAAATTTCGTGTTAATAATTGTCGCCATTGTATTAAGAACTAATTTATATGAAAATATTTCTTGTAAATTTGAGCCTTATTACCGCAGTTAGTCTTTTAATGGTCACTTAAGTTAGTCCTTAGAAATCGGAACAAAATAAACTGCTAAGGGATAATTTAAGTAATAATTGAATGTTTCAGTACGGCAATTAGAATGAAATAACAAACCGTTTGATGGCCTCTTGTTATCCGTTAGTACTTTTCCGGAACATTGTCCAATGGGGACGCGATTTGAACGGTAACTACGTATTCTAAAAACCTAGAGAGCTTTTTTGTGAGAGGAAAATCATCAAATGACTTCTCTCTTCTCTCTTCAGGGAGAAGCGAGAGGGAGTGTCAGACACTTTGACTAAAAACTCCATGTTCCTTCTTCGCTCTAGACCGAGGCCGCGGTACCTTATTAGGCTTGCCCAGCAATCCTGGCTGTACAGTGTACAATCTGTACATTCGGGCTATGTTCTTGACGCTTATCACTAGCAGTCATACACATACATACAATCACGCCCTAAAATAAAAGTATATTATTTTACTAGTCCCAATATTGTCATGACGTGCATTTCAAATCACTAGAACAACGTCTCATAACAACACCACACAAACAAACGAAAAAATACTGTAATAAGCAAATTTTACGGCTGCTTATGTAACGGCACAGTTTTTTCATTTAGTAAATAAATGGGTACAAAGACATAATCCAGGGCGGGCGCGTCAAGAAACTCATAATGTGGGAAAACTAATACATTAGGCGGCGGTTACTGTTGAGACGTATAAAGAACATTGTACGTGGGTACTTAGCCTACGACGAAGTGCTTGGTAAAACGTTGTAGGAAAATAGGAAAGCCAAACCGCTTTTGTTGAGGAACTCAAAGAGTTTTGAGAATACATGCCTTTACATGGTCGCCTGTTTGAAGAGAGAAGAGTATGGCATTTTAAAATGAGGTTTTATATGTAAATAAAGGCTATGATAGACAATTTTTACGATTCGGAAATGATAGGTTATTGTATTACAATTAAAAAGACTACTTATTTATTACACTTATATATTTTTCTATTCTTAACAAAAACTGGGTATCGTAAGCAGACTGTTAACATTTTTGTTGCCTCAGATATTTAAAAAAAATTAACATATACAAATACTAAGAAATTTAAACCAATCATTCCTAAATTCCATTACAATACAATACAATAAAATTGTTCATACCTAACCATTAAAAGAATTAACAAGAACAAATACAAAATGTCCAAGCGGTTCAATTATGTTGATTTAATAAGGGAAAAGCGCTTTTCTTGGTATCCGTGTTGCAAAGAAGACACGTACATAGTAAAGCTTACACCACGCCACGGCAACTTTACGAGCGACTCATAAAATTGTGACAATCGTTATTGCTACACTTAGCTTGGTTAGACCTGCGATTTTTTGTCTACCTGCGATTTTTTGTCGCCCTGAATGAGGCAGAGAGAGTGTCAGACTCATACTGACTACAACCCACCTCGGTTCTACTCCTGATTTAGGCCAGGGCCGCGATTGCGACATTATTTGATTGCGATTGACTCGCAACCCTGACTGAAGGAGTTAGGGATTTTTGAATGGCCTTTTTGAGTTAAGGTGATTTAATAATGTTTTTTACCTAGAAATTTTTGGTGTTCCATTGAGGTCGAGAAAACTATGTCAAGTACTCTGTAACTACCCGTGAGTGCTTTCATCATCAGCCTATAAGAGCCCACTCCTGAGCAAAGGCCTCATCTCGCACGGAGAAAGTTTGACCATTAATCACCACGCTTGTTCACGGCGGATTGGCGATTTCTTGTAATTTGAAATTTATAAGTCCAGGTTTCTTCGCGTTGTTTTCCGTCACGTATTTCAGTGGTGTCTAAGTAATCATAGAAGGTCGTATAACTCAGAAAAAGTCAAATTGGTACTTGCCAGGTTTTGCACACACTCTCATGTATAGGAAGGGGGCGTTTCAACCACCGGGCGAGAATGTCTTGGCATCCGATAAATAATAAATAAAAAATACTATTATCAATTGTACCATACCCATACGAGTCATATTTGAATATTACACCCAAGAAATACGGTCTCAACAATTAACTCTGTACTCCATGATCAATGTAAGAACCTCACATAATAGGCACGTACTTACAACACCTCGAGTAGCCAAGAGAGACCGCAAATGCGAATCAATCGCTCGAATAATCCAATCGCAATTGTAATCTAGCGACGAGACGATACACACCAGGGTCTTGTCAGCTCTCTGTCTTATCTCTTAATCTTGGGATCATCGCAACCCGATTAGAACGCTTTTCCAAGACTTGTTAAATGAAGATATTGTAATACCTACTTATCTTGGTATTTTATTAAGTACTAGCTTTTACCCGCGACTCCGTTCGCGTGGAAAAATCCGCAATGGAAGTACCGCAGATTTTTGCTATAAAAACTATCCTATGTCCTTTTTGAGTTCAATATCGTCAAAATCATTAGAACCGAAATGTGGACGATGGTTTTAAAAAACCTAGTTTGGGAAATAAAGAGCCTTTATCTAGCAAGTTATGAGGTCACTATAACGCAAAAGTTTTTTTTATTATTTCATTGATGAAGATGTTTTAAATCAAACATACCTATTCTTAAAAATATGAATCAATCTATCAACAACTAGGTAAATAAATCTGCATTGAAATTGATTATTTGAAAAGCAATCGTAACGTAACCGCACACGACATAATCTCGATCAAGTCGCTCGTTTGCTTCAAACCTTAATCGTGTAATCAACGCAAGCAGACTGGAACAGTTTCCTGCGACTCATTAGACGCTAGAAGTGGTCTGAATTACCTATTACTTTTAACATGCGAGGAAATGCGCTCTTCAACGAGAACTTTGAGACGGCAGTAAAACCAGGAGGGGTAGTGTCTAATCCAGTTGTTGCTACGTTTTTATTTCATTGTTACCGACGGAGTTTTTATGTATTTTTCACGGATGTTGGGTACGAATTTCCTTTAAAGTTAACGTGTAAACGTGACTTTAATATTGTAGCTAGCTTAGTTTTAAGTAGTTTTGTATTTTAAAACTTATAATTCGTTGCTCTAATTACCTATTTTAAACATATACTCGTAATCATAATAGTTTTTATGTCAGTTTACTTCCGAAATGGATACCGAGTACCTAGTTTGTTCTAAAAACTCCAGTGCACTAACACAATTCTCCTCTAGCCTTTACAGGTCAATAGTCAAAGAGTTAAATAGACAGTACAGGGTTACTAATGCCAATTAACCTTTGAATGTCAACGCTATAAATGAAACAAAAATAAGAAAATGCTGTTAAAATTGCAGAGAAACTGAACCTTTGTGTCGCTTGCGAAAAAGGAAACTGCTTTAATAAAAAAAAATATAGAATAAAATACGTGTTCGATAAAAGTTTATTTCATCGAAACGAATACGAGACGCTGCTGTTACACACAACAAATTGCAACGAAGAATAGATGAAAGAAAAATTACAGTCGCGTCCAGGATAAAGCGTCCATCTCTAAAATATTTATGTTGCACACAATTCCAAATAACAAAGACAAAGTTGGCGCCGGCTGGGCATTCATCGAAGTCGACGGAGAAAAATTGTCAAGCACATGAGATTCGACGGGTGTGTGGCAACGAGTAAATTGAACGTCGACGGATGTGGGAGCAGCCCTGTATGCTTCGCTGACTGCACCTAGCGCCCACCACTAACAGGGCTGCCGTGCTCAAACACTATTTTTTCACATTTTGCGCAACAGTCAAATTGATTTTAACGTACAACGTCAAACACAGCATGTCTTTGACGATGAAAATGTACCCATAACAAACCATTAGTCTTCTAAAAATAAAAACGTCTATAGCTTCCGTAGCTTGACGCTTTCTACGACACTTCTCGACAATCTACACCCACTCACCGACGCATTTAACGACCCACTGCAAAATTCACACTGCACCGGTGCAAATTTGCGTCTAGTTTCGCTAAACGCCTTTCTCTAGAACGAATTTCGTTGGTAATGCAAATTGCTGCGGATTTCCTAAAGCTTTTATGACGACAGCAGCCATTGGAGCACTTTGCTATAGGGAACTCTAAACTTATATTAGTTTTAGTACACGTTCGTTGTTATCTACTGCTTTATGATAATAACTGGCTTTGTGTCACTGTTTACTAAAGATACTAGAGTAACTCTCAAACCAGAGCTTTGCCAGCAAGAGCTATGGAAATAAGGCTGACCTGGTGGGGCGTTGTTATTACAGCCTTTAGACGCATGCAAAATATATTGCGTGGAACTAGTTATGAATCAAGATAGGGTATACCTACCTATTTATCGAAATTAGCTCTTTTGCGTAACAAGATACGGAGCACGCGAGCATTCTTAACCAATGTGCCTGTATGGGCAAAATTCTGACAGTATAAGTAGTCCTGCAGTATAAGCTAAAGAAATTCAAGCATTGTATTTGATGGCCCTCTTTAGTTTACGCCTACATCTTCGGGTAAAGGTTATACATGACATACCTAACCCTGCAGCAGTTTACTAAACGTTATCTAAAGTAACTCTGTCTGTCTTTTTTTCACACCTAAACTACTGAACCGGTTTCTGTGAAATTTGGTACAGACATAGTTTGGAACTTGAGAAAGGATATAGGATAGTTTTAATTCCAAAAATCTGCAAGAAGTCACTATTCCACGCGAACGGAGTCTCGGGCAAAAGCTAGTATTATATACCACAGAAAAAAATGCATGCCTAACACTATCGTTTATACCTATCTTCGATAGTTCTTAAGAAGAAGCATTACTTCTAGTATGAAACAACAGAAACTACCTAGCCCGTGCTAAATTAGTATCCAAGTTCAGCTCACTTTACTTTCACGAACTTAACAAATAGGTACAATTCCCAAAACATCAAAACTCGGCGCTAAAGAAATAAACCAACACAAAATGGCGGACGGGATGAGAGATTGTTTTCAGTTCCGCGCCAGCGTTTGTTGCACGGAGAATAAAATAATGAGGCCATTTCCTGCTGCCTTTTGATGCGCCCTGCAAAAGGTTACTAACAGCATTTTTAAATTGAGCCTCAATTAGGATAAACCTCTGTTGGGGCCTGGATTCTCCACGTTTAGTTACTCGAGGCGCCCAGATGGATTTAAAAGCATCTGTATTCTGCAAGTTTGAAGCGCTCTGTTAACTCAAGTTTGCTAAGCCTTCAGCGTACAAGCTTTATCTTTTTCTATCTATAGCTTAGCTTCTTAGTTTGAGACCAATTTAATTATTTACCTAACTAAATACTTTTTATGTATAAAACTTAAATTATGAAAACTAGGTACTTGGATTTCACTACGAATTTGTGATAATTATTAGATACTTATTCCATTGACCAACCTAGTTACCTAAATATGATTTTGCACAAAAGTTAATAATCAATTTACAATCAATTACTTACTGTTTGATAAAATAAGTAAGTAACAATCATTTAAATATTACATATCTGTACATAACACAGACCAGTCAGTCAATCAATAGTTACTTCAACACTAGACTCTAAATCTTCAATCAACCAAGCTAAAATAAACGCCCACACACACTAATTCGATTTAGTGTTTCAGTGTGAGCGAGGAGGGTTTGCAGACGAAACCGAGAATAAATACATAGTGGGAACGTGGGACGGGGAAGCGGCAGGTAACCGTTCCGATGTCGCGTCCGTTCACCGGGGAAACTAATTAGCATCGACCCTAGCAATTAACTCTATAGCGTTTCCGTGGGGTCCCGGGAACACCAGTCCCCCAGACTCGATTGGGGCGGAATAAATACAGACACACGAATACCCTGGTTGCCTTTGGCGACACTATCCGCTGACTCCAGTGAGGTAATTGAAATGTAAATTTTCTAGTATTCACTTCAATAGTCCTAGGTAGTTTATTCAGCCTTACCTTTGTTACAAAGATTAGGGTTTACACTTTATAGATTTCTATCTTTAAAACTACGCAACAGATTCTGATAATAAATAAAATGCACGCCGCGCACGCTGCTCATGAGGAAGAACCCCTCTGTGGTTCGAAACTAGTAGAGCTTTTCTCAATATTATACACGTGAGTAACCCGCGATTTTTAGTGAATTTAGTTACTAACGATAGTTATAATAAAGATTCTCATATATATTTTTATCTATATGTATCAATTGAATAGTGGAGAAATCAGAAGTATCAGTAGTGCACGCGTGTAAAACCGGGGCGGGTCTATTATTAAATATAAAAATGATTTATCGTAATTAACTTTACGTGTCGGTTTTAACTTTTTTTACTATGCAGGATACATTAGTTCAGAACAAAAGAACCTAAAACGCGTCGTAACGTAAAAGATCGCGTTCAAAGTAAACCCGGTAGTCATGACTTGCACGATTGTTATAATTATTGTCAACTCGTCTACCGACTTAATTATGACAAATGTAGAATCTGTACGCAAAAACTTTTGTCATAAATTGTTACTTTAGCCATTTTCCTTTGCGATTCAGGCACAGGTTCTCGTTCTAAAACTTTGCAACGAAAATTATACAATAAATTAAAGTTTAAAACTTTGTGTAAACGTGGGCCTATTTCAGAAAATCGTGTCTTATTCTTCTTCGTCTTTATTTGGCTCATCTTACGTAGAATTTGATACATTTTTTATTCTTTATATCACTTTCAGACATACATATACATATTTCAATGGAATGGTAAATGAAATTACTTCTGACTTTTAGTGTTCCGGAAATTTCATTGTAAGTAATATCATTGAATTATTATAACATGCATCTACTTAAGTCTATAAATCTATCTCTATCGAAAAATAAACCATAAAACCACATTACTTGAATTGAAAATCCCAATATGGTCAGAAGCTCCATGCAGGATCACTACTAAAATATTCAACCCTCCACAAACTGTGTGATTACCTCCGATCACATTTTTACTTTGTAAAGGTAACCCTTTCGACCTAATTCTTGATCACTTAGCGACCCGCGCCCTCTGGTGGCGGCCGATAAAACCATCCCATAATTAACCTGGACCTCACTATGACCTTGGTAAAAGGTGTTTATCAATTCGCATACTATTTGGAGCAACTCCAATCGATTTTGTGATAGCCTGAGTTAAATTCTTCATTTGGAGTACAGAAATACCAAATAATCTGTTGTCTGAGTTCATAGTCAAAATAGTTTTTTATTGGTTGTAGTTAAAAATGTGCCTATGTCGGGTAGACCCTTTTCAAGATTTGGACTATCACATACCAATTTTTTACCACTGCTTACCCACCCATTTGTGCCGAAGCATAGCTCTTTCACACTTGAAAATATTAAAAAGTTGGTACAATATCTGTAAGGGTTGGCATCTTCGTAAAATACTTAATTCTATGGTAAATAATATCCCACTATGTACGAGTATCATCAATACATAGTATAAAACAGTCTCTCTGACCCTTTATCCCTAAGTAAGCTTAAATCTTTAAATCTACGAATGATTGAATTGGAATGTTACACATATGAATAATAACTTCTATTAATATTGGAGAAATTTAGTACCAGAACAAGCATTATGTTTGAGCCTAGCCGGGGCGGGTCGCTAGTACAATAACAAAATGTAAGAATAAAAGAGTGGCATTGAGCGCCATATTGTACGTTTACATTCATTACACAATAAGTAAATTACAAATAAATAATAATTGTAATATTTCTTTGTCAAGCCATGACAAATTAGTGAAGATCGATAAGAGGCTTCGTGATATGCGTGCTACACACCATCATTTTAATATAATTACTTCTTGTCAAATAATACGGCCAAGTTATTCATGAGCATTAACATAATTACTAGAATAACTGAACGATTTTCAACGTGCCTTGGAAACCTTGGATTTATAGAAGTCTACGTCAAAGTTCTAGAAAAAACCTAGTAAGTACGTTATACGTACCTGCTAGGTTTTTTCTAGAACTTTATAAACCTTAACTTTCTTTCTTTTTTATTGATATAATAGCAAAGATGAAGAATATCTGTAGTATAAAAGGCTTATAATAGACTAAAAGCTATATTAATAGGTATACATATAATTCCACTTATACTAAATACTTTAGCGGGGGTGGAATGTATCTTCTTTTAGGGCTTAATTTACTATTCTGTAAATCTTTTTTGCATTCTCTGATAACAGGAATTACCCGAAGCTTTATGGTATAATAAAACGGAAAAATATTAAATTATATTTAATCAATATCAATTTGTGATTAAAAAAAACAAAATTGCGATGACATTTAAATAAATTCATACCTGTATAATCTTTAAGCTTCGCCATTAATTTAGAAAATAAAATGTCAAGCATAGCCGATAAAAGCATTATTAATAAATTGGAAAACATTGCTATTTTTTTCCTTAAATAATTTATCACTATAATTATATTTCCTAAAATAAAAGCAACTAAGAATAATCCTAACAACATTTAAAGTTACATAAAAATGAATCGTATTCGAACATTTTCCAAACAAAGCTTGTATCGGTAATAAAAACCATTACCACAAAACGTTATGACAGGCATGCGTCCAATACAGACATTTATATTTGCCACAAGCTATTCGGAATATTCCAATTCCTGTTATTGTTTGAAATGTTCATACAAAAATCTAATAAAAATAGAATCACTATACATGTACCGAAATGATGTCACGTTTTTAAATAGAAGTTTATATTTCGCGTGGGAGAGCCATGCTTAGGCACGAATAGGTCGACTCGACCGGAGTGACACCATAGCCTTACAGAAAACTGGCGTGAAACAACCACAGGGTTGTGTTTCATCGTGTGATTGACGTTACCGGAGACCCAATCCTTCTCCTTCCCCAATCCCAAAATCTCCATTCCCCTAATCCCTAACCGGTCCGTTGTATCGGGTGTCAATGGGCGTCACTGATTGCTTACTCGTACCATCAGATAATCCGACAGCTCGTTTGCTGTAATACCACATAAAAAAATAGTGTCATGTACTACAAATTTATTACCCAATTCCCAGAAGCTTCTTTGCGCAAACGAACCACGGATAATTAGATGGTAAGCCAGCGACGCTGCCCATGGACACCGCCTACACAAGCAAATTTACAAGTGACTGGCTGGACTCTAGCTGAGTCCTTTTCGTGGTAGAAGGACCTTGCTCACACGGAACATGGTCCTTGCTTGGAGCTTGGGCCTTGGTTACCTCACGTCAGATTTCTGTGAGGCAGTGATATCACTCCGGTCATGCCGACACATACATGCAAGAGCATAGGTCCCTCACACTTCATTTAGTTATGTTAGGCGCCTCATGGATTGTGTCAGACCCCATGTTTTTGATGTGTTTTTAAACAAAGGTGTGTGTAATATCCTCCTAACATTAGAAACGCAAAAGTTTGCAAGCATGGATGGACGGATGGTTGGATGTTTGTTTTTCTTTAATCTTAAAGCTACTGAATAGGTTTGAATGAAATTTGATTGAAAGGTACATAGTCTAGAAAAACACATTGGGTTTTTAATCCTGAAACGATGTTGGGGAAAGCTGCTGGCAGAAACGGAAGTTTTGTTATTTCGTAAATTGTACCTTTTTGTATCTACCTGAATAAATAGTTGGAATTATGAAACATATCTATGCCATCAAAAGTAATATCTAACTGTCTGATCTTGTGTGTAAAAACATTTTACTTCGAATAGTGCAATTTTTCCTATTTTATAAAATTACCTAACATCAAGAGGAGTAACGAGTGCCTTGCCGACCTTTTGGGGATTAGGAATTTGGAAATGGGGAGAGATTGGGGGAAGGGAAGGATTATTGGGCCTCCTGTAACCTCACTCACACGGCGAAACCCAACGGTGTTGTTGTTTCACGCCGGTTTTCTGTGAGGCCGTGGTATCACTCCGGTCGAGCCGACCTATTTATACCGAAGCCTGGCTCTCCCAGTTTTATTCATTTCTATAACGTAAAAATGAACAAACAGCAGTTTGTTTTTAAATAAACAACAACACACGCAGATAACAAATAGAAAAAACGGATAGAAATGCTAGATAGGAATGCGAATTGATATGAATTTTCTATTTGTTTTGTTCAACATTTTTGATTCAACGACAAATTCCGATGGTTGTCTGAAATATGCAAACTTGTAAAATTGAATAGCTCTAAAACTGGACAAATAATAGTTTTTACTAGGAAGCAACGAGTTCCGTACATCGACAAAATATCTAAGCACCACTACATGTTACATTTTTCTGATATAGGAATTTTTAATTTCTTTTTTTTATTATTATAACTAGCGACCCGCCACCCTCCTATTTATTTATTTCTCCACTATTTAGTGGATGTTATTATATATACCTACGTATAAAACTTTATCTTTCTGTAAAACAACCGAATCATTAAAAATTATCAGAAAATCCTTTGCGTAGTTTTAAAAATTTAAGCATACATAGGGATATAGGGACAGAGGCAGCGATTTTGTTTTATACTATGCAGTAATGTGCGCAAAATACTCTCTAATACGTAAGAACTGCTTCACAAAAGACATTCGGTGACAGACACACATAGGTTGGCAGGTTCTATAAACATGTCTTCAGAACTGAACCCCAGAAATAGAAATAAAGTCTTTGTAGAAACGAAAAGTCTGAATGTATGCATTCATATGTCCTTTGAGTATGCAGTTCTCAATTCTCGTACTAGGAATAGTAAAACTTGTGAATTTTATTTTGACAAAGTCACTCCTATTTACGTATGGAACATTCTGTTTGTACCTATGCTCATACTGGCAGATACACAACAGTGTATGTATAATATTATGTATAAATAAAACCGTTTAAAAATAAGCTTTTCCATATATCACCTTTTTTATAGTAAATTAATTCAAGGCCAGATCCCAGTTTTCAACGAAATCAGTGCAGCCGTTTTTGCTTAAAGAATAACAAACACACATTCAGACTAATTTTCACATTTAAGTATAATATTAGTAGGAAGTAGAATTAGCCATATTATACATAATTTTATCAGAAACTTTATGAAGGCGATGACGTTTATGCTTATGATTGGAATAATACTTTGTTCACATTTATTTCAAAGCTCCTCTGAATTCACTATTTTAGTTATTACAAGTTTATTCTCTTTTAAAATTTGAGTCTTATTACATTTAAGTATATCTATACTAATACTATAAAGAGGTAAAAGTAAGTTTATGTTTATATGTAGGGGGTAATCTTTGAAACCGCTGATCGGATTGCCAAAATTCTTTCACTGATAGATACACTACACAATATTCTACTACAATATTCCTGAGTGCTATAGGCTAACTAAATGAAGTCGGTTAAAAACTAAAATGTCACGCTACGATCAAATGGAGCTAAACAGCCGTGGAAACCGGGCGAGAGTAGCTAGTCATGTATATGTATATAAAAGAAAGTCGTACGTATAACTCAAGAACGGCTGAACCGATTTGGCTGAAAATTCGTAGGCAGGTAGCTAAGAACTGGGAGAAGGACAGGATAGAGTAGGTAGTGTAGCATAGGTAGTGTAGGTTAGGTAGAGTAAGGTTGGTAGAGTAGGGTTGGTAGAGTAGGGTAGGTAGAGTAGGGTAGGTAGAGTAGGGAAGGTAGAGTACGTTAGGTAGAGTAGGTTAAGTAGAGTAGGGTAGGTAGAGTAGGGTAGGTAGAGTAGGGTAGGTAGAGTAGGGTAGGTAGAGTAGAATAGGTAGAGTAGAATAGGTAGAGTAGGGTAGGTAGTCAAGTGACGGGAGCGACACAGCAGGTAAGAGCTAGTACTATATAAAGAAAAACAAACACATACATGAGGAGACAAAGGAAACATTAACCACAGAACAGTTACCAAACAGAGCACAATAATATCATTCTGCCAATTTACATTACATTATCTGTGTCAATAATTGGTTTCATTAATCGATTCCGTTTGACATTTGCTCCCTTTCTCACCACACACACGATTGTGGCCCGGAGCGTGTCAACACTCTGACATAGGTGACAACTAGGTAAGACAAGCTATGTAATACAATAGGAATCGTATTATAGGATTATATAACGTATTCACTGTTCATAAAGTTAATATTTGAACATTGATTACCAATGTATAATGTTGTAATAATGTTTGTCGACTGCGTCTCACGTTGTCTACCTACGGAACTCATTATGCGGTAATTTCAATATTAGTTGATTTAAAGCTGAATTACTCGATACCATTTTCTTAAAGAAACGCCTACCCTAATACTCAATAAATTTAAGGCCCGTTTACATTATGCCATACGTATTGTTTACACCATGCAAGTCAATAATTGCTTTAATAAATTGTATTCCACAGGCAAGAACATTGCATCGTGTAAATGGGGCTTTAAACCCGATGTACAGATGTGTCTTTTTGAAGGGAGGCAATCATCCAATGACTTTACACACCCTCTGAGTAGGGAGAAAGAGTGTAAGTATGAAACTTTTACTGACTAAAAACCAATTCGGTGATGAACGTCATCGTGCTTTGCCCACAACCACGATTTACAAATTGTCTCACCTTATGGTTTCTTTTAATCAAGATGACGTTTTTAATACCAGTCTTTTAAAACAATTCATCAAAATGTACATGTACTTACGCTACAGCCCATACAAAAATGATACAAATAGGAAAACTAAACAACACAAGTGTGTGTTGTGTGTTGTGTGTTGTGTGAATAGAACAAATAACAATATTATGTATGAAACAACAAAACTAGTTCAAATCTAAAACAAAACATTGTTCTAGTTCCGTAATGACATTTGGGGTCCACTCGCTTCGTCCATCGTCTACGTCATGGATATCAGTTTTAATAAGCTACACGACCCCAAGCCACGCTTTTATAGTATCCTTCCTTTATCATTAGGTTGATAATATCACAACAGAAAAGACCTTTCAAATAATGTTCTGTACCAACGAAACACAAAATTTAATTAAATTGGCAACAACACAGTGCGAATCTGTGACAGAGTTAAATTAATATTCAAAGTATTCTGACGTCCATTTCGTTCCGTCGGTCGGCCAGCGTTCTACGCAACAAATTAAATATTTATCGAACTTGTTAACGAACAACGTGGATACTAACCGTGACAACGTTTCAGGAATCAAAGCTAGCTCCACTGAAAGTCCATTCGGATTATGATTGCGTACTCAAATATTATAGGGACATAAATATCAGTTACACTGAACATTTATGTGTCGTAAATCGTAACGATAGATACTTTCCACATTATAGACAGTACATGCATAAATACTTTATCATAAAATCTTCTTACATTCGATCTCATCATCATCATCATCATCAGCCTATAAGTGCCCACTGCTGAGCAAAGGCCTCTTCTCATACGGAGAAGGTTAGAGCATTGATCACCACGCTTGCTCAATGCGGGTTGGCGATTTCAAACTTATAATTAGAAATTATAAGTCCAGGTTTCCACACGATGTTTACCTTCGCCGTATGTCAGTGGTCTCTAAATAATCATAGAAAGTACATATAACTCGGAAAAAGTCACATTGGTACTTGCCAGGTTTCGAACCTACACCCTCATGCATGAGAAGCGGGCACCTTAACCTCCGGGCCACCACGACATTTCATCTAAATATCACTATTCTTATCGTGTACTAGCAGACGGCCCTTGCTTCGCACGGGTATCCGACTATCATTGGTGTCAGTCATTTGTTTTGCAAACGCTCCGAAAGGGTTGTTAATACCCGCTATTTCCTTTTACTTTTCTAAAGTTTTCTTTCGTAAGAACCTACCCCTATTAATAACGAATCGAACAAAAAGAAGAATTTACAAAATTGGTCCAGGCGTTATTGAGTTATGCGCTTACCAACACATTTCGCGATCCATTTTTATATTATAGAGATAGATTATCAATATTTAATTTTTTTATGTGATAGGTCAGCAAAAGACCCTTGAAAAGAGACTGACCTCTAAGTTTGTTTCGGCATTTCTTCTCAGAGTAGGTAGTCAGATAGGAAATGCCGGCTTCATCTAGTTTTTTACATATAAATGGACGTGTAAAAGTGCCGTTTTGGCCTTATTGCAAAAATAAATTAAAACAAAGAAAAGTGCATATGTACCTGATGGTAAACCGCCTATTGTTTATCACCTATAGTTTTAGTAACCTTTTATAGAGCATCAGATTTTTTTTTATAAATAACGTTTCATCTGCCCTGTGCAGCCTTTGAAGTAGGCTGTACTGTTTATATTGCTTACATATACATGTTATTTACTGTCGCTCGGTGGCTCTATATAAAACCTAAAAGCAAAATTAACTGGTTTATAAAACTCCAGCTGCACTGAGTAACAACTTCATATACCTAACTAAGAACTAAAATGTTTGTGAGTTTCATTAAATTAATGGCAAACTTTGTTAATTGAGATAGACTCGTATTAATTCGGTTGGTAAACGGTAGAGGGCGACATCGTTAAATGTTTAAGTTTCCTCTTCCGTAGTGGACAGCACTCAACCATGACGGTTTAATTGTCAACTCTATATGGACAAAGTTAAGGTTCTATATTGCTGTTGTTTTAATGCAGTTGGATCGGAACACTCGCCTAAGTAAGTTAGTTATTTGAACTTAGATACATATGAAACGTCGGGTGCACTCGGAAAATGGCAGCTTTTGAATTACAACGTAAGTTAAAAGGACTTTTTATGAGGATCGTCCCTTTCAATGTGATTGATACACTTTTAATAGGACTTTTTTAGTCTATGCCCGGCGTGAGGGGCAAAATTTTGCATTGCACATCACCATAATAATTATATAAGCTTGACAATAGTAGCGATCATTAGATCCCTACTATGAATAATAAAACGTGAGCTAATAACTGAAACGTAGTCTATAGATATTGTTATTTTGTACCTTCACTCTTTTCTGTGTACCATAGTATTGAATTGTATTTGTATTGTACTTAAGTACAGTTTTGCATACTGTAAATGGTTTTTATTTCGATACTTTAACAAGAAAACGCGACCTAAAATGTCAATTATCACCTTCATTTTAATCAACAATATACAGCAAAGTTTATTTAAAAATAAAAAAACGTATATTATTTAATTTAAATGCAACGACTGTTTTATCTCTTCGCTCTTTAATACAACACAAGCGTAGGGTTGTCACTTAATTGTCGACCACTGGCTGCAGTCCACTTGCCTCCAATATAAAGTTAGAATAAAGCTCGTAAATGTTAAATGAAGCAACTCGTTGGCTTTGCTCGACCTCCACTGTATTTCTACGAAGCTTAACCACGTGCTCTCGGGGAAGAAATGAAAATTTTATACATTTAAAACGTTATTAAAGCGTTATATTTTCCTTAATGAACTGCTATTGTTACACATCCCTAGCTTGCGCGTAGTTATAATTGTTGTGTAATTATTTGGTGTCGTAGGTAAATTTTGACACCACTTTGTGTGAACAAAAATTTACGAACTGTTTAATGTAGGTAGGTACTTTTCGTAACCTCACTCTCAACAATACAATCCACGATGCTCTCTACTCGGCGGCAGATAGAAATAAATGGCGGAGAGTAATACGCAGTACACTGCTTCCACGAGGTGGTCAAGACCCTCAGAACTGAGGAAACCGCCGCAAGGAGGACTATCCAAGATTGTTAATATTAAGGAAAATCTATAAATTAATATATCAATCAATTATAATCCACAATAAAATCAATGAAAATAATCATATACATAGAATATTTCATTATTTCCTCGAAATAACACCAGAACATCAATTATTGATCCTTCCTCAATCCCTTCTTAACATGTCAGGGGTCTTATTAGCTGCGTCACAGTGTGACAATGTACATAACGTGATTCATTTACGGTTTCATGAGCAACAGTCACCAATAACGTCCAGGTAATACATTAGACCAATTACTTCCCCTTATCTCCGCTTCACACAATTACGAACCAATCACGAAGCTCCTAGCTTAAGGGATTTCACGGTTGATTGGCGTAATCTGGGATGATTTCTAAGAATATCTAACTTGATAATCAATCTGTAATGGGGCTTCGTTTTTAGAAAAAAGGATTTGGCTTAAATACTTTTAGTATTTGGTTGGTTTTAGCAAAGAAAGATAGGAGTACAACAGTATTATAAATAAACAAGTTTATAGGGTCAATATGAAGAAATATTAAATAAATTTCACATAAAATATACCTCATTGCAAATCATGTTTTATTTTCGCCACTCGGTTCTATTTCCTCGCAATAAATCGGAAAAATGAAACCGAAAGAAATAAATTTTACCAACAAAAGATAGGAAAACGAATGGATATACCGTCAATCTTTTATGTACCGGATGCTTTGCATAATATTTCGGTATCAGCCTACTACTGAGAAATAGGTCGACCGTATTTCCAGCCATTTTCTCTGACATAAAACTTCGTTTGAAATTTTACTAAGCTTCGGTTTTATCTCAAAATAGATGACAGGAACAAAGAACTTAGAAATGAAATTTATTAATTAACACTTAACACTGAATTTTAAATGTTTGGAAATCTACTGTGGCGTACTTTAAGCTGTTCTTAGGTATTTATCTGGAGCAGAAGTCACAGGGTGGATTTTAGTCAGTAAGACATTGATAATCCCTATTGCCCAACCATGAGGAAGAGAAGATTTCCACTCCCTAAAAAGGTACCTATGAGTATAAGAATCAAGAAATATCGAGAGTTAAATATATGTTAATTAAGTTAGTTTCTAACTTATGTAGTGTTGATTAGCTCAATGAATCACGAGGAAATAAAAATTACAATTTATGATTTATAATACGTATCCGTAAAATAATAATAATATGTATGTATATTGTCTGTTTACCACCCTATTCTCATTGAAACTTATTTCATATTCAATAACTTCAAATTTTCCTTTTACCTTATGAAAACTGCATCACTTCTGAAAATCAAATATTACTTGAACCATAATGAACGTAACTTATGAATTTTTTACAAACCCCACAAGATGGATTTTTTTTAACCAAACTTTGTCCGCTGCTTACGTATTCACAAAGTTTATAGAAAACTTTTATTTTATGCAGTCATGTCCAATAATGTTCGCGTGTTTATTTTTTTAGCCACGATTCCTTCTTCCTTTTGCTTCTCAATCAGACAGTAGGTATTTATTTACGTAACTTATGACAAAATTGATGTCTATACTAATCTTAAAACGAAAGCTAATGTAAAATTTTACAAAATAAAAAAATATTTATTTTTCGAACTACCTCCATCATCTTCTTATATATAAAAATGGATCGCAAAATGTGTTGGTAAGCGCATAACTCAACAAACAACGCCTGGACCAATTTTGCTAATTCTTTTTTTGCTGGGTTTGTTATTGTTGGGAGAAGGTTCTTACAAGAGAAAACTTTAGAAAAGTAAAGAAGAATAGCGGTCATTAACAACCCTTTCGACGCTGCGGCCGTTCGCTTGCAAAACAAATAACTGACACCAGGGTAGTCGGTTACCCGTGCGAAGCAGGGGCGATCTGCTAGTACCGAATAAAAATTTTAGTTACCTACAACACAACTGACACATCGAATAGCTGTTTTAATTCAACAAAATCGGTGAACCTTACATAAAAATGCTTTTTCTATCTCTATTACAGAATTGGAAATAAAAATAAAGCTACATTGGCTTCCAATCGGCACAGTAGACGAATAATACTAACAGTATCGAACAAGATTACCTACAATATTACGATATTTCGAATATAGAACAAGTATTTTTACCTCATAAACATCTCTATGGAATATAGTTTTGTTGTGACTACATAGTCTTTAAGTAACCTCTTTTTTGTTATACAGAAAAACTTTGTTATGTCATAAATTGGCAAACGTACAAACGGATTACCTGATGGCAAGCAATCATTGCCATTCGTAATTTATACCAAAACATTTGTCATCTTCAAACAATAAACCACTGAAAGTATTAATTGTAACTGTATGAAAAATATAATATCATATTTTTTTTAATTTACACACTGACTAACGTGGGTATATTAAATTACGACGAATATATTCATCTAAAGTTTTGCCATTAATAACATATAGCCAATTACAATTACAAAAACAACTTATTTAGGAAATTACATTTATATTTAAGTAATTCCTATTACCGTAATGGTTTCAGATCGTAAGCAAATTGGAATAAATGGAAAGGAAAACTTTTAAAAAGAAAAATAACGAAATTAGCAGCCAGTTCCATTGAAACGTATTTCAGAAAGTTAATAATTCGTGAAGTTTTTTCAGAGGCCTGAACATCTCCGGCGGAAATGAATGTGAAACGGCTAAATGCTATAATCCACTTCAGGCCTGTTAAACACGAATGCGAGCTAGACCTTTTTGGAGCAATATTTAAACTTTTAAACAGAAATTAGATTTTTAATGTTGGTAGAACGGAATATACAGCAGTGTTGCCACGTTCAAAGTGCAAGCGTTTTCAAAAGGAGTTCCATTCCGAATTCAAGTAGTTATGTTACAATTTTGAATTTCGGTTTAAATATTTAAAGTTGGAATAGTGTTGCATAGTCGACAAAAGATTGCCTTTGCGATATGAATAACGGGTCGCCAGCACTAGCTTATTTAGGTAGTCTTTCGTACACGTTAAAATATTTAGAGTGACGCTTTCTATATTATTACAACACGAGGACAGCCTGGGAGCGAGGATTTTATCCCTAACTTAGATAAGTCTTATTGGATTTAGGAAAAAACTTGTTAACACGATCAAGTTTGGATCAATGCCCATTATAAGAATTAATATCATAGCTTACAATGTAACTACAAAAATATTTATTGACTTTTTTGTTTTAGTATTTCCTTATTTTTATTTTCTGGAGATTTTTAATACTTATCAGCAATACTAAGAGCCAAAGTTAAGAGCGAAGAGCCTGTAATTAAATCTACAATACATCAATAGCTTTAAAAAAGATCTTCCAACGATTTTGACATTTACTGCGTTGGTGGAGCGGCTGCAGTCTAACACTTTTTTTAATCAATCATATGCCGTATCCCTATGGAATAGAAGTTGAAATCGATAAAAGACACTGCTAAAAAGGTTTGTTTAAATATCGAATCTTAATGCGAAAAGAGTATGGCTACAAAAAGTATTTGAATAGACAGTCAATCGGGCTATGAGATAACTACACAATAAAAGTCGACTCCAATAATGGAACTTACATTGGGAATTGAGTACGAAATCAGAAAAGGTTACTAGGTATATGTGTCAGTCCATTTTTAGACTTAGTTTTGACTTCAGCTCTGTTACGACAAGGCCAGACAAAAGAATAAGCCTATATTTAAGATTCGTGTCTGTGTATCTTGATGTAACATAATATATTACATATTCTACTACATTGTTAACCTACAAATTATTTATAATTGTACTTATAGGACAAACACTACAAGGAATCTTTAAATTCAGTTTAAAAAAGAAATAATAATAATACAATAACATAAACGTTAACAAAAACAGAAAATATAATGTGTTAAAACCGTATTAACAATAAATAATGAAACAGGCAACAAGAGCTCATTATAAATTATTCACATTAAATTAATATTCGGATTAAATTTTTTACCCTGGTAACCGCAAAATTTATTATTGCTATTCATAACCTCGTAAATGTAGTTTCCATTGGTAGTAATAATTAAATTCGAAATGTTTTTGTCAATAATTTGGTGGGCAGTATTGATTAAATATACTTCGTTCAATTCGCTCCAATAAACCACAGACCCACACAATATTTGTTCGATAAACCATCCAATTGAACTAAATCTAAATGAACGAATGAATTTTGATAGTAAACGTTGCCATCCTCTTTTGAGGTTGTTTGTTTTTATGCTTTTTACACTACAGACCAAAAAAGGATTGTTGTGTTTTAATAAATTCTTACGGGCTACTTACTGGCCGCCACGACATTTTATTCTAACTTCGTGTATCTATATTTCTAATTATTTTGTTTATAACTAACTAATAACGTTCAGTAAAGTAGACGTACATACCTACTCTAATAACATAACACGCAAGAAACCTAATACCTTTCTTTAATTAAGAACATTTACGAGCAATAACCGTCATAATACCGTGCTTGTCCAATATGGCTACCACGGCGAATATAAAAAGGTATAATTGGGAAAGCAGATACCTTTCATATTCGGATCATTAGTCCGTCGCTATGCTTAATAGATCGTAAATGTTTTTGGACTGCCATAGACGTAGAATAATGATATTCGACCAGATAATTATATCACTACAGAGTATAAAACAAAGTGAATTTCTCTGTCCTTATATATAATGCTTAAATCTTTAAAACTACGCAAGAGATATTCGTGTGTCTTTCTTTTAGTAAACAAAGTGACGAAAAATAATGGTTTTATGTTTAGTAATATCCATTAAATAGTTGAGAAAAGTATCAGCATTGCATCTATGCAAAACCGGGGCCGGTCGCTGGTTCTAAATATTCTAAGTATAGTAACTTAGAAAAAAATATCTCGTTGAAAACGCATTTTCTTCAATTTATTTCTTGGGGTATATGTGGCATTCAACGTTTAACGATAATAAGAAAGATTCGACGGCTTCAGTTGCTTAATGGCGACTTCAAAAAGTCAAAAGGTTACAAAAGTAACCACATTTTTAAATGTCATCGACTTTTAGTTTATAAAAAATGTGTTCTCGCTTTAAGAATAAAAATAAGCGTAGAGCGATATTCGAAGTAGTCACTACCCTTGGCAAATTCCCGTCGGAGTTCGCGTCGCAGGAAACCAATGTGTCACATACAGAGGTAGTCGGGTGGGCGCCGGAAACTGTTTGAAACTTTCATAGCAGACCGCTTCCTAATGCCGACATTATTAACTGCTCATTCAATGAACTTCACAATTTCCGAACTATTCAAACGCCAAATAATAAAATTTCTCTTGTGAAAATTTTTGTAGGTAGTCAGGAAATTACGGAGACAAAGGAATTTGGAACTACCCACATTTAAACTTATTTACTTTGGTCGTAATTCGTAGTTTACTAATTAAAGTGTTTCTGTTACAGTGTAAATGTTTTATCTAATTATATACTTGATTCTCATACAATAAACTTGTTTTATTTTCAATCTGAACCAGCCGCAAATCAGTTAGCGAGGGGCGCCAAGCGACGCCGGTATTCTTTTAAAAAAATCATTCATCCGACTAACAGCTTTCTCTGTGTTTTTCTCAGAACACAAAGCAAAGCCGCCTGTAGAAACACATTATGCTTAAAATTTCTACTTTACACAACTTTGAACAACAAAAGAAATTTGTACTCACGTAAAAATTCCGGGTGGCCAAAATGGCGCGAGGTTCTTCAGTCCCTTTTATGTGAGGGAACGGGTAGTCGTGCAACAGGCAGGCTCGTCTCCTCACTACTAATGAACCAGCATTTTTTCACTCAAGATATCACTGTACCAGTTGTTTTGTGTTAAGGCGGCGCGGCTCGCGGAGGCTGACGCGGCGTTCGCCCGCCGCTGTCGCGCGCTCGAGTCTGCCCTACGTCGATGTGTTGCCACCTACAAACCTGCTAATATTGTACAATTTTTTATAAAATTAATATCCCTTATAGGTGATCTGTAACACTTTACTTAACGATCTGAACTATTCGGAAATTCTCTAGTAATCAGGTAATTGGATCTAATATTACTCCTACGCCTCAATGATGGAATAAATTCATTTATGAATAGTATTCCTTCCTAATAAGGCATATCCTAACCTTCTTAGTTTTACAGGTAAGAAACTTTATTTAAACAAATGATAACTATGTAATGCACAGACGAATTTCCTCCTGAACATGTTTCAAATCGATGTGCCTTTGTTGCCCTTATACGAAAACACTGATTACCAAAACCTACCAATTTTCGAAGGCTGGTATCACGGCTGGGCGGCGCGCGTCCCCTCCTCTCTCCGTGCCGCCCCGCCCGCCCCACGCTTGCCGAAGCCGTGAAGCCCCCATTCGTTTAGTATTCGCGCCCTTTGTGACACTCAAAACCATTGTTCACAGACGAACCTTTTCAAAGTTGAACTTACAGCACTTACACGAAAACGATGTCGGAAGACATCTATCAGTATCGAATTACCCGAATATTTCAACTTGCGAACCTATTCGAAATACGATCACAAAGGATTAAGTGGCCTTACTTTTTTATTTATTGCGTTGTTTGAACTTTGGTGTGAATGTGTTTTCATTGAAATGCTACGTTTCTACTGAAATTATGAAAGCTTTTCAAAATGTTTAGGAATGGCAGTGATAATCAAAACATAATAACATCATATGTAGGTATGATAACCAACAAACTATTGAATTCAACAAAATTACTTTCAAAATTATCTTTAACGGGCGAACAAAATAAATATTGTAACAAAAATGTCTATGAAATTTTCAGTACTGTTATCAAGACAGTTGAAAGTTCCGGCTGACGCAATCTTGAGTGCTGCCACCTACCTTGAGTTATGCTTGTAGTTTGTACCTTGCCTTACAAAACAACGACTTATTCCACTACGTCGTCTCTTTGAATTTAAAGCAGATGAATTTTTAACTGACACTGTCTCAAACCGCCTTTGTGCATCAATTTTTATTATAACAACACTTTCTTAGCTCAAGATTCCATTTAAGACTCAGATTTGCTTTTAAATTTGTGATCATTGTTATTGGTGAATCAAGACTATACTAAATTATGTATTCACTTATCAAAATAAACTATAGGATAAGACCAATTAGATTTAAAATACTATTCCTAAAAACAAGATGCTAAATAACTTATGATCCATGCAGATTTTTCCTGAATGTTTCATGAATTTTAAACTTAGGAATGCAAACTTATGTATTGTGTACATAAAATCATTAAAACTGATTTAAAAGAAGACTGCTCAAATATCAAACCTATCTGTAGTGAAATGAAAAAAAAAATATGTTTATTTTTAGTTCAAAAAAAGAAAAATTACATCAAAACAGTTGTACGCATGTAAAATAATATAATTCCATTGAGCATTTCAAGCGTTATGAATAATATGCAAATCTCAATTTTACTTGAAAGATAATGGGTGATTGTCACTAATTACAATAATTATGCAACTACGATGTTTTGTTTTTAACCCAAATTAAATACTCGTAGACAAATATGTGTACATAATAAGTAATATAATAAGAGTCCACTGCTGAGCAAAGACCTCTTCTCACGTGGAGAAGGTATGAGCTTTAATCTACTACACTTGCCCAAGGCGGATTGACGATTTCCATTGGCTAAGTCCAGGTTTTCTCACGATGTTAACCTTTACCGTATGTCAGTGAAATAAATAAAAACGGCAAAGTCACATTGATACTTGCTAGGTTTCGAACGCGATAACATGCATGAGAAGCGGGCGCCTTAACCTCCGGCCCAATACAACTGTCTAGCTATAAATTGCCACCAAAACTCGTACTATTAGAGAGAGAAGAAACAAATGCTTGATTTTAATATTATCAAACTCTATGCGTATAATGTTTAAAAAACTGTCTCAACGTTATATTCGTAAAAACTTTTATCCCAAGACTTTCCTTAGCTTGCAACATTTTATCTTTTATTAGCTTAGAGCTTTAGACACTCCAACTTTGCTTATAAAATATAATCCTTTGTTAATTCACATTAAAACTGGATTAAACTTTTAGGATTAGCAATAATCTTGATTATTGAAACTGCTTTTACAGGTTGACACCTTTCTATAGTATCTTTTGTTTATTAATATTTTATTGCATAAATGATCTTAAAAATACTACAAATATAGTAAACACAGGGGCCCTTCGGACCTTGGATGACAAAGATTTCATTACAGATACAAAAAATGGCTCGTTTTATATCCCAGTATTACGTTAACGATTTGACGAGATGGCCGCGGCTTATTCCTATTGAATTAACGAAGATTGCGGTTCTTATTTGCACTTCCTTTTGAAATAATGTTTTATTAAAATGTAATTATTATATTATTATATTACCTATGTAATATAATAATATTATAAAATGGTACTAAGAAATAGAACACAAAATCCAGCTTCTTTGTCAAGATATTTTTGGTCTTAATCACTTAAATTTCGACATCTTCTACGGCTCTCTCACACTCACTCACTAACATAATTGAATGTTACAATTACTGTTCAAATTACATACCTATATATTTAATATCTGAAGATCTAATAAAAATAAAAACTTAAGCCTGAAGCCATAAGACTACGCCATTAGATGCTACGAGCTACGGCGTAGGCCGCGCTACATTTTCCGTAGCAGGACAATAATATAACGCAAATAGATTATTTGTACTTTGTTTACTCACTTAGATCTTGACAGAGATTTATTTCTGTGTTGGAGAAACAAAAAAGTAATAGTGTCTTTGTTCAGAACGTTCTTCAAGTATTTCAGTATAAAATATGAGAACAACACTGTTAAAATATTCAAATCACAATTTTACTCATGGTGCATACCGAGTAAGTTCGGGTTACTTTGACCCTGTGGGGTAACTTTGATCCAAACCCTTTAACCTTTAATAACTGAGAACCAAACATATATTCGTTTTTTATTGGTTCGAAAATTTGGATCAAAGTTACCTCCCAGGGTCAAAGTAACCCGAACTTACGGTATTTTAGTTTCTCTTTTTCCATTTTATAGTGGGTTTAAGATATCTATACTTGACGATACAACATAGTTTGCCCCCAAAAAACTCGGCTCAGTACACATATCTTGCAAAATACTAATTTAATTTATAAGCTGTCTACATTTATTGTCCGTGAGGTTGATTTCTTTATCTCTCTGGCTGCATATTATTGTATCATTATTCTCAGATAGAACCTTCTTAATACTGTTACAAATTTCTTGTCGTAACTGAAACAAAGAGCAGTTTCTTGGTCATTATGGCATAGGAATCTACACTTTGGAACGAAGAAATAGCAAACTGGGGATGTCCAAATATACCTACGCTTTTGATCCTTAAATATATTTTTTTTACTTGCAAAACTTCTCTTTAATGGTCGAACTTCCCGTGGTTTAAATAAATAGCTGATTTTATTACGAAGAATATCATTTTAATTGGTTCACTTTACTTAGCTGGAAAACTTGCTGCTTATTTAACTTAGTTTCTGATAAAGCTTCCATCTATTCATTAGCAATTTAGCTCCGGTTATGACTTCGAGTAACTTACTGAAACTAGAGCGAAAAAAGTTACTTGAGATGAGATGAGATGAAAACTTACGCTTTTGATGTGATTGATTTTTAAATTGTTATAAACAAGTTTAAACGTGAACGAAAGTGAATGAAACTCAGTTTTGGGTAGCCAGGCAACAGACGACGGTTGGATCTAATCTTTATTATATTTAATGGGTTTTAAGTTACTCGTGGAACGAGCACAATTTAGCTCACACACACTTCATTAAATTTTCACTAACTTTTCCTACTACTAACAGAAATAACAACTTTTACATATTTGTTTACCAATTAAATTAGAAATGATATCACATTAGCACACAACACAAAAAACAATCAATTAAATTTTTTTCAGCAAAAATACATACAAGATATAATTCGTGGTCAGTTACTTATTACCGGCATTATAATATCATGCCACACAATATAGAAATATAAACCGAGGTTTTTTTAAACTGGAATGTCTAACACTCGTTTTTGTTTTAAATTCCTTTACAATACCGACATTATTATGTGGGAAACCCGTATATTTATTTTCTGCTCCTCTTCAGTCTCGCTATTTTATTTATTTATTTTTAGTTAATAACTTGCCAGTTAAAATATACCGTTTATTGCGGGTGATTTTGTAAAAAAAGAGTTTTCACTACATAAACCCCTTACAATAATATAAAAAAAAATTGAGCCACCTTTTTTTTTGGATGGGAAAATCATCAAATGGCTTCACCAGTCCTAGGTGGGATTAGAGGGAAGATCAGACTCTTACTGACTGAAAGCCATCCTCTTCCTTCTGCTGTTTCAGGTGACGGTACAATACAAACAGGCTGCAATCCTACCTAAACAACTGCCCTGTTGGGCTTAGCCTGTGTTAGTCTAGCTCGACTCTTTGTGCGCGGAATGCGACGCGCTGTACGCTCGAGCCTCGTTCTGGTCGGGCGGCGAGCTACCTTTGCTCGCCTGTTATTATGCTTGCTTGACCGGCTTAAGACTTACTAACGATATAACAACAAGTCTGTGCGCATTCCATTGTGAAACTCTCACAGATTTTTTGGAATTCAAAACTCCCTGTAGGGGTGTGATTCTGTAAGACTTCATTCTAAACTTCGACTGAATCCTTTGTGAGAAGTAGTAGTACTTTAGCGCTACACTTGCGAGTTGAACTAAATTGACAGCAACATATTGATAGATAAAGTATGAGATGACGTAAAAAGTGGCATTCTAAAATTTAATTACCCCGTCACTTCGACGCTCACTTCGCAGTCAAACAAGATTCAAAATCAAACAAATTTTATAGAATCGACGTGTAGTAATCAGTAACTAGGATTAATGATTAAATCCCTTGTTCCTTAAACAAATGAGTCATTTAGCAGTATATTTTTAAACGTTGCGTTGATTTTCTCTTATGTCGTGGATCCGGTTGCAAACTACTATTTCACATACACATGACACCCAGACCCGGAACAGCAATTTGTGGATCACACCAAGGGTTGTTCCGTGCGGGGTCGAATCCGCGCATTGCCTAACCCAGCCTTTTTTAGTGGGATAAGTCAAAATGTCTTCTAGATGGCGAGAAGGAGTGTCAGACTCTTACTGACCAAACCACCCAGGCCCTGTACCTTCTCCTGCTCCAAGTCACAGCTGGTGTACATTATGAAGTTTGCAACAGCAACGCCGGCTCTCCTACTCCTTAGTAATTGTTTTAAAATCTTTACTACTTAAGGTACAGTTGAACGTCTCTGATTACAAAACTAAATATGTATTAAGTACATAATGCTATATCGTCATCCAAACAGCAATTTTGGCTTCCAAGCGAATGATTATTACAAACAAGATCAACACTATACGCAATTAAATTAATATACATAAATTACTAGATTCGTGTACTAAGTCTTGAAGCAATCATGCATATAAATGTTTACGTCAACCCCAGCATAATATATGTTAACTATTCCAGTACCTCAATTATAGACTAAGTCTGAACGACCTCGACAAAGCGATTACCTAAAACTAATTTATCAACAAATACAGATGTAACATGTTATTAATATGCCTAAATTGACAGAATCATATACAAATAGGGTATATAATATATTTCGATTAAGATAACACAATTTATTAAGGCAACCAAGGGTGGGAGAGCCATGTTTCGGCTCCGGCTCGACCGGAGTGACTACGGCCTCACAGAAAACCGGCGTGAAACAACCACAGCATTGTTTCGCCTTGCGTAGCGTTCCGCGCGCGCCTCAAAAAGCCTATAGACCACAACAGACAGGGCCCTATAAAACTGATGTTCAGCCGGGGTAGCGGGTTAAGCGCAATGAGTCAAAGCGGCCTCGACCCAGAGCAGGAGAAGGAACGGGGGGTTTTTAGTCAGTAAGAGTCTGGCAATCTCTCTCGCCTTACCCTGGGTGGGAAAAGTCATATGATGATTTACCCCTGACAAAAAAGCATTGTTTCGCCGTGTGAGCGAGGTATACCCAATTCCTAAATCTCCAACACCCTAATTCCGTCGTAACCCCTCCATTGTTGGGGATTTTCATAGACGTCGTCGTTTGCTTACCATCAGGTTGTCCATCTGCTCTTTTGCTGTCCAATCACTTAAAAAACCATGACACGGCAGAAGTCCAGAATTACAATACATTACAAATGACAAAACTTCCAATTTACTTCATCACCTTAAAGCGAATATTTATGTATGTTTTACCTACACTAGTCTGTTTCGAAGCTGTTAGCCTAGATACAGCGAAAAGGCAGCCATTTTTCATAAATCTATAAAAAAATAGCATACCGCAACGCCTTCCCGCTCTTTTTGTATTAGGGCTCACTAATAACAAAGGTACGCTCACACGGGACCGTAATGGCTCACGCGGGAAAATACAAGATAACACGCCATTCTGAATCGTAACACGAGCAAAGGGTTGCCGCATACAGCCATTATGTAAAAAAAGAAAATAGTCGTTTAAGTATCTAGAATCGTCGAGCCTGAACTTGAATTACATTTTTTGTAGAAACGTAGGTCCAGAATATTAACGAATCAAATCAAACCTATAAAAACAAACTTTTTATGTGATAGCGAATAAATTATAATTTTACTAGCTTTTGCCCGCGACTTTGTTCGCGTGGAATAGTGACTACCAGCAGATTTTGGGTTTTAAAACTATCCTATGTCCTTTCTCGAGTTCCAAACTATGTCTGTACCAAATTTCACACAAATAGGTTCAGTAATTTAGGCGTGAAGAAAAAACAGACAGAGTTAATTCCGAATTTCGCGTAGTGGGTGCGTTTACAAACATACACAAGCCACCCAGACAATTTGAGGATAACCCGAAGTGTTATGTTGCATACGGGAATCGAACCTGCGACACAATGCCCAGAAGCCAGTCTCCCAGCCACTGCGCGAACCGTGCAGTCAATATTGCTAACGAAAAACATGGAAGGTCATCGGTTTAGTACATCTAAGATGGCGTCATAGAAAATCTTGGAAAACCAGAAATTTCCAGAATCGACTACGAAACGGGGGCAAGTCGTTAGTTTCCAATAAATCTTCATACCGCACAGTAACGAACCACTACCCCGAATTCCCTATTCCATTCCTAAGCAAAGTGCAGCAAAATAAATTCAATACGAGAGAACAAATATATATTCTGTAGCAGTCTCGCTTGTCAAGTGGTTGGTATAATTTAATATCTGTCTGTCAGAGGGCGCTGCGGTTACAAAGGGTTTACACTAGCTTATCGCGTCACGATTGCTCCGACTTTCCCTTTCAAACTCTGCTTACGCTTTTATGCTGTCGTAAATACGTTCATTGTTTTGAAGCGTCTCGTTCAATGTGTTTTCAGTGCAGTTTGTAAAAATAGCAAGCTTAGTGTGAACTTCGCGTGTTTATGATACATTGATCGTAATGTTCACATATTTATTTATTGCCCAAACGATTAGGTACACATTTATACAGCTCGAAAAATAATAAACAAAAACTAATAATAATAACTTATTTTTATTTATTTCATTAACTAAATGTTAACAATGAATGTCATTAAAGAATGTAATTAATGTTCAATTTAATGTATTAAATGATCTATATAAGAATGTCTTTTGATGTGTCTGACAGGGTCCACAATTGTGTCATTTTTTTACAAATCATCTATGCATGTACATTGTGGAATGCAATAAACAAATCGAGTATTGAGTAAACGGTTTTCTGCTGCAATGTACGATAAACGCACGCTGAACCACGTAACATGCGTTTGCATATAAGGCCTAGAGTTCTAAAATCAGTTTCGTTTTCCATAATAGAACAAAAATAGGCGTGGTAGGTACCTAAGTTTTAGAAATGATTAGTTTTTGAAAATGTATTAGGTACGTCCGTTTCTTTAACAAAACATTACATAAAACAATGTATCAGATAAATTAGAATATTCCTTGAAAAACCAGACATTGTGAGAACTTCATAATAGGAGGCATATCTACTAAAGCCGTCTAAGCTTTTCTCAGTGTGAAGTATTGTCCTCAACTCAACCGCGGCTTTCAGCTCAAAAACTTTATGACACCATTGTTTATCTTATAAATGAATGTGGCCAACACAGACCATTGTTTATTTTTTTCCATTTTCTCCCTAACACAATAATTAAAATATATTGAGTTAGCCCGCTTTCTCCTTGTGAAATTAGTATTCACCCTTTTTGCTGTAACTGTCGGCCTTTCTATTTCAATTAAGGGCTTAGTGGGACAGTATTTCCATCCGGCTAGCTGGCAAAACAAATACTTTCATTTGCTCCATTAACGTATGTGTGGGTGGCGTCTTTTAGCTGGATTGTGCACAGGTTTAAGGTTTTTATGAGCTTGCTTACAGATGACCTGATGGCGTAAAATCTGTGCCGCCCTTGAACACCCGTTACACCCAAGGTTAGTTCGTTAACAGTCATTTGTAGGTTGTGAGGGATTTGAGGATTGGGGATAGGGACTCTGCTTTTGCATGTTTATTAGGGCATAGATAATATTTCTTAAACGTGTAAAAATATTTCTTTTCGTTATTTAAGTTTTAGAAATCTGATAATAAATGGGACTTTTGTTCAATTTAGTTATATAGGGAAAACGCTAATTTGAAGTTATATATAATTTTATAATTAATTATTATAATTAAACTACTCTACTTAAATCTAATTTATTTAATCATATACTTGTAACATAATTATTGTGACTCGAATGCATAACATCTTATAATTTTCAAATCTTGATAATTAAGGGTCAAAGCTGTGTGAAAAGATGCCTTTGCTCTGTATTGAGCACTTATTGCCAGATGATGTGATATGATACTTTGAAAGACTTGATCAATAACCATAACAATACCTTAATGACCTCTAAAACATTAATGCTAAGGGCCTACCGAACTTCCAGACAGTTTTAATGGTCTTATAGTGTGCCTTCTTTCACGCGAACCTCAAATTAGCTAGTGTTTCATTTACTGCAACTGAACATTTTCTACGTGAAATATAAGTGCTAGAATTATCCATTCGAAATGCTGTGGTGTGCTGTGCTTTAATACCTTCAAGGTCAGACGGTGTAATGCTATCTAGAATCAGCCACACAAATGTTATACGATGCCAGCTTAGATCGAGGAATTTGATATTATCCGCCTAAATATTTGCCTTTGGTTTCAATGACCGATTTTATTATTTTCCTTCGTGTATATTGTATTAGCTGTTTCTTCTACAGACAAGTGAAATTGCCAACGATTTTGTTTGAGATTCTTTTATTTATCAACTTTATATTTCTATCCTGCTTTAATATACCTTTTTCTGAGGAAAGAAAAACATCTAACGCCTTCTTTGGCATTTGCTCCTGGGTGGGGCGGGAGAGAGTGTCCAGTCTCTTACTGCTTAAAAACAACCCCGTTGTTTCCCCTGCTCCAAACTGGGGCTGCTATATGATAATGTAGCATTATTGCGTAAGTGTGGGAGAGCCAAGCTTCGGCACGAATGGGTCGGCTCGACCGGAGTGATACCACGGTCTCACAGAATACCGGCGTGAAACAACTCTCAGCGTTTTGTTTTGCCGTGTGAGTGAGGTGACCGGAGGCCCAATCCCTCCCCTTTCCCTATCTCTTCCCAATCCTTATATCCGCAACCCCTATCCCCAAAAGGCCGGCAACGCACTCGTAACTCCTTAGGTGTTGCGGGTGTCCATGGGCGGCGCCGATTGCTTACCATCAGGTAATCCGTCTACTCGTTTGCCGACTTATAACAAAAAAAAATGCGTTTGACCCACGACACCGGTTTATACTAATATTTGATTCCGATTAAGCGTGAATCTTATTCTTTTTTATCAGTTTACATAATTATCCATTTCTGCAAACAACAACAAGAAATTCCAAGTACGCTTACGCTACCTACTTGTACGAAAAAACTATTTTTCGTAAATGCTTCACCACTTTTTTGCCATTCACTTTCGTGTGAAGGCTAAAAAATTGTCCCTAGGGCGGCACGTAGCCACGATAGGTTCTTATCGCGATATCGCCTGGATCACGTGACCTTACTATTTACTGGAACCTTCGTCTTGCTACCACCTTGCTGATAAATTACTGCTAGACATTGGCAAACGAATTCAATCACCAGGTCAAACTTAAACGCTATTTTTGTTTTTTTTTTCTTTAATTTTGTGATGTTTTATTATATGGCCATCAATAAAAAAATCGTTTTAATAACGTAAGTCGACAAATAATAAAAGTGAGAGAGAGGTTTCAGAAAGTTTATTGCTATTCTAAAACTACCGCCTTAATATAGTTATGTTTAAAAAAACGTTTTGCTACATTTGTTTCTCCTTTGTCGTGGGTGCATTTACAAACATACTTCTAAAAAATATTTTATCAAATTCACTTACATAAGCCACTCAGAAGACCCGAAACAACAATTTATAAATCACACAAAGTATTATTCCTAGTGAGTATCGAACATGTGATACGTTGCACATTAGCTAGTTGCTCAGCCACTGCGCCAACCGTGCAGTCAAGTCAGCTACTACACATCAGCTATTACTGTTACATTGACGAGTAAAATATGGTTCTGCATGCACGATACACTAGATTTTCAGTACCTTCTCAAAATAAACTTGCAAACATAATGAGATCCTTCGTTACAAGGATACATTGACAGTCGGGTGCAGCTGGTGGACCCAAATTGGCCGTCATCCCCATTTTGGCACTGTATCGCACTTCACGAAGTACATCATAAAAACACAGTATATATACACCACAAAAGGCCTTAATAAAAATAAATCTTAAAATCAATTTGGCTTGAATATCTAATAAAATATCCCGAAACTTCAAATATGAATTCTGTGCGTATTTTTTGTTGAATTATATTACTTTGGCAGCGAAACCAGACATGTAACGATGTGCAACGGTCCGATCAATTATTATTTAATGAATAACTGTTGCCAATGTTGCCATCCGTTCATCTGAATATTAATTTGGAACGTAAGTAAAGGGAAATATTGTGTTCTGTTTGTGAAGCATAATGTATTACTGTATTTTTTATACATATGTGGTACGGCGGCAAACGAACTTACAGATTACTTATATGGTAAGCAATCAGCGCCGCCCATGGACACTCACAACATATAGGTATATTGTACAATTAAGCAAAAATAAAGTGTGAGAAAGCCATGCTTCGGCACGAAAGGGTCGGCTCGACCGGTGTGATACCACGGCCTCACAGAAAATCTAGTAGTAAATATAACTCGGAAAAAGTCACATTGGTACTTGCCCGGTTTCGAACCCCCACCCTCTTGCGTGAGAAGCAGGCCCCTTATCCTCTGAGCCACCACGACACTTATTTTATAGTAAAACTTAATTCTCATACACGTTCCAAGACTACGTTAGGCCCATGAGGAAATAATTTTCCTTTAAACTTTATAATTCGCAACTAAATTAAGAAATGGTCATACCCCCAGAAAATATTAGGCAAACTAGCCTACTCAGTTCGGCTGTTTACCTCACTACTCTAAAACTAAAGCGGCGAGCACAAGTAGGGCCTCTAGGAATAAACTTTACTTTTTACTTTATAACACGACACTCCGACCTTCACTACTTAAGAGACTCCTAGTTTTATAAGGCTATAAAAATGTTATGATAACATCTCTGATAATGGACATGCAAAGGTACAAGTGAAATGAACTTTGTAGCTCAGACATTCATATTATTTCGTTGTAAATGTTAAATAACGTGTTGACATGACCATCTTTCTGTAAACAAATCTATACATTTATACTTACATTATAATGCTGAAGAGCTTGTTTGTTTGAACGCGGTAATCTCCGAAACTACCTACTGATTCAAATCGGACAATTCTTTTTGTGTTAGATAGTCCCTTTATCAAGGAAAGAGCTATAAAACATCACGCTATGACCAAGAGGAGCGGATGAAGGTCTGAGCGTAAATCCGCGGAAGGAGCCAGTAATAACATTTTATCGTAATTAAATGTATGGAGTATAAATTCGCTGCAAGCATCTAAACAATTCTTAAAACTAGACAGCGTATTTGTAATTTGTTAATTTAATATCATCATCTCATCGTTATAATCAAAAGTAATTAATAGAATATTTCGAAATTCTACAAAAATATTGATATTTCAAACATTCTAGAATACACACAACCGTCACTTCTATCCGTTCTTTCAGAATCAGCAGTCGGATCGCGATATAATCCAGCGAACTAGCGATCCGCTTTCAGCGCTGCACTGTCACTTTGCATTGTGCGCTAGATAACGAACGAGTTAATAATAAATGGCTTTTCGAGACAACCGCTAGAATATTCAGCGTAGTTTGGAATCGCGCTTTAATATTCTGTTACAATTAAATGCAAAAAGCTATGTGATCGTAATAAAATCAAAACTGCTTTAATCCCAGGCGGGCGTAAAAGTCCTTAAGTGGTTGAAGTGCTCTCTAAAAACGACAGACGTTTCTGCTCTTTATTTGAAATTCTAGTAGTTTTATTTGTGATTTATATTGCTGGATATTTAAGTAGGCAATAGAAATGTACTTTTTGTCACTATAGCTTGAAGTTGGACTATGTGAAAAAGGTACAAATCAAGGACGTTTTTCCTATAGGTATCGACAAATTCTTTCATGAGTAAAAATACTAAAGACCTGGAGGTTAAGTCGACGGCTTCTCATACATGAGGGTTCGAAACCTGGCAAGTACCAATGTGACTTTTTCAGAGTTATATTTACCTTGTAAGATTATTAAGACACCACTGACATACGGTGAAGAACAACATTGTGACGAAACCTGAATCTATATACTTATAATTTCTAATTACAAATTTGAAATCGCAAATCCACCTTGAGCAAGCGTGGAGATTAATGTGAACAGAGGCTTTTGCTCAGCAATGGGCACTTACAGGCTGATGATAACGATGTAACAATACTATAACCTTTTTTAAACCGTTTTAGAAAATATTTGAATAAAGAATACACTGTATTCTATATTCAAACATCGTATTCAGATGACAAAGCTTAGCTTCTCTTTTATTACACGATCTGCAACAAATTGCTTGTACATTTGTGTAAGGCGCTACGTCACGAAGGTTTTATCAAGATCTCACAATGCTAGCTAAATATTGATCATTTGAAGTGTACCTATCGCTATTTGTTGTATCTATGAACGTAACAGGTATTGACAAGTTTACAGAGCAAAGCTAGCAAACAATTTCAAAGAGTGGCAAGTTTCACAAGTGTGTTGATCTAGATATGTTAGTTGCACCTATGGGCTAAAGAGAGAAATATTTGCTGTCTTATTACGGTGTTATTATAGTCGTTATATATAGTCGTTGTTATAAAGTCGGCTTGGGAGTTTATCGTTTATCTTGCCTGGTAGCTCGCGATGATGTGGCCTACGATGAACGCTAAGCACTGAGTAAATCTCTCTTCCTGAGAAGGCCAGAATTTACGGACCACGTGCCAGTTCCATACATCATCTCCGGCAAAACACACTGAGTTATCATCCAGGTCTTCAGACACCGTGGCATTTTTGATGGGAAGACTTCGCATCATTACCTGAGCTCTGCCTGCTCTCTGATTTTTCGAACTTCCAGTTCATCGATGTTGGACTACATCCGCAATATACAGCAGTAAATGCACAACATATGTAATTACCCAAAATACCTCCGTAACTACTGCATATTCAAAGGAGTTACTTCCTATTATTCTAGTTGTTTGTGTAAACACAAACAACATTAGCAGATAGTTCCGCCGTCTCATATTTCTGGCTTATCCCGGATCGTGGAAGCGTATTACTTAGGTAAATAGAGTTCGCAGTTTCCAGCCGACGTCATGATGGGCTGGATTGATAAAACTAGTTCAGACAACACGTCAAGGTGGCGCGACGGCGCTGGCTAACAGCCAAACTTTATTGTCATGTATTTTTATCTTCAACTAGCGACTTAGCGACTTCTGTCTCGAGTCGCAGTGTATGTTTATTCCGTTTTTAATTATATAACACTAGCAATCAATAGCGTTAAGTGTGGGAGAGCCATGCTTCGGCACGAATGGGTCGGCTCGATCGGAGTGATACCACGGCCTCACAGAAAACCGGCGTGAAATAACCACTGCGTTGTGTTTCGCCATGTGAGTGAAGTTACCGGAGGCCCAATCCCTCTCCTCCCCCAATCCCTTCTTCAATCCCTAAATCTTCAAATCCCTGATCCCTAAAAGGTCGGCAACGCACTCGTAACTCCTCCGTTGCGAGTGTCCAAGGGCGGCGCTGATTGCTTACCTTCAAGTAATCCGTCTGCTCGTTTGCCGACCTATTACATACAAAAAAAACCGCCCTTGCTTCGAACGGGAGCACTGCTGATACTTAATTTCTTCGCTATCTATTGGATGTTATAATACACATTAAAGATTTAAACATGCGTAGGGATATTGGGACAGAGAAAGCCACTTTACTTTATACTTTAATAGTGATAGTGATTATAACAAATCACATCTCTTGTTTGGAAGGTTAAGCAAAGAAGAGCATGTTTACGTGGTATCTAACCTTTTATCAAAAAATGTCGTGGTGGCCCGGAGGTTAAGGAGCTCGTTTCTCATGCATGAGGGTACCTATGGGTTCGAAACCTGGCAAGTACCAATATGAGTTTTTCCGAGTTATATGTACTTTCTATGGTTATTTAGACACCACTGACATACGATGAAGGTAAACATCGCGAGGAAACCTGGATTTATAATTTCTAATTATAAGTTTGAAACCGCCAACCCGCATTGAGCAAGCGTGGTGATCAATGCTCTAACCGTATGAGAAGAGGCCTTTGCTCAGCAGTGGGCACTTATAAGCTGATGATGACGATGATGAACCTTTTATCATTACAAATCTTGTGTAATAAGAGGCTATTCTATTGCCATCATCAAGACAGAGTTTAAAATTACGTATGCTATTCAGAAATTTAAACATTAAATTTAATTAAATGTTGTTATTGCAACTTTAACACAATTACAGTTAAATCACATTACGATAATGACTGCATTAGTCTTTAATAAAACTGTCGCTCCCATTAACGAAAGAGGTTTGAGCGTCAACGTACCAGCGCAAAGAAGTTATTTTAATTAACCTATGAGAGAAATTACAGATAAAAAGAAAATATGGTAATGGATATGTGCATGTTTATTTCTGTGTGCATATAATAATTAACAATCTCAATACTTAATACTTTTTAGGGCTGATTTTTTAATGGTTACATAAAAGTTACCTAGGGAAAAATTATGATGCTGTCGCGTCAGAATGTTTGTATAAGACAGTGACAACAACAATTTTATTCCTCAGATAACATTTATCTTACTATTGAAAAATCAGCTCTTACTCGTAGTTAACTGAAACAGACTGGTGATTAGATAACTCGACCAACTAAACAATTTATGATTTAAAATAGTTAGCATTACGAAAAAGAACTAGATACACTTACAAAATATTTTCCCATCAGAAATGAAAAGACTAATAGCCCTAATAGACCCCCATTCATGCAACCAATTATGATATTAACTATGTAAGTGTAGTAACTCCATTGTCATGAGGCGAATTTATCAGGCCTATCGCCAATAAAGGTTTCAGATCCAGTGTGGTAGTATTCAGTTACAGTAATTACACTGTAATAGTTTATCCCCCTTTTCTAGGTGAGGTTCATTTGCTAGCAGTGGGCTATCATAGGTAGAAGATGGGGATGTTGATGATGATCTTTAAAATTTTTTAAATATATCATCATCAATTCAATTGATTTTATTGAAAAGTAACAACTTGCTCACGTAAATTGTCTGAGAAAACTCTACTCGTTTCGAGTCGTAACGGGACTCTTATTCTACTTATTCTTTTACACGTTTCTTGAATCACGTGTATTTTCAATTAATTTACTATGTTATCTCATAAAAATAACGATAGACCGACGTCATTGACAAACACTTTAAATTATTTTGTTTTTAATGCTAGAAATTCTCAATTATGACACATTCCATCTTTTACTTTCTGTCACCAATACATAGATGGCGTTATAAACAATTAAAACGCCATCTTGATGCCATGTCAGTCATAATTACTTGTAAACTGCCCTGCGGACAAATCACCGGACAACAGTTAGTAAATAATGAGAGACGAATGTACCAATTATATTTGACTACGTTCGTATAATGGCAAGCAGTAGGCAACATGGCGGCGACGCGGTACCTACAAGGGTCGGAACACGCAACGCCTGACCCGAAGTAGGTTAATTGTACGGTGTAGTGGACACTTTGTCTGCTAAGAGGTTTCTTGGGCCGTTTTAGCTTATTACGTATTTTAGAAAACATTGCTATTACTACATTTCGGTCAAAGATAAACTTAAGTATTGTTAACTATGTGTTTTGTCTATCCATTCAAAAATAAACGTTCTTCCATGTCGTGTTTATAGCTTTAACCCTACATTTCTTCGAATATTCTATTTTTGGGTTCTGTACGTGGATAACAAAATGGCTTTGATACTGAATGTAATAGGTATTATCTTACAATGCCACTATCCTTAACTATAATTTTAGAATTCGAAATTAATTTCATATTATTTATCATTTCTTATACACTCCACTACTTATTATATGTCTGCATGGGTGAAGTTACTGGAGGCCTAATCATCCCCCTTTGCATCCTCAAATTCCTAACAGCTCACAAATTGCTGTCGACGCACTTCCACGGACTATCCTCAAAGCCAAAAGAAGAACCCTAGTCCTCCTATTAATATAGTCGTTGTTCAATGTCGTTCGTTATAATTAAGTATTATTACTTGATTCTATGTCTAGAATAAGTAATGAGACATTTTATGGATAGCCGCTGTTTTTACGACATTCCGCCGTTGAATTGCGCCCTTAATTATATTTAAGGAAACAATTCCATTTCGTAAATAATAAAGAAAAAGTATGGATATAACTTTACATTTTACGAGTCACCCGACAAATATTCTTGGATTGTGTTTTTTGTCGGATTTCGTTTTCTAAAAGACTCTTATTCTTTAAGTAGTTAGATCTATTTTCATAGAGCTAAAGTTCTATTGTTGAGCTAACTTTCTAAGATATCATTGTAATTTGGTAACGCTAGTATTATAGGTAGGTGGACCGTTTTTGTTATTACAATTAGTTATGTCCAGACAGAGGAGGATTTAACCTGGAGAGGCCCTAGGCTAGGAGAACCTCATATTTGATCCTAATTTGTGTAAACAATCGGCGCTGGCCCATGGACACCCGTGATACCAAGAATTGTCACTTTTGCATATTATATTACATGTAGAAATGAAATGGAAGCGTTTTTACACAGTTTGTCTGTATCTTTTACACAAAGATTTCCAGTGTTTTTTTTTTCTCTTCAGACAAACAGACGTAGGTAAAATTTTTGGACATTTATTAAAGTAAAATTTCGAAGAAATATAAAAACTAAATTAACGCATGTTTTAGGTATGTTAGTGCTGAATAAATTGTGATTTAAGGAATTTCAATTAGATTCATACTTAGCACAGAATTCGTGAAATTCAAACATTAGACACATGAATGAGCACGCACGCTCCGTGTCGCTCCTTCGCAACCTGGCGCTCCAGTCACTGGCCTAACTTACCCAAGGAATAATATAGCTCTGTCAGTCCAGATCAACTGGATCACAAAGACTAACTTAATCTGATAATCCAATTAGCTAGAACTTTATATTGTTGTTGTAAACTTTACATAACTCGTTAACAATTGAAATTTGAATTAGCTTGTCAGTGCCTTAAATACTATATTCTAGACATTGCTTCAACCAACCTAAAAGTTAACCTTAGCAAAGTATTGTAACTAGCAAACGAGTAAAGAAACTTAGTTATCCCTCTCAAACAGACGTAATGTTAAGAAAACTTCCACATATTTACATATACGTTATAATATAAAGTAAGTAATAACTTCTCAGCTTGTTTCAGTACCCGCTCCACTTAGTTACCGAAGTTTAACTAAGTGTTACGTTGCGTGATACTTAACTACTTAGTTCGCCTTGTACTCCGCACTACCTATTCTCTTATCGCCTATCCACCTTTGTTTCAAACTTCAAACTCAACAAATTCAATTTCCTCGCTGTCTTATTTGTGGAAATAAAATACAGATGGCGCTGGGGTGTTTCAAAGATTCAAAGATAGTTAATTTTATTTGTGCATCTATTTCTGATCATCACATTTTTGACGATTTTTAATGAATGTAAAGTTTCAGTCGGAACTAGTCGTCGTCTATGGTCGTTCATTTCATTTATTTTATTCAAATATTTTTGTAATACCTAATATTATAACATTGACGACTCCACCGGCAGTTGAAAATCTAAATCAAAAGAATATGTACCTAATCTGTTCTAACATGATTCACTTAAAAATAGGCCACTCGTACTAACTTCGTTATGATATGTCCTGGACCCAGTTCTGAAGGAGGACTGCTCGGTTGGCACAGTGACTGGACCACTGGCTGCTGTGCAACGTGTCGCGGGTTCGTTTCCGGCACGGAACAATACTTTGTGTTATTTACAGATTGTCGTTTCAGGTCTGGGTGACTTATGTATGTGAATTTTTATGTTTGTAAACGCATCAACGATAAAGGAGAAAATACCAGTGTGGAGGAACGATTTATCAAACAAAACAAAACACTAACACGTATGTCTGTGAGTAGGTACAGTAATGTTTCACAGAAGTTAAAACAAACGTTATTTCAGTCGAGAACCACAGACTTAAACATCAACACGCACAAAGTCCTTCACACTTTACATTTATGTACAGACACTGAATAATAAAACGGGGTTAGACGCGTCCTGTCACACCTGTCTGAGGATCACACGGATTCACTCACATAAAACGACATTATTGGCTTACACAAACAAACTGGATAACTAAGAATTACGTATTTCATACGCTGTTACACGAAAATTAACTGTACGTAGAATTATGTAAAGGTAAATAAGCCGAAATGTTTAGCTCACTCAGTTTGTGATACATATTGTAGATATGTGCTTTAAATACAGCTTTACTTTTTCAAAATTAAATAGTATTAAAAATAATTATGTGAATCTAGAAACGTAAGTCAGAGTAATGGTGGCCCAGAGGTTGAAGCTCAGCGGGCGCTTCAACCTCTCACGCATGTGGGTGCGGATTCAAATCCTAGTATACCTGATATACAAGTTATATGTACATTCTATGATTAATTAGACACCACTGATAAACAGTGAAGGAAAACATCGTGAGGAAACCTGGACTTTAATTTCTAATTATAAGTTTGAAATCGCAATCGCCAATCCACCTTGAGCAAGCGTGGTGATTAATGCTCCAAACCTTCTTTCTCCATGTAGAAAGAGGCATTTGCTCAGCAGTAGCCACAGATAGGCTGATGATGATAGAAACGTAATTTATGTGATATACGGCTTCAGCAATTTCAATCACCAATATTGCTTAAAGAACTATTAATAACATTCGCTTACTTCATAATGGCTATGCATAGGAAAACACTGTTTTACCAAAAACACACAGGGAAGAATGAACAAGATGAAATGCATCACACAAACATTTCTTATGTCAAGAATGGCTCTCGGACGACACTAACACTACCCTCGTCAAAAGGTTTTTGTTATTTTCCAAATGATAACACACTATTTATCACTCTCTACACGAAACTTAAAAATATCACACTTATTGTCCCCCGGTAGAGGTAGACACAGACAGGTCGGTGTGCATTTATATTAAAACACACTATTACACAAAATTGTGCCGCATTCTAAATTAATTATTATGGTTTTAGCCATACTACACCGTAACGGTTTACTATATTTTTATTATAACTTTCGTGAGACATTCTAAATTAATTATTATGTACCAGCGCGATAGCCGCCGCGTCGCGTGTCTCGGAATGCTGCTCATGAATATGGGCCTCTAACATGGCTTGAAACTAGTCGAGTATCTCGTCAAATTATTACGTGAGTAAGCCGAAAACATAATAATTAAAAATTTCCGTTCCAAAATGCAATAAAAATATATTTCTAACTAAAATCAAATCCTTTTTGAAGGAAAAAAACATTTTGCATTATTTAAAAGGAATAAAATATCTTTCTAAAATGCATTTACAATTTAAATTACATTTAAAGAATTAAATTTTCTTTTTTTCATTAATTAGCCCTCAAATTTAATGCGTTTTCAAACTGTTTTACATGTTTCTTTATGTAATTTGGTTAAAAGTGACAGGATTTACAACATAATACCTACCTACATACATGCGTACATAAGAAAGAATTACAAATAATTGCCAACAGAAACAATAGGCAGGTGTTATACATAATATGTCTTTAATAATAATATAATTGGTTCCAAGAATACCGGTAACTGAAGCGACAGCTACGTAACGTAAAAATGTCTTAACTAGTTTGTCTTGATTGACTTGATTATGTTTAGCCCGTGGTAGAATAATAAACGTGATATTATTTTGAGTTAAAAATGTTAACCATTATTATAACAATGGAACCGAATCCAGTTTTTTTAAAACAGGCCCGTACCCTTTACATTAAGACAGTAACATTAAAAAGAAAATGATTACTACAAATTATACAAAAACCTTTTTTATACAAAATAGCAGAACTGATTCGTTCAATTTAATTGTAGTATGTGATACGACAGCAGACTAGCTGACCAATTACCTGATGGTAAGCAAAGAGCGCCGCATATGGATACCTGCACACCTAAGGAGTTGCATTTTGGAGATAAAGAGTCTTGGATATTTTAGGATTGAAAAGGAATAGAGTGGCTAGGATTAAGCCACTAGAAACCTCAGTCACACAGTGAAACGCAACGCTGTGGTATTTCACACGGGCTGTCTGTAAGGCCGTGCTATCACTCCGGTCGAGTCGGCCCATTCGTGCCATAGCATGGGTTTTTTTTTGTTCCAATTAAACCATAAATAGGTACTTTTGAAACGTCAAAATAGAATACTAGTCTGTCAGTCTGTTCGTCAGTGAAGCTAGGTGCTCGTTCCAAATTGTAGATAAGAATGGAGAATAACGAGCTAGAAACTCCATCTATTTCACTAATATAACATTTAGTATACATGATTGTACCCTTATGTGAAAACAATGCAGAGACAAGTTGTAAGAAAAAGAACAAATCATGGGATCTATCATTTTTGTCGTCTCGACCATGGCGCTCACATATGAATACTCACAATCTTTAAGAATGCTTCTATATAAACTCTTTGGATATATACTATAAATTAAGGATGCATTAATTTTAATAATTTTAGTAACTACTGACTATATTTGAATTTTGTCCAGTGGAGCCGAATCAACACGCTGCCAGTCATTCTTATCCTCAATATAATCTTAAAGTTTTTAGTATGCCTGTCTACACAATTCGCGGTTAATATAAATTTTAAAATTTCGTTCGTTAAGATTCAATACAGTACTTGGAATTTTATTGTAACAATTTACAAAGAATCCCGTAAAGGCTTCCTGTACTTTGGACAGACGGAATCGTGGCACAGCCAGCCTATCTTCGTCATCATCAGCCTATAAGTGCCCACTGCTGAGCAAAGGCCTCTTCTCATACGGAGAAGGTTAGAGCGTTAATCATCACGCTTGCTCAATGCGGGTTGGCGATTGCAAACTTATAATAAGAAATTATAAGTCCAGGTTTCCTCACGATGTTTACCTTCTCCGTTTGTCAGTGGTGTCTAAATAATCATAGAAAGTACATATAACTCGGAAAAAGTCACATTGGTACTTGCCAGGTTTCGAACCCACATCCTCATTCATGAGAAGCGGGCACCTTAACCTCCGGGCCACCAGCCACCAGCCTATCTTACCCTCTTGTATTAAAATTGTGTCTATCGCTTCTTTTTTCAAAACATTGCAAATTTTTCCTCACGTACATATTATTTTCATATACCTATAAACTGACAAGGCAGCGTTAGTTATATTTATCGTTTTAAATAGTTCGCTCAGAAATTCGCGATGGGGCAAGTTATATATGGCTCTCCCACAAATACATGCACAAACATTTTGTAACAAAAAACACTAATCAATCTAATATTTAAGATTCTTATTATAAGTCAAAATGATATAATCTTACGGCCTTGACTTTTGGTATTATGAGGATTTATAGGAAAAGTAAATAAATGAATGTAGGTACTTACCATTCGATTGGCAACTCGAGGAAAATTGAGAGTCCCGAATTCGCGGCAGCATTCGAAGGTTATTGGATTTATCAAACACTGACGTCCTATTCTCGGGGAATATTGTTATAACGATGAAATTATGTCAAGTTGATTTTTCTTATATTAAGTAAGGAAAGAAAAGTAGGTTGTTACGTCATGTCAATACAGTAGGTACGGCTGTGTGCATTGACAATCTGGATTTTGCTAGTTTATGTTAAGTATAAGTTTTTATTTTTTATTTTTATTTGCATTCTTCATGATTATTTTACCATATAGACATACTATTCATATCCTCGTGAAAACACTTTAATATATAATATGTACAGATGCAGGCGTCAATCACCGGCTTCATCTAGTTTTTCACATATAATTTGACATGTAAAAGCGCCGTTTTATGGCCTATTTGCAAAAATAAATTCATTGTTTCAATCAATAAAATGATAATTATATAATGTGGACCTGAAGTCCAATTACATTTTTAAATATCAGTCTAATTAGCTATATCTATATATAAGTCCATATACTTAACTTTATTTAGACAATCGGTGCAGGAAAACATTTTGATGCAACCTAGATGTCTAATTATATGTTTAAATTCACCAATCGGCCTTAAGAAAGCGTGGTAATAGATGCTCAAAAATTATTTTTATGAGAAGAGGCCTTATAGGCTACTTATGATGACGTTGTTTGTACAAAGGAACACTATTGTCATTTAGTGTTAACAATGTTTGGTTATTCACTTCGTAGGTACCAGATAAACTTCGGGTACGCTGTTATAGCAGCGGTAAGGGTCTTATCGCTGTCCTCACCTTCCGCCGGTTCCAGGAGCTTCGGAAGATAGTAGTTTCAGATCGGGCGGGAGGAAACGCTCGGATGAGATCATTGTGATACAACCCGAAGTACAAGATAGAGCATACGGTGGCGACGTGTTCTGCTTGGGCTGAGCAGCGCCGTGTCTTCAGGGAAGTGATAAGTGGTACTAGATAAAGTTGATTTTTTTTTTCAAAAATAATAATTTAATCTACTATATTGTCCTGTATCGTAGGCGCGTTTACAAACATACAATTTCACATAAACTTTACATCCAGACCCGAAAAAACAATTTGTAGATCACTCAAAAAGTTGGTTCGTGTGGGAAGCAAACCCGCGACACGTTGCACTGCAGCCAGTTGACCAGCCACTGCGCCAAGCGTGCAACTATTTGCCACATAAGTTTATTTGGTAATTATAAGAAGATGGCGGAAAAGGCACTTAATCGTCTCATGTTTCATAAAAGACAAATAATTTAATGAACTGACAATGATATCAATAAATAATCTTATTGAATTACAATGCAATTCAATATTGTCATAAAACATCTATTACTTTCTATTGCCTTTCTCAATGTGATTAAGCACTTGTATTTATGTATGTACATACATAATGCAATATAGATTACATAATACATATTAACAAAGCAATAACTGCAGTTCATTGGAGCTATCATAAAGACTAAAATAAATGTTGATTCGTTCGCGGGATTGCACCGGCCGTGAATATCTGCATCAAAAGGGAAGATCAATGCGTTGCCTCCTGTCAGAGTTCCAAAAAGGTAGGATTGCTTTATGTTTTCTTCTAGTTTTCATCATCATCAGCCCATAAGCGCCCACTGCTGAACAAAATCCTCTTCTCACACGGAGAAGGTTTAAACAATAATCACCACGCTTGCTTAATACAGGTTGGCGATTTCAAACTTATAATTAGAAATTATAAGTCCAGGTTTCCTCAAGATGTTTACCTTCACCGTATGTCAGTGGTGTCTAAATAATCGTAGACAGTTCATATAACTCGGAAAAAGTCACATTGGTACCTGCCAGGTTTCATGCATGAGAAGCGGGCTCCTTAACCTCCTGGCCACCACGATACTTCTAGTTATAATGAATACTTATTTTTGAAAATTGACTACTGATGAGTCGCACTCGATACGAAATCCTCTGTTAAAGGATCCGTGTTTTAAAGGGTTTAAACAATCAGCCGGGTTTGCTTGTTAAGCGCAATTATGTACCGCTGCCTTCTCCTGGAGCAGGGGAAGGAACGGGATGGTATTCAGTATGGGAGAATCTGACACTCCCTCCCGCGGGTGAGACAATTCACTAGCTGATTTCCACGCCTATAAACAGAATAATTATAACATGTGCATATATTAGGGCGTAATAAAGGGTCAAATAGTTTTTTGTCTTTACCATTCACTCCTTAAATTTCATGCAACTGTACGAAACGAAGTCAACGTGTGCCAATTTTTAGTAGACCGGTAGCTGAAGCCACACAATAATCGTGACAAAATGTAGGTCACAAAAAAAACTATAAAATGTTATACCTACAGCGATGTAAAAATGGTAGCCGCAGTTTTTATAGTAACTATAAACGTGACAATACTACTATAGGTGCGTCGACTGACGGATATTTATAACTGTACTTAAAGATTGATCGGAACTTTGAAAGTGAAAGTCACCCAAAGCAAGTTCCGTTTAGACGCACAACGTAGAAGCCATCCAAGTTATTTCGTTGCACAATGAACAGCGAAAAATAATGTCAATAACCACTGAACTCTCGCCATTGACAAAATGCCTCTAATGACCCCAAAGATTTCACAAAAATATGTAAAGAATAATAACAAAAGAGGTTGCAAAACAAATAATTAAATACTTCATGTCATAAAATATTATGTTAATATGAATATTAAAATGCATTTCCTTTAATACTTTTTGTTTTGAATATTTTATTATGAAGCTGATTTGCTTTCTGTACGAGAATTATCAATATTATAAGTTATTCCAGATCCGAGTGTCAACTAAGCTTTTCTAGTATAAAAATAAGTCGAATTAACAGTGGAATCCAATCAAGTCGAATTTTAGAGAGGGTCGGTAATCGCGAACAAAAACTAACTGAGACAACCAAAGCCATTTTAGAGAGAAAAAGAGAGATTATTGGGTACCTAACTAAGAATCCTGTAATAAGTTTTAGGATCTTAATCACTTCTTTTTTCCCAAAAACCATGCAAGATTTTGACATTTCCCCCCGCCAAAATTAAAGGTTACAAAATTATATGTTAAATAATTTCCCTCGAGATAATAAAGCATTTTCCAATTTCAACATCACCACAAACAAAAACATTTCCTATATGCGAAATGTTTACCGAAATTGCACGTGCTATAGAAATATTTAATAGAACCGGTTCACTAATATTTTTACTGTGTATTGGGAACAGAATGCATCAGCAGAACAGGTTTAGGTGGAAAATTATACGGATCATTATATTAACATATACATACGCTTATATTATAAAGAGTACCTACCTCTAAATATTTGATAGTTAGTTTGTTAATACCGAATAGACAAAACAGATAGTTTTCTATTTCCTAATTTTGTCTTATTGCATCAATTAGAGCACAAGTAGGTACATATTTACACTACAAAATTTAAGTGTAGGTATCGTAAAATCATTGAATAAAAGTGTGATCATTTTTACCCGACTTCCAAAAAAGAGGTATCAATTCGACCATATATATCCTTTTTTATGATTGTTCTTATTATTGAAAGTAAATAGGTGCCATAAAATTAATTAAAGAAAAGTGACATAGAAATAGGCAGACTATTTTTCGATATTCTTACAGAAACAAATGCTACCTACTTGAATTCAACCACTTTAAATACATGCAGCCAAACACGTTAGAGAAAACCCAGTTCCACATATAAAAAAAAAACATGAGACTTTTAATAAACTAACCGACCACTTACATATGATTATTTACCTAAGACGATGATTTATTCGTTTCAATTTCAACCTCAAACCTTTATTACTTAATATTAATCCAACTAGCTACGTTTTAAATGTGTATTTCTTCCAATTTATTTATTAAATAATTTGTTAACTTATAGATTTACATGTTTACAAGTTTTCTTTATTAATTTATTGATTGTAAATTTCGAAATTCGATTTTTATAAGTATTGGATAATTACTGTATGGATTTGCTTAGTTAATTCAAACACAAAAGTGTTTTATTAGTATCTATTAACTTCAGTTCAGTTCATTCAGTTATACGTTACTTAAATATAATTTGAGAAACTAGGACTAATGCCTATGTACTAAGGGTGACAAAAATGCATGGAGAGCTTAAGGTCGACTATTGACTGACAGGTTTTGCATAACGCTACCATTGATAACTAGATGGCGCTGCTTTTAAATGAAAATAACCCTACAAAGCTTGAATACTTTACACCGCAGAGGCACACAATAAGGGTTTTAATGGTTAAAATAATAATTAATAAACAATAATATATTTATATTCAAATACACATTAATTATGTTAATTTTCTGATTTCCGAGGACTTAATACAGCGCCATCTAAGTCAAGTCAAGCAAACCAACTAAAAGATGGCGTCAATAATTAATAATAGACAATAATAAAAGTTATAAACTAACCCGCATTTTCGACATCATAAAAAATGCGATCGGTAGCTCGGATGAATAAGAATGGTAGAATAATTAAGTCAAAGGGCTCCGGTTCAATTCCGGGATATCATTTTTAAATTCAGGTTTTTTAATAATGGTTTTTTTATATTTTTTTATATAAAATCAATAATAATAATATATAAACAAAATATTTGACGTTTAATATTTATAAAAGACAACAAAAATAAATATATATATTATTTTAGAAATAAATTATATTAATAAATATATATAAATAACTTTTATAATATGTGCTAACTATTAATGTAAAAGTAACATAATTTTCTTACAGATTAAGACTAATACTAAGTTTAATTCTCATAAAGGATAACAAATAAAACTATTTTAGTGACATTATAATTTCAGACATATATTTCTTAAAACATAATATTTATTTCTTTCTTATATAGGTGTATACCTAATAACTTTTCAGGTAACTGACACATTATTTAATTCTTTTCATAAGATTAATAAGTATTTTAAATCAAAATTGTTTTGTGCTAGTCATTTAATAGTTAGTTTTAAACACAATGTTATAATATGTTTCTATATAATATGCAACCTTACTTCTGTAACTATTTTACCTCCCCATAAAATTTAATTAAAGTATTGACTAAAGTGATTCATTTTCTGCATCGTGTTATGACAAAGGTTCATAGCTTAAGTATTCGTTCCAGAACAAGGAAGAAATTGAAGCTAGACCTTAAATCAATAACATTTGTAAGACCGGGATATAGCAGTCATTAGATATGGGACGAATTGTTTATAGTAATAATAAATAAATAATTAATTATATTGGAATCGCATCTGTAGATATAAATATTGCTTTTATTTTTATTTCTCATATTTAGTAAAACATTAAAATCATTACTGTAAATAACAGTTACTGGTTATAAAGTAGTTAATAAATTTATCCTACTAACATTAAGTTTGAACATTTATCCATTAAATAAATTATAGCTACCCCGGTCTTGTAATTGCTTAATCCTATAGTCAACAATATCTTTTCTTTTAAGAACTCGTGTAGCCGTCATTTTTATCGATCCTATTTCTCCTATCTCGCTGGCCAAGGAATAACCCGTATGTCTGAATGCTGACTAAACACTTGCACAATTATGGAACATTACACATAGGACAATTATTGTCCTGCACGAACGTTATCACTAGCACATCTCCATGGCGTCATTCAGCACATCTATGTAGTTTTCACTGTTTGCATCACTGAAGATGACAATGCTCCAGTAATTTTTCTCATAACCTTGCCCCATAAGTTGAAGCTGGTCTGAGTCAATATCACGTCTTCTGCCAGATCCACTACGGTGCTCCAATGAACACTCTTCTTGAAACAGCTTTAGATATCCATAAAGTGGCAGTCTTTACCTGTAAGGGACGTGTATTATTTATTATTTTCATGTATCGATAACTAGGGATAATAAAATAAATAACGAACGGTCATTTTAAAAGAATACTTACGTTTAAGCCAGTTTCTCTCGAAATTCCAGTATAATTTAAGCTTTGATTATGCAATCCCTATTTGGGCCCTCGTAGCCATATTAATATTTGAACGCAAACTCATGTTAAAAATAAATATTAAAAACTTGTTAAACAAATCGGAACTGAACTCACTCAAAGATAGTAAAGAATGTAATGATTGAACAAAAAGGTTTAATTTTTATACAGTTAATATATAATTACCCTCAACTGTTTTGAGATTTATGATCGGGTTAAAGTTGCTAAACAACTTCAATATAATAAAGAGTAGGATAATTTCAATCTACTTCAAGGTTACGCAATGGCCTAATGGCTAGTGGCATCGGTAAATTTTATGCTACCGAGTTCGAATCCTAGTTATTGCGTGCTTTGCTTTAAAAAGGTTTGGAATATCGTAGGATTAATTTGTGTAAAAAAATATTAAGTTAATAACTTTGTATCTGATAAAAACTATAAATGTATATTTTTCAATACCACTAGTATACTAGCGCCATCTATGTCGTCAATGGTATATTTAATTACGGCGATGAAACGCCGTACAAACGATTTTGATTTGGAATCCTCCATGCACTTATGACACTGATAGTACATATATATACATAAGCTATAAGAAAACATTCTAGTTCCTAAATTAAAATACAAAATAAAATAAACTCGCTATGCGAACCTGGCAAGCCGGACTGTCAGACTATTACTGATTGAAAACTATCAGTGACCAGTGACCAATGTGACTTTTTTCAAGTTATATGTACTTTCTATGATTATTTAGACACCACTGACATACGGTGAAGGTAAACAACGTGAGAAAACCTGGACTTTTAATTTCTTATTATAAGTTTGAAATCGCAAACCCGCATTGAGCAAGCGTGCCGGGGTTGCGGGGTTAGCGCAATGAGGCACCACGACCTCGGCCCAGAGCAGGAGAAGGAACAGGGGGGTTTTTAGTCAGTAAGAGTCTGACACTCCCTCGGACCAGGCGGAAGAAGTTATTTGATGATTTTCCCCTCACAAAAAAATCCGCATTGAGCAAGCGTGGTGATGAATGCTCAAAACCTTCTCTGTGTGAGAAGAGGCCTTTGCTCAGCAGTGGACACTTATGAGCTGACGATTGAGATGATGATGATAATTTTCCAAGCAATTTACACAGAGATCCACATCCACATATTTTTTATGAGGTCGGTTGGCAAGTGAGCAGACGGATTACCTGATGGTAAGCAATCGGAGCCGCCCATGGACACCCGCAACACCAAACGAGCTACAAGTGCATTACCGGCCTTTTGAGGATAAGGGTTTCGGATATTTAGGAATTGGGAAGGGCTGGGGGAGGGGTAGGGATTGGACCTCCGGTAACCTCACTCACACGACGAAACGGAACGCTGTGGTTGTTACACGCCGGTTTTCTGTGAGGCCGTGGTTTCACTCCGATCGAGTGGACCCATTCGTGCCGAAGCTTGGTTTTCCTACGCATAATACAGTAAACAAGATTATCACACAATACAGTAAACTAATATGTAACTGAATCCGTAAACTCAACGAGGTGTTGAATCTAATCAGAGGAACGTTAATTACTCGCTAGTAATTGACAATTAACGAGCCATGGGCGCCATTCAACCATCTGCTATTGACGGCATCGGAACAAAATAGGACTGCAAAGTAATTGGTTTGACTGTACAATAGATTTTCCATAAATATTATTCGTATTTTTTAATTCAAAACAACATTATAAGCCATTAATTCTTAAAAAATATTTTTGACATTCCTCCTAATTAGGTTTCTCTTTTCTGTCCTAAGTAAGTTTAGAAACATGTATGTTTACTTACTCATCATACCTAACAACGGAACGACATTTTTAGGTCTCACAAAGAATTGTTCCGTGTGGAAGTTCAGCCTGCGATATGTTGCTAAGCGACTGGTTGTATAGCCACTGTGAAAATGCAAATATAGCACTAACATTTCACTGTTTATATACACCTGCAATAATAGACCACTTTAGTAACTATTTCTCAATGTTAATAATTGCTCTATATGTATATCGACTGTAATTGACTTTTTTCAATATGGCACGTTTAAACAAAAATGCGGCCACCGATCGTCTTTCTCCCTAAAAGCCAAAGCTAGCAAATACCAGAAACGTGATTTACCCAAAATAAGAGTTTTTCTGACTTCTTTATGAAGTTGAAGAGAGTTTTGAGCAGGAAAACCACATGATGTAAAGGTAGCCAGGCTCAGAGCAGGAGAAGGCATGGGTAGTTTTTAGTTAGTCTTTCTTTTTGAGTTGGGCTCTCGACCCATCTGGATCTAAAAAAACGTTACATAAATCCCCCAACCCCGTCAAAAAAGAGATATATTATATTTATATTCAACTTCAAGGGATTTCTTGCATGTAACAAACATTGTTTGAAATTATTACTTCGTGGGAAAAGAATATCGTGTTACAATGTGTTAAACCACTCGATTCAGAGTGTAAGAAAAAAGTCCGAAGTAATTTCATCTCTTCAACACTTTTGAGAAAGAAATTTCAAAACAGCATTGTCGAACGCCACTGTGGAATTGGTACACTGAATAGAAATTTTCATCTGTATTTTCTCGTTTACTGTTGTGGTCCCGACAGCGTTCGGTAGCAATTTGCAAGATACCTCCTTATAAGATGAGAATAGAACAAAAAGGCACTCCTCTCAAGATATTTTACACTCTGTACAGATACTCCGATAAAAGCAAGCTTCAAGTACCTATGCACAATGTTAACAATAGATTTTTTTATACAAAAAACGAATTAGGTATTCTTTTCTCGTTTATTTATTATTATTAAAGGAATATATGTATTATATTATTATAGTACAATTTCCCAGAAAACCAGTTAGTGTTCGTATTAATTTAAGAAAGAAAATATCTTGCTCTCCATTTTCATATAAATTTATAAACCGCTATACCGAACGCCTTGAAACCTTAATCGTCTAGGTCTCCTCGCGATACTAAGGATTTTAGCATGTATATTCGACTTTGAAAGTACATACAAGTGTGGGATAGCCATGCTTCGGCACGCATGGATTGGCTCGACCGGAGTGATAACACAGTCTCACAGAAAACCAGCGGAAAACAACCACAACATTGTGATATCGCAACTTACTCGTAATTCCTTAGTTGTTGCAGGTACCCAAACTAATAGGCGGCGCTGATTGCTTACCATCAGCTCCATCGGGTTATCCGGCTGCTCGTTTTCCATCTTACCACATAAAAAACTCGTATTAGTACCTGCCAGCAAACCTACCAATTCAAGCATGAGGAGCGACTTAACTTACGAGTCACCACGACATAAGAGCATATCGCATCACTGGCAAAAAACTACAGTTTACTTAATAAATTTATAATGCTCTTAAATAAATAAAAAATGCATCTTCTTAGGTATATGTAACCCTTGCGGATCCGGTTGACGATGGATTGCTTTTAGCTTCTTCTAATCCAAACTTTTCGTCACACAACATCTAAAACTTTCTAGTGTCAATATAAGAAACGAGAGATAAAGTGGCTCATATATTTAACACATCAACCCGCTAGATGATTGACGGCTAGCAATTGATAAAAAAAATGCCAGCCAATAGAACAACATATAAGATTTAAGATAGCGAGATGAGTTTTTTTCTAAATATGTGATTAAAATAGCCTGACTATTTTTTTTTCTCTACCGTTTTTTTTAAATAACTAATTTTGAACTTTGGAGGACTTCTCTTACAAAAAGAACCGCTGTCTGACTCTCAGGATTCTCTCCTGTGTCGTGGATACGTTTACAAACATACAACTTCACATACACTTCACACCCGAACCCAGAACAACAATTTGTAAATCACACAAAGAGTTTTTCGATTACGATTGCCCAGCCGCCATGTCAGCAGTCAAAACAAGTCAAACCTATGACTTAAATAAAAAGCTCGAAAAGAGTGTGAATGTCGTGGAACTAAAGATAAAATAGGTCAGGATCATAGTTAGGAGCACTATACAGTATAATATGTTAGTGTTTTACCTACATCACAGAAAATAACACTAATTAATTCACTTCTGCACAACATAATCCATATTTAAAACGAAAAATATTTGTCATAATGTAAAAAATATTGTTGCTAACTAGTCATTGAAGCCAAAACACCAAATAAAGGCAACTAGCACACATGAATATCACACATTCGCAAATTTATAACATACAAGTAGTTATGTTGAAATATTTCTCACATTTTTTGTCAAACAAAACACCATCATATTTTACGAAATTGAAGACCTCAGTAAAAGTAAGCGAACAGACGATAGACAGTAAATTATGTTTCACAATAAAATCATTTCGACATACCTACACGTCAATTTTTATGTCCGTGTGAGTTTATTATTGCGAACTAACGTCGCCACGCGGTTTTAGCTCCGAGCTATACATATTACTTATTGTTGTATAGACTTCAGCAAGCCTTAAAACCTCAATTTTGATAGTATTTATATTGCTCAGATGGCGCCACTTGCGAGTAATATTCTGACCAGAGCACAGATTATTATAAATTATAATCTGTGGACCTGAGTCGTTGAGATAAATATATTTATCTAAATGGCCTTGTCAATAATATAAAAATTTTGATGAGTAAACATAAATTTTTTTCTATTTTAGCACCTAATGCTTTTTATTTGGAGTAAAGAATCATTCTTCGCCCATTGGGGTGCAGCGTAAGGAGGTGGCAGAGTCTTACTGACTAAAATAAATCACGTTCCTTCTCCTGATTAAATCCGCAACCAACTTCTACGTTAAGGTGCTACCACGGCCTTACAGAAAATCGGCGTGTGATTGGGGTTACCGGAGGCACAATCCCTCCATTCCCCCATCCCTTAAATATGCGGAACCGTTATCCCCAAAAGACCGGCAACGCTCTCGCAACTACTTTAGTGTTGCGAGTGGCCTTGAGCGGCGCCGATTGCTTACCATCAGGTAATCCGTCTGCGCGTTTGCCGACCTATCTCATAAAAAAGTACTACTTCAACGTGAGGATATCAATCACATGGAATAAATATTATGTTTGTTTGTTGCGTTCTTTTCAGTTTAAGAGGTCTAAGAGGTGCAATTAATATTGTTTTTATGAAACGCTTGGTCCAAAATACCTATCTGGTGGAATTATGTAATCTAGAAGTACATATAATAGTCCGTCAGTATAATAACGTAGAGCCTATATTTGGTTGTATCATTACATAAATATCGAATTTCATGTTCCTCAAACTGTAACATTATCAACGTCGGCTTATGTAATGCAAATATTATATTACGTACTTACTGTACAAACAAATATTTTAATTGAACCTAATACATAATAGTTAAAACTAGACTACATTGCTAGCAATGGGACATTGTACATGTACTCTTATACTATTGTACTGTACTACTGTTATATGTATGTAGAAAGTTTCAGCGAAGCTCATGTTGAAACTACTTTTATTTAAAACAAAAAGTTGGTTCATTCACCACATAATTATTACCTACTCATATTCCGATTACAGTTTTGCCAACACTACAAAAAGTTATTTATTTTCGCAACCACGATGTACAATTGCCGTCAAAAGTACAATAAAATCTTTTGGTTATCTGTGGCCGCTGCCCACGGCGCCTCGCTGCAGAGGTACTTGCTTCAGGCCACAGTTGTGCCACAATTACGCACACTTTCACTATTTGGGCACTCAAGTTAAAAATTTCTCGTTTTTATACTATACCTCACCTAAATTCAACAGCACAGTCACTCTCGGCGTAATCGAATGATTTATCAACAATTCAACTCTGTCGCCGCCAAACCTAGAAAGATTATTCTATTTCTCAAGGGAATAAAATACATTTACGTAAAAATATACTTTATTTACACTACTAAAAGTAAATGGATTTGTTATACAAGTACTTAATGTAAGTCAAATCAAATTTAACTATTTACAACTAAATCAGGCCATTACTACGAAAACATATCAAAAGTATTATCTCGAATTGTTTTCCACATTTCCCTGATTTCAACAAACTTATTTAGTTGTATATTTTTCGTTCCACGAAAACCAATTTAGCTTTACGAAATGAATAACCTAAACAAACATATCACAAATGTAATAAATAAATTGACGAATACAATCTAAGGTAACTTTAGTATCGGCTTTCTGGCCGGACTCAAATGAGAAAATATTCGGGGCCAACATAAGAGCCGCACTTGGGGAAATCGGGGGGAGCTTGGACAAAGTCGCTTTCTTCCCCTACTTTAAATATAAAATCTAAGCCTCTGGTCCAGTGAGAGGATCTTTCATCCCTCATCATCCAGAAGCCAGGGTTGTCAGCCTTGAAACGTAATGCTACTGCACCGAACTTGGGTACTACAATGGTGTCCTTTTGAACTGGATCGATGAGGTTCTTGTTGAACAGAGTGCCTTCTTCATTCATCTTCTTGATGCTTTCTCTGTCGTAACTTCTGTGAAGTTCCTTCATCCCAACCACGTAAAAGCTGTAGCCGTGAAGATGGAATATGTGGTCAGATTCACCGCCTGTAATCAATAGAGGGATATTATACCGGGCGTATATTCATCACAGTTATGGAAGGTGGGAAGCGCACATCAATTAATTGCATTTACATTATATAAATGGATTTTCTCTGTACGAGGCTATAATGGTTGTCTGATTGATGTCTTCAATTAATATGATAATATCGATATTGTTAATTAAGTAATGGATGTTCCGAGAGCTAAAAATATTGACGTACAAAATAATCAAGACTCTGCATCAAATGTCAGCCGTTGCGAAGCATATTAGAAAGTGACATTCTCTGATCGAGGGTCAGCCATGGGCCAGTACAATTCCGTTTCGTTTTCGAACAAAAAACAATGACAATTTATTTTTATTATTTCCAAAAACCTCACGCATGATAATATTAAATGTGAAAAATATTTTTTTGCCTCAGGAAAATAATGCATCTCAAACTACTGTTTTTGTTTGCTATTTTTAGACTAGACATTATTTAGAAATATTGATGACCTTGAAACCAAATAAAGTAGTACCAATACATATTGCAGAATCGAATAATAAATAAAACATCAAAACCACAAGCTTAGAACGTGTTTATCTAGTATACATATTATGTTATGCAAATTGGATAATTGCTTTCGAATCTAGTTTAATACATGGACTATGCTATAACAGGCTTCATTTTAAATTAATTTAATTTGGAAAAACTTAAAGGCTAACACACAAAAAAATAACCACGTTAAAAATTATTCTTTGTTTGCTTAAAACACTTGTAATTAAACGAATAAAATAAAAACAAGTTCAGTTATAATGAAGGAAATAAGAAAAAAAAAAGAAATAAAAATATTTATCATTTTGATCAATTGCTAGAAAGCATCAACGGGACAATAAAAGTGGTAAGTAGTGGTAAATAATTGTATGTAATTGGTCAACTTTATCATCGCAGACATAGCCGTGTCAAGAAACCCTATTAGCTAATGTCGAGCGATATAATCGAAATAAAGCGATAAGAAGTTTTAGTAGACAAAAGTATGTTTTGAAAGAAGGGAATTAAAGCATTTTGAGCTACTGAACAGACTGCGAACAGAATTAGTCTTCTGTATTTTGGAGCGAAGATTAGTGGTCGCTGTAGTTAATGTAGACTACTTATAAATCTAAGGGCTGATTTTTCAATAGTCAGATAAATGTTATCTGAGGTATAAAATTGTTGCTGTCACTGTCTTATCCAAACATTCTGAAGCGACAGCATCGTAACTATTCCCCAAGTAACTTTTGTCTATCGATTGAAAAATCAGCGTATTACATAATAAACGGTGCTATAAACTTTCAAAGAAATCAATGACTTATCTTCAAAAGATATAATAAAAAGTAAACAAAAAAAGAATATATTTTTATTACTTCTTTTACGATATTTCACAATGCTAATGTAAACAACGTGGCGTCGAGCTGTCACTCAACCAGTTCCACTTTATAGAATCCAAATTAGGTTAATGCATTCGGTGGAACGAGACATCTTTGGATATTTTAACTGAATTACGTCGGCCATCCGGACCGGCGACCTCGCCGCCTCGTCAGCTCACCACCTCGCCCACTCGGCTAACTTTATGTCCGGTACGGTTTAAATAATTATACAGGCCCAATCGACAACCGTCCGACTCGTAACGAGACAGTTAAAAATCTTACGGCCGTTTGAGGCGAGTGGAGGTGGGGGCTTTGTTTGTTGAGTTCCGTATAGGTAAAGGGTTTAGGTAGGTAAAAGTAAAAATATTTGATATGAAAGACCCTTAGCTTACTTAACGAATTATTATGATTGTGTTATTCAGTCGACGACTATTCAGTTCACTGATTCCTCTTACGAACATGTTCTATCAATGTGCCCATTTCATAAAATGTTATTAAAAACCTTAACAAAATGGCGACTAGAACAATGATACTAAATTAATCCAAACTATCCAAACTAATATTACAAATTCGAAAGTAAAAAGTTAGTATCACATAATACCCACATTTAAACTAGTAAAAAAACCGTAGGTATTTATAGCTATGCATACGAATAGAACATAGTTTAACAATTATACAGAACCCTAATATTTAGAAACCTTGCATGAACGCATAACTAGGTCTAAATTAATGAGAGCGTTGTATAACAGCCTGCCTACTGCCAAATAAATATATCATGCAGATTGAACTACAAAATAAAATAACTAGACCACATACTCGTTACTTATATATATTTGCTTACTTTTAAATTATATTATAAGACTTCATAGTATTTTTAGGAGGCATTATCCAAACTAATATTGTAAATGCGAAAGTAACTCTGTCTTTTCTTCACGCCTAAACTACTGAACTCGTTTTTTTTTTTTTTGTTTGAAACTCGAGAAAAGAAATAGGATAGTTTTTATATCAAAAATTTGCAGGAAGTCATCCCATTCCACGCGAACGGAGTCGCGGGAAAAGCTAGTCACCAAATAAAACTAAATTTCTTTCTCTTTCACTATTACCCGCTATGTACGCTTAAATCTTTAAAAGTACTCGTCGGATTTAGATGCAGTTTATTGTAATGGATAGAGTGATTGAAGAGGATTTATTATATGTATATTAATATCCATTAAATAGTGGAGACATTAAATCTAGTATCAACATTGTATCCGTGCGAAGCAGGGGCGCGTCGCTAGTACCTACTTAATAAAAGAACAAACAACTTGAAACTTTATAAGTTATTTAATTCATTTTAGTTTTGTTCAAATAAAGAAGGTCATATTTTAACTATTAAAATCGCTTTATTTGAAAAAAAATCAAAAGCAAAGTGCCTTGTGGATAATCTGCTCATAATTAGATATTTTTTAACACAATAAGAGTACAGTTTACTTAACATTATTCCTGATTATCGACATCAGCAGCATGATTACCAATATCGTACCAGCCACGAATATTGGCATCCAATGCATACGAAATTTGGCCACAACCACCATGTTTAGCCAGTCAGCGGTTGAAAATATTCAGTTTTATCGAGGGCGCTGCTACTAGATCTGTGACACATATGTTTGTTGCGATGAAAGGACTAGGTGTCAGGTAGGGTTGTTATGGATATAAAATTGTCGAAGCTGTCGGCGGAGTGAGAGTGTCATGGTGCGAGAGAGATGGCAAATAAGGGATTATGGCGGATGACAAATGAAGGAAAGACGTATTCTAAACGACATTAATTATTTTATAACTACTTTTCCGCTAAATCTAAATTTAAAGACGAACAAGTCTTTTGATTTTTCACATATATGTAGTTAATTAGACATACCTACAACAAGTCAACCCATACAAACACGTCGTAAAAGAAAAGACGCTGCAAATACGTTTATGTAGGTACTATTCTCTACAGACATCACACTACATGAAGTCTAGATTGGGTCTAGATGAGTAGATTACCCATAATTATTTCTCAACGCAATAAGATTGTCCACACGGTTTAATGTTAGATGTTATTATCTTTGAATAGTGATATCAAAACTACATAATAATGTTCAATTAAACTGGGAAAGTTTGAATTGTACCTAAGTAAGTGTTTATGATTCGCTTCGCATTTCGTTTAGTGTTACTTTCGAAGCCAATGAAACAAACCTTTCTTGTTCTATGATTGATTAAGATATTCCATTAAAGTGATTAATATTTCTAGTAGAACAGAGCGTTGGGGTTCTAAATGAAGTTGCAACTTCATTTTATTAATTTACTAAATTCTAGGTATTGTCTGTAAAAACATAAAAGTGGAAAGAAAGAGAATAATTCACGAAGCAACGTACATCTGTGAATGAAGTGTTGTAAATGGGCTGGCTCAACCAGAGCGATACAACGGCCTGTTTCACCATGTGAATGAGTTATACTGCGCTACCTCCCCCCTCCCCCCCCCCTCACCCATAAAAACCCAAACCCAAATGTTAATTCCTTAACCACAAAAGGGCGGCAACATACTAGTAGTAACTCCCGATGGTATAACGAGTGTCCATTCGCGGCGGCGGTTGCTTACCATCAGGTAATCGGTAAGTTCGTTTGCTGACGTATCCCATAAAAAAATACTGGTCGTGGTTCAAAATTATTAAAAACACATAATACTTAATTAAAATAATGTAGTAATATAATATGTAGGTTTATTACAATTAAAAGCTACTTTTACTTCTCGTTAACATTTGTACTAACTATATCATGGAAAAACAATAAATTATGTGAGCTCGTGGTTCCGTGAGTTCAGAGTTATATCGTGTGATCACTTTTTATATTCTCCACTACGTAATGCATGTGAGAGGTATTGTGTTCCAAGACCCAACGAATATAGTTGATAAAGACCTACTTACTTTTTTCATATCGGTTGACCCGCGTCTTCCACGGTATGCCCCAGGGCCATGCTTACTTTCTCACTAGGCTAATGGCTAAACGTGTTAATAAAGAATTTTTTCAAATTATTTGAGGCCTCGTCAAAATGATAGCAGTACTAATTACACGCTTCAAATTACCGACACGTAAAAGTGCTGGCTTAATAAGAACAACCTTTGCTATGCGCCAAATGGCTTTATAATGATTGTCCACTCAGGTTAAAAAAAAAAACTTAAGAAATTGACTCTGTCAAAATATGAATGAAGTTCATTCATTGAGTTTTCATTTTTGTTCTCAGTTGCCTATCGCTTAAATTGCATTGGCTCGAAGTTTTGCCTCCAATTTGAAGTTGGCAACTGATCACTTTTAAATTAAGAACCAATACGATAGTTTCGAACAAGTTGAATTCAATTACTTTTATTGAAATGTCATAAACTATACTTAACTATGTATAATTCTATTTTTGAAATTTGAATACGCAAAACTTATTCGTCAACATTATTTTGAACAGTCAAAATTATTGTTCTTTTTTTACTTAGAAAACGACCCAATTCCATTTACAAATTGTACATCGATCAAACTTTACATCTGTGTGCCGGTTCTGTCGACATCAACATACTTGCATATTTCGCACCACGAGTTTCGCAATCCTTACACACAACTTTTGTTATCTTCCGTGTTTCATGGCAATTGCGGACTATGAGTACCTATGCATCTAAAAGTCCCATGAATCACTGCCACCATGATAAATGTGCCTTCAAGCCTAATAGTCGCTGTTATATTCATATCGTTACAAATACTGAGAAGCGTGCGATCCTCTTTACTATTGAGTAAAAGTATCAATACCTATTACATAGGTATACAATACATGTTCATCTGTCATTTAATTGCAATTTCCATTTGTTACTTATTAAATACAAATTGTAAATATTATTCTAATTGATTTTGTGTTTTATATAAAGATAAAAATTTGTGTTGAGTTTTAGGTAGGTCACTAAAATACATTACGACTTGACAGCTGGGGTGTGATTCTGAAAGACTTCATTCTAAACTTCGAATCTGAATCCGCTGTGAGTAGTAGTAGTACACTAGCGCTACACTTGCGAGGCAAACTAAATTGACAGCAACATATTGATAGATAAAGTATGAGATGACGTAAAAAGTGGCATTCTAAAATTTAATTACACCGTCACTTCGACGCTCACTTCGCACTCGAACAAGATTAAAAATTAAACAAATTTTATAGAATCGACGTGCAGCTCTCAGTATTCATTTGCCGTGAATAGTCAGTCAGACAGTCTGGATGACGGATGTTTTAATACTAAATTAAACTCTCAATTGAGCTTAGATATACATACTTAGGTAGAGTCTAAATTGGAATACAATAACAACACTGACGTCGTTACTTACTCCTATAAGATAAACTGGAGACAAGAAGGCACTACAGTAGGCCTAACATGACCGGGCGAGAAAGAGGGATGGAGTTATAAAAGGTGTATAGCTCCATCCCTCTTTCTCGCCCGGAAGATTGACACGTCATAGTAGGCCCTCTGATATTTATCTTTACTAATATTATAAAGAGGTAAAATTTGTAAGTTTGTATGTAGGGGGTAATCTCTGGAACCGCTGGACGGATTGCCAAAATTCTTGCACTGATAGATAGCTACAATGTTCCTGAGTTCTATATGATATAAAACATCACGTTACGATTAAATGGAGGCAGGCGGGTGAAACCGCGCGTGAGTAGCTAGTATATATATTGTTACATTGTGGTGTAACAAATGACGGATATTCTAAACAGTTTAACTATTTGCTAATATTTGTATACTCTAGCTTAAGTAACATTATCTCCATATACGGCATGATGTTTAAACTAATATTGACGCTTTACGTTACTTTAACACAAGTGCCGTTTCTAAACTTTCGGTAATGGAAAGTGCAAAATTTACTCTACAAACTGCCTTATAAGGGAAGGGAACCGACTAAGCTTATGTCTTTACGGCTTTTGCGAACACCTTATTTATAAATATGTAAATGTTATACACATCTATTTGTCTCGTAATAATTAACGTCTGAGAGAATTAGCGTTGTGAGAAACTTAGTTCCGCTTTGTTTTTGTTAGTTTCCAAAACAATCTGAAGACAAAGAGGTAATTAAACTTAATATTTTGCACGTGTTTAGATTTGCTTTTTAATAACAGTAGGTACATTAATTTGTTAAAGGCTGAATAACTCAAACGAACCTGTATTTGCGTCTTAATTGTGTGCCTGCTCTTCATTAACAAATGATTTAAAGTAGTATAATAATTTATAAAAGCCAGTGTAATTCGACCAGCGGTTTCAAAGATAACCCCCTACGTACAAACTTAGAAACTTAAAAATTTTACGTCTATTTAATATTAGTAAGTATCTAGATTTTGCGTTGCCCTTACGAGACATGGTTATGAGTACTTTAGTTTTACCATGATTATGTCTGCGTTGCCAAGTTTGTGTTCTTTGTTTGACTTTTAAAAAGAGCCTTTTGTATCACTATTATCAGCCGAGATAGGAATTAGTGAACAAAGTATCTTGCTAACACATATTTTGGCAGGCGACTTACGGAGGACAGTTAAGTCAACGATTCAGAACTCTTGCAATTTTTTTTTTTTTGCTTATTTACTCGTCCATTTATACTTACTATCTCGTAAAGAAGACATACAGAGTAAGGATTTCCGTACTAAACAAATATAACGAATAACAGCACATAAATATACACCAATTACTTCAATTGATTTTAGACTTTATAACATAAGAAGTCAAAGTTGAAGTTGTATTGCAGATTTTTTGCAAAATCGAGTACCTTAATATGCTCGCTTCTACATAGCTATATGAGCACGTGTAACTCAGTAAACATGTCATTAACTCGTGTTATAAAACCTCTTTGTTTTAATACCACAGCGCTTGAGGCACGCAGCAATAATTACATCTTGCGGCTTAGTAAAAAATAATATAGTTGCATCATGACTCGCAAGTTAGATGGCTGGTGAGAAATTACTTAGAAACGGTAGTGATAGTGAAATATAAACTCTATTGTACTTATAATTGGATTCATTATACTTATAATAACTTACATTATTATACGTATAATGAATCCAAGGTATTGATTCTAAATTGACAGTTGTAGAGGCAACTTCGGTACGAATCAACAATGGACAATCTCGACCAATGGGATACTGTTATCCCACCGAACCGAAGTTGCATCTCGCCTCTATTCGCCTTTTTGGGGCATGCCCACCATAACCTTTCATGCCGGTGCAATTCCTATCAGCCAGACCTTACCGAATGGCGTACTTACGAAATGCTTGCGTTGAATTTTGCTGTGTGAGTATCGGAAGTCCAATCCCAACCCTATCCCCAACCTCAAATCCCCTAATTCTCGAAAGTTATACCCTAGAGTAACCGTTAGAGCATTTATAACTTCTAGATGTTGCGTGTGACCATAGGCGGTCCTGATTCAATACCATCAGTCTGACGCTCGTTTGCCTACCGATACCATTAAAAAAAGGTATAAGCTGTCACCGTAAGACATTTTAGTTCAGAGGCCAGGCACTTACGTCAATAAGATCTACTCCGTCTGTGTTTATTGAATAATACAATCTTTGGTTGTATTACTTCAAGATTGCAAAGGAACAAAAATTTTTGCTTCCCACATCCCATGCGCACTCGAAAATAGAACACCAGTAGGCCTAACATGACGTGAAAGTGGGATGGACCTATACACCTTTTATAGTTCCATCCCTCTTTCTCGCCCGGAAGATGACGCTTTAACACGCTAGGAAGGCCCTCTGATTATTTTTGTCAGTATTATCTACAGAGGTTACTTTCTACATATAAAAAGAAAAATATTTATTACCAATTAAATTACCTTGATCGAACATCACAAGTTCGACGGTGGAGTCGAGAGGTATATTCTTGACGTGGACACATTCGTCTCCTTGCCCCGGCTCCTTCGGGCAGAAAGCATTGGCGCCTACGTCACCACCCTGGGTTAAAAGTGGAGATGCTGGGTACGTGAACCGATGACCATCAGTTTGACCCCAACTCTCTGGAACAAGGTAAATAAGGGTTCATAATTGTAGCAGAAAAAAGATCACAGAAAGAGATGGACATGACCTATATCATATATCATATAAAGTGTTTTGTGTATGATAACATTAAGTGTTGAAAGAAAATAAAGGTACGTACTATATAACCTGTAGAAACATTTTGACGGATGAGGTTAAGTATAATTATACTAATATTAATAAGAGGACTGTTTTGATTGCATAGGGTCCGGAACTAATAAACTGATTTGAAAAATTATTTTAATGTTAAAAAGCTACACTATCCCCGGAGAAGATAGTCTATAAGCATAGTGCGTTTCCAATAAAATAGAGGGCGACCCTGATATACATATTCCATACTCTGTCTTACCACTAGTACTACAAGTGAAAACCAATTCGCACCTGGGGGTCTACTCTTATTCTACGAAAAACGAACTTTCGATCGAAACTTCGCGTGTTTCCTACCACGGTTTCAATTCGTTCCGAAATTTCGTTCGAACGAAGACGTTTGACATTTAGAACCTACTCTAATCCTTATTAGCTCCGAATGAACTTTTGAATTTGACAGACGATTTTTCGGATTTTTTACTTCAAATTGACGAAACCAAAAGTGTTACCTTTTAATTTTCGTTTAGTGTGGATTTTGTATGAGAGTTGTTTGAAATGGCTACAAGAATGCTCTAAATCGAAGCTCTTTTACGTGAAGAACGTGTAGAGCGTAGAAGGAACCGGCGCTGCCTGCGCAATCTACTTAAGTCAAATTCCGGACTTACAGTTTGTAGGACAGTCGCCTATTATTTGAGGAGCTGTGAGAAACTTACTTTTAGAAAAGTTTTCAAACAAAAACTCATAAGTTGTATGTTATTGTTATGATGTAATGATATATGGGTGGAAAGGGTAAAGAAACCGATCGCGGCACAAATATGTAAAAAAGGACAAGTAAATAAAACACACTTAAAAAAATAACTGATTTTTATTTCCTAAAGTTCTGCACTTATTAAACAAAAATTAAAAACTTATTATCCTTTTAAAATAAATTTCAATTTTCTAATAGAACAAATTTAATATAACAAGGAGTATAATTTTAAACAACTTATTAGCATTTTATATAACATCAAAATAATATCGTTACTGTAAGACATTAAAGTACTTATATGAAGTTAACATAAACGAGCATTATTTACCATATACTGCTCAAAATAAAAATATCACACATTGTCATCCCAGTTACATACATTTGTAACTGAACATGAGTGTAATACGAATGGCTTTGTTCTAACTCTATTACATTATTTTATCAAAATATTAAGTAATTAACATTGCATACATCTTTATCAAATTCAACGACAGTTTTCTTTTCAAATGTAGATAATTGGACATTTAGCTTCGACTCGCTTTGTCACACAGTCTTCTTCCACCACTGCACAATCAATATTAACGCACAGCCATATTATTATTCGCATTAATTCTTTTCTCTTCCCTGCTCTTCCACATCCTTCACATGTTCTGCTAACACCAATTTTACATTTTAGCACAGTCCGAGGTAGGAAAATGATTGTGTGTTTATAACACTCAAAACCTGTTTTTATAATAATATCCATTTTTATACAATTCAATAAAATTCGTTTCTCCACATATATTTATTGTCTTTTATAGTATATTTTATTAACTCGTGTTGATAAAAATAAACAATCTGTTGACATTAATTTTTTGACACATGTCGTGCACGGTCCGAATACAGCCATTTTTGGTCGTCATACATAACAACCCTTTCTTGGCATGAAATAGTACTCTTTAAATTAGTCGGTTATAAATGTCTGTAAAAGAGTTTTTTATAAAGTAACGATGATAAATTACACGATAAATTACAATTCCGTCAAAAATAAATATATTTTTATTTTCTGCGTGGAATATTATAAGTAATAGTTTTACAAACTACATACATAATGTGGAATTTAAAGAAACAGCCAGAGAATTTGTAATTTTAACTTTAAGTAAAAACCGTAATTTACCACAAATCACATTATAAAGAACCTACACAATTACATTCGTTCCCGAAAATTATCTCTGGATCGAACTTCGTATGCGTGTCCGAAAATTAAACAGAGTAGGGTCGTCAACGTTCTTTCGTTCGAGTTTCGTTCGTTTCCGAAAGTTTCGTTTCGAAGAAAGAGAGTAGACCTCCTGTTTCCATCGTTATGGGAAGTTCGAAAAAAGACAAATAGTGAGTATACATTTTCAGTATCAAACTCTATTCCGCACGGCAAGCTACAACACCACACTATTAAAGAAAAGCGTCATATGTATGGCTACTTTTAACAAACAAGTTACCTAGGATATAAGACCTTTGCTTATAAACAATGTAAATAAACACTTTTGAATTTGAATTTCAAAAGTTATTATGGAACAACATTCACAATATTCCAAAAATGACTTGCTGATTTAAAAAAATGTTACATAAATGATAAAAAAAAATATCCGATTTTTGTAATGAAGATTTAAGATAGTATTGTAAATAAATATTTTTTGCTGCTATGTTTATGTATAAATAAACATAATTTTTTGTATGCCGAAGAACATTTTTTTTTGTGAGGGGAAAACCATTAACTGACTTCTCCCGCCCAGAGCTGGGCGGGAGGGAGTGTCAGACTCTTACTGACTAAAAACCCCCCTGTTCCTTCTCCTGCTCTGGGCCGAGGTCGCGGTGCCTCATTTCGTTTACCGCGCAACCCTCACCTGGCTGAACATCAACCCTTTAGGACCCCGTCTGAAGGGCATGACGAAGGCATATGGTTTCTTAAACTTTTAATAACTTGTTATTGTAAATATTGTTATCCCTACATTCTATACAAATATATTTTATTCTAAATCTATTATTATTTATAAGATTTTATTAAGAATTTCATAATTTATCTGGTATTGAGAAATATCGGCTACAAATAGTCCAATGCCTATAGTACTTGGTTGCAATCACGCAAATTATTCATCGATCCATTGTTGATAAGTCTGTCATTTGAATGAACGTCCTAATTGCCTATTTTAAACAACTTCTTTATTTCTGTATAGTACATTATTTAGAACAATCTATTATGAATATATTATTATGACATTTCAGCTGTAATTTGATTATCCTTCATAATTTTTCTCTTCTGCTTGAAATCTATCTATCTATAGAATCAAAACGGTAGTTTCCAACTAGTCAAATTCAATACTTTTATCCAAACGTCAAAAACAATACTTTTCTATGAAATTTGTATAAAAAACTGAGCTATGACGTCATAACATTTTTGAGTCAAATAGCTTACTTATTTCACAATAATTAGCTAAAAAAAAATCTAAAACTTGGTGTATCGATCGATCGACGAATAAAAGTATAGTTATTTTTCAATATTTTATAGTATTGAAACATCGAATTAATTTATTTTTGACCTAGGAAACTACCTAAATTTAATTTAAATTGAAATATTTTTACACAGCTCAATTCGCATGAAGGATTTTAATGCAAATTTTATTTATATTCTATGAAAAATGAAAAACGCTGTTAGATGCACATCTGATATGATTTTGCATAATATAATTTAACTATTTCTTTGAATCATAAGTAATGTGTCTGCTATTTCAAATAACATTCATATATAAAGATAAATGAGTTTGTTTATTTTTAAGATTGATTTTTCAATAGTCAGACAAATTATATCTGACAGTATCTAAGGAATAAAATAGTTGCTGTCACTGTCTTATGCAAATATTCTAACGCGACAGCATCATAATTTTTTTATTTCCCACACCCAGGTAACTTTTGTCAAACCATTGAAAAACCAACCCTTTTTTTTCTTAATCTATAAGTATGAACGGCACTACGGAATAAAATTTTAGTTTATTTTGGGGGGCTTATGTGATTATAATGTCAGTACTTAACACGTATACTCTTCATTAAAACTAGTACACGAGTATATAGCACAATTAATTACACGTTAATTCTTTATTAAAAGTAGTATATGGATATAGGAACAGTATCTTTACAATACGTATTCTACTGGGTTTAACCAACAGTCGACCACCATCGCTAAACCGAGGTTATAGTTACAGTTTTGTAATATCCGGAAGTCCCAACGCATTTTGGTTTGCTACGGAAGCTATTTGAATTCGTTCTAATTAGGCAGAGATTAAGCCCATGTACGGAAAGCTGGTTACGATGCCACGATCTTACTTCCGTCGGTTCATCTAAACGAAAACGAGGGCAACAGCATATTAAATGAGATTATGAGATGATTTTTATACTTGAATGGCAACTCAATACTGAGTCTTAAGTGTGGGAGAGCCATGCTTCGGCACGAATGGGTCGGCTCGACCGGAATGGTACCACGGCCTTACAGAAAACCGATGTCAAATACGTATATATAGACGTATGATTCGCCGTGTGAGTGAGGTTACTTGAGGCTTGTTACTCCCCCAATCCCTAAATCCCCAATACCCTAATTCCCAAAACGTCGGTAACGCACTCGTAACTCCTCAGTTGTTGCAGCTGCTCATTTGCCGTCCTATCATATAAAAAAATAGTAAAGATTTCAAGATCTATCAGGAGTCTCTAAGTTCAGAATGGCAATTTTGTGAAAATTGATTTAATTAACAAATGTTCCGTTTTAATTTAAAATGACAAGAGTTACTGGAGACTACCTACCTGGTATTAATTATTATGTTTAACACTTTACTCACGTAACTATTTGACGAGGGATAGGACTACTTTCAAGCCACGCTATGGATGGGCTTATATTCAAGAGCAGCTTTGGACAACACGCGTCACCTACCTAATAAATATACCTAATGAGATTTTTTTTATATTTTTTTTTTATTGATTAAAACGTAAGGTGCATTCCAACTTGATAAGTATTAAGTTCTTAAAATAAATAGAAAGCATATAATAAGAAAAACATAATAATTATACTTATCGAGAAATAGAACAAATAAGTACCTATTAATTTCTGACCCTATAATAAATTATAAAGCTTACAAATTATGGGTACTTATACTTATATGTTCCAATAAATTCATCTGGTAAACAGCTGATAGTAAAACGAGCATGAGTTGAGAGCAATCATGTTTATTGATCATCGAACATATTTATTGGTAAATCGTTAAAGGTAATGATCGAGTTTCTCAAGTCTTAGTAGGTACCAACTGATTAGAAATTTCGAGTAATAGAAAGTTTCTTTGAAGCTTATTGAAGTTCAATTTCCACTAAGCATTACTTTTTGTGTGTGATAGGTCGGCAAACGAGCTGACGGATTACCTGATAGTAAGCAATCGGCGTCGCCCATGGACACTCATAATATCAAAAGTGTTACTACAAGTGCGTTGCCGGCCTCTTGTAGTTAAGGATTCAAGGATATGGAATTTCAGGATTGAGGATAGATTAGGCTACCGGTAACTTCACTAACACGGCGAAACACGACGTAAGTGTTGTGAGGCCGTTGTATCACTCCGGTCAAGCCGAAGTATGGCTCTCCCACACTTATAAAAGCATAACTTGGTAACAGAAAAATGTAGGTAGGTAGTATTGTTATGGATTTTATCTTTATCCATTTGTAAGGCATGATGTCTGAATGTATGTAACAATTATTATTTTGACGCACGACTGCGCCCCGTGGCTAGTGGCCCTGTAAGATTCCAGACGCAAATATATTGTAGTCCAAATCAATTGTTTTATTATCATCTTTTAGTTTATTATTAGGTATGTATTATAATAAATTTGAATACCCACAAGGAGACCATATTAATTACGACAAGAGTGCCTTAAAACGAATTCATTATTGTCAAAAATAACAACAACTCCTTTTAGCGTTTTAGGGTCAATTTTACAATAACTTTTTTTCACTATGTACGCGATACATGTAGATAAACATGGAGCGTAACTATAAGAACGATGTGCCGCATACATTTGTCCGGAATATAAATATGCGTATATATGTATATAAGTTGTGAACAGGCCCTTAGTGTGATTCTCGTAAATGTGCCTAGTTATCTCGAGGTCAGAAGAGGAAAAGTATTGAATGAACGAATAAATAATTTACTTTTAAGTTCAAAATTATGCATTTTCTTTTATAACTACGATTTCATATATACAGTTCTATAGCTTAGGTATAAACAATAGCTATTTATGCAATTAAATCTGAATTATTGGAAAGTAAATTAGTTTGCAAAGAGCAACCAATCTGATATGACATGTATCCATGCGAGCTGTAATTTCCGTCATAAAGCACAGTGTGGCAATTCGATCCAATTATACAATTCCGTAACAATGACCAGACTGTTTTAATTACCTCACGTGAGCTAGTGTACTCAAACCGAACATTATTATAGTGTTTCATACGAAGCGCGGACAGTTAGAATGTGTTGCAAATTCTCACTTTGAATTCATAAAATATTATACACTTTACTAAGAAACTTATTATTAATTATAGTTTAGCTATTGTAAGAGAGAGATATTTCTTTATTGCAATTGAGCTGACGATTCGCTTAGTGCTGAAGGTAAGCAATCGGCGAATCGGCATTGACACTCACAACAATAGAGTTACAAGTGCGTTGCCGGCCATCTTTGACGAATGAGGATTTGCCAGTATAGAGATATTAGGGATGGAAGGGTGCAGATTGGGCCTCCGGTAATCACTCATACGAAGAAACACAATGCAAGCATTGTTTTATGCAGATCTCCTAGGAAGCCCACCCAGCCAAACATTGCTATCCCACGTTTAGACATCCAATAATTTCTTTTTCAGAAAAACCGTCGCCATTTTTACAATATCATACTTCGAAATGCCACAAAAACAAAATTCCGTATTAACGACACAGTTACAATTTCTGTCAAGGATACATCAAATGGAGTTCCCAACTGTTCGTATGAATTTTTATCGAGTCTGTATACACGGTCGATTAACTTTTACGGCGATCTATTGAACATGCCTTTCGTGTGAACCGCCCACTCGTTTCCCAAAAACATACGAACAAGTGTAGCCAAGGTAATGTCTTGGGGGAACGCGACTATTATGAATGGTTGGACATTTATTATTTCAGGAAGTAACCACTACTACTTCCTCAAAATAATGTTCGTCATGTTACGGGTTTCGTACATCTACATATAATAATATGTATATAAAAATGAATCGCAAAATATGTTGGTAAGCGCATAACTCAATAACGCCTGGACCAGTTCTACTGATTCTCTTTTTGTTATGTGTGTTATTATCAGGGTACGGTTGTTATGAGAGAAAATTTTAGAAAAGTAGAGTTGGGTAATAGGGACCCTTTCATCGTAAGCGAGATGATGAAACCCGTGCGAACAAGGGGCAAGCTGCTAAGCTGCTAGTAATGTATAAAACCGTAATTATGTTCTATCTTTCAGGAATGCCTTTTTTATACGATAAGTCGGCAAACAGACGTATTACCTGATGGTAAGCAATCAGCATCGACACCCGCCACCAAAGGAGTTATGGGTGCGTTGCTGGCCTTTTGGAAAGAGGTGGGGGAGGGGTAGGGATTGGGCCTCCGGTAACCTTACTCACACGGCGAAACACAACGCTGTGGTTGATTTATGCCAGTTTTCTGTGAGGCCACGAGGCCACGAGCTCGAATTAGTCAGCTCGACCGGAGTCATCACCATCACTCCGGTCGAGCTGTGACCCATTCGTGGTGAAGCTTGACTCTCCCACATTTCCTATGCCGATTAAGATCACATTTTTGTTGTTCTTCGCTCCAGAGATAAGTGCTATAAACTACAGAGATAAGCAAAACCAACTTTTCTATCAAAAGCCGCAATAATATGAATATGAAACAAATTGTTATATGATGTTCTCTCGGTCCATTGCTAGTCTAGACCAACATACGGATTAAGTATATATGTACATACAGTTTAGGGATTTGTTTTTAGTTCAGTTTTTTTAGGATTATTGGAGAAACTCGTTCTTCAACATACGAATCTATATTCTAGAACCAGCACCTAGCTTCCACTAGCGGTTTACTAAAAGTTTTATAGTTTGTATAAAAAATGTTGACTATTTTTTTTCTTTTGACATTGAATCTTGAATTACAAAGGAGTACTGAGTCACTGTTTAAAATTCTGAAAAAAAAACACATTAACTGGTTTTTGTTTAAGCTACCAATGTTTATGCTCAAAGAATTGTCATTTTAAATTCATTACTAAATATAATATACGCGTCAAAACGGGTATAGCAGCCATTTACTTCTTAAAGCTTGAGAGAAACTGGATTTTTTGCAATCTGACGCAATTAGTACATTGGTACCCGGTATTCAAAATCGACGTTCATATTGTAAACAATAAGTAAGTTTTTGTCGTATTGTAACGATGCTGAGCTAACTCATCAAAAAGGTATGAGAGTATACCGAATAAGAATTAAAAATTCCTGTATGCAAAAAAAAACAATTAATAAAATTTGGTAGCAGAAAGGTAAGTAGTAGAAATTAAGAATGAGGCGATATATTGATCAAATACGGATTTTTGAACAAATATTTTGTCAATTAAATTATATTATTTTGGTAATTATGATGATCAGCCAGCAATAATTAACTGCGTGTGTACGTAGGTACCTACTTAAAAACTTATTAACAATGCCCTTGAAAAAATTTAAATAAACATTTAAGTATTTGCTAGAAACTACCTACTTACGAATATTTGAGTATTACTTACTTACCTATACATTACAAAACACAATTTTTACTTGAAAAAAACTAAATATAGTCTTTGAAGAATATAATCTTAAAACAACTTTAGTTATTTTTGTTACTTACTATAAATAAATATCCAAGCAAGTTATTTTACAAGCCATAAAACCAAATTAAAGGCATTTAATCGTACACAGACATCATAAAAACTTTATAGTTTGAGTCTAGAATAATAGGAAAAACATAGATGTTGTAATAATCTCTAGAAATGGTCATGTGACTACAAATTAAATGATATGAAAATACAGATGCACAATTGCCAACTTGGACTGCACGGTTGGTGCGGTGGCTGCGATTCCCACTCGAAACAACTCTTTATGTGATCCACAAATTGTTGTTTCTGATCTTGACTCTGGATGTCATGTCTATGTGAACTTGTATATTTGTAACCGCACCCACGACACAGAGAAAAAAAATCATAGTGTAGAGCAACGTTATAAAAAAAAACTTTTATACAATCTTTGACAATAATGGTTCATAACATAATCTTTCATACAAAGATTTTATGTTTAACCGTACAGTAAAGTGTCAACAATAACATAAATAATAACATCTTTCTCATCATCAGCCTGTTGCCGTCCACTGCTGGACATAGGCCTCCCCAACTGCACGCCACTGAGCTCGATGTTCAGCTCTTCTCATCCAACCACTGCCAGCCACTAAAGTTATCGACATAGCCGTAAGGATTAGATCCCAGAGTGGAGACCACGTCTAGGCAAACGTAGTGTAGGGCGCCCTCCAGCTAGGTGGACTGACGGCATCCGCAGGGTGGCTGGCAGTGGTTGGATGAATAACATCTTTAAATATTATTAAATCCATCAACACTACTAACAGCGATCTGATACGACAAATATTTCGTACCTACTTATACAAATATTGTACGCAATAATATAAAGAATAATACCTGGTAAAATACTTAGTCATCATTTTTACAAATATCTAATTAAAACAAGTTAAGCAGATTAATTGACAGAGGCTCTACTAGTTTCGAGTCACAACGGGTCTCTTATTCATGAACCGAGTGCGAGCCGCGACGTGTACGCAACTAGTAGGACTTTTACCAGTTAACTAACGTGAGTAAATCAATATTCACAATAAATGTATAATGACTCACAATAGTTACTATTAAAAATTAGTATTTAAGTATTTAGTTTCACCTGTCCCGATATTTTATATCTAATAATTCTGTAGAAATTCTTGGCTACAAACACTTGTAATCCAAACATCCAAACTTAATATTATAAATGCTAAAAAAACTCTGTCTATCTGTCTGTTTTCACGTCTAAACTACTGAACCTATTTGTGTGAAAATTGGTACAGACATAATTTGAAGTGCGAGAAAGGACATAGGATAGTTTTTAAACAAAAAATCTGCAGGAAATCACTATTCCAACAAAGTCGGGGTAAAAGCTAGTTTACAAATAAAATTCACACGAATATTATACCTACCTACCTACCTACATTATTTAAAAAATAAATCTCGTCACTAACTATCCAACATTAAGTTATCTCTATTTCGAGATGCAATCTTCATCTTGAGTACAATTTTAATATTCATTGTCCTTTAATATTTATGATTTCGCTACCCTTGCACTGAGATACGTATCTATACACCTACTACGTAGATATACTTATGTACGTTAGTATCTGAGAGATAGCGACCTCTAGTTAATTAGAATATTCAGACTGGAGTCTGTATGCAAGTATTCCCTGCTTCACTCACCACCACATACGTATACAATTCATTTACTAAGAACAGAACACTGTTGTTATAGGTTACAAAGCAAAACAATTGTCTTTAATAAGTACTAAAGTTCTTGGTAATAAGTAGAAACATTATATATTATTATACATTATATTATATGTGATAGGTCGGCAAACGAGCAGACGGATTACCTGATGGTAAGGAATCAGCGCCGCCCATGGAAACCCGCAACGGAGGAGTTACGAGTGCGTTGCCGACCTTTTAGGGATAAGGGATTTGGAGATTTAGGGATTGAGGATGGATTGGGGGAGGGGAAGGATTGGGCCTCCGGTAACCTCACTCACACGGCAAAACATAACGCTGTAGTTACTTCACGCCTGTTTTCTGTGTGTATCACTCCGGTCGAGCCGACCCATTCATCCAAAGCATGGCTCTCCCACACTTAAACGTTAAGAAGTTTTTTAATTTGTTTGTGATTTGGTTTTCGAAGTTTTGATGAGTATACAATACGCGGTCTTATCGCAGAAGAGCAACCTTTTGATAAAGCTGCTGGTGTAATAGTTTATAATTAAGGTTTTTTAAACACAGTAAGGCTCACTAACTACAAAATTATTAAATAAACACTCTACTCTTCCTGGCAAAAGCAACATTGAAATCTTTGACTATAATCAAGCATTTGCAATAACATTGATTCAATGGTACTTGTCATAAAAATATCGAGGGCCCCGAAATGCCCACTCATGCGCAAGTGAAAGGGAAACTTTCGTTAACGAAACATGTTAATAATAAAAATAAACATCCCATTGTTTAGACAGAAGTCTTTTTAAAGCTTGGAGAGGTGCGCGAAATCGTCAATAATGGACAAATGGTATTTTGTCAGCTCAAACGGTTGTTAAAGGTGGCGCATACGCAACGTTTGCAAGCTTCGGCGCAGGCGCAATCTTTGTATCTACCTATGATTATGTGCGGTTTGTGCGGACGCTGTTACGACCGCTGATTACTTCACTTTCTTCATAAACACCGTGTCATGCCGGTATTATATGTAAAATAACTTTAGACAGGCCTAGAGGTGGTGCATTAGTTATTGCTGTTAGATTCTCGTAGACATACATTATGTGTTATTTATATGTAACGAAAGAAAATGAAACTTGAAGAAAATAAATAAATGAAGATGTTTGTAAGAAGTTATTAAATGAAATGCACATAAATAAAGTTGTTAATCTCCCCATATTTATTTTAAAGTTAAATTCAAAATTGTTAAGGATTTTTCTAATCAAAGTTTCCATGATAAAATTGAGAATTCAACTGAAATGAAACCTCAAAATCTAACCTTTGTGCTCGAAATGTACAACAACTGCAGAAATTCAAATTCGATGCTATGTTTGAGTGGTTACCACAGCAGCTGTATAAAAGCCACCAACCAAATACAGGGGCCACAGACAATGAATATTTAAAGCGATGTCGGCTGCAAGAGGTAGACGACGCTGCTTTTCTGCTGACTGTGCCTAAATACATATAGACAGTATGTCTAAATGCAGATAGTAAGACTGCATATATATCTAACGTGTTTATATAAGATAGTTATTTCAACTGGCTCGAAGTCAAAAATCAAATGATATATTTCAATTAGACTGTTATTATATAAGGCCCTTTTGAACGTCAAACAAAATATTGTAGCAAACAAATGAGAGTCTGTCGGTTAGTCTCCTAGTGCACCTTGTTTCAGTTGTAAATCACTACATAGTATAAAACAAAGTCGCTTTCTCTGTCCCTATATATATTTCTGTGTATGCTTAAATCTTTAAAACTACGCAGTGGATTTTGATGTCTTTTTAAGATAGAGTGCTTGAAGAGGAAGTATAACAACTCCCAATAAATAATGAAGATTAATAGAATTTAGCATTAGCGTTGCACCCACGCGAAGCCGGGCGGATCGCTAGTATAAAATAAATCCATAGAAAACAAAGATTACGCTGTATCTTCTACACAATAACCAATGATCGTTCAGTTCTCAGAAGACGAGCCAATATTAACGAGTATGGCGGTGCCGATACAGATTGATGAATGGTACTCAATTAGACGCGACTCGTACTACAGTCTTTAGATGATGGGACTCAGAAAAATCATTGGTCAATATGATTCCGACAACCAGGTATCTACATATTATTACATTCCTTTTGTCATATTATACTAGCGACCTAAACTTTACACGGACGCAATGCTCATACTAAATTTCTCCACTATTTGGATGTCATTATACATATAAACTTTCCTCTTCAATAACTCTATCTATTAAAAAAAGCATCAAAATCCGTAGCGTAGTTTCAAAGACTTAAGGATACGTATAGGGAGAGAGAAAGCGACTTTGTTTCATATATGTATGAAGTGATACAACGTTCTGGTATCTTCGATCAACCATGAAATTCCTAGATGACATAATTATAAGCGAAATCGCCACTGAGACAACCCTAATTTACCAAATTTTGGAGAAAATCTTAGCAGACCCTTACTTTGACCTAGAAATTATCTTTTTAATGTCGTAAATACTTAGTTTTAGAATTTATTTAACCCCAGTAGATACCATGTACAATATATTTGCTTGTTTAGTACTCTGTACTCAAGCGACAAGGCTGTGGATCACGTAATACGCACGCTTCTTTCCTAATGCACCGTGACCTTTTCCCAACTAGGTTGGGGGCCAGTACTGAATGCCAATCATTGTTCACATTCATATTTACTGCACAACCTATCAGGGATAGGTACTGCACAACCTATCAGGGATAGGTTGTGCAGTAAATATGAATCAGGGATATCATAGTCTTACAATAACATCCTCTATAAGAACAGATTAAAAAAAATCCTAATAACGTTGCCACTCACTCATTTTCTCCTGTGTCGTGGATGCGTTTACAAACCTACAATGTCCCATACACATCACACCCAGACCCGAAACAACAGTTTGTGGATCACACAAAGAGTTGTTCCTGTAGCACCATTAGTACAGTAAGATTTGATACAGTAAAAAGTTTAAGATGTGTGACTCAGTTGTCTATGGTTCAATCTTATAACAATAGACAACGATAAAATGTAAATTTTTGCGTCAATGACCCAAAACTATGTTACTTCTCAGTTAACCGGTACAGTTATCCACAAAATACAATACTGCATCTATGCTCAGTACATTAAAGTAAAAATATTTTAACGATTAGATTGTATTTTCGAAATAAGTGACGTGACCCACTAACATTATTCTCTTGCCTAAGTATTACATAAGTTGAAATGTTCATAACTTACGACGAGCAACTTGCTTAGAACTATGTGGGTAAAAACGAGTCGTTTGTATTCGCAAAAAAAAACTAGTTTTTTGTATCCGTTTCGTCGAACAGACTAAGACAGACTTTTAAAATTAATTTAATCGATTATTACTTCATTCGAATTTAGCTTGCTCTTTCAAGGTCGATTATGGGTATTAGGTAATTTGTTTGTTTTTTTTATAAATAGATTTCACTACTATCTTTTTAAATTTGTTTGATGATTCAAGATTCGAAAATATTTTATAAAACATCTTAAACTATCTAAGTAGCAAGATGGATACGAAAAATATCTCATTTAGTAGAATGTTTTCACAATGTCCCAGTCATAATAAGAAAAATGGTGGCAAAGACCCTTAAAACCCTTTTGACATTGTTATGCTTTCAACTCCTGGCCACTCGCCACGAATCGACCGACGAAAATGAAAAGATAACCTTCAACTTTGACCCAGAAAGGGGCAAATATTGACAGTACATCACGTCTCTCCAGCAAACATGTGCTAACCAATTTACATATTGAGTATTGAGTATAATTTTCAATTCTCACTCTCCGCCATCTTTTTGTTATATTACAAAATATAACTTAACAAATAACGATAATAATTTGATATAATATAAGTATGCTAACACTGCAGACAGTTTCCGACAGTAATGTTTACAATTCTTGGCTTTCTATTGTCCTGCTAGATGAAAAATAAAAATAAAAGAGAACCTCTTTGAAACAAAACAAATGAGGATAAAAAATATTTAAATATTTAAAAAGACATTTAACTTAACACTTTCAAATTTCGAACGATGACTAAGTAGCTATTTAAATTTGCTTACGTTCTTTTTTTCATGTTCAAACTGTCAAACGTATTCATTTAATGCACTTTTAAGCAGTTTATTCAAATACTAAGAACTGGCAAGTACCTACTAGCAAAATAGTCTAGGCTTCATTCATTTGTTTGTTTAATATTTAATTCATTTAACATTGATAATTGACTTAGGCAATTATTCAATTTGAATAGCAAAAGTAAAACTTCGTTTATAAAATTGTTGCCTAACACGCAAATGCCAAGAATAAAAAAATACTGGAACATACTCGTTATAAAATAACACTGAAGAGTCATCATTTAATTATAGCAAGTTAATAAAAAAACACGTACTAGCTTACTAAGAGGCAATGAATGAATACTTAAAACTCACTCCTTTTTTGAGGGTGGAAAATCTTCAAGTGGCATCTCTTGCCTTGGGTGGGCAAAAGAGGACCACAAACCACCCCAATCCCTCTCCTGCTCCAGCCCGGAGCAGGCCGTACTTAAATCATAATAAAGTTGTTACTAAGAGATAATACTGATACCATCAACGATTGCATCACTGCTTACCATCAGGTAAGATGGGTGGGATAGCCATAGCAGTCAAGTACTAGTTTATACGACTTAAAAAAATGCCTGTAATCTCATAAGTACGTGTCTATATTTATACGTTCTTATTTAGTGTTTTGTTGTTTATTGATTACCTTGATATAATTAAGTGACTACAAAATGGCATTGCACTATTGACCGCGGTGCACTAGAGTAATAAACAAAAACAGAATATGTATAAGTATACAAAAATGTATATCTGTATATATGAATATGAAATCCTACAGTTACATTTCATCAAACGGTTGAAACTGTCGGATATGAAACGTCAATCAATACAAATGGCTATCGGTATGATTGATTGCTTTAGACTTTGAAATAGAAATTGGAGATTAGCACGATAAAGTATCCTAGGTTAGTATACTCTTGCGTCTGATATTTCAAAATCAAGCGTTGGTTAATCATGAAAACAACACACGCATTATATCAAAACAGATATATACACGTAATTGGTAATATCTATTTGGATAATAGCCACTAAATAAAGAGCCAAAACTTTCATCCATTTAAAACTCATTAGCGCTAAAAAATTCATACCACTTCTGCCCAGTTAATGTAACACAAAAGAAAGTTTTTAAACAATATACAATTACATTACTCACCGACTCGTTTCGCCGAAATTTGTCTAGTAGAATAATTAAAAGGCACGTAGATGGTCTTGTCGAGATTCTCGGCTAGTTCTGCAGGCAGCTTGTTGGCGGAGTGGATCTCGTGCAAACATATCACATTGTCCAAATCACACCGTTCACTAGACACAGTCGTCAACTCGCGATACACTTGTGCATCAACTACGTCATCATCTTTGTGCAACACTTTTTGCCCCTTATTGTCGTACACTAAATTAGCTTCACCCTCTAAATTGTCCTGACAGCTCTTTACTGCCGCTACCCGTATCTTATAAATACCGGGTACTCTTTTTGCTTCCAGTATAAAGTCTGCTCGCTCGCCTCTACCTATCTCTATTGAATTCACACGCTCCAGTTCAATTTGGTGGCCATCCAAAGTCACAACTTCTAAAGTATGATGATCAACGGAAAATTTAATGGGACAGCTTTTTGATCCGCCTCCGTAAGCTAAACGGAATCTGTACCTTTTCCCGTATTCTACTTTAAACGATGACTGCGGGGATTCGGGAGATTCCGATGATTTCCCTCTACCGTTTATGAGTAGGGATTCAGCGTTGGGTACACGTGATACGACCCCAGCTAGGGGTCCCATAGAATGGCCCCATTCGGACACGAATATAGTGTGTTCAGTAGCGTCCACATCGTACAATTTCTTCAGAGGGTCTAAACGAGGGGACTGGCGGACAACAAATGCTCCCGCGAGACCATCGGCTGCATCTGCAGCTGAGTGTGCGTGGTACATGTGCGTGCCTACAGCGGACGCGCGGAATTTGTACTGGAATGTTGTATACGCAGGCTGAGGGCACTGTGTCAACATAGGCGCTCCGTCCATGAAGGGAGTCTCCTTCTGTGGCTGTCCTCTCCAGTGGATGGAGAGTGCGTGTGCTGGAGCTCGGTGCACCACATCTACGACCAAGATGTCGTTTTCACAGACATGCAGTGTGGGAGCTGGTAGAGCCCTGTTGGCGACCAGAACGCCGCGCTCCCGCCCGTCTGCGGATATACATGTTGCTGGACATTCACCACCATCCTTCTCTGTGCAACTGCCGCAAGATCTACGATACAAGAAATAATTATTTGAGTGGAGCATAACCAGATTATTAATAGCATTTAGCAATGCAAAAATGAAATCACTGGTAATAACCGCATTTTGTATGAGTGCTAAAAATGTTACTTACTTGCTAAGCGTCTTGTAGACTTCGATGACTAGTTTCACACGGCATATCATTGGCCAATCCAACTCATGACATTCTCGGTCGCAGTTCTCGAAATACTCCTCTGTAAACAATAGCCATTAATTAGAATTATTTATTAGTTTGAACTATTGCGTCGACTAGTATATTTAAAATAATCACAAAGCATTCAATTTAGGCGCACAATACGTACATACTCGTTTATACATAGGTACCTAACTTCATTAATCGAAGTTTACTGGGGAGCCGTCTCGCGATCGATTCTACGAACATTACAAAAGTGATCGATTGCAAAACATGTCTTTTCTGCACGTATGAACGTAGCTACTTCCTGGCGATACAGACAAGTTATAATCTTTGGCTTACATCTGACTGGTAACTCAACTGTTAAATTGATGAACTATAAGTTTCCCAATTACTGTTTATACAGAAGTTTATTTAATGTTTTGGAAAGCCGATAACTTTTAAATATAACAGATAAGTATATTGAACTGGTTAGATAGTTGTGTAACAATTGCCCTTTTGGTCGTAAGTACTCGTTTAAGGTCAACTTAATTCAAATTGTAAACAGAAAATAACAAACAATGTAACATGTTTACCTGGCATCGGCGTATAATGTACAACAACAAGAACTCCAACTATTATTACAGTTAACACGAATATCCTCTGCAAGGACATAAGCATGTAATTTGGCTTAACCAAAGACACTTCACGCACTTGACTCGCCTCTTTTTCCGACTCCATGATTAATGAGAAAAACTTATTTGTCGATGGTCCAACACGAACACGAGATTACATGATTATTTTTCGAAGTTGTTCGGTATAAGAAAGTGAGAGGTGTAGCGTTCGCGACTACGCGAGTCGACCACGAAGTGGCGACTGGTATGGTCGTGAGCCGTCGCCTCCAACCGTTGCAACATCGTGCACCACCATGATCGCGTTGCAAAAGGTTCGATTGAGCCTCGAATTCGGAAGTAAATTGAGGGGCAGCATTGAGCTCTCTCTGCAACTTACGTAATTTTATATTGTGCAACCGTTACATTAATTTCCACCATGCTGACCACTTCAGCGTGTTACGTGTTATACAGTCAACGCAATAACTATGCGCCTAATTATTATTAATTAATGAATTGTAAATAAAAATAATATGTAATAGTCTCTTATTGCAAAGACATACTTAGTTGCAAAACATGTAGTGTAGTCAACTACACTAAATTTTTTGCTAAAGCGGCAAACAATCAATTGTTTGGCTCTTTTGCATGATTTTATTGCTTCTAAAGTCTCTCTTTCAATTATGTTCGTGTTGACGGCTAGTAAAATATTGTAATAATAAGAACTCATATTTTTTGGTGAAATATGAATTCATATTAAGATATTACGATATTTTTTGTTTTAATACACCGTTCCGTATTCTAAGACATTCTTATATCTATATGTACTTATATCGTAAAATTAAAAATCACCACACTCAGAGCCGAAACTAGATATTTCTGGATCACATGAAAGATTTATTTTGTGCAGGAATCGAACCCATGACGTGTTTCACAGCAGTCAGTCTCATAACCACGGAAAGATAGAATATAAAAGTAGAACTTATAAAGAAAATAGATAATTATGGTTGGAAGCGGGAGGACAATTACCCCGTTCATTCTTCCACCCTGGAATAGGATGAGAGGTAGTGTCAGACTCATAGTGACTAAAAACCACTCTGTTCTTTCTCCTGGTTCGGATCGGGCCGTGGTCGGTGGTACGTTATTGCTCTTGCATCCGCAACCCCGGCTAAACATCGGTCCCCATCTGTGGCAGTCTATGGCTCTATCAAACGCAGCTTATGATTACTTACTAATTGAAGTAACTGTGTTATCTTAGGGCAACTTTTAGGTAGATTAACAATTTTTTTTTGCATAACATAAAGAAACCTACTTGAAAATTGAATGAAAGGACATTTACTCGTATTAAGAAATTCGAATGTAGGTACCTACGTTTGTGTATGTATAATAGCCAATTAAATAACAGATATGACTAAACAGTAGGTACCACAAATTGCAACCCGTTTATTATTTCAAATAAAATCCGTTCAATACATGTTAAGTAATTGATTTGTTTGCATAGACGGGTTAATTAGTAAAATAACAGTCAGCAAAAAAGACTTCAATAGCCATCAGACATCAATAATTATACCGATGACAGATTTAGATCATTATCACATAGAACAATCTAGTTCAACTACTTACGGTAGGTACCTACATGTTATCACGTCAGATTGGAAAGTAAATAGACCTTCAGGCAAATTATTGAGTCGATTCGTACGAATACACCGAAGTTCTTAGTGTAATTCCTCGAATCTGTCAACCCTAATAAAAACCACTTTCTTAATATTGCATGATTTTCGTGTAATAACTAGAGTGGTACCACTACCGATACACTTGTATCGGAATGTCAAAAACGATGCTATTATATGAATTTTGAATTAAATCACAAAACATGACGTTAACCAGCATACAGTATACATGGTAAGCGCAATGAGGCACCGCGACCTTGGCCAGGCAGAGCAGGCGAAGGAACAGGGAGGTTTTTAGTCAGTAAGAGTCTGACACACCCTCAAGTGATTTGATGATTTTCCCCTCACAAAAAAAAACCAGCATACTCATTTCAGAAAAACCACACACACACAAGAATAACTCGTTGTGGGTTAACCCGGGTTTCGCCAAGTGCAAGTGCAGTCTTTGAAACCTGATCAGCCTTCGACCCCGAGCTCTTTCGCACACTCTTTCCGTAGATGATCTACTGTTCACCTCAAAAAGGCCGTTTTTCAAAAAGGTTCGGTTTCATAACGTAGAAATAAAGAATCGCCAGAACTGTTTTGCGGTCAAAAATGACATCCATTTTATCCGTAACAAGGCCATCAGAGCGACGTTCATCTTTGACTTCAAAATTTCCAAATTGAAAACGCTTAAACCAAATTCGTACTACTCTCATACAGCTCTTAGGTCCATAAAAATCTCAATTGCAACCTGACTTGCGTTGCATTTTTACCTTTTTTGTAGCAAAATTTTTAAAATGTATCGAATTTCTTCTTTAGATTCAAACATCTTGACAGTACAAAAACAAATGAAAATCACACATATCCCAAATTTGAATTAAAAATTATGTTCTTTAAAATTGAAACAATGATACCAAAACCAGCCAAGCAAATAGTATAGTAGCTAAAGATATTTTATTACAAGTTGACGTAAACAACATTGCAAAAAGACTTTTTCCCTAACCTGATAGTTGCCTTCAATAGACAGATCTGACACTTCTGACACTGACACTGACAATCATTTGTTATTGTCCGGCACCCTTGCTTGACGCTTGTTTTGTGAATATTTTATATATTATTTACCAAACAAAATAAATACCACGCTACATTTTATACATAAAATAATATAAAAAAGATAAGTAACATCAAATCAACATGGAAATAACTAGTCGCAATTTTGACGACGAGTTTAAAAATATCAAAAGAGATATTAATAATGCTTGTTTTGTGGCATTTGACGCCGAATTTAATGCAATTCTATCTGGAGATAACTTTAAAAACAGGTAAGAAGACATCTGAATTATAATTAATTATCTATTTAACCTCGAATACCGTCTAACGACAGCAACTACGTAACAAATAACTACTACGGAGCTTTCCTAAATTTAAATTACTTTTTTGTCCTTTGTTGAATGAAATGTTTTGTAACAACATTCAAAACCTCTAAGTAATTGTTTGATATTCTACAGTCTACAAATTCCACCCCAAACAATTAACCAGAAATTACACGAATATTTAAGATAAAATAACATAAAAATTTTATATGTATTTAAGAGGTTATATTGTGTAAAAACCTGTCATGATTAATGTTATGTTACATTATTATCAATTAGCAGTATACCTAACTAAACTTTTCATTAAGACTACAAAAATAACAGCAATATAGTTTGATTCTGCATAGTCCATACTTGTTTAATTTCAGACAACCTTACCTTAACCTCTTTTCAGATTATTTGACACAAATGAAGATAGGTACAATTTAATTAAGAAAGAAGCTGGTCAACTTATAATGACACAAGTTGGGCTGACAATTTTTGAGTACCAGAAGGATCGGGACACATACATGGCTAAATCCTACACATTTTATTTGTGCCCACAATCATTTGCTGACATCGATCAGTGTTTTATCTTTCAAGCTTCCACACTGAAGTTTCTACGCACACATCATTTTGACTTTAATAAGGTAAACAAATATAAATCCTATAATTAGCTATAATATTAGTATTAAGGGGTCAACAATGAAAGCAATGAATGACACCAATGACAAAATGTGCTGACTCAGCTCCCCACAATACCAAGTTGCACATGAATCTAATCAGCTCTTTAACCTTCCAATCATGGTAATTCAAGACAATAGAGAAACAATAGGTAATCTAATTTCGGGTTTGATAATAAAAACAAAATTGTTTGCAGTGTATGTAATACTTACCATATATACTTAGATATTGAGATGAAAGGTGGTTATAATAAATATTACAAATAACTCTCAGCAACATCTTTTATTTGACACCTATATGTATTGCAGACATACCAATAACAACTAGTAAGCCATTTTGATAGATGTGTTCTTAAGAGTGAAATTACTATATTTTTCCATTTATTTTTAAATAGCTTGTTCACCCTGTGACCACCTTGGATACTTTACCCCCTAGGGTAATATACCCAATGCCCTAGATGGGTATGGGTAAGCAATTCCTACCAAACAACAACCATCTTCAAACATCCACCAAGATTTCACACATAACAAACAAATTAATGCAAGAAATGAATTAAATTGATTTTGTGAGTAGGCTATAAATCTGCATTTTTACCTATCAATGTCAAAATTAAATAATCATACCTTTGTGATCATAATAAAAATATAAAACAGATATTACAATACCTATAATGAAATAAAATTTTAATCTAGTTAAATATTTTTCCAGTTCATATACGGAGGAGTGCCATATTTGAGTAAAGTTGAGGAAGCAGTAGTAAGAAAAAATTTAAAGGAGGACATATTATTCAACCAGCTAACGAGAACACTTCAGATGGAAGATGAGAAGCAACTACAACACTACTGCTCTGAGGTTTCAAAGTAAGAAAATAGTTGTAGCACAATTAGAACCGATACAAAATCCCCACAACAACCGTTGGGCAGTAGCCCACCACAGTCTAGTCGGAGGATCCTCCGTTTTCAATGGAGGATGAGAAACTATCCACTCTGTTCTCTCATAGCTCTAAAAAGGCATTTTTTATGGCCTGAATTTCTAATTATACTGTTAACTCAACTATGCTAGACATGGTCCAACAATGAAAATTTTTTTGTTGTATGTAAAAATTCTGCCTGTGCATGAGAGGGTAGCGCTACTAGTTGCATTGGATCATTACTTTCACCAAGATTACAAAATCAGGACTGTACAATTAAGGCCTCGAAGTACAAAAAGATGTAGTATGTTCCAAGTACCCACTTGCAATAATTATTATGGACAAAGATGTGATAAAACTTTAGTTCCAACAATATTTAACAATCTACCTGCAGATATCGAAAATGCTTCAGTTTCTAAACGGGTGTTTAAATGTAAAACGACGAAATATTTCCTAAATGTACTCAGTGAAAGCATAGATTCCCAAAATATGAAAGCTTGATTATGTTTTATTTTACTAATTTATTAATATAATAATTGAAATAAGTTAAATTGAATTAAAATATATAGAATTGATTTGATAATTCTGTAAATTCCATAAAACTTAAATTAATGTTTCAACTGAATTTAATATAATAACTATTTATGTTTAAATATAATAACTAAGTACTTATGTGCGTGTAATGACAATGTGTGCAAAATCAATAAGTTGTTTAAACGGGAGCTACGTCTGCCAACAAACTGCTATGCAGTTTGGCAGAAGTATATTTTTTGTAAAATTGTCGTTAAAAACAAATAAATGCATTAATTGGCAATTGGTAATTGGTGGCTATGCAATTTGTCACAGTTTCAGCTTCCATACAAAGCAATTATCTGTAGAATCTACCAATTGTTGTTCTGGTATTGGGTGTAATGTGTATTTTAATGCCATACTAGCCCAGACCAGAAGTCAGAGCTTCTCATGCATGGGAGAAGGTTCAAAATCTATCAAGTACCAAAAGTAACTTTTTTCTGGTTATTTGTACTTTCTAATTTATTAAGATACCACTGACAAACTTAAGGGATTTCCTTTGTGAGGAAAATAAAGTTTCGCTAATTCACGCTGGGCAATTGGAGTGATTAATGCTTCAACCTTCTCCATGTGTGATAAGGTTTAGCAGTAAGCACTAATAAGCTGATTATATGACGTGTGTGTGCATTTTAAAATACATATTTGGTCCTAATAATAAAATGTTTGTAAAGCACTGTATAAGTAGTCAGCATCAAATTGAGTATAAATATGTACATTTAGTGTACTCAATAGTTGTGTACTTATACACACTATACTTTTGAGTTCTCTGAATGTCCTTTTTGACTGAGAAGGAAGACCTATATTGAGGCTGTATCTTTTTTTATTTCGGAATGGGCAAACACTTGGCCGCTATCACAAATGGTGGCAAAAGGTTACGATGGAGGATGCCTACCCATAAGCAACTTATTCAATCGGGCCTTGAAGACACCTTTGTATATACCCTTCAAGGAACACAGACTCCGACAAAGAATTCCACTTAGCAGTTCGGATTAAAAAACTGGCCGCTTCGTGCGTGTAGGTGGGATATCCATAATAAAGCGTTATAAAGAAACAGAAATTCAATTCATCCTTTATGCCTGTACTCTTTCACAGTTATGTTCGATATTTGCTATTATCACCGGGCTAATATTGGAACTCGTTAAATATTTCATCTTCTTAAAAAAAATGTTTGCAATTACAGATGGCTGATAAGAAGTAATGAAGAGACAATGTACTTGGATGTCAACAGTCATATACTTCGGTACATAACTCATATGGAGATTCGGATGCGCTTCCCAAACGTACTCACCACAGATAGCTTAGGCGATGGTCAAAAGGTAATTAATCAGAAGCAGATGCATACTTTGTGGTACCAACCTTTTTTATATTATCTCAGTGTGGTCGAGTCATGCTTGGACTGAAATCCATAAATTGTAAAAGTAGTTTCATAGCCAATAAACCACACTTGCTTCTATCTTTATTTACTCCTAAATATGCATAGCTTTATTAAACAGTATATTTTCTTCTCTTTCCAGATCCTAATATACCGGAACAAAACCGTAGAGGGCGCCATCAGCACGCCCAGAGAAGAACTAGAAAATAACCTACTGAGCGGCTTGCTAGGGTTTTCAAAAATTATAACACTACTAGCGGAATCCCAGAAACCCATCGTTGGACACAATTTATTTATAGACACGTTATTATTACACAATCAGTTTATAGGACCACTACCGAATAAATACAAAGACTTTAAGAAAAACATTCATGCAATGTTCCCTATAATATATGACACGAAGTATTTATCCCACGAAATGGCAAAGAAACTCCCATTCAACGAGTGCTGGAAGTCAAACGCATTACAAGAGTGAGTATTGATAGCATTATCGCTATAAACTCATACAGCTTATTTTCACTTCTCTCTGATTAATTGTATAAAAATATTTTGCTACAGAAATGTGCACCATAAATATAGATCATGTTTACGTAACACTCTCTCAATTATATCATTATAACTTAGAAGCCACTGAATCGTTTTCGAATAATAAACAATACGAGATTTGTGGTTCTCGTAAAAATATTCAGTTAAAAAACATTTTAAATAAGTGATTCGTTAATGCTATTATCTGTGCAGACAAACAAACGGGCTGTTTTTAAAAATGGCTGATAATATAATGGTGGGTTTATTGTGACGTTAATAACGTATTGTATTTTCGATTTGCAGCCTTTACGAGTTCTTTGCGGAAAGGAAATTTAAGAAATTACAGATGTGGGTGAATACCATTCAGCTAAGCCGGCCTTTTGCGGCGAACCAGACTTACCACGAAGCTGGCTGGGACTCCTATTGTACAGGTTAATTATTATTTTATAAAAGAGTAGACATACATTGCGAGCGTCATGTATTCTACTCCCGGATAGACCAAAAGGGCAAAAATAAAATTATTCATTATTTAGTAGCCCGATTTTGTTACTTTTCTATCGGACCACGAGAGTTGTTCTGTATTTTTCCAAAGGTGTATATGTACTTGAGCGTATATTAACTTCCTATGTAGCGGACAAATGAATATCGTTACTGCAATGGGTAAGCAGTTAAGCCATTATTCATTAAAGGCAAACCTATTACCATACAATATGTAGAACAATACGTAGGTTCCAAAGCCTGACCTGAGATGGGAAAGACATAGATGCGCATTGTCGCCTCACAGCCTAAGGAATGCATTTTATTCATTTTCATTGAATTCCGTTTGCAAAAAAGGCTAGCAAGATACAGTCTAGTAAGTAATGACTGTTTACAGGTTTCTGTTTCGTGCGGCTGGGTCACTGGGTCGCCTGTGAGAACCGAGGCAGCTTCGTCAATGTAGGACCCAGGGAAATGTTGAAGGTGCTGACACCGTACTGCAACAAGGTCAATGTCATTCGTGGAGCTGTTCAGTACATGGTAAGATTTTTTTATTAACTATTATGTTTTGTCCGCGACTTCGTTCGCGTAGAATAGTGACTACCTGCATATTTTTTGTTTAAAAACTATCTTATGTTCTTTCTTGAGTTCCTAACTATGTCTGTAACAAATTTCACACAAATCGCTTCAGTAGTTTAGGCGTGAAAGGACAGACAGACAGAGTTACTTTCGCATTTATATAGTAATAATTTGGATTAATTTGGACTAGCGTTCTACATTTTGATAATATCTATAGGAACATAGAGAACTTATAACTTAGGAATAACTAATGTAAATACAGAAATGTTTTATTATAAAATACTTTAGTGCAACAATCTCCACGCAATTAATCCCATATCGTTATCACAAAACAATGAATTATTTAAAAAAATAAAAAAAGATAAACTCATCGGTTTCTCCACCCTATAATTATAAAATAATTTATCGGCATCGACCACGCATCTGTCGGCATACAATAGAAACGTCACTACGCGATTGCTCATTTATCGACGACATTCGCGCTCTTTCTAGTGTTGCCAGATATAAAAGACTCGATGAAATGACATGACGAGTGATGTGAACAGTTCGTGTTAAGCTATTATGATGGAATCCAGTACCCGTCACTACGATATTTTTAAATACCCGATACTATTTGTAACTACCCACAGATGTCTATTCATCTTTGCTTTCGTCCACCTCTTTTACTAGTCGGTTAAAAACCAATAAAACCTTTTTAATTGAAACGAAACCAATTTTATCGATGTTTCATTTGTTATTTTAATTTCGCAAATGGTCGTAAATTATGTTTTATTAGTGAATCTATGGTTAGTTTTATTTACTCAACTGCATTGGGTAAACATACTGAGATGTAGGTTTTTATTAATTAAAATATTGTTTGGATATCAAAATAATGAAGGTATTGATATACAGATATACAATAAACTGTATATTTATACTGTGTCCAATGAATTCCTTTTACAAATCCCTATGAAATAATTAACAACCAAAAAAAACTCATGAAAAAGTTACTTACTCGAAAATAGAACATGTTATTAATCTGTTGGGCCACCACAATACGTATTGTTTAACAATAAAACCGCACTGTGTATATATGTCTAAACTATCCAGTTTGAAATTCTCCATGAGTCAAGTTTATACATCGTATTTCACGTTTGAAAATTATTGCGTTTTTTTTATGTTTCACGAATTCACCTATGATTTTTATTATTTCAGAATTTCGCGGAAGACGATCCGCCGCGCTTTCGACCACAGCTGTTGCATTTGATGCTACTCAACCAAGGCTCCATCAATGTCACACAGGTAACAACAAAATAACCTCTTTTTATCTTTGATTAGCTACCCATTACGTTGATACTAAACTTCTCAACTATTTAATAGATGTTATTATACATAATTATAAACCTTCCTCTTTAATCAGTCTATCTATAAAAACTAATCAGAGTCCATTCCGTAGTTTTAAAGATTTAAACATAAATAGGAATACATGGACAGAGAAAGCAACTGTTGCAAAATGTCGTATTTATCAATGACGTATTATATATAGACAAGTCATGAACCAACATCGCGGCGCTTAAAAACGGCGAAAACACTAGATAACTACTTCTACGAGTAAAGAAAGGGAAAGAAAATATGACATCGTATAGTGGAATGCCTTTGCTAGAGGGAGATAAATATACATCTTCAGTTACATCGGCACGTGACTATACCTTCATGCGCCGGCCGCCATAAGATGGCGGGTGCCGGCGTCGAAAAAATAAAATAAAAATAGGTTTTTTGGTGAACTTACGCATGAAATGACACATTTTTGTCTTTAACTTTTGGAGTATAATTTGTACATCGTCTGAACAAACACGACGGCATGCTTTCTTTATGTTTCGCACAGGTTTACACACACGATATAAATTAAAAACAAACGTAGCGTCACGCGGCAGGTTGGTGCGTAACTAAGCGCGATGTTGTCAATTGCCTTCATTTCATGTTGTCATTTTAGAGCGCGGACAACGTATCTGTAGTTTTATACATCATTGGTATTTATTGACACTTCTAATTCACTCTCTCTCTCTCTCAGTGGACTATTGTAGTGGTAGACTATTTTATTTATAAGTTTCCTTAAGCTGTTTTGTCTACATTTTTAATTTAAAGCCTTTATGTAATATCAAACTATAACCTATAACTGTGTCATTTTTTATCCAGATCCGTTCAGTAGTTTTTGAGTAAAAGACTAACAAACATCCATCCATACTTCCAAAATAATATTAAATAATAAGACCTATATGTTTCCTCTGTTATAATAAGGCATCGTGCACAAAATATACTTCAATTATGAATTGTTGTTTACATTACATAAATTAGCTTCGGTAACATTTCGATTTCGTTATGGTTTAAAATCTTATCTCTTTTGGTTGAAACTCCATGTCGTGTTTACACCATTATTCTTGGTCTTATTTCAACTTCATCGTGCAAATTTTAGCGAACAAAAACCCTTCCTATACGTAAGAGTCTCCTACAATTAAACACTAATTTCTGAACGCGTCTGCGCCGGTGATACCGAGAAAAAGTACCCCATAGTTAAAATCCTTCGTCTTTATAATAGTAGTAGGATAACTTTATGGCTTTTAGAACCAATTATTTGAGCTGTCCATCGTCTGTCAGTTCAGTAAATAAATGAATTTAGGATTTTTATTACACAGTAACAAAGCTGTTGCACTTTTATAAATACATTTAATAACAGCTGTTAAATCGACAAGTTCATCGTCAATACGCGAGCGTCTTCCGATACCTAGTTGCAAAATACACAATTAACTTGATTCTGGGTTAGTAAGCACACTGTATTTATTATTATAGAGTGTAGAGGAGTAACATTTATTATGTATTTCAGCAGTATCTACTCTATCTGCACTGTATTCCACTGCCTCCCGATATACACCCGGTATTAATACAATGCTCCTTCAACGCGCTCCTCACTCGACGACCGCCGTCCGCGCTGGAATGCATTCATACTCACATACTCATTTACCATTTAATTACATTCGACATTCCTCCAAATATATTATTGTTGACGTTTGCCAAACTACAACTTGCATCTCTGTAATTACTACATACTAAGGTCAATGTACAATAAATTACCGTCAAACAATTCCGCCGCCTGTTATTTTCAAAACAGCAATAATTTAGCTGCTGCACATAATGATGGTCATATCGGCCGATACAATCGTAATCTGGCAGAGCTCAAAAGGAATTGCATAACGGGTGGAAAACAATGCTATTTTTGTTCGGATCGTAAACATCGTGTCGGGTTCATCTGCGTCGGTATCCTCGGAGCCAAATTTAGCGGAGTATGTTAAGAAACGGTTATGGTAGTAATAATTGTCACGTCGGGAGTCGGGCGCAGCGCCCGCGCCTGGCGCGCCGCCAGACACGCACGGACACACGCACGCACGCACACACGCACACTTGTCGCCTCCCCCGCTCTGCACATATTTCCCGTTGCTAGTTAAAACAGATTGATAATGCCCAAGTGTCACAGGCGAAAATCTTTATTTTCGTACCGACCCGTTTTTTAACTGGTGCGGCCGGTGTTTGATTTCTGTAATGTACAAAATCTTTTTCATGCCACTGTCAAGGTTGATTTAAGGTTGAGATATAAATAAGATTCATCCTAGAACGAGAGCCGGTCGTGGCTATATTTCATCGCGACCTGGCCAGGGTTGTGATGTGTCTGACGTGTCACGTGTCGCAGGTGGCGTCCGAGCTGGGGACCTTCGGCTCCATAGATATCAAACCTTATGGGAGCAGAGCTGCATTAGTGGCCACGAGCAGTCAGAATGTGTAAGTAATTACTGAGTACGGTAAAACGGGGTGAATAGACACAGACAAGTTACTAAGGGGTGAAAAGTCACTAAGAAAATTCGCCAACATCTATTTACCCCTTTTGTGTTTCTATATACCCCTTAAATTCTATTCACCCCGTTTTACGGTAGTGTATCTTTGCGATTTTTAGAACTGAAACTCACTTTAAGATGTTTAAATGGTTTCAGTTAGAATGTAACTACGAGTACTTATATAATATATCTATTACAGCGCCCTCAAGATCTTAAAGGAGTTCAGGAATAGTAAAGAGTACAAGATAACTCCTTACAGCATATATCGACACTCGCCGGCTAAGAGCGTTGTGCTTTGGTGAGTATATAAAAAACGAAAAGTTTTTAAATATCCATATTCTTTCTGTAAGTTGGTGATCAATACACAGGTGTATAATACGATGTCTTTCAACTTCTTTGCAATTCTGAATAAAATAATTCTTAAATAAAAAACCAAAATAACACCAAAAGAGAAAACGAGACTAGTTGTCAAAAATGTTTCGTAATGACGGAAAAATCCGTCCTCGGCTCCTTAAGAATCTCGGCTCGGGCCTCAATGCGCCTCAGCGCTAATCATCAACATTACAATGTACTTATTACACTAAGCGATAATCTGTGAAGCAGTGACAGTTGATACCTTAATTAGAAAATCAGCCAACTCCTTATACGCTTTTTAGGAGACACATAAAACTCAATAATATAGTTTGTAAACTACTTATATAGAAGTCTAAAATACCATAAAATTACCATATTAACCTAAATTATTATTTTTAATACTGCCAGATCTTTAAAAAAATTCTTTACAAAAACATAGCGTTTTTAGGGCTGTCTGGGTCTGTGACGAAATGATGAGTTGTTTTGCTAATCATGATATCGAAATAAAAGTTTGGTTCAGTCAGTGAAAAAGGATAAGAACCTTTTCTGAAATTCGCCTACAGAAAAAAGAAAGGCAGAAGGCTTATACTCGTATACACCTCTTCTATACAGTGTCAGAAACTTCGTATGAAACACTAGCTTTTGCCTGCAAACTTGTCCGCGTAGAACTTGTAGTTTGACTACACGGTTGGCCACGGTTTTTACGGGCGTATACAGATAAATCAAAAAAATAAAAAAATAATTGAATCCCAAATTATATTAAACTCCTGGATCTTTTCAAAGACATTTATATTAAACCACACATGTACACCTTTTATATAACCCTTGATTCTATTCTGTATCTGAACAAAATTTCATCAAAATCGGTTCAGAGTTTAATCGTGAAAATGTAACAGACAGAGTGACTTGCCCGTTTATTTTTTATAAGGATCGCTACAGCTATTTCCGTACTGAAAAGTAGGTACATCGTTTAAGCAAAAAATTAAATTTATTTGTAAAAGTAATCGCTGATGATTAAATGAAAAAGATGTCGGTTTGCTGAACGCTGTATATTTTGAATACAAATAATATAAATCATGCTTGTATCTCACGCCCATACAAGAAACGTATATGATATTTTATAACATTGCCGGATTAAATACAACTGCAAAGTCGGTGTTGTCATAATTTTCTTCAAATATATGTTTTTGTGTATTGTTTATTATTTTTTTGAGAATCTTTGCTTTTTTATAAGTAACATAAAAATAGAAAATACTGTTATACAGATAAGGGTTTCTTAATGTCATACGGTAATCTCTACCAGTCAAGCGTATGCGCAAGTACTTCTCTACATCAGCGAAAATAATTAGTTACGGAATGTAATTCTGTGTAAAAAAACAAACAGAACAGATTATTTTTTGCCATATTAAAATGGTGATTAGTTATTGACCCATTAACGTATAAATATCAAATACTCTCACTTGGATATGGCCCAGCCATATCCCCCTCGCATCCCCCATCCCACAACCCCTTATCTCCAAAAGATTGACACTTGAAACTTCTCTTGTTCATGGGTTACGCCCGGCTACTTACCATTAGGTTATTCGTAAGCACGTTTACCGCCGTATCACATAAAAAAATAAAAAGAATATAGCGTTCAACTCAGACTCCTTCCTTTTTCGGATAACATGTTAACAATTCGTCCTATCATGCCATTTACTTAACCTAAAAGCTATGAACACATTCCCCACGATGTCCAAATGTCACTCCTCCCACGGATATTCTGAAAATACTCATACCTAAATATATATTCAACCCTATTTGACATCAAAGTATCCTTTCTCCTTCACTGTCATTCTTTCACTCACACATTAAACCCTTCACACGACAAACATTTTTTTTATAAACACCAACAACGGTACTTTTAAAAGTTAAGAATATATTGAGCCCTTTTTGCCTTGGGGGGGTTGACTATCACCATTTTAGCTCAAGTCGGTGATAAAAAATATGTGTTCATTTTTTTTAAAGGTAGTTCTTGCCGAGACATCTTTAATTTTGAAATCAGTTGTATTCCCTAGAGAGTGAAGAGAAAATTGTGGGAAATATGTGAAATATAACACCCCTGTTTATCAGTAAACCCTTCTTTACTTCGCGATAAACTTACAGCCGTTTAGTTGGCCAATTTTCCTAATCTGGTATCGGAATTAGGTCCCCATGCTTAGCAGTTACTTAAGCCTACAACAACTCACCCAACCAGGCCGTCAAAAAAAAATTGTTTACTTAAGGTACTCAAATTTGGCATCAATGATGTACTAATAAGGTGTTATTTTCCAGGAGCAGCGCCTTAATCACCGGAAGCATAGTGCTGTACCTTCTACACAAGAAATTAAGATAATATATGTATATATCATTATTTCTTATTTTCATGTATATAAGCTAATATGTACTTTTAGTACTTTCTGTAAGTGAAGTTATTACCAAAATGTTTGTAAGAACTTAAATATGAAACATAATTTTCATGGCCACGTGACTAATAGTAACATAAATAACAGATTCCTAAAATACTGCTTTTAGTGCCTTAACTATAAAACACTGCCACGTTTCCCATACTCAAAGAGCATTAACAGTTAATAAAAGTTCACTATAAAGTGAACAACGCCACTAAACTCAATTATACATTTTACTACAAACACCTTAGTGTGATTAATACGCGGTAAACACATTTCTGTAACTCCGTCGTACTTTGCAAACGTAAACTGATATTTGTTCTACGAGTATTTTTAAGTACAAATCATGTATGTAAGTACTTAGATTTCCTATATATTTTTTCATAAATTACTATCAGAAGATACTTGAAAACTATATTTTCTTTCTTTTCGCCTTTTTCTTGGATAATATTTTGTTTAATACAACTCAATCTAAATAAAATTGTCAGTCAGTATATTAGTTGAAGTATATTAGATACCTAGTGGAATTTGTGATACTATACCTAATTATAAACGTGTTACGTATTAATTATGTTAAAATATTTAACTAAAGTTTATTAAATTATATTTGATTATTGCTTCACAAATTAAGGTTTGAAAAATTTAATGCAGGTTTGCGTCTTTTTCTTTAGTGGCAACATTAATAATTTAACTGTTTCTTAATTGATGTAAATATTATATACAGTGTAGAAAAACCTTATATTTTCATATAAAACTTGTCCCGAATATAAACGAACACGATAATAATCATCAAAATTGTTACAGCAGTTTAGTAGTTAGTTTACAAGATTTTGTTACAGACTTATTTATAATCAAGAGAGATGTTTATAAATATGAATTAACGTGTGATCATTTGATTTTGTATGGTATTCCCATTTCATTCAGTTCTCCGTCTTTTTCTTCAGTGGCAAATTTAATGACTATATTTTTTTGTTAATAGATGTTATAGTTAAGTGTGATAATAAATATAAATAATGAAAACAAACTTCCTGAAGTAGACTGATTGAGTTTTAATTAGTTTTAAGCTAAAACGTGTCACAGTGTACCTTTACTACCTATGTATATTTTGTTAAAATAAATCATGGGTCATACTGTATTTACGTTGTTTTAATAAACATCTTATCAATTAGTATAATTATTTTTATATATTTGTTTGTAATCGAGAAAAGTCATATCTCGCTCCTCGCTTAGTAAAAACTAAATTTATCTTTGTCTTTTACATTAGGTATATTTAATTATTGATATTGTTTTATAGAAATCGAACTAAGGCAACGAAACCACTGCTAAAGTTCTCATCTGTTACTTTTTTGTCATAAATCCGTAAACGACTTGATGGATTACGTACACGATGGAAAGAAATTAGCGCCACCCATGGACATCCGTAATACCAATGCCTTTTGTAAGCTCCTCTCCTCTGACGTCACACTGCGAAATGCAACCTAAGTGGTTACTTCACGCCGCGCCGGTTTTCTGTGAAACCTTGGTTTCACTCCGGCCGAGTCGGTCGACCCGTGCCGAAGCACGGCACTCCCACACTAATAATCATCTTTACATTTTTACTCGAAATATTAGTTTCACATTTGCCAAAAGTGCCATTACGTGTCGAATTTGAACAGAGTATTTAAAAACAATGTCTAGACTAGGCTGGAGTAAAACAACACTTCACTCGAGCAAAAATTCAACAAAACAGTACAATATTTATACAATCAAAAGTGCTTGTTAACACTGCCTGTCAATTGTAACATCCATTTTTGACTGATCGTGGAATAAATAATGCTCATAAAGCGATACTTCCTCTACCAATAGACTAAACAATCATTAAGTACTCATTTAATGTTAATAGGTTTTTTTTTAATTTGGTGAAGTACTTTCCTACTTCTATTTGGCTCCCTTGTCTTTTAACGATGAGGCTGTGCGATTATGGCCTTGTGTATAATATGTATAAAAAAAAATCTTATTTCTTTTTAATAACTAAATGGACAAGTTAAATTATTTTAGATGTCATGCTATGTACAAAAATATGTATAGGTCCGTCCGTACGTCCAGTCATCATCTTTGGGTAAACTAATAAATTATATAACTTTTATGGTTTATTCTGAAGTTTTCGTCAGCGGCTCGTAATTTTTCAGCGTTGATAGCTGTAACATGAAATAAAATATTAAAATCTGTCATCGTTCAGCAGATGGAAATATTATGAGTAAGTATGAGTAAGTATTTCTCTGACGGAAACATATTAATTTCAACGGAATCGTGAAACCCTTTCGAAGTCGCTCAGTATGGCGGATAGCAGTGTTTTTTGAATGAATGAAGAACAAACAATATAGAAGCATCAAGCAGGGCAGATAACATATGACTTTACTCATGTAGTGCATAAATATGAGATATAATTTACAAGTTATGTAATACGCAAACGCGTTAATGTCGGCAGCGAGATTATAACTCGGAGCTAAGCAAACAGCGCGTGAGTTAGGTTGCTTACACATCGGTGCGCCTGCGCAGACCGCCCGACCGGCCGGAATAAGGCGGGAAAACGTTTTGACATGCCTGATTTATGTTGATTTACTGCTCACTTGCACAACATTACGCCTCGTCTGTGTGTGTGAGTTGGACACTTCCTGGATATTAATTAATTATTGCATCAAACCAACACAGAAAGATTATATTTAGTTTTTGCAAATTAGTTACTCTAATGTGGATTTCTGGTTATACGTAGATATCTAATACCTAATAAACCTGGGTTGCCTAAGTAAATACAATAATATAATGTTATTATAACTACACCAGATAGATACAGTAATTTTTGTTTTATCTAAAAGTCGTTAGTAGGTACGACTTTACCCACATGTGCGCTGTGTTTTTTCACTGCATGGAAGGAATTATCCTTGTAAATATCTATAGATCCACATTCCTGAATATTATACTTACGAATTTCTTATTATTGTACCTACATTTAAAGCAAATAAATTATTTCATTTCATTTACGAAAAACGAGGATGCTAACATCACTAATAAACGATCACTAATAAAGAACTTCTAACGTTCTTTATTAGTGATCGATGGATGCTAACTAGTATTTAGAAGCAAAACTAACATTTTAGGAGAACTAATGATATGCCTTTGAAGAATCAGGAATATTGGCATATACCATACCTACTCGGATTGGATAGGATTTTCCCAACATCGCCGTAAGTACGTTAAAAAGAGAGGTATTTTAATAGATCTATTAAAATACCTATGTTTAGTGACCTTAATCGGTTAATTCGATTTAACGCGGTTGTAATGCTGGCTGGCAAGCTGCGTACTGCTAGTTCTGCCAACGGTTCCAGCAACGATGTTCAGCGGCAATAAAATGTACGCATCATATAAAACATTGTAATTTTCGCGAACTGCGTAAAATTGTTAACAATGTGTGTGGCTTATTTATTGTTTCTGGGTAATTTTAAGCTCGGCCACCATTTTATGAATAATTCTGTAGGTAGGTAACTACTGTAATGCCGGAATATATCAAAGTTGCTTCGGTTTCTTAGATGTTTGAGGAATGCGAAATACAACTGACGTTTGCCGCGGACAGAAAAACTGTCAGCTTGTTATTACGTTTTAAAAAAACTCGGCGCAAATTCGCAACGGTGACTGGATTACGAAAACTACAGCTTTCGTATTTTTACGCGAGATAGATCCGCCATGTACCTATCACGATAATTCAAATTTGAAACGCTTCAAGTCTCGATCCGCCTCTTCCGCGGCTCTTCAGAGATATTAAAAAACTTTTGGCACACATTTTTTAACCTCGGTACTTCCTCTTAGCTAAATAAATCGTAAACAGATAATAAGGCAGGTACGTCGCGGGGACTTTAAATGCGGCGGAGACAATTAAAATAGATTTCCACCTGTGAACCGAAATGTCTGAAATAGATCTTGCGTCTTATCCCTGTAGGTAGAAATTTGATTAATATCTTGTATGATGTGCACAGTGCACTCACATGTTCCGTAAATAGGTCGTAGCAAGCAATTTTACACCACCGTCTAGCAATGTTTCCGCAAATACACGCACTCTGAGTTATTGCTTGTCTAATAGTTGACCGGCTTTACCGGGCTTGTTTTGAGTTGGCTATGCACATGAATAATGTTGGATTACATTATTACACGTAAAAATGACTGTATCTTGGTTCAGAATGTTATAGAAGCTTTAGCTCTGAAGTCTTGTAGCATGCCAAGTAGTTTCTTATTCGTTTTGAATTTGGCTATCGACGCATGTTATATTTATTTCCGTATAGGTTGGAAAGGGCACCTAGTTTTTTGGAGCGAAAAAATAGGCAGTGTGGATTTTTACCTCACTAAAACCACCCCGGTGGCCACAATCAGCACCAGTTAAGCGGAACCGAATCCTGCTCCGGAGCCCTCGTCGTGCAATGACTGTTACGGCATATCCTTAAAGAGATACCAAGCAACTACAATATGAAAAGAACTTTTATGTATTCTGTCTAGGTACCTATTGGACTTAAAAGCCACGAAATCATCGTTTACCCTACTTAGGGTCAAACTTAAACCTTTACCACTGTCACTAATTTTATTCGCTCCATCAAACATGAATCTATTCAATCACTAAATGAAATCAGTCAATATAAATAAAATTATTAGGTACTCTAAGATGTAAGTATCCAATAAATTTATCTACTGACTTTGTAGTGAAACTGTATGTTTTCATGTGTAATATTATGTTGTAAGTAGGAATGTATTATTCCAGGGTATCATCATACCAAATTTCAACCAAATCGGTCTAGCCGGTTTTGCATGAAAGAATAACAAACATACATCGATACATTCTCATAAACTTACACATTTATAACATTAGTAGGATTCAAACTTATAAAAAAATACCATTTTCATGCATAAATTTTAAAGCAAACCTAATGTTCCTAAAAAAATAACATCGCAACTTGCTAATGGTAACAAAATTCATAGAAATTATAACATTATGAAAAAAGTGATGAATTAAACAACTAGGAAGTTACCCTGTTATCGATCCTCATAATAAAACAAGGATGTAATTAGAAATTCTCATTAGAAACTATATAAATTATATTAATTAACGATCAACGCGCAGTACTGAGCTGTTGATGGGCAAATAGCCACAAGTATTTTAAAATATCGGCTGTGAGTCGGCTGGCGACGATTGCTATTATCTTGAATTTGACACAGATATAGATCGTCAAGCCCAGCCACAATTTAAGAGCTTCCTGGTCCTGATTGATGTATATAAAATTAACCCCACAATCTCCCTTGGTGATTGCATTACGCGTTAAATATGTCATCTTAATAACCAGTCTGCAAGGACTATTAACTAAAATGACGTCGTGGTGGCCCGTCTCTCGTGTTGTGAATGCGGGTTGCAAATACCAATGTGACTTTTTCCGAGTTACCTATTGGCTATGTGCGACAGTGGCGACGCGTAGCGTTTACAACATTTGTGGAAGCTGTCAAATAATAATAATGTGAACATTATAATTTTCTTTGCAAATCTAAATAAAACGAAAGATTAAAATAGTATTGTAGACATTATTTAAGTGCAATGTATTCAATAGTTTTACTGTAAAATGAATATAATAATAAAAACCGACAGCTGCAGCATTTGTTTCCAATTTCTGCCGTGCTGTGCGCTGCGGTCGTTATCTGTCCGTCACTACTCGCTTTGCACATAGCCAATATGTACTACCTATCTATGATTATTTAGAAACTACTGACTCATCGTTAGGAAACATGGACTTATAATTTCTAATTATTAGTTTGAAATTACCAAGCAAGCGTGATGATTTATGGTCAAACCTTCTCCCTGTGTGATTATGTCAGCCGGGGTTGCGGGGTAAGCGCAATGAGGCACCGAGATATCGGCCCAGTGCAGGAGAAGGAACAGGGGGGATTTTAGTCAGTAAGAGTCTGACACTCCCTCCCGCCCGTCGGAGAAGTCAATTGATGATTACCCCCTCACAAAAAAAAATCTGCTTATTATGTGATGTGAAGTACTGCGGAAAAAAACCTCTTCTTACACGGAGAGAGCATTAATCAGAACTGTCTGTTGGCAATTTCAAACTTATAATTAGAAATTATAAATGAAGTATATACCCTCTTCCAAATGAAATGGTCGCAACTCCAGGCCATCAGTATAAATGATTAATTAATTAATAAAGTAAGGTTAAGAAAAAGTTAACTTGTGGCAAAAATATTTCCACAGGGAAACACTGCGCTAAATGTTTGTATAGTATTAAAGCTTAGTTGTCGTGAAGTTCATCATGTATGCGTCGGTAAACATTTTGCTGTTATTGCGAACTCTATGAACTGTTGATATTATGCGAAGTGAACATGAAACTATTGGTACGTGCACCTTTATTAATGAAGTCGCAATATACACTATGGTTCAATAAGCTATAGTTGAGCTACGTATTATAAAGAATGAACTGAACTGTTGGTCAATGAGTTCTTTATTTTCGCTCTATAGTTTGCTAAAGCTACTGTCTAATTGTATGATAGAATTTCACATGGTACAATCATGAATATTTTTTACTAGCTACTCCCGCGCGGTTTCACTCGCTGCTCGGCTCCATTTGATTGTAGCGTGATGTTTTACTGATATGACTTGGGAACATTGTAGCTATGTGCCAGTGAAATAATTTTGGAAATCCGACCAGCGGTTCCAAAAATTACCCCTACATACAAACTTACAAATTTTACCTCTTTATAATATTAGTATAGATGATATAGTATGGCAAACGAGCAGTCGCAGACGGATAGCCTGATGGTAAACAATCAGCGCCGCCCATGGACACACGCAATAACGGACGTTGTGCGTTGTCGACCTTATGGGGATAAGGAATTTAGAGATTTTGGGATTGGGGAGGGGACGGATTGGGCCTCTGGTAACCTCACTGATACGGCGAAACTCAACCATATGGTTGTTACACGCCAGTTTTCTGTGAGGTATGAAGCTGACCCATTCGTGGCGAAGCATGGCTCTCCCACACTTATTAGAGTGGGCCCACATATCAGTCAAGGTGTTCAAAAGACAGAAGAAATTTGACAAAGCTTTGTATAAAATATAAATGCCTTTTGTCAGTAACTATTATCTTCAAATATTTATTAGTAGTCTGTGATTTAATCCAATCTGACACAGCTCAGTTGTCTGGCAGCCCTAAGCGTGCGCGGGCGCAGATCATCGCGACCGTCCTTCCCTTGTAGCCGAGACCCATTGTTCATCGCGTGTCTGTCCAACTGAAAAATCTACTCTATTTAATTTCTTTGGCAGCCGGCGTCGTCGAGTATATTTTCATTTGGGGTGCGCGTGGGCCGCTCTACTCCGATATAGCAGATGACTGACGCTGATTTTTATTACGTTCGGAATGCAATATCGTATTGTTTTATTGATGTGTAAAATAAATGTAGGTAATCTACAAATATTTTTGTTCGACTTTAACGATCGCGAGCACCTGCAATAAATCATCTCTAGGAATTTTGAAAATCTCCCTGACCTTGTTCTCACAAGTACGAGTTGTAGAGTTCCGAAGTACAATTACTGTTGTGCAAGCATCGTTGAAATAAATCTTTCAATTTTGTGGAAAAATACAATGCCATTAAATGTCACTACACAACAGAAAGATTTTATCTTTTTCGTGTAAATTAATGAGTACTTTATTGCCTAACGTCTCATCCTAGACCTTTGGCCTCTATTCATCAAGTTCGGAAAACGTCATGTTAGGTGAGAAGACATTGGAAATCATTTCCAAAAATATTCGTCATTTTTCGTATCAGAATTATGATTATTTAATAATATGAATTGAAATTGCAACAGTTAAAAATGAGTTGTAAGCAGTTTATTTGGTGGTAATTATTTATTCCGCGTGTGGATAGGTCCCGGGTAGCGGCGGCGGCGGCTGGCGAGCGGTGACAGCGGCCCGCCGTCCGTCGCCCGGTTTATATTTGTTTTGATCACGCACCCACTGCCTGCCATGTTCTACGCACTTCCTAATTCCTAGCGTCAGGCCGCGCCGTCGCCTTGCCTAGGGCCAGGGTCGTGTGTTCAGTTATATTTGAATTTTCATGTGCAAATATTAATTAAATATACTCGGCCAGTACCTACTCATTTTACATGTGTATTTTGTCAACTCTGTCAGAAAATTTGAAAAGTTCCACACATCGTGTGTGGAAGAAATATTGTTTTTATAAACTTCGTAGTTACGCGCTTGCACGGGACGGCGAGCAGGGAGAGTTTAAATAATTAGTGCTGAACGGGAAATATCCTACCCTCAACAAAAGAACTTTCATCTACCGTTTAGTAATCCAACAGCTGAAATCGGGCGTTACTTACAACTATATGCTAGTTCAGCTTAGAGCACCATACAGAAAGTAGTAATATGGCAGTTTAATTTTAAAATTTTGCATAAATTCTTACTGAAGTAGCTCAGAGTTTTCACTGGATATTCTTACAAAAATAAACGCGTGAGCTGTGAGCTGTAATAACGAGTAATGTTCGATAAAATTTTAGTTGGTGCCCAATATCGCGCCAGTTCCAGAAACGAGGCATTAAACGCCGCGGAACGTGCAAAGCTGCAGCGCGATGGCCGTGATTGATGCCACAAATCACTGGATGCAACAACGGACGTTTTCACATGTATATTTTCTAATTTTAGCGCCAAAACCAGCAATCAACCTGAATCCCATCAATTTAACAACATGTTGGCGTATATATTTACCGCTTCGCGTCGCCTGCGCTGCCAAACAATGAGCGGACATTTCATGAAGTCTAAGAAATACACGATACTGTTACGACAACCTTTGATATATATGGCGAACAGGTGCCGCGCCTATGTGAACTTCTCAGGGTTATAGAGTTTGACGTGACTTTTACACGAGTTGATTTATAAAATTAAATGGTTGGCATCAATGCTAGAATCACTAGAATGAGCTCTTACGCGGTTGCCCAAGCCTCTCAGCAATGCAATAAATTGAATTTAGTGTATAAAGTCGTGAAGAGGAAAGCCAGATCATTTCCGCGACCCTACACTTTCATAAAAGCTCCAAATATATAAATAAAAATTAAAGTTGTCATTTACTATACTAAAAAAAGGTTTATATTGCGGAGATTTTCAGTTAAAATATTAATAATAATAATTACCAGTTCAAGCTTAGTGATGCTAGGAGTAGTTCTGTCGGCCCTAGATGCGTTTCCAACATTCCCCCAGCGACATGTCGGTCCGCTAATGACATATTTCGGGCAGTGCGCCCCAGTCGCCGCCAAGGACACGTCACCGTCCGCACTCGCTATTTCCGACCGCGGCTATTCCTGAAAGCTTACATTGTTTTATTTTTACCGCAGAACACTGTCCACTGGGAAATACGTGCCTATTACTGACCTAGCAGATTTTAAAGAAAATCTTTCAACGGTGCTTGTAAAAGTAACTAAGTAAAGTAATGTTGTTTAGAAAGCTGTTCGGAGCATGACTGAGACGAATCACTAATAACTTTGATCACGTTGCCAAACTTTGTGCTATTCCGTAGTTATTGCTGCTTGTCAAAACTGTGTACACAAGGAGTATCGGACTGAACCTAAACCCCCTTGTCATTCGCAGCCGATAGCTCGTTGACAAACGGACAAACAGGCAACTAGGTGCAATTAAGGTTAGATACAATCTAAACGTCTAAAGTCAAAATCATTTGGAATAAATGATTTACTAAACCATAAACAAGTACTTTTTGGAACGTCAAGAATACTATAGTAGTCTGTCAGACTGTCCGAAAGTGCAGGAAGACCGACGAGTTCCATTTTCGAATCTTGACGTAATCAATGACGTATTGACATTGCGTATACCAGTTGTAATGTAACTTACGAAACAACAAAAGAATTGTTTTGTTTTCTAGTAAACAAATTCCATTGTAATCAAAACCAGACTTACAATTACGTACGTAAGTCTATTAACTAACGAACAGCCGATCAAAGTAACTCAATCAATTGCTCGTTAAGGAGCTAAGTATGCATATTGATTGATATTATTGCTATTATGAAATGCCAATGTCTAATTGGAGCCAACATGCAAACTTGTAACAACTGAGTAACCGGTATGTGACGTTGTTTCAATGTTATAATAATTGCTGTAAATAAGATTACGTAGTTACCGTAATATTCTAAGCTAAAATTTGTCCTAAGATCCCAGCGCTGCCAAGTTTGGATATTGGCACCAATATTTGAACGAACAACTAAACAAATGACGGAAGCAAATTTGAATTGCTTAGTGAAAATGTAATTTATTCCGTGACGTAGTTTAATATTATTCAGTCTGTCTTTTGTTTCGTAAGAAAACGTCTTCTGGATGTTTCAAAAACTTAAAAAATATCAGATTAAATTATTACAGTCAAAACCTAAGTTATTTACACAAACAAACCGTTACCGTCGAAACATTAAATCGTAATTTAACCCATAATAAAACGTATAAAATACCAAATAAATTACATTTCTAACAACCTGCGAAACGTTTACGAAAAACATCTATAAATATTGTTGTATTTTAGTGTAAATATAACAAAAAGCGGCTAATGAAGTAACTACGTACTTTACGCCAACGCCGGTGATCATCGCTAAATATATTTTACGATGAGCCCTTTGTTGTACTACCCGGAATAGCGTCACTAGAATGACATTGATGTAATTACAGACACGCTTCATGGTCAGAGCACTCATCATTAACGGGGACAAACCCGGTCAGAACCCCCTCTGAGTTCTTACATACTTCTAAATGTTTAAAATTAATGTTTATTCACATACATCAGAAACAACGAGGAAATTTGACAACTACACAAGTTACGCAAGTTATGTTATTTGTAATTGTGAAGTGTATTTGTCTTGTATATCAAATCATAGGCGAAAGCATCAATGCTCATAAGTTCTCTGATAAATCCCTGCATCAGGAGAACCATGCTCCGGATCGTTTTGGATACCAGAATGCCTTACTTTTGTAAGTAGTCTTCGGTGTGAACCGACGCTATCGTTGTCTTTCACCATTGTTGTCTAAGTTCATTTTATCGTCTTCCTGAGTACAAGATATCAGCTGCCCAGTTGCAGAAGAGCTACATTGCCAAAGTGAGACAACTATAAAATCAACACCAGAAAGAAGAAAGAAAGAAAGAAAAACCATTTATTTCACACACAAATGACGCAAGAAACAAACATAGCCACCACACACCAGCTTCTAATTAATATAAACAATGTCATTAATTATAATGCATCTTCGATGCTCGTCAAAATGCCCATTAAAATTGTTGTTTATGTCTATCCGTTATGGCGCACAATAAAAACAATTTATAGTAAGGTACATGTCATCATCAATGTGTTTAATATTTTAATGAGGTGAATGAAACTTCTGTCGATGTACTAATAATAATAAAGGTTTTACTACAAGATTTGTCATCGGAAAAAATCTAAAAACAGATTTATTTATTACCAGCGACCTGGCCCTACTTCGCACGGGTACCATCATCATCATCATCATCACTACCCGGAAGATCTCGTTGGAAGAAGACGGCTGCTGTATAAAGACCTCCCCCTTAGTCTTCCACGTCGAACGACAACTCGCCATCTGCATCCTTTGGCTTCCCGCGACTGTAACAATGTCGGGTGCCTTGCCGATAGTAAATTTCTCCACAATTCAATGGATGTTATTATACATATATACCTTCTTCTTTAATCATTCTATCTATTAAAAAAAAACGCATCACAATCCGTTGAGCAGTTTTAAAGATTTAGGCATACATAGCAATATAGGTATTGAGAAAGCGACCTGCGAAAGTATAGTGATACTATTACCACGATCAGTAATTTCTTTCCGTCATGGTAATTCGAAACACAATAGATCCGCGAACGCTGTCGTTCGCTTGGGGTTTGATGAATTTATTAAACCATCAGCAGGTGGCAGGAGGCAGGCATTAAATCATCATCCTCAGCAGGTCATCGCCCTAACAATATCCTGTCATAATAGTCCGCTGAAGAAGCACACATTGGACAAAAACTGGGAACCAGAAGTCAAAATCAAACCTTGGTGTCTGTCTCCACAAATATTCGACTATATTCCACCAGTTACCAATGTTACCTATCCTTATACCGTTGCAAAGAACCTGCTAATAACCAAATGCAAAATCAAAACTTAAAAACGACCAGGAAATGAGGACTGATTAGTTTAAGACCTTAACGCTAAAGTCATACTTAACGAATATATTTCTTTTGTGTAAAAAAAAACATATACAATAAAGACAAAAAAAATTCAAATCACTGATATAAAGACCTCTTGTCACACAGAGAAGAATCAAAACGCTTGGTCGAGTTAGATTGGTAATTACAAACTTATAATTAGAAATTATAAATCCAGGTGTCCTCACAATACTTTCTTTCACCGTACCCAATGTCGAAGAAATCATCTAAATCGGAATACCTATCGTGCATGCAAAAGCAGACGCCTTGACTAGAGAATGGTGAAGGTGATCCACGACGGTAAAACATTTCGAATGACTTACACCAGCCTCGTTAGCTACTGTTGAATGGAATACCTATAATCGCAGGTGAAATACCAGAAATGTTAAGGACACTACTGCTGCTGTCCGTCTCACAGAGTCTGCTAAAACCTGACGACATACCCTTTTTATATATCCCATACTTTAGTTAAACAAATAGGTGAAAATCAATCTCTGTGACCCTTGAAAGTTACAAGTAACTGGGCCACTTAACAAGAGGTGACCCGCTGATGGCAGGGCTCAATCTCGCAATTTGCTTTAACAGCTAATACGGTAATGAAGGCTATAAATCCCCCATTGAGCGAGCACGAGTATTAATAGATGAATGACGGTCACCTGCCACCTTGGCGGTAGGTGCCAGCCCAAAGAGACATTTACACATTACGACTCATCGAACAAAGATTATAATCATATAACAAAAAGTACCCCACGAACTAAATAATCTTAGGAAGATATTATATTATACAATAAGAAGTCTTATAAGCCATACACTCATATAATTTTAGGTAACTTTCTAGATACAGCCGGGGTTGCGAACAAAGCGCTAAAAGGTACCGTAGCCTCAGCTTGAAGCAGCAGAAGGTACGGGGAGTTATTTTAGTCAATAAGAGCCTGACCCTCCTCCCCGCTTTACCCTCGGCGAGAGAAAACATTTGATGATTATCCCCTCACAAAAAAAGTTATTTATTAGATTACCAAAATTTTAAGAACTAATTTTTGTATATATATTACGTATCGGCCAGCTCCTGTGTATCCGTCTACCAGATACTTACAACAACTATTTATACTAACGAACTACAAATTAGCATCACTGTGACGACGATTTTTAACTATAAATGTTTCTTGACTTATAAGCGCGTCGCTAAATATGATATCACCATATACGTAGGTCTTATTTTACGAAGAGATATCATTAATAAACAAAGTTATTCCAATTCAAAACACTTGCTTTCCGCGCACATAACCTACAAACAGAATATAAGCAGTTTCCCATATTACCTTCCTTCTAAAATAAACCCACATATATAAATAAAGGATCAAAGTTACAAACCAATAAAGGTTGTTTTGTTAAATTGTTTGTGAATTCTATTTGTGAACAAATAAACGGTCACTGTGGAACAAAACACTTATGTTAATGTAAACTAAAATGGATCCATGCAAATAAATATTCGGGCGTTGTTTGTTATATAAATATTCTTGTTTTTTCTTGTCCTTGGAGATACTTTGTTGAGTTGATATCAATAAAGTAGGTTGGATATAAAAACCTTTTAGTGTTTCTTACATATATAGTGATAGCTACTAGAATTTCGCTTCTAAAATCAGTAGTAGCCTACATTCGTATCATTCGTATGGGCGATATAAGTTTGTAAGGGGGTTTAATAATTCAATTACTTTTCCTACCTTATGTGGAGCGAGAGAGAATGTCAGACTCTTGCTGACTAAAAACCATCCCGGTCCTTCTCTTACTTCGTAAGGGGTACAATTTCGCGCTTCCAACCCTGGTTGCTGTCATTTATCGCTGGAAGATAAATAACAATACTTGCTTTTGCCAGCGACTTTGTTCGGGTGATCCAGACTTTTGTTTTAAAAACCATCCTATATCCTTTCTCGAGTTCCAAACTATGTCTGTACCAAATTTCACACAAATAGGTTCAGTAGTTTAATCGTGAAGAAAAGACAGACAAACAGTTACTTTCGCATTTATTATATTATTTTGGACGTGAACAGCTGTTCCTATATATTTTTTTCAGGTTTTTTCGGGTACAGTCCGACATCGTCAAGTCATAATAGTCGCTTACGTGTCGTACCGTATAAAAGTTCCCAGAATTAATGACTATGAATACTGGGACAGCACGGGTCGCCGAGAGTACAGCAATATCTCGCCTGTGATGAGGTTTATGAGCTCCTCCGATATAATTACTAATTAAATAAAAAGATAAATCGGGCGCCGGTCATTCAACATCTATCAATCGAATAAAAATTACCCTCAGTATCTGTTGAGAAAGCAAATTTTGCAAATACAACTTTCTGGCAAACACAATGTATTGTTTATTAGTTGTCAACGGAATTGACTTTCTTAGCTCTTTAGCCACAGCAATACTCCTAACAGGGAGACCTTCAGAAATAATAACATTGAAATATATAATCCAGACAGGAAGTCATCGCTTTAGACAGAGATCGAAGAGACTGTGACAAGAAATAAATGATACTAGACAGCGGATAATATTTCTAAAAAACATTTCAGATAAACTTTTTAATTACTGCTACTCAACTGAAGCTTTTGTTCGCCAAACCATTAAAACATTACATAACCTAACGAGTGACACATTTCAGATGTCAACCGTCAGGAATGTTTTTGATGGTTATTGTTAGTCTGAAATTAAATGGCTGAAGATTGAGCCCCGGCCTTGATTCATGGGTTTACATTTCATAATCATTAGTGGATAGTCGCAAAATTTCATCCGTAATGTAAACTCTAATATACTAACGCCAGATTTTTTTTTATTAATTACAGTGAAATTGTATATATTCGCCTGGCAACACATTTTATTATTGCCATTTTACAGTTTCGAAATTGAAATATCTCCGAAAAAAAAAACACTAACATCCGTTTTAGTTTTATTATTTGTAGCTGGGAATAAGTAATTATCGTCTACAATAAAAGTCAGGAGGAAAATGTGCACGCTATTAAATAGACAAATAGTTCAGTCCGCGTATCGATCCACCTATAAGCGTTGTGGAAAATAGATCGATATCGTTAATGTTGCCAAATGCAAGTATGTCAGTATCACTAGTACATAAAAAATCTAATAATAACCTCTCTAAAATAGCTCATATTATATACCTGGCTGCCAGATAGTTTTCTCGGTATGTTAAGTGCTACATTAGCATCGAATACTTTTATTTACTAAAAGTTCAGTTATACTGATTTAATTGTTTCTATTTTTATTTTTGGAAAATGTATAATTGCTTTGATATAATTACATAGGCATCTAGACGGTAAACGTTGATGTTTATGTTTTCTGGAGCCTCGTAGGCGACTCCGGAATCCAAAAATCGTGATTGGATAAACATTGTCGTACATTCTCATTGTCAATGTAAATATTATTTCATCTTTCAACACCATCTAGGCGATGTATAAACAAAGAAGGATAGTACACTGACTGAATGTCTGAAACATTAGGTACGTATATGAAAACAAAAGCATAGTTATAAATATCTATATTATGTAAAATGATAGGAGTACAATCCATAAAAATAATAAATATTGTGTGGCGGTGGACTCACCAAAGTGATACCACGGCATCACAAAAAACCGGTAAGTGTGGGAGAGCCATGCTTCTTCACGAATGGGTCGGCTCGACTGGAGTGATACCACGGCGTCACAGAAAACCGACGTAAAACAACCACAGCGTTGTGTGTTCGCCGTGTGAGTAAGGTTACCGGAGGCCCAATCCTTTCCTTCCCCCAATTCCTAAATCTCCAAATCCGTAATCCCTAAAAGATCCGGGCAACACACTCGTAACTATTCCGTTGCGGGTGTCCATGGGCCGCACTGATTGCTTACCATTAAGTAATCCGTCAGCTCAATTGCGGCAGTATCATAATAAAAACGTCATCAACATAACGTTTTATTTAAAAAGGAAACCGTACAAGTTCTTTGACCTCATATTCTAAGTTCTAACCACACGCTGAACGGTCATGTGGTGGTAATCGATTGACACATTTTTATTTAAAACCTTATTCGTATTTTTCACCCCCTATGCTACAATAATGAGGTCACTGTTCGAGAATATTCTGAGTGGTAACTTTACTAACTTAGCTACCTCCATCACGTTTCAAGTTTTGTGACCTCACGTAGAGGCGTTATGAGTTACATTAACTAATTACTCTTGAAGATGAGGGATAGTATTTTGATATGAAAGATCTCTTTAGCCTTACAAGTACATGATGTATGAAGGTGCAGCAGGTTTTGGAAAACTATCATAATTATGATGTTTATATATGAAAGAAAAAATGTTTTTTTATGTGATTGCAAATTGCGGATTAGAAACGCCCGCAGTACCAAAGGAGTTACTAATGCGTTTACAATCTTTTAGGGATAAGGGTTTTAGATATTTAATGGTAGGGAAAGCATAGGGGAGCAATTGGGCGTCTGTTAATCTCACTCACACTGCGAAATACAACGGTGGTTGTTTTACGCCGGTTTCCTGTGAGGCCGTGGTATCAATTCCGTCGAGACAACCCATTTATGCAGAAGCTAGACTCTCCCACATTGGAATTGTATTTTATCTGTTAACTCATGCCATTATCTATTATATAGACTTCCCAACCAACTGATTGAACTAACTTTGTTTGACCGTGCCCTATGGAGTTCATAATTAACCAACCAATAACATGTGTAACACCTTTATGAAACTTATGGAATGCAATAAATTATTCAGTATTGACCTCAAAATTCTTTTAGTTAGAATCTCTAGCGTATTCTAGTAACATCTAATCGATTAGATAAAACTTTCCCTCACTCTGTCATTTTTGTTGATCAATCGTCTACCAAACAACTTTGACCGATATTATCACCATAGACACGCCCTACACTAGTCGCCCAGCGCGTCCTCTAATTAAAGCCATGTCAGCTGTCAAGAAAGCCACATAAATTCCATTCCTAATAACTCCCGCATGTGCTATTAAAACACCTATCCCAATATCATATACAGCGAACTCTAACATATAAAGTTTATTACAGAGAAACTGAAATATAATATAATTATGTCCATTCGATTGGTTTTGGTCAAATCACATCGGGTCCTGAGCTACATTACAGGATTAGGGGCTCGACTTCAGGTTTATTGTGGAAGCAGCAATGTATTATTTTTTATTTAAATAATCTAAATACACAAATACACATCATGACAGTATGGAAAATACACTATGTGTCACTTAGATAAACGTTTAGGAAAACAACTGGTTAATCAAGTCAAAAATACAACCGTAGAATATTATCTAAAACAGAATCTCAATATCCACAAATCATTTAGCAAAAGATTACTCAAACATCGTATAAAAGAGCAATTGGCTAGATCAAAATAAAGATTCCAGTCGCTCGAATGTACGTAACGGATGGAGGAATAAAAATGATTACCCCTATTCGACGGAGTGCGATCTCGGGCTCGTGTAGCTACTAAACATATTCAGCGAGCGTAAACCACTTGCTCACATGTAAAACTATCTAATTTTACACTCAAGGTAATGGTATATAATGTAATATCTGCATAATACACAGATATTTTGGTATGATACCAACTGCACATCCAGGGTTCTGCGTGCATCAAACTGCGCCGCCGCGCCGTGATAAACACGCGACCACTTTACGCCACATTTGTGCAATATGAACAGAGAAATGTTATTAATATCAGTTGCAAGTACTTAATGTAAATCTCTGTACATTAATTTTGACGATATAGTCTTCATTTTGTTATTTCCTACATAATATACGTTAACATATGGACATTGTGCAATATTTATGTCGTATGTGTTATATTAAATTAAGTCTGTTTGCTTGCTTCTCGCACCAACCAATGGCTTATCTCTGCATCACCCAAGGCTCCACTGGTAGAAAATGCCTTAAGCATTAAGGCAGTCTATGTGCCCATTGTGCATGAAGTTTAAATAAATAAACAAATTAATATAGTATATTATATTATTTCACGAAGTCGTCCATAGAGTATTAATTACGGTACTAATAAAACACCTTTCGTCAGTAGTGTTATTTTCTTTGAAATTTTAAGAAAATGCGACATAATCACAATCGTCGTCAATCCCAATACGAGTAGGTATACGAACTAATACCTAAAGAAAATTTGAAAATCGAAAGAACCTGATAGAAGGGAGTCAGCCCAACCTAATTCTCGATTTTTAATCTCGTGTTGATTAGCAGCCAACTCGATCAATGAAATAGATCTAGAATAAAACATTGACCTATATGACACAAGAACTTTTTATTTAGTTTCAAAAGCTACCTTTTTTCTATTATTATATATAAATAATACACGTGTGTGACCAGCCACCCTCGTATCGACAGTTTTATAATTAACTCGTGCCCTGAATGTGAAGCGGCCTTCGAATAAATTATTATGCGTTTTATATTTTTCTTTTATTGAACAATATGCTCTAAGTATAAAAATTCAATCGATTATTTAATTTACGTAAAAAAAAACAAATCGTATTATTGTATGGTAATGATTCTAGGGTAAGAAAACTAAAACAAACTTGAAACTGAACAATTGGGACTACATGTGTATATGCAATGACATTTCTGATTCAAAATGGCGGCTAAATGTAAACTTGGGAGACTTGCAGACGCAACCCCTAGGTACCAGACAGTAGAGACACAGTGGACATGTATCAGTCAATACCAACATTGGTTGTGCAACATAAAAAATGTTAATTATCTTCAAGTGATGACAGACTGACAGACATGACTCACTCACTGACCTACTTGAGTGCAGTACAGAGCAAATAAATGTAAAAAATCAGTCATATACATTTGTCGTCATAAAGAGTGCAGGTTATATATTACTAGCTACATACATTTCAACTTACATTAAACACAACGTTTGCTTGTCGAGAGGGACTCTTACTGACTAAAAACTACTAAGTTCCTTCTCCTGCTCCAGGTCTAGACAGTGGTACTTACATTATTGCGCTTGACCCGCAACGCTGGCTGAACATCTGATAGTCCCATCTATCGATTTGAAATCCCCTGGCGAGACTTCGTTTAACTATGTTTTTTTTATGTAATAGGTCGGCAAACGAGCAGACTGATTACCTGATGGTAAACAATCAGCGGAGGAGATACGAGTGCGTTGCCGACCTTTTAGGGATTAGGGATTTGGAGATTTAGGGATTGATGAGGTATTGGGGAAGGGGAAGGATTGGGCCTCCGGTAACCTTACTCACACGGCGAAACACAACGCTGTGGTTGTTTCACGCCGGTTTTCTGTGAGGCCGTGGTATCACTCGGGGTGAGCCGACCCATTCGTTCCGAAGCATGGCTCTCCCACACTTCTACATGTTCCGAACAAATATAGTCCAGGATCTTTGTTACGTATATTTTTGCGAGCTATTTCCCGTGAGTAAGAAACTCTCAATTATATTGTGACAACTAGCAGAGGTAACAAGATCCTCAATATTTATTTTTTGTTTATACCATAGCTATTCTGTGTAATAAAATACACCATAAAAAAAACCTTAAGAATTACTCTTCCACAGTGTTTCTGTTCCAATGCCCGCCAAAATGTAATAAAACACTAACCGTCTCTATATTACGATTATACTACTATGTATTACAAGTATTTACTACGCACATAATATATTATCCTTACATAACAAATGACCACGTACATACATTATGTTTTTTGCCATAATGACGTATAAAGGTATCATAGACAATTGACGTAAATCATGACGTTGCGACGTCCGCCATTTTGTTTAGTCAGTCAGTAAGGTTCTTAGAGCAATTAATATTAAACATTCAAGGCTTGCAGCTGCGTTGATTCATAGATCCACGTCAATACATGCATCTATTATCTTAGTCATTTTAGAAATTTCTGTCGTAACACATTGCAATAGTAGATCTACTTGACTTGATAGTTTTTAAATCGATTATTGCGCACTACTCATAAACATTTTATTTCTTTTGTCTTTCAAACTTTTCAAGACTTCTAAGTAAACTAAAATTAATGTCACATTCCCGTTTTAACTTACTACAAAAACATTAAAAATTCGGAGTACCTAGTATTTTTTTTATTTAAAATTAATTACTAGCGAAATAAATCAACATGTCGAAACTGCAAATCGTTTTTTCTTCCTGATTTAATGGAACGTTGACGCACGTGATACGAAACTTCACATGCACTGTGACCCTGGCTTTATTTTTGTTTCTTTTCTCATTTTGATAAAATCATATTTTTAACCTGCCCGGAACAAAAAATGACCGAGAAATTCAACCTTGGAACCAGTTATAACTAACACAATACAATCATATATTTTAGTCGAATTGTTTATTTTTATAACTCAAAAGTATTTGGAAAAAATTGTAAAAGGGCCTAATAACCAAATTATATTTTACCTAACTTTTTAATTGTTTATTTCAGAATAGGTATACTACAATTGTTACCAGGATTATTCGATACAGTCGTAAATGTCGCTTCCTACATTTATCATCATCGTTGAAATTCTACAACCGAGTTTTTATAGCATACGAAGAGGTTGCATTGGGAAAGTATTAGAAAAATATAGAAACGGGCGTAACCATTTATTACAACTACGTAGACTTTAATGTTTGTGAACATTGAAATTTATTGTGGCATTATAAAATCGCAGCGAGAGCAAACAGATTACGGAGCTCATGACTAAGAAACCCAATTTATTGGTTGCACACACGTGCCACTAAATGTACGATAATTAAACTTAATAAAAAAAATAAAATTTATTTCGAAGCATTTGTCAAAAGTAGGTAATTAAAAAAACAATAATCACGGAGCAATACAAAAACACCCTATCCGTTAGATTTAAATTAAAAACACTAATGAAGTCGAGGAAATAAATCAAAACGTAAAATTAAGATTTACAGTTTAATATTTTAGTAACTGATTTTAGTAAATTAACACGGAGACATGTGAAATAATCATTTATTACTTAAGCTTGACAAACATTCGGACAGAACTCGCAGTAGCCGGCGGCTATGCGGCAGTAGCTTCTAACGCGGAATTTTTCTATGGACATGTGCCAGCACACTTCTTTTTAAATTAATTATTGTTTTACGCGGCTCTAAAGTATTCTATTATAACAACACTCATATGCGCAACGCGTGGGTGTGGGTCTCCGTCTCTCGCGAAATTTACGACCGTTTCATTTGCCCTCTTAATCTTGACAAGGCGAAACAAAATTTTGTGTCAATCTCGTTTATGGTTTCTTAAACGGTTAACGATTTCTATTTGTGCATGGTGCAGTGGTTCTTCGTTCACGTGTAGACCATGTAGCTAGTAGTTAGTCCTACCAAAATAGTAGGAGCTAAATCAGGAAGGTCACAAGAAAAAACCGACGTCAATCGTCATTGAGAAACAAATCATGAACTGTAATCAAATCAAACTGCTATGACTGTGCCATATCCCGTGGTTCCGAAGTCATTAATCAAACAGTACTACATAAACAAACATCTGACGGATATATTTTAGATTGATTCACAATTAGGCAAACTGTACGACAGGAAAGTCATAACATGGTCCAATCACCGGCGCTATTTCAGTTCATGTTGCTGTGATTTTTATTATTACTCGTCACGTTACAGCTGCACTATTTATAGTAGTTCCAGTGACAGCTCGACTTCTATTTCAAGGTACCCAAAAGGTCGGGACTAATGGAGCGTTCTTAGAAATACATTAAACTTTCCAGCAGGACACACACACAAAGACACGTTGACAGTGAACAAAATATCCAAATTACACATGTCATTTGTCCTTTGTGACTGCACTGTCGTGACATCTATCTGTGACAGCAAAAAAATGACAAAGTATCAGAAATAAACTACACGCTGCAAGTCTTGATCTCATAATCCTCGATTTGAAACATTTATTCGTGACTTTGAGCGTTTGTTTGCACATCGCAGAGCTAAATCTAAGATTTATCTATAGACAGTCGAAAATAACTCAGGGGATTGACCAGATTTAACGTATAAACGTATCCTTTGGTATCGATTCCCTCGTAAACACACATTTATGTATGTATGTTCCGGACAAATACAGTATGACAAATGAGGGCAATATTTAATTAATTAATTCTCATGACTATTAATAAGGATTCGGCGGGACTTGAATATTTGAAGAACAATGACCGAGTATATCAATATTTATTGTTCTTATATTTTCTAACTTTGCATTTCTAATGACTCTTAAATTTTTAAAAAATATTTCAAATGACACCAAATAACTTCCTGTAATTTTTAGGTCACGTCTAAAAGTTTGTTAAAATTCAAAGTGTTTCAATTTCAAAGAAAAGTCGTGAAAAGTGTAAAGTAAACTGAGTATTTAATTGCTGACTTCCGACGACTTTAATTATAGATCAATGACTAAACTTAAGTGTTATCTTTAGAACGATTTGTTTCTTTTCTTCTTTTATATCCTCGCCGAAACGAGGCAGACAAAAAACCAAGACAAGCATGCTGTTAAATCTATTTTAAAATTGAATTACTGATGTATGCATAAGCCTAAAAGTAGAGAGTGACAAAATAGTCATTCTATAATCTTTATATATAAAAATGGATCGCAAAATGTGTTGGTAAGCGCTGTAACTCAACAACGCCTGGACCAATTTTACTAATATTTTTTTGTTGTGTTTGTTATTGTCAGGAGAAGGTTCTTACGACAGCAAACTTTATAAAAGTAAAGGGATTCCCCTTTACTTTTAATCGAGAATTAACAACCCTTTCAGTGCTGTGGCCGTACACTTGCAAAACAAATGACTGACACCAGGGTAGTCAGCCACCCGTGCGAAGCAGGGGCAGTTTAAAAGTAAACCTTGTTTTGTTTTACATGACACCTCATTCATTAATGTAGATATAAATAATTGCGTTCGCATATAAATGTAAATAAAGATGAAATTGATAGAAAATTTTGCATTGCATATAATAAAATAAACGAAATTCTGATTTGAGAAAATACTTAGTCTATTTTTACTTCACTATTGAAAGTTTCGAGTCGAACTTCAACTGAAATAATGAAGATCATACTTTTTATTATCTCTATGACCAAATGACATCCAAGTTACTCTCCGGCTTCTAGCGTTACCTATAGCTTTTATGAAGAAAACAACAACCGACTGCTTCATGGTCATGGCACGGAGATCATTGATTCTATTTCCATAACTTTATTGTTGTGTTCTTAACAGAGCCCTGTTCACATCACTTGCTTTTCAACATACTGGAACCGAAATACGAATTATATTGAACACAACCGAAATACGATATATTTGAGGTTACCGGAGGCCCAATCCTTCCCCTTCCCCAATCCCTCCTCAATCCCTAAATCTCCAAATCCCTAATCCCTAAAAGGTCGGCAACGCACTCGTAACTCCTCCGTTGCGAGTGTCCATGGGCAGCGCTGATTGCTTACCATCAGGTAGTCCGTCTGCTGGTTTGCCGACCTATTACATAAGAAAAAAACAACATAATCATGCTTTAATTGGAAAATTTTATTGAAACAAGTCGAAAAATATTAATCTTAAATCCCTTATTACAACATATTCACATATTAAACTTTCATAACATTGATTTATTCATAACAGTACTCTGTTATGAATAAATCAATTTGATAAACGGAAGAGCATCAGTAAGTTAAAGAAAATGCTTTATTATTAGTAGCCCATTTTAGTTCACCGCTGCAAATCGACTTCGCTTTTCACAATTGTTTTAGTGTGCAGAAGAAACTGCAAAAAATCTAAAATATTTACCAACCACAATCGTAATTTCTACTACGCAAAATTTATTTATGGTTCTTTTTATCATCGCCATTATTTTAATGTGAAGCTGGTATAGTTACCAAGAAATGGAAAGAATAATGTTACCACGTTTTACATTTGAAATCTATATCCCGCATATCACTGTCGAATTACCAGGAAACTAGGAAAATACAGATAGGAATAGTCCACACATTACATTATCTTCGCAATTCTCAGTAATAACATATAGTCAGTCATGACAGTATCTGATATATAACCAACTATTACAGCAATGTTTTTCTGTAATGGTCGCCGTACACGTTAGGTTTTTCATGACGAATTTAACCTTGCATGCATAACCTTACAGGCACAATAACTCAGTTGTATTGATAGCACCCCCAATCCCCACAAATCCCCACTTGTAACTCTTCGATGCTAAGGCGAATCCATGGGCGGCGAATCCAAAAAAAACTGTGCAATTTTGTTGCATACATGCTAGGGTTGACAGCAGCTAGAAGCCGTTCAGTGCTCAACAAAGGGCATCCATTGGCTCCCCGCGACTCTGAAGATATCGTCTGCCCACGCCACGTATTCCGGTCCGTAGTCGCCATTCGATCACTTTGTTGACCCATCGGCCGTGTCCTCGAATGATGTGGTCTGCCCATTGCCAGTTCATTTGTAGACTTTAAGAATGTATGCCCATATCTAATGGATAACTTGCATACTGAGGAAACTTTACTCAGAATAATACCAAGCGAAGTCTTTGTATTCAAGCTATAAATAATTTTTGAAAATCATCATTCATTTCCAAACATTGACGTTAAAATTATGAATTTCTATGTCTAGAATTTCTCTAACAGTCCTTGGATTTCTGAATTCGTCTTATCATTCGTATATCTAACCACTTGGCTTAAGGCAGTTAGTGACGAAAGCACAGACCGCAAATCATATCAGCCATTAGAATTGATGTTCTAATAAATTAATATTGAGTTACTGAGCCGCATCAAACGATTAGTTTTATTGTGACACTTAGTATTCAATATTATGTATAACGCAATCACTAGTAACTTTTTAAGTACCTATTAGTGAAATACTATAAACTGCGGTCTGCAATCTTTCAATAAGTATTAAAGTTAAGCTGTTTGACGTAAACCTCTGGTTAGCACACACACTCAAACGCTCACTTTTTATATGGTATCAAATTCAATGTTTTTTGCGGAGCGTACTTACCTACATATTATGCAAGTTGAGTAATACATATGAGCGAAGTACTGAAGCACCTCGAGTGCTACTTAGAATTCTTAAACCTGAAATCGTCATTCACTTTTCTGGGAGAAAAAAATCATGCTACGTAAAGCAATAATTCAACTTTAAACAACTATCAAAATAAACTAATTGGACCTAAATCCTCACTAGCGCCACCTGGTGAAAGCAAAATCGGAACGTTTCAAGAGAACTGGGGATTGGCATTAATTATAAATACAGATTCAATTATAACAGTTCATTAGATCTGACGCTATTTCTGATTGGCTCGTCTTAGGCTGGGGCACAAAGAAGCGTGTCAATTTGAAACCATGTGTCGTATGCTCGCCGAAGCGTGACTGATCCAGTAATGCGACTCTGGTATTATGTGTGTACTGATATTATACATATTCACCTAGTTAAAAATGTCGTAACTGACTTGGACAACTTTTTTTGTATTTAGGCCAATGACAGCTGGCAAATTGGCTATGCATTTACTTCCTAGTTCATGTTTATACTTTCGCCAAGAAATTAATGTTCAATAATACCAAATCTCAAAAATATGACGGAATATATGATGTTCAAATTTCAAACCTTTTTCTTAACAGCAGACAATTATAGGCTGATGATGATGATGATGAAACTTTTAAGCTTTAGCAAACTAAATTCAAAGATACTTTACTGTTTTTCGGGATGTAACGCGCACCTTACCTTTTTTATTTATTTGTTGCTTGGTCTTTCGGCAGGGTTACACCTGCCATGGTCACCATAAGACGTAAAAAAGATACGTGCGCGTTATATCCTGTAAAACTTAAAGTATTAATATGCAAACCTTCTCCGTGTGAGAAGAGGCCTTTGCTCAGCGGTGGGCACTTATGGGCTGATGGTGATGATGATGATGATGCAACGTGAAATTTTAAAGTATAATATAGATTTGAAGTTTCCGAGAATAAAGGGCAAACGACCAAACAGCATGTCCGCGTTTGAAAAAAGAAATAATGGTTCTCTACGCGATAAATAAAATGCTACATTGGTGCTAAAACAATAAAGTTCAGAAAAGAATGTTGTAACGATAAAAATAAAACGTCATAGGGCTGATTCCACTATGATCCGAATAGAAATAGACATTTGAATAATAAAACACGAAAACCTAAACAACAGGTCGTAACTTTACCCATAAATATAAGTACATAGACGACTTCAAAGGTCGGTTACTGCTTAGACTAAGGAAGATGCTTCTGATTGAGAAAAAAGATAATTGTTGCGTATTTAGTTCAGAAATCTACTAGACTTAGTCGACTAGTAAGACTAGTAGACTAAATAGACTAGTTAGGGAAATAAAAGACGTGATAGTTGGTCTTATAAAATACTTTTTTATGTATGACAGAAATTCAATTGCTAATGGCAATAATAAATTTGAAAATGGAAGAACACATGAATATTATAAACATAATTCTGACACATACTCCGTAGCAGAATATTAAATGATAACTATCATATTCCTTGCGCACTTATTTATTGCATAGCCAAGAAATAAATTGTACCAATTTATCAATGTAATAAATTAAGAGCGTATCTATAATATAATAAATGTAATGTAATACAGTTTCTTTGTATATACAAGATTAAACGATCTCTATCGTCAGTTAAAAGGGATAACGTTAAGTAAACACTATTCCAAATTCAAATGATGGATTACAATATCATCTTAATTCATCACTGTTCTCTTTTTACTTATACACGTAAAGGTATAAATACGAATCTTTCATAACATCCCTGCATGTAACTTCAGCACCGCGGCCACTCGTGATTTATAGACGAACACAACTCACGATGGCCCAGCGATAAACGCGATAAAATAAAAATACATAGCTCAAGGCAGATGGCAATAGAGATTTGGACATCAATTTCAAGATTTGCCGAGCAAACATTAGAATTATTACTTAAAATTTGTAACGGTAAGGTTCACTTTAGGTTTATAATAAGATGTTCAGTAGGCGAGCGAGTGCGTGGGCTAGATTGGCTCGCAGCCAGGAATTACCTGCCGACCCTTGTATACCGATAAAAGCTAAACATTATTTACAGCTGTATCTAACGCATGTATTGTCGTTTGTAGATGCCATTATCATAGAACCATAAAACCCAAATCTAGAGCCGTCAGTGTGCAAATAAACACGGAACTATATCCAACAACAAACACGTTCCCCGAACGTTATACCTTAACCCTACAGTCTATAATTCTAAATTTCACTAAATATCCGCCTCAATTTTTAGTTTACGATATCATAAATTGATTTTATACAAAAACAGTGTAAAATAGCGGAATATATTGCAATTTAGATAACAGATCATAATCGTAATAGGTCGTAACGAGTTAGTGCTCTAAACAATCATAAATTATGACGAGTGAATGGGCTCCTGTTATTATTACTCAATGTATTTTCAGACAAGCTCACATCCTTATACTGTAAATTAACTGGCGCTGCATGATATACTGTACCTACCTGTTCTCACTAACACCAGTGATTTTCCAAGAAAGGAAGAAGTAAGGGCTAAAGGAATATTAAACAAATTTTCCGATTGCAGCATAAGATACGGAAATATATTACCGAAAATAGCCTAAAATTTCCACGCGAGTGGTTCTGCCAAAGCCATACAAAACATAGTAATGTCAATAGACCTCGCTCTGGAACTTTGCCTCGGTCTATATCTCAGTTATAATCCAGAAAAGCGTCTGTCTAGAAAAACTTCAATGTTCTAGAAGATTAATAGTGGTCTTGACAGACGTGTGCGCAATACACGTTAGTGTCTGGTGGGGAACAATGTTGTTGGCAGTGATGCAGACTCAGCAGGCCGTGCCAAGCTCAGATCTATGGTCTGATAGCATTGCCAAATATATACCAATAGAAAAATTGGCGAGACCACGACACGGAAACCGAACAAAACTGCACACACGTGGAGCAAACAATTATTACCTGCAGCCTGGCCAGCAGCAGGACTTACAGCTATATCTGGACGTTAAGCCATCAGCAGAGCTAATAATACTAGTCTTCTATTAAATACATTATGTATCTGACGCTCCCTTAAATCGTTCTGACTCAATTTATGATGAGGACCGAGGGACTATAAAAAGACAGCCATCCATAGACCATGCATTGAGATTCAAGCCAAGTAAATGATTTATTTTTAGAACGGCACATTATGGATTGTCTTAAAAATGTTCTACTGAAAGTTAAGAAATGTCTTGAAGTATGAAGGTGGGCTAAAGTTAGTCTGTGATCACGTGAAGACAGTGGAATTGTACCTATAAATCGGGATGCGTGGTATGCTTGTATGTGATGGACAGCATAGTAACGAGTGCATGCGCCTGAGTGTCGTGTAGTGTCCGAGTTCACGTGCGGCGTCCCTCACGTTTTAGGAAGATTATATCGAGGATATGAACACTTGAGATATATCAAAATGAATCCACGAGTAACGACGTCACAGTTATTCCGAATATCAATGACGTCAACGTTTAATATGGATTTAGAAAACTTTGTGACGAATTTTTTTAATGTGATAGGTCGGCTAACTTACATACGAATTACCTGATGGTAAGCAATCAGCGCCGCACATGGATTCTCGCGACGAAGTGCGTTGCCGACCTTTTGGGGATTAGGGATTTGGAGGTTTTAGGAATGAGGAAGGATTGGGCCTCCGGTAACCTCACTCATTCGGTGAAACACAACGCTGTGGTTTATTCACGAAGGTTTTCTGTGAGGCCGTGGTATCACTCTGGTCGAGCCGATCCATTCTTGCCGAAGCATGGCCCACACTTACATATTAATAGTAAATAGCAACATTCAACAGCTAACCAATTGAGACAAGCCTAATAGTATGAAAGTTGCTGATAATGCATTGCTTATCGTAAATTAAACGCGTTTTATATGAAAATACTAATCTAACATATTTGCTAGTACTAACACGTGTACACTATTAACAAATATTTTTAAATCTAAACACCGAATCATACAGGAAACGACTATGCGTGTTAAATGACACTAGCAGGAGTTTATCAAAAATATTATTTAGGTTATATAGGTATTGCGTAGGAGTAACATATAAAAAAATATGTGCATGTAAAAACATAGGTAAATAATAGCTCAGTTTTCATAAGAACTGTAGCGACGGCAAAGTAATGTACACTCACTGTGGATTTCTTAAAGTGATGGAAAGACCTGAAGCTTTAAAATGATTTAACACCCTCTGATGTTGGGGATGCTTATAATGGAGTACTGAACGGTCATAAGCCGTTGATAATGAGAGAGTATTACTTATTATTCCCAATCTTTCCCCTCCCGCGACCCCTAGATCTCCAAAATCTCCCCAAAATGTTGGGAACGTACTCGTAACTCCTCCGCTGTTGCGGCGACCATGGGCGGCGCTGATTGATTACCACCAGGTAACCCGACTGCAGGATTGTAGTTTGCCGTCCAATCACACAAAAAAAGTTGTGTTGTGTGTACAATCCAAACTAATGTTATAAATGCCAAAGTAACTCTATCTGTGTCTATCTGTCTTTTCTTCACGCCTAAACTACTGAACCGATTTGTGTGAAATTTGGTACAGACATACATAGTTTGGAACTCGAGAAAGGACATAGGATAGTTTTTAAACCAAAATTCTGCAGGAAGTCACTATTCCAAAAGCTAGTAAAATAATAATACTTAGTCGATATAATTAACAGATTGAAAATCTGAAATTTGGCGATTGAGTTCTTTATATAACGTAAGATAAATACTGGGATACCCAACCACTTTGAATACAATTTTTTGTGACGATTATTTGAGATATACGAATGGACATACAATTCCTATAACTTATTGTGTAACTCCCACGGGAACGTGAAGTATATGATAATATCTAAAATACAGATATGAATGTCTGATTTTGTTATTAAACACATATCTCGAGTCTTTGTTGTTATGTTTGGTTTTGGGTAGAGTAGGCAGAGTGCTCCATCAACTTACACTAATTTCTTATAAAAAAAATAAAAGAGGAGTAAGTTTGGAAAAGCAACCCTTTCAATGAAGTCGTGGTGGCCCGGAGGTTAAGGATCCCGCTTCTCATGCATGAGGTTAGAAGAATGTCTAGGTTTGAAACCTGGCAAGTACCAATGTGACTTTATTCGAGTTATATGTACTTTCTATGATTATTTAGACACCACTGACATACGGTGAAGGTAAACATCGTAAAGAAACCTAATATTATTTCTAATTATAAGAATACAAACCTATAATTTCTAATTATAAGTTTGAAATCGCCAACTCGCATTGAGCAAACGTGGTGATTAATGCTCTAACCTTCTCCGTATGAGAAGATGCCTTTGCTCAGCAGTGGGCACTTATATGCTGATAATGATGATGAACCCTTTCAATGCCGTAGTAGTCCACTGACAAAAAAATGACTGACTAAGAGTAACACCGACCCGAAGCAGAGGCGGACCGCCAGCGCCAGTTCGTTATAAAAGAACCGAGCTGTTTTCTAGTACCACACAAAAAAAATAAAAAGTTATATTAGTCCTCTACCGATTGTCTCTCCGAACGTGAAGTTGTCCAGTCAGAGAAACAAGGGGAGACTTGTATAATTCGATAACTATTTATCAGTTACTGACAAAGGCTACCAGATAGGCACATTGGTTTCTACTACTACTAACTGCAAACTGAAGTTATAATACAAAGATAAAGATAACTTTATTCGCATACAAGTAACTTTAGCTTTGTCAAAATGTAGTCTTAATCACATGATAAGCTAATCAGTTTTCTACGGGGATGAACTAATAATTGTAATCCCAAAGCAGTGGTTAGAAGAACAGGGTTACTTTTAAAAATAACTGAATAAACGCTACGGAACCACGTGCCGCATAAGTTTTTTTTTTTTGTGATAGTTCGGTAAACGAGCAGACTGATTACCTAATGGTAAGCAATCAGCGCCGCCCATGGACAACGTGGTCCATTAGTGGAGTTACGAGTGCGTTGCCGACCTTTTGGGAATCAGGGACAACGCTGTGGTTATTTCACGCCGGTTTTCTGTGAGGCCGTCGTGGTATCACTCCGGTCGAGCCGGAGTCGAGCTGGCTCTCCCACACTCAAAATTGCATCGAGCACTTCTAAAAATAAGGTGAAACAGGCCTATATCGTTTTATTTCGTTGGTTACGTAATAATTTTATATAACAAAGAAAATCTCTATAAGCATAACATCGTTATCATCAATTCGAAAACGTCTATTTCTAAACAAAAGCCTCCTTTTAATTCGTCAATTATTCTTTCTTTAATTGAAACCAGGTTTCTGAGCTGAATTATGAAGCAAATGTTATTTATACAATAAGTGTTGATGCACTAAGTTTGTATACAGTTTGGTATCTTAAAATCATATTCACATACATACCTACGTACATCTTAAAAGCCATTTAAAACTTACGTGTGCTGCGATACTTACGAATAAATAAAACCCAAGGCCGCTAGCTTGGTACTACGTAGCCCTAGAAACACGTAGCTTGCTTACGTAGCCCCACGTCATGCCGACTATATTTTAAGTAGCAACTATTTAACGACCAGCCACTGACTCATATTTATATTTGTACAACAAAAATTTCATTTACGTAATTACAAATTTTAAGTATAAACTATGCAATTTATTAATTTACAAAAACACATTACATTCAAATATACATTAGAAATAAATGTTTACCTAATTCTAGAATTCTCGATATCAGTGTAATCGCGAGTGAGTGGTACGTAATTCAATAAATTGTGACGTAGCAACTGACCCATTTCTGACGGGTCTGCGTAGTCCTGCTACGACGTAGGCCATCGTCGTAGCCAAACATATTTTGTTTACTTAGAAACAATCTTTCTGTGGAGTGATTGTTTATTTTGTTATTATATTAATATGTATGTAGTAAACATAATATTCTATCGATTTAGGTAATTGGGGGATTGGGGGTTTTATGCTTTAGGGATAGGGAAAGGATTGGACCTCCGGTAACCTCACTCATACGAGCAAAGACAACGCCAGGGTGATTTCACGCCCGAGTAAGGGTAGCTCGCCGCCTGACCAGATCCAGACCCGAGCGTACGGCGCGTAGCGTTCCGCGCGCGCCTCGAAGACCTCCACAGACGGGGCCCCATAGGGCTGATGTTCAGCCGGGGTTGCGGGGTAAGCGCAATGAGGCACCACGACCTCGGCCTAGAGCAGGAGTAGGAACAGGGGGTTTTTAGTCAGTAAGAGTCTGACACTTCCTCCCGCCCGACCCTGGGCGGTAGAAGTCATTTGATGATTTTCCCCTCACAAAAAATGGGTGATTTCACGCCTGTTCTCTTCCATTTCTCACCCATGCCAAAACATGGCTGTCCCACACTTAATATTCAGATAGTTTCACAGATACTTCAATATTAAATTATTGGTACTTAATATTCAGATCGTATCTATTCAATCCCCAATACGGATGACTTTAATATTGGCCAACGGTAGTTGATAATTGACTTACTATCATAATCGATTATTATTATTTGTTTCTATAAACGAAGTATGTTCTATGACCATTATGTCTCAGTACGTGCCATTATTTGTTTATTTGCTATTTATTGTACACCATTAAAGTATGTAGGAAAGCTTGACATATATAAATTATTTTTATTTATTTATATTCTTTTTTTCAGATAACTTTTGGATGGAGCCAGTGATCCATCATCATCATCTTCATTCTGAAGCTGTCCCACTGTTAGGCTAAATTCACTTGTACAGTCAGCTGCAGAGAAGAGGATCCCCCTATGCAGATAGCTGCATACATACATATTTGTACTTCAGGGGGGTCCATATCTCTACAGCTGACTGTACCAGAAGAAGGAATAAAATTTATCACAAAAGTTGCTCAAGGTGGACTGGTGATTTTTAAATTATAATTTGTAATTATTGTGGGTCCAGATTTTCTCACTTAAGTATTTTTAAGTCGTAATGCCTTTGTAAAGTGCAAAACGTTGTGAAGTTACTAAACATCATATTACTTCTTTCCACCACCATGCTTGATAAGCGCGCACCTCAACTTCCGGGACATCGTAACATTATTTAAATAAGATGAATAAACTATGGTTTTGGTTGAATGGAACAGTTGATGAAAATGAAGATTGAAAATGAACTGGTTGATTGTCCAACCATAAAAATAACAATTATATTTTACAATGCGTTAAATTAAAACAGGTTTCAATTATCTAATGTTTTATATACATATAAGTCTGATCATCAGTATTTACATAGTTAATACAGTCATTTGGTGGCCAGAACGTAGATTTGAATCTTGCACGGAATAATCTGTGTATTCTAGAAATTGGCATTCTGATTCTGGGTGTACGTTTATTTTGACGTTTGAAAAGTACCTATTTATGGTTTAGTTGGAATAAATGATTTTGACATTGACTTTGAAATAGTTCAAACGACACTGAAGAAAATTTTAATGTGGTGGCAGAACAGAAACAAACATATTGACATATATTTCATTATAAACATATGAGTTATTATTAGTAGTACTTACTAGGCTCACAGAAAACAAACGTGGACCAACACATGCGTTGTGTTTCGATGTGTGACTTAGCTAACCGAAGACCCAAATCTTACCACCCCTCCCCCTCCTATCCAAAAGCTACACAATCGTCAAATCTAGTGAAGTGCGAGCCCAATGCCCATATGCAACGGGTGACACTGATTGCTTGCCATCAGGTGAAGGGTCTGCAGGTTTTCCTCTCTATCCCATAAAAAAGTATCAAACATGCTAATGATTAAGCTAATGAGTATTATTATATGATAAGGTACATTATGTAAGCTAGACTTGCATTACAAATGCATTACTTGCTACGCTTTGCTACGGCGTAGCATTTACAAATATGGGCGCTACTTTTCACGGGTTAAACGGAATCTGCGAGATGTGTGATTAAAAAAAAATATTTTTGTCAAATAAAATCCTGTTGTTGTATTATTTATCTTCATTTAAATAACAACTAAAAAAAAGTTGATTGTAGATTATTACTTATTGGCTACCTGTAAGAAATGAATCGTATGTTTATTTGCTATGCTTAAAAAAAATACACTATCATTGTAGGAGTTTCCCAATAAGACAATTAGGCTTACAGTATTTTTAATAACGTTACACTTAGAAAAAATAAAAAAGCAATATCATAATTAAAGAAGTAATAAACTTAAAAACGAATACAATATGTTATTGTTATGTTATTTCAGACTGTAATCTAGACATCTGACATAGTAACAAAAATCTATACATCCAAACTTACAAACTTTCTTCAACTTTACTTACGCGGTTATAAATTACTTAGTAAGATTTTTGCTAACGACATGTCGTGTCAATAACAAAGCAGCTCCTGCAAAACGTGCATTAAAACCTTCGAAATCTTTTTGTACGTAGTATAGCCGAATATCAAAACTTTGAACGTTAAACGTTACATACAGACCTCAACAGACGCTTGCTACGTCGTAGCACTTCGTAGCGGACTAAGCTATCTATGTTCCATGAAGCATGACGCGAAATCCCGTCAAAATACTATCACAATAAGGAAGGAAAACGTTTCCAATATCATTATCAAATGTTAACGATCCAGTCGTCTATATAACAAACTAAAATACTTACGTCATGAGAACTAATTACCTCTCGTCACAGGGAGATCAATTTAGGTCTAAACCAACAATTAATGATATACATTTTACTTGTAGTAATTTGTAAATTAAAGGTAACGTCAAATGTTATCAGTGACTACGGAACTAGCAACATTTCGCTGTAGACCAAGAAATCATTCTCATTCAATTTTGATTTGTAATACTGGATAATAAGAGCTATGCGTTCTGAGACGGCGTGCGGCGCAAGAGTGCGTATGTTTGCAAGAGTGTGGTAGCTGGCAGCACGCCCGCTGCCCACAACGGAGCTTATAAAAGAGGGCGGCAATCTGCTCCCGCGCCCGGCGCGCGCACTCCCGACGCTTTCCTCATGGGGCGCGCAACCTCCACTCGATAGTACCTACAAAACAAATAATACATTTTTATGTATATCACATACCAGTGAAGGGACCAAGTGATAAAGTGATACGGTAAGTTGTTCCCATCGGTGCCACCACGGAGGACTGTGATATCTGTGCAGTGACTGTTCAGTGTTACCCCACTTTCGGAATGTGCTTTCATATTTGAAGAGTAAACGGACGTTTTCAGTGCGAATACTTACGATAAATGCGAGATGTGAAAAATTATCGTCTTGAAAAATAGCAACCGCTCCAACATGAACGCAGATTTGATTACATAAGCCAGTGTTACCAGGAACAAAAATGAATTGAGGTGGTATTATTAAAACAACAATACCTAATGACTTTCTAAAAGGAAAATAGATTTGATGGTTTTGATCGAAACTAGTGATGTCAATTAATGGTGATGTATAGAAGTAAAACTTAAATTAATATTAACCATTACAATAACTTTTTGTTAATCTTATTTATCCTAGTAACACTGGCTTATGACAAAATAACAGTATTGTAACAGATAAATAAAAAAACTCATAACATCTCGATGATCGGAGGTCGGACGCTCAGAGCCAACTTTTCAGTATGACGTGAATCAAGATTATTGTGCTAGTTATTATGTACCCACTGAATATATTTTTGTAAGGAATTCAAATGGCCGACCATTGCACCACTCGACTACCCACTACATCAAAATAACGCGTAGGCACAGAATCTCGTACAGCTTACTTACTATTTATTTAAAAATCTTGCATAAACTATATGCTGTCTATGTCAAGTAATTACTTGACGGACTGATTGTCTCAATTTTTTGCAGCAAAGTATATTTGGCAATGTACGTAACTTTCAAGATTATTTAATAAAATAATCGAAAAGAATAAAGCAATAAACCTAAACAACACCGAAACAATAATTCCAATAAAATAGAAAATGTAGTCTCATAATTTGAAACCAGATAGCGATGCTCTACACATTTACAGACAGCTGTAAAAATACTCTTTATTTCAGATAGTAAAACCACGAATAATCTAACAAAGCACCTAATATACTGTGACGTCAATGCGCACCGTCATAAACATTATTAAATATTCTGAGATACAATGTAGATGTTACATAAATACGAAGCAGTATTTTAAAATCTCTTTTAAATGACTCGACGACACGCCGCCGTGACCCTCGAGAGATGTCATGTGGGACAGTAAGCTCGTGCGCTCGCGCCAATGTTAAAATAAACGGTAATGAAAGCAAATGTAGATTCCTCAATACAAATAGAAAAGAAATATTACATATCTTGAAAAATAAAGTTTACTAAACCGTAAAATCAAATTCAAAATAAACAATAACCAACTGTTTTTGTATCGTATACGATGTTATAAATTACATACTGACGAGGTGGATAAGATATAGCTGAGTAGACGGATTCTTAAAACAACTTTGTATACTGAAAACATTGGCATCTCTAGCATTTCCATCAACACACAATCGCTCGTGTTCCACAATGACCGCTGAATTTCTGTTTGTATATTTCTAAACTTTTCTTAGTCTCTGTTTTTCTGTACCCGTGTATCTAGCATTAATTGAGTTGACATTCAAGTCTCATCGGCAAATAGATCGAGGCCGGCGTGGCATTGTCTATACCCGACTATTTTCTCCCTTAACACGCATAGCGAACTTGATCCAAATCCGTGTAGTCCGCCAAAAACCGCAACTCAGTTCTGCCAAAGCAGACGATTACGACACTCCTCAGTACGATAATTCTATTTTGATTATTACCTTCGACCGTTTATTTTAGATGACGAATAGCCTTACGATATGGCTCAGTGCGCAGACTATATTTGATATCAGAATAATATATTTACCGCAACTCTGTGCTCGTTAAATTATCTAGGAATTTTAAAAGCTCGTTTTGCCGATTCGTGTTGTTGAGTATGTTCTTAAACATCGTTAGTAGTTTGATACGCATACGCATGGACGTCTAAACTACGTTTAACATTACTAATGGGTATAAACCGAAGCGTATTACGTTATTTCGCACAAGCCAAAGCATAATGGAAATTTACAAAAGATTAAACTGCAAACATTTCTGACACTTTGACGTCTCTTTCACCATGAAATACAAAAAACACCTGAAAATACATAATCAGTTGAGCTGTAATCTGTAAAGCATAATCTCTGGAACGTAGGTATCTATTAAAGTCCAATCTTGCTTAGCGACTATCTCTGTTTATCGTAGCAGACCGACTCATAAACGAACATCTGGTCCTAGGAAAATGAAAATGAAAATATAATTTCTATCAAATCGTCAGCTTCCATTTAGCAAACCAAATGTTGATTCATTAACGTGTGGCAGCAATAAACAAGGTTAGTTTGGAATGAAGGGAAAATTACTCTTGCGTGCATCAAACAAAAAACCACAATCTCTATAAATTTTCATTTCGTTGTAATAATCGTAGTGAGTAAATTCGTGATAATAATGGGCTCAGTTGAATGGAACACATTAGAAGTTACCGGATGCTTAGTTGCAGAAAATTGCATACTATTTATACTGGGTGCCAACATCAACAAAACCTACTTCTTCATTTCACACCGCCAGTCATTGATCTCAGAATAGGTCGGATGCGTACACTCAGTGTTGCAATACTACCTGCATTTCAACACGGATGATAGTGGCGTACCAAATAACGAAAATGTGGGAAACCATAAAACTACAGTCGGAAATACTACAAATATTGTTTACCCATAACTTACGTGTACTATAAACATAATTGATATGATGCACCATTAAAACTTTATAGCGGAATAGACGACATTGAGCTTCCTTCAGCTCTAAATCATAAAGTAAATAATAATTACAAGACTTAATGGAAAACATGTGTCTTATTACTGAGTTTAATTAGTCATAAAAGGCAAGAGTTTGAATACCACGCTTAAATTGATGATTAATTATAAGCGTGCCACTTTCATAAAAGTAAAATGGTGCCACACGCTTTTGACCTAAATCTATTCATATCTTAACGACGACAATAACCGAGCTTTCCCTTCACAAACTACGTTTAAGAATATTTTAAACAATCCAAATAATAAACGCAATTCATAATTATATCTGTAATTAAGTGTAAGCGTTTCAATTTTGTATAAATATTTTAATAAACAATGACGAAGTGGTTCTAAAATATCGGACAACGTGGATATTAATTGATGGGCTATAAAATAGTACGCTAGCCGAGCTAGAGTGATTTTTAATCGCTCGTTAAAGCTGTAACGATCATTTATTGCCGGTCATCCGGACCAACTCACATGTATGAGCATCCATTACTATCAATCAGAATTCGATGCACATCTGCGGATCAAAGGGAGCATCGACTTGGAGTGCTGTTCTCAATCATCGGTTGCACAAGTCAGATTGGAAAACTACTCCCACTGGACTACTTTTACCGACCTTTACCCTTCCTGCATTTGTTGATATCATTTTAATGGAATAACACCACGTGGTATTTCATACCTTTTTATTAACAAATCTAAGTTACTAGATTTGAACGAAAAACCAAGGAAAATAACAATCAATACGTCCTTTAGTGCTGTAAGCACTTTATTATGTTTTGAAAAATTTAATCTAAATCATATTTCTTAACATTTCACAGTCAACAATTAACCAAATGACTTGACAAATCCTACTGGAACACCGAAAGAATTCTTACATTGTCATTATTTCATAAATTTCTTTGATGTGTCTTATTTATGAACTGTAATAAGTTCTTTTTTAAGAACTATTAACTCTCGTCTTTCAAAATTTTTAAATGCTTAGTTCATTTAAAAATTTTATTATTTATTAACTCCACGATCTTCAGTTTGGTACTATTTTTTGCTAATGTAAGTGCTTAATCACTTTTACTTATACGCTTATCAAATTATGTAGATTGTTAGGTACCTGCTGTGTTCTTAAAAACACTGTTTACTCAGACGCTAAAATAAACGTTAACATTGGCATTCAGCTGTTTCCCTGCGGTTTTCTATTTTCACTCTCAAAATATATTCCAAGTACTTTACACAAGGTTGACATTTTTCCGTGGCTGTCGTGAAATCGATATCGCAAACTCGTTCTTCTAAATTATCATTCGACATAAGACGTCATACGTAGGTGTTTATTATAGGTAATTACTCGACGTCAAACAAAATTTTCTGATAAAACTAATTGAGAAAACGCTAACATATAAAACTAATGTTTCAAACTAAATTTGATGAGTTCACTAACTAACCAAACCATGTAAATGTTTTCGGAACCGGTCAGTTTTATTGTAGGTAAGTATTTATTTACTGATAAACCTAAGTATGTACGGAGCGTAATTAAGAACCCCTTAAAAGTTACTACGTTTGCAGACTAACGATGTAACTATTTCAAATGTGTAATTCTCTTGATTGTATGTGCGTATTGGCGTAAACACTTCAAGCCTCGTGGTCAAAAGATTCAATGCAATCACGCCTACAACCTTTACGAGTACATCATTTTGATTATGACTGATCCGTCCAATCCGTTAGGTGAAGACATGATGGGAAAATATTCAGTATCATAGATCAGCGTCATTGGATAGTTTATCTTTGCCAACAGCAGGTACACCAATGTCAACTTTTCGGCCACGATCCAATTGTACTGCAATAATTATCCACTCGATAATCAACATCCACAAATAATTTCGTTTTGCTACAAGAATATGCTTCTGACGTCAAAGGTAGCCCCGCAACACAAAAGCTACTGTAGCAGAAAACGGCGTGAAAACTTAATTTCGCAATGATAACTGAAATCCACTTAAAAACCGATAAGCTAATGTTTGCATTGTACATGCTTATCTTGATAAAACATATGATATACGCTAGTCGTTATTTTATCCCTCCCGCCACGGTCGATTAACGATTATTGAAAGCTCTTTCGATGTTAATGCTCTCACCGGCAAGCCTTCCTTCCTTAATAAATAAAATATTAAATAAAAAAGGAGAACCTTTTTAACAGTCGTAAACAGAAGTAACCATCATACAACAAGCTCCGGGAGCTCTAGCCGGGCAGCGACCGCTATAAAAAGATCATCATAGGACGTCGGTGACGGCCGCCGTGCGACATGCAACCCTGGAAAGCGACTCGACTGTGCCATCGAGTACTGTTGCCAAAATAATTAAAGAAATCTCCGACGGTGTCCCTCCACCGCGCCCGCGCCGCTCTAAAATCGTCGCTCTTCGCCCGGGAGTCACTACTCGGGGCGCGGCGGGAAAACATCTCCCGCGCCACTCTTATTTCTTCTTTCCTTCCCGACGCTGTCGAAAAAAAAAATATTCCAGTAAGTTTCATAAAACCACTATAAAACCAAACAACCGTGAGTGTAGTAACCCCAAGTGCAAATTAAGTGATATACCAGTTTCAAAAGGAAATTAGTGATTATAAATAAGTGATAAAAGTGTTACATAACGCGAAACAAATTTCAGAAATTTAAAAATACCGCATTTTGTAGGCGCCTATGGCACAAAAATAGCTTTGCGTCACGTGGTACAAATTCGACCTATAGCATGGCTCCACATTTATGTCTGATCATAAAATATAATAAGATTTAAAATTGCCAAAATACTAATAATTTCGTAATTATTTTTCCTGTCGTTTAGATATTATTAGCATAGTGAATTTTAAGAAGCGATTATAGACTATTAATAAATAAAAGGATTCTTAGTTGACCAAAATAGTTTCTAGCTCTCATGAAAGGTGGCGCTACGATCGATCCTACTTCTACGTCAGTTTCGTAAAAAATGACGGCTGTATTAGATACGTGTTCGTGTCGTTTATGATATTTACGAGAAAAAGTATTAGACTAGTACAAATTTTAGTAATAATCTCTGTATAAAGTAAGAGTTCAAGCTAAAAATAAGTGGAATATTAAATAAGACATACACTTCTCATGTATAAAAAAAACTTGTGGTGAGTGGTGCAGTGGTCAAACGGTGCTTGCTATCTAGGAAATAGCTCGTTAAATCTAATAACTTTAATAGTCTTCGTATTTTAATAATATCTAAATGAATAGAAAAGTGGAATAAATTAGCAATAGTCGTCAAAATTTAGCTCAAACTTTTTTTCAATAAAAAAATACGTAGTTTTAGTTACATAGAAGTGTTTCACTTTCGTGAAAGATAAAACTGATTTTTTGTTTTCAATTTTCGTTATTTCATTTCTAATCTTTGCAAGGCTAATAAATAAAAATAGCTCAACTCTAATATTGTCTTACAAAAGCAACATAACCTCAAAGCTTTCAAGTTGATAATGATGACTCGTCATTTCTAACCTATATTTTATTCTTGCTTTTTAGAACTGACGGCAACGTAGTAATTCCACCATGGAGGACGCTCACTCGAAATCCGTGGAAGAAGTCCTAGGGTACTTCGGTACCGACCCAGACAAAGGCCTTAGTCCAGATCAAGTCAAGCGGAATCAGGATAAATATGGGCCAAATGGTAAGTACATACAATATTTACTCGAAACATGTAAACAAATTTCCATCAGTTTCATGTGTGCTTTTCGGAATCTGGTAAACTATTCAGAACAGTTGTTTAATCCTGCTATGTTGGTGTAAAATCAACATGACAGATAAATTACAGGATGTATTGAATTATAAATCCAAATTATTATGATTGGTACTTATTTGATTATATAGTCAGAAGTAGACATATTGTCTGGCAGTTAAAATCTTTGAATCTAGTCTGTATAAGGCTGTGACATCATCAAATAACAATTTAATTCAAATCTGCCTAACATATAAATATTTATACACCATACCTAGATTTTTATAGCAAGATTTCTTGCATAAGATACTTCTCTTATGAATGGCATTGCTAATGGTGACTACCGCTAAGTGTACTGATTCAAATAGGCCATTGTTTTAGGTAAATGTATTTACTACAAATTGCGTATTTATAGATCTCTATGTATATAGATGTCTATGCATTTTATATGATACTGATTGTTCATAGAAATAACAAAATGTTATGTATTTTATTCATCCATTCCTCGGTAATCAGGTTTGGCAGCAGTGTTAAATTAAATTATATATTTAAATAATTTCCTAGGCTATCAGTCAGGGTCATTTGATATTTTGCCAGACGCTAAGACTTGGCTGTGAATCATTAATCATAGAAAGATGAGGACTCCTTTGAGATAAAAATAACAAAGTAATTGAAGACATTATTACTCTGATATCATGATTTTACAAGATACAAATATATATTTTTAGTAAAGGTTTAAAAAAATGTGATTGAATTTGCCAGGCTCATTATGGCAATCATTTCAATTTAATAAATTAGATAAGTATTCTTTATCAAGTTAATCCAAGTTGTCATTATGGGTGTATACCCATGATGCAATGTGTTGTTGCCATATTATTATTGAACATTACAGTTTGCCTAACATTCTTAATATTCTGCTGAACAAAACCAGTTTAACACCCAAATTACGTGTCATATCTTATTGAGGAAAAAACATACTGTTAGCTTCTTATGTGCAGATTAAAAGAAATATTTGTATTTTAAACCATAAACTAGAAATCTGACCTCACCCCATTATGCTCAGGAAATTAGCTGCATCCTGACAAATTGTGTCCTTTATATTTATTAAATACCAACATCTTATATGTTCACGGCTGTGGCTATTTCAATTTCATATTACAATGAAGTGTTGCTTCCATTGTAATATGTTAATTGTGTGTACTATGGAACTAACTGTTTATCTCTCATTTGTAGTAAATGTCAATAATTGAGCATTATTCAGAAATAATATTTGAACTCATTACTTGTGATAAATTCTTCTCAATTGATCAATTTTTAACACATAAACCAAAAAATGAAATCAATAATAATTACTTAAGTGACATGTTGGAATAATGATTCCAATAATAGCATTGGCTCACATGGTATACTTAAATGGAAGCATCGAAGATTGTAGTTGTACTCCTCAACTATAGCCTCAATTCAAATATCCGGAGCTGCGGGCGAAGTGCAAATGTATCAACTTTAAGTAATCTCCCCATAATGTACACCGTAGCTAATCGCACGCAGATAACGCTGAATCCTATTGAATATTTTCATAATGAACGGCGCACATTCGCTTTGTGCAGAAAATCTTTATTTAGAAATAGTTTTAATGCTCTACTCGCGTGATTTGCTCCAGCTGTTTACATAAATCAACTAACTTGAACCTTGAATGGCAAAGAAATGGCCATCTACGATCAATCTCGCGATTGACTCCTCATTGTTATCGTTAAACAAAACATATGTTCTATTATTTTTTAAAGAATAACAATTGGTATCGCAATATAATTTTCATTGCCCTGTTTTCCCTTATGATAACCCAAGACGGGTCGTTAGTATTGACACTAAAACTAATGGGAGTTTTATCTCATAAATCACCAATTAAATATTTGCGAACAGATACAAGATACATACTATAAAAACTAGATCTTTCGCAATCTTTACCCTACGTGGCTACGTGGTTCAATATAACAAGGTAAAATGTTTATTTTTTATGTTGGTACATATAAAATTTAATAATATGAATATTAATTTCATGTTTGTCTGGCTTTGAAAACATTTACAGAGATTTCCTTTGTTAGTATAAAGTAGAAAAATATAATCCTTTATCTAGCTTGTTTGTAGGTAGTGCCGATAAGATGTTGGTATTTAGAACAAGTTCACAGATCTTGTACATGTATTTATAGACTCATTATAATAATTCAAATGACGTATTTTCAAATATCATAATAGTTGAAAACAGGTCCTAAAATACATATGTATGTCGCAGGACGAATAGGTCACTGGTCGAAGCAAAGAGGTTTCACTCTTTGTTGGATGGGGTGGGTGCGTCGACGGTGATGTTTATTTATAATGGGGTCAGGTGGTCGATCACCAATGAGGCGATGGAGGCTGTCAGCGGTGCGTGTGCACCCACAGGCCGCTGGGGACGGACCCTCACGCGTGACAACGTTCATATTACCTACTTAAAACACCTTGGTCTTTCGTTAAAACAACGTGCCCTCTAGATAATAGAAGTTAGCCATGAATTATGTCGACAACCAGTATGATAATAAACTAAACACATAATCAGTGGTCTATATAGATATACAGTATTTTTTAAATATGGAAGGTACCATTTTGCTCAAAAAAATTGGAAAGACACTGTGCGTAATGTCTCAAGTTTTAAAGATAAATTTATAATAGTAATAGTAAGATTCAGTAAGGACTACATAACGGTCAATTGTATTATTCATCACTTCCAAATCACCATTCACTTATGTAGACTGGGTACGATGATAACACCGTTAGAAAAAAAACGCCGCTTGCCCGAGATCCCGCGAGACTGGTTGTTTATTTTCTCGCCTTCGTACAACTGACGATTATTTTGCTGCGGAAAACATAAACTTCACGTCACTTTACTCGGCCAGGCGCGGTCACAATAACGAAACCTAGCGGGAACAGACTTTAAAAACAAAACTATGTCATCAGTACTTGCTCCAAAATTATTTACACTGTTCATTCACATTTGCTTTATGAACATCGGAGCATCTAATCAGTTGACCTCGAAATTACTTATATCTGTAAGTGTGTTTTACCTGAATAGTTCTAAACACTAGTCAGCAAATTATAACTATCGTAGAGTATGATATTCATTCTCTACGATAGCTATAATTTTCTGTTTGATACATCAGAATAGTATACAATTCTCATTAATATATTAAATCAATTAACTGCAACTTAGTTCCGTGAAAACCAAGTCTCCCTTCACTCAATATAGCAGATATCTGTCGACTACCTCATATTTTAGATCTTAAAGGAACAGAAGCAAAAATATTTTTCGAGTTTTCTACTTTCGGTCTCATTGGTGGTTCATAATGCCCTATAGGACTTTCTACTCTGTTGTTCATTTTATTGTAAATCATATTTTTTATTTTCTTTAATTCTGATCTTGTCCTTAATTGCTTAAGGTAAATAATTGCCAAAATGGAATAAGACCGATTACTTCTAATGAAACTCAATGGTTATCCGATACTCGTTCAATAATCATTCGTCCTCGAAACATAAAAACCAACATAATGTACGTAATAACAACATCACACGAGTAGCTTCCGATAAAACGACACCGATAAACTAGTAAATTTGTAACGCGTTATTTAGGTTTATCAGGCAATTCTAATATTTTGTGTTTTTGCAATGCCTACTACCAAGTGTTACGCTATTACGCCATTCTCCATAGATAGGTCTGTAAAAGGAATGTCGAAGTGCTGCGCTGCGTCATCATTCGTGCGTTTGAATTAAAGTGCTGGAGTGCATTAAGGAGTAGATAGCGTACGGCTAGCCCGGGAATGCCGACCGCTCCCGCGGCGAGATTCGAGTGCCTAGTGGCTGAAATATTATATAGGTACCCAGGTTTATTTTGGACGATCTACGTTGGCGGATTGCGTCTACGAACGCGGCTGACGCGCGATCCATACGACCATTGCACGTTCCAATATTTTATCTGTTAGCAAATTCTTTTATCTTTTCACCACCAAACTGTAAAGACACTAACGTTTTGCTACTCTATATTTACTGGCAGCTTATGAGGTTACGTCAAGTTCATTGTATGGCTGTCTATTACGCATTCTAGCAGTTTTATTTATTCTACAAAATACTGCAAACTTAATAATCAGAAAGGAAGGAATCAAATACATCGGTATTTGACTGCACACCAGTCTAAAGTATAATAGTTGGGGAAAAAATACGAAAGAAATGAAATACTTTCGTCGTGGTTTTAACTTGCCGTTTTTCGAAGTCGTTGAAAAACTGCTGAACGTGTCTGATAGATGTCGCGAAACAGAAAACACCTTCTGAATCCATTCTTTATCGTACTTTCACCTTATTCCGCTGTCGCATAGAAAGTTTTTTCAATTTCCATTGTGTTACAAACAACCCACCTGTGTTAAAAACAATTCAATTCTCCTACGTATTCTAAATTGTAACCACTTACGCCTTGAGTAAACTGAAATTACCTATGTACAAACATACTCGTAGTACGCCGGTTGAGGTCATCCATTTGTTACTATTGCAACTGATAATATTCATAACCTATTTATAATGTCAACGCTGAAATAGCTAATTTTCCTTATCCATTGTTTTCATAAACTGTTAAAGTTTGTCCTCTTAAAGACAGAAGAAGCCAATATAATTGATATCTTTATGGAGTGGATGTTTCGTGACGGTATATTATGTATTGTGTTATAGAATTGACAGTCTCGTCACGTATACAATGTACGCTATTTTGACGTGGGTTGTCCAGGACGTGACACTTAAGCATGAGCGTCCTCGCGATTTTATGTGCCGTTGTTAGTTTTATTGATGATCGCCAGTGAGTGGAGATGCTGACACGGCGATATCGATGCGTTGACTAATTGCTTTCATTAGTCATGGCGGCGTGGCTGGCAGTCGAACTGCGTACGCAAATAGAGTCGATACAACGATTGACTTAGAGCACGTTGCTCGATAACATTCTACGATTAAGACATAGAAAACATGATATTAATTCCACTTACACTTCTATTGGCCACCATCTTTTTCTGTACTCAACTCCAAAACTCATTGCGAAATACGCATCCAAATGAGCAACCATTTAAAAACTTCCGGACTGATGGCATTATGGGAGGATATTCTAATTGTAAGTATGAGGGTTTAATATGAGCGTCACGATTTGTCAATTTATGCCTGTACTAGTTATTAAGCAAATAGAAGATCGTATTAGTAAAGTGCGCTTGAGACGTTATTGTTACGTAGGAACTAAGTGCGCGCTTTGAGGTCACCATGCAGGTCGCGCACGGATTGGAGACGTGGCCCGCTAACTGCCCGGCAACTATTTAATCATAAACAAGATTGTGCCAAAATAAACTTTATCATCTATTTGAATCGCGGATTAAAATAATGAACGCGATAACAAGTCTGAATGTCGCACAAACAAAAATAGGTTCCACGACCCTTACTAAACAGATAAATAATTACTTACTGTCTAGAGATAAACGTAAAATAAACGCTCGAGTCTACGTCACAAAGGCGTTTTTTGTAGGGCACGATGCTAACATTGTATAAACCAAATGCTAACGCGTAACCTTCTACGGGAATATATAATGACAAGCGTAGTAGTACTATACTAGAAATCTTTATACACAAGGTCTTATGAACAAAAACTTACAACAAAATGGTGTAGTTATTAAATCTTATACAGTCTTATATATTTTGATGATGAAACTCTCTTAACATATTTATCAACATCTAGTTAAAATCAAAGTGGTGCGATAATTTGCTATCGCACAAACAGTGTTGTGTACTACCTTGATTAGCTGCGTGCTGTAAATATTATCACACGTGGTCTACTTTGTTTTGGAATTGTTGAATTTTGCGCATTATCCGAATAGAAGCCGGTTTGAGCACGCACTGATAACATAATAATCAAAATAAGCCTCGTAGAGTACAAGTTGACGCGACGGGTAATGTTAAATATGTAGCGCCGACATTTGCATTCGACGTCACTATTACTGGCCAAAATCGTTAATTGAAAACCTCTGTACCGGCGCCGCGGCCGCTGCCTTTCGCTCCAACAGCTCTAGTGTATTTATGTACGCTCGTAACTGCCGACATAGATCGCATGCCTGTTCTGACTAGTTTATCGTCTGTTACATTAACTCCTTTGATCTTTTATTCAAAATTCTAATTATGGTTCTTTTCTCTTTTCAGAACTGCCTGCGGAGGAGGGTAAGCGCATCGATTTGATAAATATTTCAAAGCTAACCACAGACTGACCAACATTTATCAACACAGTATTTCGATTCCTTATCTACAGTGTATTCTCTCGAATATTGAATGATTAGCTGCAAAATCGTTTTAACTAAACGTTTAAAAATTCTATACAAGAATAAATATTCGCACAAATATCAACACGTACTACTTAATAACTTACCAGGTTAAATTATAAACCACAACACATCCAAAAATTAATTACAAGTATCAAGTAAGTGCCGTGAGACACAACGTGTTTACCTCGAATGTGCTGAAAACTCACATTCCGTTGAATGTTGTCGTCAGATATTCAAAACATGGCCAAGCAAGGAACTGCAATCAAATTGCAGACATTTTTGTGTAATCTTTCCTCAAATAAATCACCTACTCAACGTTATCGGCTAAATTAAGTTTTTAAATTATTATTTATACTTACTCATTTTATTTTTCTTATAGGCAAAAGTATATGGCAGTTAGTCCTGGAACAATTCGATGACCTTTTAGTAAAGATTTTGCTGTTAGCCGCTATTATTTCATTCGTAAGTATTTTTTATTATTTTATCCTTATAAAACAGTTTCCTGCTCTGCATTTCTCAATTTACTAACAATTTTGTTTTCGTCTTGCAGGTTTTAGCTTTATTTGAAGAACACGAAGACGCATTCTCCGCCTTCGTAGAGCCTTTTGTTATTTTACTTATTCTAATTGCTAACGCTGTAGTAGGAGTATGGCAGGAAAGAAATGCCGAATCCGCCATCGAAGCTTTAAAAGAATACGAACCCGAAATGGGTAAAGTAGTCAGAGGAGACAAATCCGGTGTACAGAAAATCCGAGCCAAAGAAATCGTACCCGGTGATGTCGTTGAGGTGTCAGTCGGTGACAAAATCCCCGCTGACATCCGTCTTATTAAGATTTACTCGACCACCATCCGTATTGATCAGTCCATCCTGACCGGAGAATCTGTCTCCGTCATCAAGCACACCGATGCCATTCCCGACCCCCGCGCCGTCAACCAGGACAAAAAGAACATTCTCTTCTCCGGTACCAATGTCGCCGCTGGTAAAGCCCGTGGTGTGGTCATCGGCACTGGTCTCAACACTGCGATCGGTAAAATCCGTACAGAAATGTCCGAAACTGAGGAAATTAAGACACCCCTGCAGCAAAAACTGGACGAATTCGGTGAACAGTTGTCTAAAGTCATCTCAGTTATTTGCGTTGCCGTATGGGCCATCAACATCGGTCACTTCAACGACCCCGCTCACGGTGGAAGCTGGATCAAGGGCGCCGTCTACTACTTCAAGATTGCCGTCGCTTTGGCTGTCGCCGCTATCCCCGAAGGTCTGCCCGCTGTCATCACCACTTGTCTCGCTCTTGGTACCAGGCGTATGGCTAAGAAGAACGCTATCGTGAGGTCACTGCCCTCTGTGGAGACCCTTGGTTGCACATCTGTCATCTGCTCTGACAAGACCGGTACTCTTACTACTAACCAGATGTCTGTTTCCCGTATGTTTATCTTTGACAAGATCGAAGGTAGCGACAGCAGCTTCCTTGAATTCGAAATCACTGGTTCCACCTACGAGCCTATTGGTGATGTTTACCTTAAGGGTCAGAAGATCAAGGCTGCTGAGTTCGACACTCTTCAGGAATTGGGCACCATTTGCGTTATGTGCAATGACTCCGCTATTGACTTCAACGAATTCAAACAAGCATTCGAAAAGGTTGGTGAAGCCACCGAAACTGCCCTTATCGTACTCGCTGAGAAAATGAACCCCTTCAACGTCCCCAAGACTGGACTGGACCGCCGCTCTTCCGCTATTGTTGTACGTCAAGAAATTGAAACTAAATGGAAGAAAGAGTTCACTCTTGAGTTCTCCCGTGACAGGAAATCTATGTCCACTTACTGCACACCTCTTAAGCCTTCTCGTCTTGGCACTGGACCCAAACTGTTCGTTAAGGGTGCACCTGAGGGTGTGCTTGACCGTTGCACGCACGCACGTGTTGGAACTACTAAGGTTCCTCTGAACTCTACCCTCAAGAACCGCATCCTGGACCTCACCCGCCAGTACGGTACTGGTCGTGACACACTCCGTTGCTTGGCCCTTGCTACTGCTGACAGCCCACTGAAGCCTGATGAGATGGATCTCGGAGACTCCACCAAATTCTACACATATGAAGTCAACCTTACATTCGTTGGTGTAGTAGGCATGTTAGACCCTCCTCGTAAAGAAGTATTCGACTCCATTGTCCGCTGCCGTGCTGCTGGTATCAGAGTTATCGTCATCACTGGTGACAACAAAGCCACCGCAGAAGCTATTTGCAGGTAATTTCTTTGTGCCATTGTGGCTCTTTTCTATTATTATTGAATTGTTGATTCCTCCCGTCTCGTCGATTCGAAGACATTCACAGCTTTCTGAAGATTTAATTGAGCAAATTGATTGCAGGCGTATTGGAGTATTCACTGAAGACGAAGACACCACTGGCAAATCTTACTCTGGTCGTGAATTCGATGACTTGCCCGTATCTGAGCAGCGCGCCGCCTGTGCAAAGGCTCGCTTGTTCTCCCGTGTGGAGCCCGCTCACAAGTCCAAAATCGTTGAGTTCCTGCAGAGCATGAACGAAATCTCCGCTATGGTACGAAACATATTAATTTTTTGTTACAATACATATGAGTAATAAACTTAAACATAATTCATTATTGTAAATGAACACAAAATCCTAAATGTGTTAGAGAATCAACAAATAAGCAAAGTAACTGTTACATTGTTGCCAATATCTTCATAATTTACTGGAACACCATTTACTAATGTTATTGAATGTTTACATTTTGCAATACATATTGGAAGTGTTGTGTTTACGTTAAGGCAACAGTGTTTGTAAACTGGAGCACTCGAAAATTATCATCGAAGAATTGTTAGATTAACTGTATTGTGGTTTGCAAAGTCGATGACATGCCCATTATGACTTTACAGACTGGTGATGGTGTGAACGACGCCCCCGCTCTCAAGAAGGCTGAAATCGGTATTGCTATGGGATCTGGTACCGCCGTCGCTAAGTCTGCCGCTGAGATGGTGTTGGCTGACGACAACTTCTCTTCCATCGTCGCCGCTGTTGAAGAAGGCAAGCGTTTATCTAAACCAGAACTTATTCTTCTGGTCAATTTACAAACCAGATCTACATGATTGTATGTCTACCCCTCAGGTCGTGCCATCTACAACAACATGAAGCAGTTCATCCGTTATTTGATCTCCTCCAACATTGGTGAAGTCGTATCCATCTTCTTGACTGCTGCTCTGGGTCTCCCTGAAGCTTTGATCCCTGTCCAACTGTTGTGGGTCAACCTTGTCACTGATGGTCTGCCCGCCACTGCTCTTGGTTTCAACCCACCTGATCTCGACATCATGGACAAACCACCCCGTAAGGCTGATGAAGGTCTGATCTCTGGATGGCTGTTCTTCAGGTATAACATGATCAACTACTTTCCAACTTCAACAGTGTAATTGGTTGGAGTGTGCAATTTACTCATACGTCATGCTTGCGCCAGGTACATGGCTATCGGTGGCTACGTCGGTGCCGCTACCGTCGGTGCTGCCTCCTGGTGGTTCATGTATTCTCCTTACGGACCACAAATGACCTACTGGCAGCTTACCCACCACTTACAGTGCCTCAGTGGAGGTGATGACTTCAAGGTAGGTTTTGAATAAAATAACACATTAGATTTTTAAAGACTTGTGTTAATTTGAAACAAATTTTAATATTATTTTTTGCTTTTCTAGGGCATCGACTGCAAGATTTTCACTGACCCTCACCCTATGACCATGGCCTTGTCTGTATTAGTAACAATTGAAATGTTGAACGCCATGAACAGTTTGTCTGAGAACCAGTCGCTCGTGACCATGCCACCCTGGTCCAACATGTGGCTGGTCGGCTCCATGGCTCTCTCCTTCACCCTTCATTTCGTCATCCTGTACGTCGAGGTGCTGTCGGTGAGTATCGCAGTTAGTAGCCGAGGTAAGGCAGGTGAGGTCGCTGACCAGGCAAATAACGCTGGTGGCCGGTATGTTCGCAGGCCGTGTTCCAAGTGACGCCGCTGTCCGTCGACGAGTGGCTGACGGTGATGAAGTTCTCGGTGCCTGTGGTGCTGCTGGACGAGGTTCTGAAGTTCGTGGCGCGCAAGATCTCCGACGGTGAGAAGCGTTCGCAGCTGATGCACTGGCTGGACGGCATGCAATGGATTGTGCTCATGTGGGCCGTGTTCTTTGGCATCATCATCTACGGCCCCCTATAAGCGGCCCCGTGTGCCGTGCCACCACCCCGTTTGATTCACATCTAATACCTTCCTACCGATTTCTGCGCCACCCACCTGTTCGATTCATGTTACACTTTACGTTTTCTATTCTCATGATAAGTTATTTCTGGTGTGGGTAGCGCATGGAATTTAACTGTGGAAACCGATAGACTTTGAGCTGCGCTCACCACAGTTTCAGTCATCTAACAGTTTGGAATGCTAATTCTGGCGCACATGGTGTGAAGTGATGCCCCTAGTGCCCCCAGTGCCCCAGTGCACGTCCCCGGCCCGGTGTTGGACAGCCAGGACTGCGATGTGAGTGACAGTGAGGAGTGCCGTGCCGCCGGACTAGCGATCTAAGTGTGTAGTTGTCTGTACTGCTTAGGAGTAGATCTAACAGAGCCGTGGCAGCGCACTGCGCCCCGCTCTAGTGATTATGCATTTTGTATGTGCGAGACAATAAATTTATTGGAGCTCATTTTTTTACAAATTCGTGAGTTCAACTTTCTTCCTTTTACTGAGTACATATACATAATATTATACACTTATTTGATGTGAAGAGGCTGTGAAGACCTTCATTTTTATAAATGCTAACAAATGAAACACCAAAAATTGGTTTTATTGAAAGTATTTATAAGTTAGATTAATTGCATTTGATACATTTTGTATACAGTAGCACGGAAAGCTCCGCATTCAAATATTATTATAATGAACTCGCACATAGCTCAGTACCTTGTCCAATTGGACAGCAGACATGTTATAAAACATACTATTAATTGATAGTAATGTGCATTGTTAGCTTAGTGTAATTTATCATAAGTGTATTATTAGGGACGTGGTTACAATTATTCTTTCAGCATAGGTAGTAATCAAAAGAATGTCTTTCTCCTCTGTCCTTTCACTGTGGTCACTTCTTAACATTCCTATATGCATTTCGTTTTTCTTATATCAAACCTTGTTTGGTAATCAGAAGCGCTCTTATTATTAATCTAAGCTAATATTAATTAACAAATTTTTATGAATGTGTCCCTAGGCTGAACTAACCTTATGCCTAAGTGTGAATGTGGCAGGCTATATAGACTGGCATGTAACTACACAGCAGTAGTATGCAGCAGCTAGCCGCAGGCGACAGTAGCTAGTGCCAGCGTATACAGTGTGCCACATGCACCCTTCCTAGCTCAAGTAAATATGTCTTCAACTGTTTACTTGGGCTACATGTGACCTTCATGTATTACATCGAAACAATATCATGTCAAGCCTTGTTTCAATATAATTATTACAAACTATTAACATTTTTGTACTGTGTAAATTGTATGTTTTTTACATTATTTACGACACAATAATTTATTGAAAAAAGCAATATAGTCTTATGTATGTACGAATTAAATGATCCCATGTACGAGTATAGCACTTCTATTTATATATTCATTACTTGATGTAATTTTTGTTGTCTCCTATTTATTAAAATAACCATTTATATCAATTATATTTTACCATTGAGACATAATATTACTTTTTAAGTTTATCAAACCTGATCCGAAATTTAAGAATGTAGTGTGGTACAAGGTCAGTACTTGCATATGTGTTTTTTTTTTTACTATACCTATTTAATTAAAAATAATAAAAATTGCATGTAAACATTGCATGGTTTATGACTTATAAAAGAGTGCAGTGAGTTTTTTTATATAATGCATTAACAATACATTATATTTATAGTATAGTATTATAAATAATGTGTACCTATGCCGAATCTAAAACAATCGATCCACGATTGAAAGGATGCAACCGTCGAAAGTTTGTATTTATTTAATGTGTCTTTTCTATATGCATACACATTACCTGTCGATCAATATCACCAACACAGCACATTGACGTGCCAGCAAAGTAATAGATATATCTTGAAACTACCTATTGCCTTCTTTGACTACCTACCGTATGTTTATCCCACTTTTACACTGCACAATTAAAGGGCATGCTCAAAAACCTTTGTTGTGAATGTCCCCTGAACTCCTGGAACTTGTTGCGTTTATCAGATTAACTTATTGAAATGTACAGTCGTTTATACATTTTACATATTAAAATAGTCAACAATATTAATGTTTGAATTATTTCCCTTCACACTCCAGTAGTGACACTACATGACACACCCTTGATATGAAATGTATACCACCCTATGTATTTATACTCCATTTCCTTAGCATACAAATAATTTTTATCGCTATTCTATTCCTAGCTAACAATTTGACAAAACAAGTTTTGCAACCTGAACTTTAATCTATAATTCCGTTGCAAATAGTGCTTCAGCAGTAACATGATATTGATGTTACAGTTGGAACACCATTTACAACTTCATTCGTAACCAAACAGATGTATTATTATATCGTCACGAAATTCATTAAAGAATGGTTACAAACTTACAATAAACTACAAAACAATTATTTGTAAATTGCAAAACTTGGTTGATGGTAACGCCACGGCAGGAACAGTCCGTGGCATGTTCCGCGCACGATCCCCGCATGCTCTAACGTGGTGTTGTCCTTGTGTCCCCAGCCCAGCCGACGTGGAAGCTGTAAGCGCCGGAACGCCGTCGCAGCGCCACTGCACGCACATATTCCATGAACACTCATTGTTTGTTGTGATCCCGCAGTGAAACTACACATTTAATGTAACTACGACACGGTTGTGATATCTGCATAAGACCTAGTAAGTTCGGACGGCAGCCCCCGCTCGAGCGCACACAACACTAACACTCTCGTTGTTTTGCAGCGAACGAGGTGGTCATTGACAAGTGGTAAACGCCACCGAATCATAGTTCCTCACCCGCTTCTCTCAGCTACTTCTACCGCTCTCGTCTCCCGATGTAATGTTAATTGGCTTTAGATGTGTGCGAATTATAAAATGCGTCACGTAAGACTACGATTAGGCTAGGCTAGATAGGCCAGGGCCAGCGGTGGAGGAGAGGCGCGAGTGGTGGATGCGGCGACGAGGCGGGCCGGGGCGCCGCCCCCGTCCACCTGCTCACCTGCGCTAGTTCACCAGAGGGGACATAATGTTGTTCATAATGTGTATATACTACAGTATGCTTAGGAGGTTTAATCAATTTGTTATATTACGTTGTTCTAATTAAAGACTACATGGTGCCCGTCGACAAAAGCAGTGCGATAGACGATGTGTACTTAAGTTGAGAGCACTCATTAATTTATTGTTATATTTTTATTATCTTATAATCTAGTTTGCTTATCTAGAGTCGAGTCATTTCTATTAGTGCTGACGCCTCGACGAGCAATATGGTGTCTGCAAGGGAAGGATAATTACATGATTGTCCAGTGTTTGGGACCTGAGTCCAAAAGTTTAAACATACCTGTACATTTTAATGTATTATTGTTTTGTACAATAAATCGTTATAAACGACAATTGTTTTATTTCTTATGGCAATATTTATAATGCATGGCAAGTAACCACCCTCAAATCAAAACACATTTTTTTGAGTACGGTAAAACGGGGTGAATAGATGTTGTGTCCGTTACCCAGGCCAGATGTTGTCGACAATGGTCATTTGAATCTTATAGATAATTAGTTGTGAGGCTTCTGTAATTGTTGCGCACATTTTTAAATTTGTTGCGCTTATAGTTTTTTAATTATTTCACAAAAACATTTCCTGCTGGCGTAACGTTACCACAGCCAGACCTTTTTCTTTCTAATGGGAATATTTAAATAAATATTAGCTATAAAATTAGTTGTCTAGTTAAAGTAAATGTTGTGCCTTATTTTGTATTTGTTCTTTCTTCGGTTGCGAAGTTATTCGAGATTTTGCTGCGGTAACGTTTTTGGTTTTGCTAGATCTTTGAAATGGTTAAGCGGATTCTTATCATATTTTGTACACGACTTCCGAGGACTTAGTTTAAATTTGTTGTGCAATAACAAAACCAAAATAATGCATATTTTAAAGGTTTTTTCATTAAATAGAAATACCCTTCAATTGGCCCCAGCACTCTCAATAAGAAGTCTAGAGACTTACTTTAAACGTAATTTTAAAGCTTGTAACTGCCTTCAAATGTATGTGAAGTTTCATTAGTATCCCGTAAGTATTTAACAAGTTATGATGATATTCAGTTCTTCACGACCACGGTCTTAATGCACGCGGTGTTATTTGGCCACTGGATTGGATATATGAACTGAATGTTATGTCAATGATTAGTTGTTTAGATCAGTTGTATATCAGTAAAATTTCAGCTCAATACATTGGATAATTAATGAGATAATACTATTAAAGTCATTACGAAGTGAATGACCGTGGTAAGCCGACCAAGTTTAGGTGGTTGCGAAAAAGCGAAAACGCTGAACATTGTACTATCTTTTGAAATGTTTAGTATAATACACCTTACAATTTTGGTACAGACGCGTACACTGTTAAATACAATAATATAATAAATAAGAAAACATTATCTTCCAGTTCCACAAAATTATCAAAAATCACCGCTAGAGCATGCCGTTCGGTAGGACGCAGGAGGAGTGGGGTGAAGGGGTAATACATTGTTTGCATAACGCACTCAGTCTTGCCAGAAGGTTACTTTTGTAACCTTTTAGATGATTTTTGAACTGCATTTTGAAATAGAAATGACAAGGACGGGTGATGTTTAATCGGTTGCTAAGCAACACAAGTTTTTATAAGTAAGGGAGTAAAAGTTAATTGAAATGATTATTTTACCTTTCAATAAAAAATCTTAAATAATCATGTAGTTTGTTTTTAAACTTTTGTACATGTCTGTACTAAATTTATAACACTATCCTACATATTTTAGAAGGTACCATAATGTTCTGCGTTTTCGCTTTTTCGTAACCACCTAAACTTGGTCGGCTTACCACGGTCATTCACTTCGTAATGACTTTAATAGTATTATCTCATTAATTATCCAATGTATTGAGCTGAAATTTTACTGATATACAACTGATCTAAACAACTAATCATTGACATAACATTCAGTTCATATATCCAATCCAGTGGCCAAATAACACCGCGTGCATTAAGACCGTGGTCGTGAAGAACTGAATATCATCATAACTTGTTAAATACTTACGGGATACTAATGAAACTTCACATACATTTGAAGGCAGTTACAAGCTTTAAAATTACGTTTAAAGTAAGTCTTTAGACTTCTTATTGAGAGTGCTGGGGCCAATTGAATTGTATTTCTATTTAATGAAAAAACCTTTAAAATATGCATTATTTTGGTTTTGTTATTGCACAACAAATTTAAACTAAGTCCTCGGAAGTCGTGTACAAAATATGATAAGAATCCGCTTAACCATTTCAAAAATCTAGCAAAACCAAAAACGTTACCGCAGCAAAATCTCGAATAACTTCGCAACCGAAGAAAGAACAAATACAAAATAAGGCACAACATTTACTTTATCTAGACAACTAATTTTATAGCTAATATTTATTTAAATATTCCCATTAGAAAGAAAAACGTTTGGCTGTGGTAACGTTACGCCAGCAGGAAATGTTTTTGTGAAATAATTAAAAAACTATAAGCGCAACAAATTTAAAAATGTGCGCAACAATTACAGAAGCCGCACAACTAATTATCTATAAGATTCAAATGACCATTGTCGACAACATCTGGCCTGGGTAACGGACACATAGATGTTGGCGAATTTTCCTAGTATCTATTCACCCCTCTTCCGTGTCTATTTACCCCTCGAATTCTATTCACCCCGTTTTACGGTAGGTACTATCATATCAATACAGAGCGGCCGACGTATCTGGGCGAGTCTGAAGTTAGCCGTTTGTCTGCGCAATGGATCTTTTAGGAACAATTGTGTACTGCGCTGCTAATCGGCTAACTTCAGACTCGCCAAGATAAGTCTGCCGCACTGTACCTGTTTGTAAATTCACAATACCTAGTACCTGATTCTACAAGCGGGTGTCCCGCTTGTAGAATCATACAACACAACAAAATAAAATGGTATACTTAAATTTATAAAATATCATTAGTGTCCTAACTAATTTTATACCTGGTTACATAAAGTGTGAAAATACGATATAATAATATTATAAAAGTAGAAAAATTATCTACCGAAACTACAGATTACAGAAGCGGGTAGGCCCAGAACTACCCACGTTGAACCCCGTAGATACATTCTAACACAAAACATTATTAGAAGCACAGGTAATCTGTGCTTCTAATAATGTTTTGTGTATAAACTAGTTAGAGAAGAAGAGTGCAATAATATAATTCAAATGAAAAACATTATTTACAAAAGATGCCAGAATTCTCACATTTAACCATAATTTAATTGCACAATTTATTTCCCTAGTACATGGCAACACTGTTTTTCGGTTTCAATTCAAGTTGCCAGCAGTAACAGCTGTATTAATCCAAATCTGCCAGTTACCTGCCACATTTCGATTTTCGTGGAAAGCGCGATTTGTTTATATTTTGCAGTTCACGCAATTTGCGTAATAAACTGTTTAAAGTTTCTTACTTTCAATGTGTTTATATTTCGTAATAACGAATTTAATATGCTAGACGACTAATTAATTTTGAGCCAAAATAATGGACGCATCTAGGTACGGTCTCATATTTTATACTTGTAATTTTGTTCATAATACCTTATTTATACTTGTAATTTTCAAGTGGCAGTAAGCAATATTAATTAAGGAATGCCCTTTTACAGATTAGACAGTGAGCTGCCAAATAAAATGGCACATTTAGACATAATGGAGATCGACGAAACCTCTCCTGAAGTCGGTGAAAATAAATCTAAAGTGTCTGAGTTGCCATCCAGAGTTTTAAGAAAAAGAAAATCTATAATGCCCGAAACAAGTAAATCATCAAATCGTAGAGTTAGTATGAAGCCTAGTAAACGTATTATGACTGAAAATGCAAACCCTAAGCAAATAGAAGCTTTGTATCTGAACAAAAAAGTAAAGTCATTATCACAGACTTTAGAAACTATTTACGAGGAACCAAAGGCTCAGAATAATGAGACTGAAGTACTTATTGGTGGGAGGAAGGTAAAAAGACTGTTAACATTCCAATTAGGTAATCAATACACTAAAGAAAAGATTAAGAAGCGTAGAGCTAAAATAAAGAAGCTTCTGGGAAATAAATCCTTTTTGAATAGAAAAAAGATCCCTATGCAAGTGTTTCTTAAAAATATTGAGTGTTTGGAATTAGATGAAGTAGTGAAAACAGAAGCATCTTTGCCGCTTAAAGATAAGGTGTAATGATTTTGATAAGACTTATTACCAATGGTATTATTCTACATGTGTATCAGTGTTTGTACAAAATAAACTTCAGTTATTCATTAATTACTTCAGATTTTTTATTGGCTAATAATATGATAAAAATTCTAGTATTGAGATTCAATAAAACTTTCATATGTAGTACATATTTATTGGAAACTTATAAAATTAAATAATTAATAGAATGAAAAAGACTTATTAAATATTAATACTAATCAATGTGGAATAATTATAATACTAAGTTTTAACAATACATTCTGTAGAAGATTTTGGACAACTGTCATATTCTTTTATGAGTCCTACAGCATCACTCTCTATTTCATTGAGGCAGATGCATCGAGGCTTTTCTACTCCAGGAGTGAAGAGTTGCCGAGGAACCCCAATCCAGCTCCTTTTAACACCACCACTGAAAAACACAATAGCATTTTAAAATAACACATTTCAAATCATAATATCTATTTTCATGTTATTTGTCTCACACCACTGTGGAAGACAGGAGGGATGACAAGCACCATTACTAAGGCATTACAATGTTGCATTTTGGTGATGTAAGTCAGTCACAGGCTTGTTGGGGTACTATTCGGTCACATATTGTTATTGACTTATGTTTTACTAAAATATACTGATGAAGTCAACTTTATCCGCTCTCATTTATGACCTGCCCCCGTGCCTCAACACCACATTATGCAATTCACTATCAGAGCAGCTACAGCACAGAGCTCTTACAAAAGTTTAACATTCTATAAACTATCTTCTAGTAAAAGAAAGTATATTTGGGATAGGTCACCAAACAAGCAAATGCTGGTAATTTGTGAGTCCATGATATTACCCCAGTTGAGCCTGCTTGACCTGGTGGACCTGTTAGCTATTATAAGTAAATAACAGAAGAATTCTGTGCAATGTCTTAGTATTACATACAGATACACAATTCAAACACCCAGAGTAACTATTTGTAGTCCATGCAAAAAGTTGTGTTGTGTGTTCCTAATTATCACTGATGATGATGCTGCTTATTCCTATCTGCAAAAATATAACTTTATAATGAGTTTAAACCTTGATTTGGTACACCACACTTTCGTGCCTTCATCAGCAGACCATGCAACATTACAAGGTGGATATTTCTGGTCTTCCCTTTTGGCAGTTTCTTTCTTCACTTCACATTGTTTTATTTTGTTGACAAACTCCTTCATGTAAGCTGTTTCTTGGCCATCAGTGTCATAGAATCTTCCCATGACAACACCTAACGGAATCATTTGAATTCATGTTTAAGTCAGCCTGAAGATGCTTTTTATAACTATAATCAATATGATATGTGCACTCATTTTTAGTCTACTTGTTTAAAATAGGAATAAGATTTTTATTAGGACATTGTAATTAATTAAAAACCACAGGCTTTAGTAAATAAATCTACAGTTTCAAATGGATTTCAATGTAATCTTACCAACTTCTTTATATTTTTTTCTGAAAGTATTGCGCCAATGGACAAGGGTTAGTAAATCATTACAAGATAAGTCCATTACATGATCTTTTTCATCGCTTTCATCTTTGAAATTTCCGGTAACGAGGGCTCTGGATCCATCTTTACCTAAATATATATTTATTGATATTATAATATTAAGTATAAAAACACAATAATATTCATTATAAAACCCAATAAATTTTATTTTTAGAAACTACCTATAAAGTAATTATATGCTGCACCCTTTTTGTAATGTCTATTTCCTTCAGTAACATTAAAAACTGTGCCTAATACTGCTAAATACAAATCACTCTGTGTCTCGCCATCAAATTCTCCTAATTTACGTGCAGAAAAAAGGCCGATTTTATCATCATTAGAATCTTTTAAAAAATCTTCATAGTGTAACTTCAATTTAATATGATATAAGTAAGCTGCCAAAACTACTGCAATTGAAACTATTAATTTGAAATTATTTAGTACAGCTGTGCAAACCATAGTTATAGGTGAAGCTCAACTTAAATCAAACAAATTTGTTTGGTATCTGATTCGGCACAAAGAATTAATTTATTTACTTCGGCCTACAAAATATACTTTTCTTGGTAAATAACTGTAAAAGTGTAAAGTTGGACAGCAAGGCATACTTTTAAAAAAAAGCACGAATTTACGAATTGTTACTTTTCTGTCAATGTCATGGTCAAATGTAAACATAACAAAAAACTGTCAGTAGGTACCTACTTGGGAGAAAAGGCTTTTAAGTTTGTCAAATCTCCATGTCGTTGCAATGGATAAAAGGGTTGAACCAATCAATTTAGCTATTTTTAAATAAAAATTTATTTTCAATTATTGCTTACTCGAGAATTTTGACTAGATAGTTAATAGTTATCTTTGCTCAACACCAATCGTATGATTTTGTTGCCCCGAGCATTCCGAGCAGAAACTAATCGCATCACTAATGTTATTATTATTGAAAAATTCTACCTACCTAACCTTTAACTTTTTATGTAGGTGACAATTCCTATATTTCATATAATAATTATCACGACTAGTAATAATTTATGTGAAATTTATGTTAAGAACATATTTAGGTAGCCGTATACTTTAAGTGTCACCTCTGTATATCTTTTTTAAAAATCATGTCGGGAAAATTAATTCATCAAATAAGAACAATCACTCAGTCTCCACAACGAAGAAGAGTTGTCGTAACAGGCCTAGGAGTGGTATCACCTCTTGGCACAGGTACAGAACTAGCATGGCAAAACATTTTGAAAGGTCAATGTGGTATAGTCAGTCTGCAAGGCAATGAATACTCTAAATTACCTTGCAGGGTAGCCGGGTTAGTACCGGTAGACAAAGATGATAGAGTGACGAAAGCACTATCTAAGTCTAACCTGAAGTCCATGGCTCCAGCTACATGCCTCGCTCTTGTTGCGACAGCAGAAGCATTGGCTGATGCAAAATGGTTACCTGAGTCTGATATTGACAGAGAGTCCACAGGTGTAGCTATTGGGATGGGAATGATAGATTTGAAAGATGTATGTGACACTAATGATGCATTGAAAATAGGTTACAACAAAGTTAGCCCTTTCTTTGTTCCTAGGATATTACCTAACATGGCCGCTGGCCACATAAGCATTAAATATGGCTTCAGAGGACCTAACCATGCAGTATCTACAGCATGTGCAACAGGTGCACATTCCATAGGTGATGCCTTTAGATTTATAAGAAATGGTGATGCAGATGTAATGGTTTGTGGAGGTGCAGAGTCTTGTATCAGTCCTTTAGCCATAGCGGGATTTAGTAGATTACGAGCACTGAGCACATCATTCAATGATGATCCAGGAAAAGCTTCCAGGCCCTTTGATAAGAAACGGGATGGCTTTGTTATGGGTGAAGGTGCAGCTGTTTTAGTTTTGGAGGAGTATCAGCATGCATTACAGAGAAATGCAAAAATGTATGCAGAAATTCTAGGATATGGGTTATCAGGAGATGCAAGTCACATAACTGCTCCTAGAGATGATGGAAGTGGAGCTGTGTTATCAATGAGCCGTGCGTTGAGAGATGGCTGCATTGAAAAAGAAAAAGTTACCTATATTAATGCTCATGCCACATCAACACCTATAGGAGATGGTATTGAAGCAACAGCTATTAAAACTCTGTTTAAGGATCATAGTGCAAATATATTGATTTCATCCACAAAAGGAGCTCATGGCCATTTACTAGGTGCTGCAGGTAATTTGGAAGCAGTATTTACGGTTTTGGCCTGTCATCATGGAATAATACCACCAACAATCAATTTGGAAGATCCTGTTGATAATTTGAATTATGTTGCAAAACAATCAAAGCCGTGGGATGTTGACAGGAGAGTTGCATTAAAAAATTCGTTTGGTTTCGGTGGTACTAATGCAACACTTTGCATTGGACAGTTATAATAACTAGAGATAGCAATCTGTAAAATTGGATAGTATATTGTAAATAAAACTTATTATCACTGTATTATATAGTATATTTAAAACTGAGTTTACAAATGTTTTCCGACTTTAATAACAATGGCGAAACAGCCAAGGTAACTCCCGACCTTTTGCTTTTCTAAGCTTTTTTTGATAACGAGCAATAATTCATCATGAACCATACAATGTTGAGTCACATAAAGCATTGAAATAAAATAATTTGATCAAAAATGCTACTTTAAATATTTCATTACTAAGCTTTCTAACAATTTAAATAGTAAATATATTAAATGCTGGTTTTAATCCAGTCAATCCATTGTATTTTTGGAATCATTCAAACATGCACTTGCAGATTTTCCAGTGCTAGGCACTATGCCATCGAACACAATTTAACACATGAATTTTTTTTAATTCAAATAAATTTATGAACTATTTTAAATTTGCATCCACCAACATTTTTATACTAATCTATTGCATTATGGTTACAGTACATGGATCTATTATAAATGGTGTATTATTTTAAGAACATTTTTTACTTTGATTCTGTTCTGTACAATGTTGATGTTGATTTGAGATGATGGTTTATATTTTGTTGATTTGGATTTTTCAAGAATATATCAAATTCAATGTTTGTTATAATGTTATAACAATATGTCAGTCTATACGATATTTGAACTGATTGCTTAATAATGTTGAACTAGTATAGATATAATGCACATTACTGAGTATTTAACACATTTTATTTTACTATCATATGCAGGGAGATAGACCTGAAGAACTTAACCTGGTATGCTACAGTACATATAATTAACATTAGTTACTATTGAATGTAGATGTAATATGCACATAATCAGAACATTGCTGACCAGATTACGATATATTACTTACTGGATTCCCGGATATTAGTATTATGTATTAGGAGTTTTATCTACAGGCCATAAAAGCAGGTTTATAGCCAATCTTGAATAACATGACTGGGTTTACAAAGTGCAGTTGAATGATAACGGGAAAGTGTCGCCATTCAGGCGGCCTACTTGTCTTGTTTAAGCGGCTGTATCTGCGGCGTGTTCACACATAGCTGAGCGAATTTTTGGCGGAGGTTCTGTCGTAACTCCTGTCTTTTTTCAGTTATATTTCTACGTGATTTAAATTCCATTACCTCTTCTATAGGAATATAACTTGTATCCTGTTCTTCATCTGATGAACATGTGTCCTGAAAATAATGCATTTTTTTAAATACAAATTTGTTACATGCAGTATAGTTGTTGAACTGAATTTTATCTCATCACTTACCATTAACATTTCCTGTAGAGAAAGTGTGAAACCTGAGCATAAAGACTTATCATTTTTAGCCAAATCTAAACAGTCGCCTCTCTCATGATTACAGAACCCTTCGGAACAAGCCACTTCAGAACCTTCGGGTGAACTCATGAGAGAGGAACTGCCAGACATAGTTTCACAGCAACCTCCATTGTTCCCAGATGAGTACCCACAGTCTTGAGAATGCTCGTTCGGCGACAGGTTACCGTTTTTGGTCCGTTTCTTGCCCGTTTTTTTGGGTGAGCGACGTTTTGTAGTATCGTCTTGACACGACTGACATCCATCACCACTGGCTTCATAACACTGTTGATTAATGTAGTCACGCGGTGAAAGCAGATCCGTTGGCGTGTCTCGTTCCTCTAATAAACATTCCTCACATTGGCACTTTTCATCAGGTTCTTCTGAATCAGCCTCCTGTCACAAATTGATTGGTATAATAAATTAGTAAAAAAAAATGTATATGTACAATTGTACAACTAGCCAAACAGGAGCAAAAAAAGTTAAAGCTTACTTTGCATTTGCTTTCGACAGCTTGTCGTTCCTTCTTCTTGCGTCGTTTGAGTTTCTTCTGTTCCTTTCTCTGTTGCCTGGTTTGTTCCTCTTGAGTAATTTCATCATATAGAAGCTGCAGTTTTGAGACTCCGGTTTTATGTTCCACAGCTGTTTCAAACTTGCGATAGAGTGCCTCTACTGCGACCGCGGTGAGGGTTTGACACGTTCCTTCTTCTTCGCGTAGCCTTAGAGAGATGCGTTGCAGTCGCTCATAAATACATATGCCGAGACAGATAAGTACCTGTACATATAAACAGTTTGTTTTTAGTAATATACTCGAATAGCCTAGCTAGGGAAGAAATCATAACAATAGCACAACACTATTGCCGTCTTGCTTAGAACAAACTATGTTCTGAGTTATACATACCTCCTCTTGTGCAATTTCCAATGTCTTAGCATGCCTCTCTCTGTGGTTTCCCAATAGTTCAGGCTCCGCTCTAGCTATAAGGTGCGCGATATAGTCAGTCTTAGCTTGCAAGTGCAGGTGCTTATCTAAAAGACATCGCTTGATACCACCATACAGCGCACCAACATATCCTTTCTCTTTTTGTGGTTCTTTCTCTTCCACTAACAGCTGATAAGCTCTCAATACCTGCGGGCAATATTATTATGTTATCACAGTGAGTCATCATTGAAGGCAACAGAAATTAGTTTGAACAACAACACAGCCTTGCAATAGTTACTTTATCATTGTTTTTTTTTTAATACTTACTCAACTTTCAATGCTGTATGGGCAGTAAATTGATAAATCTTATGTAGTTTTTAGGATATTATTTACTTGACAGTATTGATTTCAAGCAATCCAAATAAAAAAAATACCACAATACATCATAATGATTGATGGCAAACCTTATCATAGGTAAATGTTTGCCTAGATATATTTTTTTTTTAAATGTATTTCTTTTATAAAATGTTTCTTTTTTATATGTAATATTATTGCATCAGTAAGTAAAAATGATAACAATGAATTTTCTACAATTTATATCAGTTATTCTTTGATTGATAATGATAATGTATAAGTATTATGTAAGTAGCAGGCTATACTTTGAAACACTGGATAAGGTTAAAATTTATTGACTGTAGGTAAAACACATTCTGTGTTTATAAATATAACATGATGTTTCTATATCACAAGTACAAACAAGAATAAACATATATTTATTAGTGATAAAGAGCATATTAAAAAAGAGTTACATCCAGTGATGGAATAAACAGGCGCAAGAAGATGATGAAGTTATTGGTCAATTAGAAGTTAAAAGCTCACCTTAGTTTTACAATCAGCACAGAAACGATGCTTTCTCAAATAGTTATGGAGAGTGTCGTGTAACGTATTAAAGTGTACGAGGGTGACGTGGTCGCGGGCCGAGGCACGCATAGCGTCCCAAGCGGCACGCCAGGCCGCCCGCCCGCCCCAGCCCCATGCTGCCCAGCCCCAGCCACACGGCGCGCTCGTCCCCGTGGCACCAGTGCCCGCACTCGTCGCTTGCCCACCCCAGCCCCGGGCCGTGCCAGCCTCTAACGAATGTAATGTACATCGTTGAGATTTCTTCCACCTGGGCTGGCTAAGAATAAGACATTCTATTCCCGAACTGAAATAAAAAAAATATTCATGCATTTCTATGTTATTCAAAGTAAGCCTCTGCATAAGGTTTATGGATGTAAGTCTCAGGTCAGGAATATATTCGATATTTACAGTTCCATAAAGTCTTAGTTTGAAATTTTAAGTTTAGGAATTCTGTCAGTATTCCCTACGCTTGAGTGACGTGAATAGTTGCTTATGGCTAGGTGAGCTAAAGGTAAAGGTAATATATAAAATTTTGGGCAATCAATAGTTTGCAGGAGAATTGGTGAGATAGAACATTGCTATCAACAAGATTTAATACAAAGTCACTTATGCAGGGTTGATGACTTAAGATAGTTTGAAACCAATCCAATTAAGATGAACATGGATAAACCGAAAACAATTTTATATTATGATGTTGCACATCTGGGACAGAATATCCAACCTGGAGATTCCAATCCAACTCAGATGAGCAGGGTTTTTTATGTGATAGGTTTGCGAGCAAGTTGGTGTATTTCAAGACGGCAAATATCGCCACAAAGGACATCGCAATATCAGAGGAGTTACGAGTGGATTGCTGGCGTTTATGATAAGAGTTTCGGAGATCTAGCGACTGGAGAAAGAAGGACTAAGCCTCTAGGCAGCTTATTTTTGTAACTAAGTTAGAAAAAAACTATTACCTGTGACCATTCAGTAATGTGGCTAGGGACTGTGGATGAATTATTTTGTCTTCTCTTATTGTCATTATTTCATCTGGTGTCAGCACTAATGGATCCAATGTGGGATGTCCTGATTTACATAGTTGATAAAAAAGGCGTTCCACACTGCAAAAATCAGTTTAATACTATTGTAGTTGAGGTTCACCATAAATTGCTCATGATACACACTGTTGAACAAGGGGTCTTGGGTATATAGGTATATATTCTGACCTTTCTATTCCAAGTAACTATTGCCTAAACACAAATACAAAACTCACAAAATTATCAATAATATTTGACCCAATAAAAAAAATTAAGTTTCAATTTTTAAGACCTTTTGTTACAACATTGAAAACATTAATAGACTAGTAATTAGAACCTACATTTTCTTTAATAAATATCCTACTAATGTTTAAGTCTGAAATAACAAATGAGGTTCTTCTTTCCCAAAAACACCAGTGAAGCCACTGGCAAAAGCCAGTTTTGTACATTTCTTATGTTAAGATGTTATTAAACTAAATTCAGCAAACAGCTATGTAGCTCACTGAGCTGCCCTTTACTTCTTTACTGTCTTGCAACCCTATCCTAGCTAACAATCTACTATTCAAACGCAAAGTTGGAAAATTAGGGGCCATTTGAAATCAGTTCATTTACTTAGATGGACCCCGTGCTACACTATATTTTTATTTTGGTATTAGTTGGTCTATGTAAAAAAAAGGAAATTACTGCATATTAAAAAATTCTTACAACATTCATGCAAGATAACAAATATAAATATAATAATGTATTGGCAAATAAAACATAGCCATGAAAATATTTGGTCATATTTCATGATATTTACTCAAGTCATTTCAAAATACCGTTTAAAATATATGAATTGTAACTTTAATTCTGAATGGACAAATTTTACTTTCACATTGGTATACTTTATTTTAGGATTTTTATGATTATTTTAATAAGTTATGATGATCATGGTGCCTCCCAATATCAAGTTGCAGGTTAACTATATTTGTACATTGGAACTACTATTAGTACATTGGTACTCTTATGAATATCAACAATATAATAAACAATAAACTACTCAATCTCCATCTATACTTTACCTAAAACTTGTTGGTTCATTGTATTCTTGTCTAATTATAGTACAATGAGCATCGCAATATTATTATTTTATATTTTATTAACTACATTAATATGGGTGACTACATTCTTTAAGCTAGGTATTAATTAATATAATTTGTTACTTTTTAATATACTATACCTTCTTCGACAGCCTACACAAGGAATGCTTTGATTTAATACATTAAAAATATCAGAAGAATCGACTCTGAGCGCTGCTTTAAGTTCGTCCGTCGTTAGAATTTTATATTTGCGCATAAATTCTTCGTACTCCCGACCTTTTACTTGTGGATTGTCACAAATTAAACCCATTGTGTTTAAATCCATGATCATCTGAAAACAAAAACAAATTTGGATATATTCAACAAAGAAATATATTCGCAAAATAAGGTCATCTGCAAGACGTCATTAGACTGAATGAAATCAATGAACTTTTGATAAAATTTTATAGCCGCAATTGCTTAAAAATTTAAACTACAACGTAACTACCTATCAGTGACTAAGTTTGTATGGCAATGTTTACTCTTTACATCGAAAAAACTGATTATCTTTAATTATTTCTATCTTTGAATAGGTAATCTACGCTTGTGGTAATGTCAAAGTGCATGATACCACTTACTGTAAGGTTTTCGTAGATAGTTAACGGCAATTGCCGTCTTTTTATCACAGGTTCTTTTTCGCTGTTGTATATATCAACTAATTTCGCCATTTTAACGATTAATCACATAAAATCGCAGATAAAATACACAAATATAACAAAATGACGGCCAACTTCTCTAGAAATACACGTCGTGCGTTGCGTCTGACACAGCACGACCACAGATAACACGATATTTTCAATTTTCAACAACCAACCATAACGTTTTGAATTACAAAGCGGATGTGAATTATGTGAAAGAATGTGTGAACGTTCCGTAGACCATCCATAGAAATGAAAGGTTTATGTCGTTAAAATTGCCCATAAAATCTTGATTTTGAGTGACAGTAAATAAAATTTGAAATTAATTCCTATGAAACAAAACACTGAAATTATGTTTTATTAATGTTGCAACCTTAATTGTAAATTGAGATAAACAAACTAGATATAGTTAACGACTAAAATTCATTTGTCACATCTAATGAAAGTATAACTTAGATTTTGATTGTACTTGTGCGTCCGGTCCGGTCCGGTCCGATAGCCATAAGGCATGTAATCGATATAATCTGTACTACTATTTGTTATCTACCTACTTGAAAAGTTGAAAATATCAAATTGACAAATTGTAGTTGAAATGACATGTGTGTCATCCACCCTCCGTTATAAAATATAAAACACTGTTTCTGAAAAGTGCGATCTGCGAAAGTGCAAAATATTTTAAACACTATGTGTTGTACTGTTTACTTATAGAAACAGATAGTTTGATTTATAGTAATCTATGAGAATAAATAGTCATCGCCATGTCTAAGATATTTACACCAACAAATCAAATTCGCCTAACTAATGTCGCCATCGTAAGGTTAAAAAAAGGTGGAAAGAGATTTGAAATAGCATGTTACAGAAATAAGGTTTTATCATGGCGAAATAAATTGTGAGTCACTGATTTAAAACTTTTTTGCATACTTCTATTACTAAAGAAATTGACACAAATGTATTTGTTTTATTGTATATGTTTCAGAGAAAAAGACATTGATGAAGTACTGCAGACACACACAGTGTTTACAAACGTATCCAAAGGACAAGTTGCCAAGAAAGAAGATTTAGTTAAAATTTTTGGCAAAGATGATCAAACTGAAATATGCAAAGAGATATTGGAAAAAGGTGAACTGCAAGTTTCTGATAAGGAAAGGCATTCACAAATTGATTCGTTATTCAAGGACATAGCCACCACAGTAGCTGATAAATGTGTGAATCCTGAAACAAAGAGGCCATATCCTGTGTCTATCATAGAAAAAGCAATGAAAGATATCCATTTCTCAGTGAATGTGAACAAAAGTGCTAAACAGCAGTCCCTTGATGTGATACAGCTGTTGAAAAAAGAGATTCCACTAGAGAGAGCTCAGATGAGAGTGAGAATTTTGCTTACTGGCAAAGAAGCAAGAAAAACAAAGGATAAGGTTGTGAAACTTGCTATGAGTGTAGAAGAAGAGAATTGGGATTCTGGCACTGCTAATATCATTTGTCTCATTGATCCAGGAAACTTCAGAGTTTTAGATGAGTTGGTTAGGACAGAAACTAAGGGAACTGGACAATTTGAGCTACTTAACCTGAAAGAAATGGTTGAAGGAGAACAAGCATTATAAATTATTGTTGATTTATTGTTTTGTTAATTTTTATTTGTAAATCTGTGAAAGAAATTGAATTTTGTTGTTGATTTCAATGTAATACTACTGCTAACTCTTTGTGTTAGTAGACAGTACATTCATAAGTTTATTATACTTATTCATACCATTTAATACAAATATACTAATTATAAGAATCTTTTTGCAATCCATTTTGTTTTATTGACTATATTATGTATTTCAATAAAAACATTTCAAATTGCACATGGTAATCTTTCTAACAAGTTACTGCTCAAGTGGCTCTTTCATATTCAGGTAACTTTTCTGCATAAGTAGTCTTCCTTCTAAGTAGTGAAGTTATATTTCTACTAAAAATATGGAAAATAAATAATAATTAGGTACTGGATGACAAAGGAATTTGTCAATTAAAATTGATAGAGAAAATATTTATTTTCGTCTTCAAAGAATTGTTAGAAACAGAATTAATTTGGCTTCCTCAATATAACTCTAATCTACCCTATTTATAACAATAAAAAAACATTTTGTTATAAAAGTACCTACACTTTTTTTTCATTGGCAATTCAATGCCTAAAATGAGCTCAAAAACATAGAGTTATCATTATTATATTTTTAGTACAGTACAAACTGGTGAATAACAGCTCCATTTTTCTGAATAGACCTTGAATTTATTACAATAATAATTGTATTTGTTAATTTTAGAGCTACATTAGAGCTGATGACGGTGAAATTATGGTAACAAAGAATGGGCCATAATGTTGCCACATGCTAATATATTTTAATTAACCGTAAATGAGTCACTGTTAGAGCAAGAGAGATTTGAAGAAACAAAAATGTAATGTCTCATATTATTTTTAAAATAACTATTTAGTCATCTGCTAAGTTTCAAACCGTGCTTGAGACATAATTTCGATTTATTGTGTTAAAAAAAAGAAAAAACCGGTGACGAATCAAAAAGTGTAACGGAACGTTGAAGTGAATGTACCATCCAAATGACAAATTAAAAAGTTTTTATTTTTCTTATATTGGTACGAGATTTTATTGATTGTTTTCTTTCATAAGATTTTCGGCCAGACGGCGACTGAAATTGCAAGTTACTGTGATATATTTATTTTCAATAATTAACTATTCTTATCAACCAATTAAATGAGCAGGGATATCGAGTTATGTCTATAAGTAATGGAAGGTACAGAACTGGGTGGCGACCAGCAATTTTGTTTGAGATGGAACAATTTTCAAGCGAATATAACTTCTCAATTCGAGGCATTGCGCGATGATGAGGACTTCGTGGATGTCACCCTGGCATGTGAGGGGCACCGGCTGGAGGCACATAAAGTGGTTCTTTCGGCATGTAGTCCATATTTCAAGGAATTATTTAAAGTAAGTCCATCTTTCACTCCCCACACTTTGATGTGTCACCATTACAATGACTCTAGTGAAAGTTGTTATGTATAAAACACTTGATCTACTTACAAATGCCATGTCTCGCGTTCCGGTTAAGTACTCGTGATTTCATTTATTTGTACCTACTTTAAAATTCTGTTTCACAATTTCTAATTAACTCATTACCATTGGGGCTATAGATTACATTTGTCTTGGAAGCATATAATGAATTCATTATACACATAGTGTAACCATTACAGTTGATGCTAATGAATATGTTTGCCTAATTATAATATACCTATTAAAAATGGTTTTGTAACACACACTTTTATCTGGGGTCATTGGTACTGAAATCTTTATGAGCACAAAGATGACCTACCAAATGAATGATGAAAGTGGTCCAGACACATAGTGCAGTACATGTGTAGCATTATTTTATCAGCTTCTATATTTTTGTATTTGTGGTCCAATCAATAATACAGATAATGCCACTAAGTTCAACAGTCATCTCTATATTGACTAGAAAAATCAATAGTTCACAGTTAATCTTTACTAATGTATAATTTATTACTGTTGCTCTCAACTATAAAGTAAGTTCTAATTAGCTTTTGTTGCACTGTAAATGAGTTTTATCACCTAAATTTTGTGACATTTAACCATCCTTTATTGTCATAATCTAATTTGTCATCTTTTTGTATTTCTTTTTGTATCTTATCTAGTGAAGTGCCTTTTATTTAAACAATAGACTTTTACCTGTACAATATTGAGCCTATTTATCTAAGCTGATTGAAATGTTATGGTGTAATTGCTTTGTGTTAATGGTGAAACATATTATATTAGATTTTATCACCAAACTCATAACAATAACTTAAATATCAACTAGCATTTAACAAAGACTGAAAATCACCTTAAAATAGATGCTGCTGTTCGGAAATCTCCATTTCAATGGGAGGGTGAATACTGATTTGAGTGTTTCATCTGTCTAAAAATAACTTTACTTTGTGACATTCTAATTTGTAGGTTAAGATTATACTTGTATTGATATTCTCCATAAACATTTTTTCCTATCACATTTTATCAATCTAAGTACATGTTATCTTGTTACTAACAATGCATGAGCTAAATTAATCAAGCACCATTATTAAACAAAGATAGTAACTTGTTGTAGTACATCTTCTCATTACAACTTAAGAATAGAATAATTTACTCTGGTTTGTTGTATGTTAACCTTTTGATTCCAAAGTTCAAACATTATCCCCCTTGTTCATAAAAACTTGACATTCATAAACATTTGATAAACACTACCTGTCATTGTCATTCTCCTTTCAAAGAACAGAGACAGCAATATAGCTATAGTGTTCACTGTTGTACTCTTGTTATGTTTATGAACAATGGTTTTATTTATTTAATCTTGATTATGTAATAAAATTAAGATGTTTGGTCAATACCCTTTATTTTTATAGCTTACATTAAAAAGTAGGTTGAATGTTTTTCATGATGAAAGCAGTTGCAACATGGGTACCTATATCAATGAGGTGATCATAGTCATCATAATCAGTATTTATAAAGTTAAAATGATAAATTGAAAACAGTTGCATACTAGTATAGCACTATTTATCATAATGACGGCTGTTGTTATTGATTGTTATTGTTGATTAAAGCATATTGTTACTTTCAGAACAATCCATGTCCTCACCCTATAATATTCATGCGCGACTGCGAGGTGTCGCACGTGCGCGCGCTGCTTCAGTTTATGTACGTGGGACAAGTGAACATAGCGCAGGCGCAACTCAGCGCTTTCCTACGAACTGCCGACGCGCTGCAAATTAGAGGCCTCACAGACTGTTCACAACACAACGACAAAGTAATCCAATACAATACATTATCGCATGCACTATTATTATAACTCTATATTAACACTATCTGTTTATACTGATTTATTGCAGAAAGTGAATCGAAAATCACCTCCTTCCCAACTACGTAATTTGCTCAGCGCCAAGCCGTCACACTCTACCTCCTCTTCCAAAGCCGCAAACCAAAATGTCGAGACGACATCTGTTGAAGACCAAGATCAAAATGCAAGTCGTCGCTCCACGAGAAATTCTCCCGATGTTGCCAGAAACAATCTCAATGAAGAAGCTCCTTTTCAAACTTCTAGTCAAATGAGGCCTAATAATGATGACTATAGAGAAACTCCCAATTACCCAGCTCTAAGGGTAAAAACTGATCTCGAAGCACCTGAGGTGAAAAATGAAGAGAGTGATATACTTATGGACCCTGGAGACCCTGACAGAACAGACAAATGCCAAGAATTCAATGCAACCGATCTTCTGGAACCAAAAATGGAAGTAATGGAACAAGAGGCCAGCGACGAGGAGCGTTCCAACTTCCCACAGATCTACTACAACGAGAACAACGCGCTTGCGAATCCATTTGCTGCACTGCAAGGTTTGTAACAATATGTTTGTTTGGAAGAGTTCCAAACCGATGCTATTCAAATAATGACGGTTTACACTATTTTCGCAGGTAATATGGATCTGATGGCCGGGATGAATACAGAGCTGCGAGACGAGAACGCGGAAGGTAAATATGCTTTTTTTTTCACTATCACGTCATTATCACACGCACACGTCGACTCGGACAGCCGCGCCCCCGGCGAACCTCTTTTTTAGCGATTTGACGAAAAATAATAATTCGGTCATAGTAGAGAGCGCGCGGTCTCGTATAGTGTATCGAGTCAGGTGGCTAGGCGCGCGGGTGTCGGGCGACGCGCGGCCCGCACCGCGACCGCACTCTCGCCGCGGCGCCGCGACCACGGCCCGCACCCTCCCACCGGCTGCCGGCTCCGACCTGCCCCGACAGGCGGCCTACTCTCATCCTGTTCAAATGCTATCGTCCGCTGTTTACCCTCACTCTTTTCAATTCAGTATCTCCGATCTTGATCTTTTTACATTATATACTTACTACTAGTCTGCAAGCAAGTCATTCATCATTTAGGGCAAATTCATTAAATAAATCAGGGTTCATCCAATCATTGGGAAGATTAGTGGAAGTTTAGAAGAAGAAGAATTAGAGGAAGGTAGTGGGTGTGAGTAGAGCGATAGCATTAGCATTTGAATACGGCTAGCCGATGGGAGGCGCGGCGGCGGCGCGGGTGCGGCGCGGTCGGGCGCGGTGCGGCATGCGAACTGGTGTTGTTGGCAGCGGGCGGCGCCGGCGCGGCGGGCGGCGCGGGCGTGCAGTGCGCGGTGTGCGGGCGGCGGTACAGCAACGCGTCCAACCTGCGGCAGCACGTGCGCCTGATCCACGAGGCGCAGCCGGTGGCGTGCGCCACGTGCGGCCGCTCCTTCAAGACGCCGCTGTACCTGCGCCGCCACACGCTGGCGCAGCACCCGCCCGCGCGCCTGCGCCTCAAGCCGCCGCCGCCGCTCCCCGCGCTGCGGCCCGCCCAGCGCTTCCAGCAGTAGCCGCGCTCTCTCTCGCCCCCGCCGCGCGCCGGAGGAGACCCCCCGTTACCGATCTCCGTAGATATGACGCCGCGCCTGCGATAACTGTTGCACGCCTATTTATCAGTGGCCATGTTTATCGCGCGCTACGCGTCGAGCTCTTTCCTCCGACGAAACCGTTTTATAGCATTCCACTGCTATGATACATACTGAGTAGAGAATAAGGAATGTAGCGTTGTGTCTCTTCGTATGGCGAAGTCGTGAAGATGTGGCTTATAAAGTCGTAACGAAGACTGTCAATAGATATATCTAGTCTGTGATCGGAGTGTCGCCGGGGGCCTATTTGCCGTCACACCTCTCCGCTTATTGTGTGCCTTTCTATAATATACCGAGTGCCAGATACGCGTCGCATTACCGAGCTTCTTTTAGTACTTCCTACTGTTTAGTAGGAAGACGATTTCTCCATTAATAGTTTAACGTTGCAATAAAAGATACATGTAGTAGCATTTCACCGATCCTCTTTCGGTTATTTTGTTAAACTGTAACCTTGCGTCATTAAGGAGTAAGGGGAATTTGGTTAAAAATATACCTATAGGAAACCCACATTTTAGTCATAAAAACGATCGTATGACCATTGAGTCATGGTGGATAAGGGTTCTAGTTAAGTGACTAATTGAAGCTCGTTAAGGGGACACCACAGTACCTTCCTTTCTGACAATAGACTGATTGTTGTTAAAGCATTTGTTGCAACCGGTGCTGATTTTACATAACATAGGTTATTTACTGGTTACATAATTATTATACATACAGACATTATACACGTTATCCACATTTGGTCGACACTATCTGTCTAAGATAGAAATAATAAATAAATAAATAAAATAGCTGTATTTTCATAATAGAGTGTAATTTTTTTGTACTGCAGACGACGGAAAGTGTCGACCATATCCGTTTTATTTGTCGAATGCACGGACTCATGTACGAAGCTTTGAGTGTCCATAAGTCCGCGCTCAACTACAATAGTGATATTTTTATACACAATAGTTTTATCTTTACACAATGTTATTGTTGAGTGATTGGACGGCTCCCGGTAAATAGTTTGTACAAAATCTCAGATATAATGAATAGTAAGTCTTCAAAAATCGTATATTAAAATGATACATACCTACTATATATTAGTCATTTAGGGTGAACCACCACACTTTTGTTGCCATACCAAGTCGTGTGCATTGTTGATATGCTCATCGTATTTAAATAGTCAGTTAACATTTCCATTCAACCAATGGCTTCCGATCGATTTTATTACACAATAATAAATAGCAAATATAATATTAATATCATTATTTGTTAACATTGCCGAATGCACGTTGAACTGCCTTGCTAAGGGTGCCGCTAGCTTAGGTCAAGATTATTATTTGTTCAATTAATATGATGGTTATAGTTTATCCTCGCATTGTTTCTAGTACTTATGGTAAGAATACTGTTTTAGTTAAAGGATAATATGAGAATTTGCAGCAAGTTTTACAATAGCGATTGTATGTCGATGGGGCCATAACAGTATACAGCCTACCCCTAGCCAGGTGGCTACGGTACCCTCTTCATTAATATACAATAAACAAGAGTTTAAGTGATTAATATACAATATAATAATAGAATTGAAGCAATTAGAGCGCTACGAGGCTGAGCGTAACTGTTGATGTTATGTTGAATATATAAGCAATAGATAGTATATGTACTGTTGAACCACAACTTGCCATACCCCCCACTAGCCCAGTGTCTAGCACTATGCGTATTTACGGTAACATAGACGAGGGGTTTTTTTTATATTTTTATATAACTTTAAATTTCGATCGGTTATTTCTTTAATGTTTTTGTAGATGTATTTAAATGATTGCCATGAAAAAAGCACATCTAGTCATTTTGTAATAAAAAAGCATTTAGAGGGGACACTTCTTAAAGGTATGATTAGGGTTGTGAGTAACAATATTAGTTTATCTTTTGAAAATTTAATTGTAAACTTATTGGAATAATGTGTGATCTCAAGTGATTTAATTTCCATGATCTCCAAATTTCGATCTTGCATTTATTTTTAACACTGTTTAATATTTAAAATATTACGGACGAAAGTTTTTTGCAATAATAAATAATTAATCTAAAATAATCGCTTATACGTATTAGTAATAGTAATTTTAAAAAGCACTTTTCTTAAATAATAATTTTAATCCCAATTAATAATTTAAGGCGCAGCTTTTATTATTGTCATATTCATAAATTAATGAAAAAAAAACTATAAATGTATATACAAAAATGAATCTCTTCACATGCTGAACTTAAATAGAAATTATATAAAACTAGAAATTCTATCAATATAATGGTTAATGTTTATTGATGTCGTTAACACAGAAGAATGATAATTTATAATTGAGTGCAATTAACAAGACATTATTGTACCTGCCCGCCGGTACATGAGAGCTCATTGGACCGGCTGCAGGAGGCTAGTAACGTCCCGCTTTCAAACCATGGTCAATCAGATGTTCAATATGTTGAGTCTATCTGTTATATTCTTGTTATCTTAGTATCTCAAGCAATTACAGACTGCTAATTTGTCTATCTTTAATGTGAGAATTAATAAAATGTAATTAACTTCGTTTGTCTGCACATTCGCTTGTGTGCAGATTATTAAACTTGTGTACATACATCAATGTATTTTTTACTAAATATCAACAAATAAAGTATTGCGAAGAAATTGTGCTTTTTAGTTACCAGTGGGTCGTGGTGAACGAGTTCACCTTGATATTTTACTCGGCGAAATACATGAAACTATAACCTTGGAATTAAATTTTATCAAGTTATTTTATAATGCTGCATGGTCGCCTATCACTTATCGTATTACGCATTGATTACGAGCGTCTTTCTAATGAGACAAGTATCTATGAGAATTATCTTTGTCCATCCTCGTAAGTTAGTTGGTGTAATGTATTGTGGTGTGTGTACTAGCTGTGGGAAGGTGGGATGGTAGACGCAACCGTCCGGTCCCAGACGCCGTCTGGCTGGAGCAGCACCGGCGCGCCCTGCCCTTCGTCATCAAGCGGGAGAACGAGCGCGGAGCCGCCGCACCTAGACTTGTAAGTTCTGTATTCTAAGCCTACCCTTACTATTTATGAAACTTCTACTTATTATATGTCCTTTATAGGAAGTGTAATGTAAATTTGAGTTTTGCAATTTTCTGTGGGCATTTGAGCATCACCAATGACAAATCGTATGATAAATAGATATGCAATTTAGATTTGGTAGTAAAGAGATAATGTATTGATGTTATATCGTAGATAAAGTTGGGTGAGGGCGTGGAGATTCGCGAGGAGCTGTTGCGCGGCGTGAAGTGGGGCGACTACCGGAAGGTGACGCGGGGGCTGGCGGCGGCGCTGTTCTCGCCCATCGAGCTGGCGACGTGCTCGGTGACGGGGCAGCGCTGGTCGCGCGCGGGGCAGGAGTCGCGCCCCACCAAGCCGCCGCTGGACCGGCGCCGCGTGCACGCGCTCATCTCCTACGTCAGCCGACACTTCCCCGACGTCGAGGTCAGCAGGATCAAGCAGGTGCTCGCCTACAAGTGCAAGGAGAACTGCGCCGCGCTCAGGATGAGGACCGCCAGGTGAACTTACACTTAACACCACACGTCGCTATTCATTCGTTTCTACACCATTTCAATTGCAGCCTTTTGGTGTATACGCCGTGTGCTATTTACTGAAGGCAGATTGGAGACATTTTCATCAAACCATGCTTACCACACTGGTATCATTAGAGCGCTGACACGGGAATTTCACATTTGCCCAGGACTGGACAGCAGAGCTCTATGATAATTAATATTTTAATCTACGCGACGTCGATCAATCAGTCTCCAAATTATAGGAAACTATCATTATTTCTCCCATTAACAGAAAGATTGACTCAATGACTTTTCCAATGTGCTATTTTAACATTGTAATGTTTTAAAATCGAATGTCTTATACACAGAACTATTGGTCTTATAGGTTGGCTGTGCATTATAATACCTAGTTGTTGTAAGTTATTCATAAACATCAAAAATATGAATTTGTAAATTAAGTTACAGTCCTCCACATAAACTGAATACAAATCCACAGTCGCCTTATAAATGCGACGAAGACGTCTCCTTGCTTATCAGAAACTATTTTAAATGTTTTGTAATCATCAAAAATAAACATAAAAACCTTTTGAACTGACCACTAGTATTAATGCGTAGGGGACCGCTCATTTCTGCTCTCGGTATCTTGTGGATATTTGCCTACTGAAGAGATAGGTATAATGACCTGACGGACATTGTAGGTACCTACTCTAGTATTTGATAAATACACTTACATTTTTATTAATCTTAAGAAATGTGAGTGAGGTTATCAGTCCACCATGTGTGCCATGCTTATCGCCATGAGTACGTTGCGAAATGACATCACAGAATACCTCGTACATATAAATAATGATATCGGTTGAATATGTCATTACCGAGACAGCGTTGTCATGTTTTCGCCATGCTGGTACATTGTGCTAAACATAACATTGAGATAGCAAACCGCACTACTGATAATGTTGGGGGCAGCGCCGACCCATGACATTCAACTTGAAGAAATTCAACAAAAATGTTTATAATATTCTGCTTTAGTACTTTATCACTAATTTATTTCATTTCATTTATTTGTCTAACTTCTGACTGTGTTATGGACACCATGGGCCACACTAGCGGAGGATTTGCCCTCAACAGGATAATTGTCGGCAGTTAATTAATTTGTTTTATTTATTATGTTTTTGGAAGTCAATGGGGGAGGCCTATGTTCAGCAGTGGACGTCCTGTGGCTGATGTGATGATGATGATGATGATGATTATGTTTTTATTGTACACCCATATAGTTACATAGGATAACTTACAAACATTGAGTGTACAATTTGAAAGGTCATCAAGTGTATCTACAATTTTGTAATAAATGCTATTCAAAATACTATAAATAATAATGTTAATGACTACAAGACGAAACTCCAGCCGCAGTCCTTCATCACTTGTATCATATTATATCGTGAAGATGAATAAATAATTCTAAACATCACAATCAATGGAATCCAATGGTCAGATTTTTATTATCAGTTGTAACCTTTGGTACTGCTGACCTTTGTTAGTATGGGGGAATTCAATTAGATCGAGTTTGGTGTTTATTGATGTTTCTGTAACAATCGTACGTTTACACTTATTTTGTTCGTTTAAATAACAAATTAGCAGACCTCTAGAGATGGGAACAATTTATAAGTAATGACATCTTAAAATAGTTTTTTTTATTGATGATGTAATTCATCAGAATGAACATTAAAAAATAACAAATGGGGCTTTAAAATCTTTTAAGATTAATCTATTTGTATGAAAATTGTGATTTCTCATCAAACATAATCAGAAACGGGGACTCTAATGAGCTAATATTAGGCATAACATATAAAAGATATTAAGACAGTTGATTATTGTCAATATGGCAAGATGTATGTATCTGTATACCGCGCTACTGGAGGCAGTAATACAATTTGTAGCAGGCTGTCGAACTGTTTCAGCGATTCGACCAACTACTTGCTGAGCGCGGCCGCGCGGCCCCCTCCCTGCGACGTCGACGCGCCCGGCGGCAGTGCACGCTCTTCCTACTCTAACTAGTAAGTTTACATTATACGTTCAACCCCAACTCAATATTATTCAATTTAAATTCTATTGTCACTTTATATCTAGAAAAAACACCATGTGTTGCCACATTATGCCCGTTAATGCTACTGACATATCAATGCCACTTTTCGTTGTAATGTTATAACTCAACAATGCCTTTACCAATTTGGGTAATTTTGGTCAATTATTCGTGGATCCAGGAAAGGTTTAAAATGCCAAAACAAATAGTTACATTTGAGGCTGTACGGAGTTCACCAGTCAGCTAGTCATACATTGATTTGTTAAAGTTTGGTCATTGAGTGTTGTTGTAAATTGTTGCAGCGATGCTTCGAAAGGTCCAGGCGGAGGCGCAGGCTCGGGCGGCGCAGGCGAGTACTCGCGCGGCGCGGGCGCAGGCGCGGGCGGCGCGGCCGCAGAAGAAGATGGCGAAGCGCAGTGATGACCGCGGTGTTGCATATCAATTTCATAATCTTGTTATTTTTTACCAAAAAAAGAAGAGAAAATAAAGATACTCGTCGCTCTCGAGGCGCGTTCGTAGGTCGCGGCGCGCCGGCTCGGTCGCGGACGGGCTCCCGTCGATCGTTTGGAAAGATTTATATTTATTTGCGGCGACGCGACCACGAACGACGACGGTGAGTTGCCCGTGTAAAATATTCATATTTATTTAGGTGATATTTTTCTATTGGCTACTGATAAGATTTTATCTCGTTATGTATCTGCCGGCCGCGCCGGGGATGCATTGTCGTTTGTAAGGAAGGGGAGTGGAGTCGTGCCCGAAGCTCTAGCAATAATTTATCAGGTTCCTAAGACATGTTTTGTAGTTAGATTCTATTTGCACCAATTTTCGCAAACACTGCCGCTTTATTTCTAAATTTTTTATAGACATGAGTCAGTCGTTTTATTGCTTTCTATATTTTATGTTTAAATATAAATCGAGTCATTTTCAACGTTACGTTAAAATTTGTATATGAGGCATTTAAGTGCTGTACGAGGGACCGTTGCAATTGCAAAGTAAATATATCAAAATGGCATAATTTTTAGAGCTATCTTATAGATATTATAGTCATTTCGTTTTATAGGTGTAAATGATAATAAAGAATTTATTTTGGAGCGTCAAGGTTTGGATATTGTAAAGTCTTTGGAGAGCTGTGATCATGATGGATATAAAGCAGTCATATTTTTAAAATATACATTAAGAGTTATAACGTAATTATACTATTGTACAGTCGGTCTGTATGATAAGGTGTCGTAAGAGTACCAGTAGGGGTGCCGGGAAGACCGCGGACCGCGCCTAGCGCCGCCCGCGGTCCCTCGCCTCCCTGTCTGCGCATCTGCCACCAGATGTAATTATCATATCAAAAAAGCAATAACTATTATTTGATAAAGAAACGATTTATTTCATTTTTAAATACTATTTTAACCAAGTTGTTATAAATGTAGTTAGTAAATTGGAAAGATCTCTTGAGAAGTCCACGGTCATATATAGTTCTTTTGAACAATAACTAAATTCTCATAATGATAAAGTCTCACGTTTACGTCATATCAATTTGTAATACTTAGTTTTTTCACTATTTTGTACATCTTGTACAAATAACATAATCATTATGTACGGACCATGGAAACGGCAGTGGACCGGCGTGTGACGTCACGCGGTGGACTCGCTCGATGTACAAATAGTCGCCGCTTCCGTGGCCCGAGTCGTGTACACTACGCAGTACACTTCGCACATGTCTAGCAGTCAACTGTAAGAGATTGGTGTACCTATAATAAGTTACAGTTACCAGAGTTAGGATATATAAGTAGTCACGCAGTGCTACGTAGTAAAATCTTACTATTATGTAATATTTTACGATGCCAATTGAAAGTCTTAATGCTCAATTTTGCCAAATTTTACTTGCCGAGAACGCGTCTTGTCTATTAATTTCGTGTTTTAACGTTTGGTATAGCACACATTCCCGTTACTAAAACACCTCTAGGTATTTGAAAGTGAGAAGGGAATGGACAGATTGCTCAATATATGAAATATTTATATTTCGTTTATAGTTCATAACACATTCACATAGAACATGGAAGTTTTTGGCCCAATGAAAATTATATCACTAGAAAATTTAATGAATTAATTGTAATTTAGAAATGATAAATTGAGAGTTTAAAGGATTTGCAAGTATATATATTTGTGACGAATGCTCGAGATGCAATATGTTAATTTAGTGCCAAATGATAAGTTAACTCGTAGCAATATATTGTATCCTAATGCTCTTGTGTAATTTCTCACGTAGTGTTAATGACCTATGAGGTTTCGAAGGTTTCTTTTACAAGACTATAATATATTTATACAGGGAAAGTGTTAGGTATGTACTGTTGTTTGGATTTAAGAGTGTTGTTGGGGTAAAATACTCATTGAGGCAGGGTGTAAAAATAAAAGTACCTCGTCGTACAGCCGAGCACTTGACCTAACTTCCACCTAGCATAGTTTTGATACCTACTTTTATTTAATTTGTTGTTAAAAATAATAATGAAAATATCAAAGTAATAAATAACCTAACCTCCACCTGAGACAGGGTAATGTATTTTTACATGAACAAGCTTCCCACGCTGTGAATACAGTTATTTTTACACTCTGATCTTTATAGCACTGAATGAGCAATGGAACAAGAGAATTTATTTACTCAAATAAGTTTTTTTTTTAATTATTTACGATAATTTTGTACTAAATTTAATATACATTATTTTGCATTTTATGATTGTAATGGCAGCTGTCCATATCAAATGTGAACGATACAATCGGTCACTATAATTTAGGGTTTCATAAATAAATTTAAAACGATACATCGAACATGACACATTGGGCACAAATATTGTAAAGAAAATATGTATTTTTACTTTGCTTGCTATTGTTAAATGATAATTGAAATCTAATAACATTGTTCCTGATACTTTGGTCGTAGTAAGCTTTGTGAAACCCTAATAATTGTTAATAATGAGTGGGTGGGACGGTACCCGGTCGGCGAGTAGCGGGCGTCGCGCGCAGTGGCCCGACTGCGGCGCGGCTTGACTCGAGTCTCGACCTGTCTCCGGCCGCGTCCGGCCCACCCGACCCTTAGTTTTCACTGAGCAAAAATCTTTAAACTTTTGTATATAAAGAGAACAACATCGATGCCACTGTGCTCTGAGAGGACACAGCGTTGTGCCAAAATTACGTGCTAGTCTTTAAAAACAAATGTTGTTATCATTTTCAGATTTTATTTAGTCCAGAATGTGTTTGTTCCTGTGCTGTGAAAATATTTTCTAACAAACCAACACTCGGTGATGGTGGTGGTGAGGGACAATGTGGTCGCTTTGTTCTCGCGGTTAACGGTTCTTAGTTTTTAGTATTGTAGAGTATGATAATTAAAAGAATATTTCCTCACTGGAGTTCCTTAGATATATCATTTGGTATAATAACTCTAGGGCAATCGTGGAAATTAAATTGCCGCATCTACGGCGCTATGAATTCGGTCCTATGTTGGAAATTTGACCACATTGTAAACTAAAATTACGGATTTAGATCGACAACTATAATCATAACATACACACTGTAAAACGTTGACTAAATATTTGATAAGTAATTCTTCTTCTCTCTAGATCTTTAATCATTGTTAATGTTTTTATTTTAGATTTCTGTGTTATATTCACAACTATCAATCCATAAAGCTCTTTCAATTCAGTTGTAATATTTGTGCTTTTATAGTGACGAAATCAAGGCCAAGCAAAGCTTTGTGCCGAGGTGAAAAATTCTGACTTTACAAAATTGACATGTTTGCCTGTGATATTATTTTTCTATTAGTAAGATTAGTTTTAGGAACATATAAACGCGATATACGCAATGGCGGCTGAAATTTGTCATGGTCTAATTTTCCTCTAAAAATTAAGTAACAGATCGAGCAACGCCAAGCTAACTAATGTTCCCGTGTACCGGATTGTAGTTGTCGATGGTTAAACTATAAAGTGTGTCATTAAAAGAGAGTCATAAAACCTAATTATTTAGAGTTACGAAGTGTTGTGTTGGTTTGTTGTTATATTTATAGTATTTATGAAAAATGCACATAATAATTTAGCTTTGAGCTTGTGCAATATTATTCCAAATTGTTTATAGATGAACTGTTATAATTATTTCTAAATTGTTATATATTTTTATAAACTTAAAAGACAAAGGCAACTTAAATTATATTTTTGTTGTGCATTTATTATCAAATTTTATCAATATTAAACCACAAACTCATTGTGGACTGTAATGTCTGCGTCTGTGAAAACTGTTAATTAGGTACAGTAGATGGTTTTTTTATATATGCTAATATTGTGAGTCAATTCTAGTAATGTTAATGTTCCCTTTTATTTAGAATAATTTACGTTAATAAACAAATTAATCTAAGATTGCTCAACCAAGATGCAATGCTAACTGCAATGTAGTTGTATGGAAATAATTTTTTATTTGTCCTTTTATATTATTTATCTGATATTTCAGTTTATTCATTTGTGAGTTATGGCAGCGCATGTTAGTCTTATGTTTATTCTTAAGAGAGGCCAAATGTTGACTTGCTTATGTGAGACTGTTTTGCCAAGAATCAGAAAGTATATTATTACCTACATTGTTTTAAAATAAATGCTTTTATATAAAATCCAAACTGAGTTTTTTTATAATTATGTAAATCATATGAGTACCTAATACACCTACTCTCACCCATTTTAATATTTAAATCATAACCACTTAAAGCAAGAATCCAAACTTCCAAACTAATATTATAAATGCGAAAGTAACTCTGTCTGTCTGTCTGTCTTTTCTTCACGCCTAAACTACTGAACCGATTTCTGTGTTTGGTACAGACATAGTTTGCACTATTCCAAGCGAACGGAATCGCGGGCAAAAGCAAATCAGATTATAGATCAAATTTCAGAATATGAGCTGTATTAATAAAAAAAATTTTGCTTTGTTACCGAGGTCAAAAAGTGCAATGGCTCGCGTGAGGTGCAGTCGATAAATGTGGACACACCATTATGATGCTTTGTTATTTTGTTTAGGATATTTCGACGATATAGTTGCTGATGAGAAATCGTTTCTATTCGAACCCGGAACTATTAGCAAGATTATAGTTCGCAGTACAACACTGACAACTCTGCCTATCCTTACCTACCGCCAAAAAAGTGTGATGTTATTTTAGAAGTATTTTACAAATAGTCTGATTAAAATAATTTGGATGCCACACGTAAGTAAGCAAAAAATTTTAGAGGACATAGTATCTAGGTCATGGGTTCGATCTGAAGATTTTGTACTTGTGGCATTATGAAACCACGCTACTTCAAGCGCCGACTAGACAGTAAAGTTCAATGACCTTTATGTCTGGAATAAAGCTTAGTTGGAAAATTACTTTAACGTTTTTTAAGACACGTAATCTTGATTCTCATATTTAGAATTCTGTATGCACATTGAAAGTTCATAGACTGGACAATTATTGAAAGTGGTTTTCTAATTGTATTATTAATGCACAGCATGAGTTGGTCAATAAATACTTAGTTACCTCATAACCGGTAATTGCGGAAAGTACGAATTACTGAACGGATGTAGATATGTTGGCAGATCATCCGGATCCGGTCAAGAAATTTTGACTTTCCTTTCAAACTCTAAATATTTTTTGGTCTCTGCATCATGACAAAAAGTTAAGCTATTGATTCAAGATTATATTTTGATATAATTTTAATTTAATTATTATTATTATATTTTTGACAAAAAACCGTATAAACTTTACGTTCCGTTCTTCCCGAACATTTCTAAAAATTATCTATATGAAATGTCACATCATATTGACTTGCGTGACGGCAGCGTGTTTGCCAATTTGTCATCAATGTCATTGTCAGAGGACAAAATATGCAATTTTGTAAACTTTGTTTCTACTAGATTACTTTTGTTATTATTATAATCATAATTTGGTATTATTTCATTCATTACAACAAGGCTTTTTATTTAGTGCTGTTTATGTGTAGAAATAAACTAGTAAGCAGGATATTAGATGGCGTTTCCGCAGCCTAACGCACAGAGAGGTTAGTTTAGGCGCTGATGATATTCTAATTGGTTTATTGAGCATTATTTATAATCATAATACATGTTTGAGTAGGCTCGTTCTAAATTGTTTAAATGTCATACTCCTATTACATTGTTGTTAACTTGCAGAACTGACGAATAGGAAAATTTTAGAAGAATTGCAACTAAAGAAACAGATGCTGCTGAAGCAAGGTGCAGTGGCTCCGCTAACCGCCACCTCTATATCGCTGACACAGCCAAACCCTGTCAGCCAGTTGCCTATGTGCTCTATCCCTCCAGTTTCAGCCACTGCTGTAAGTACACAAATATTTTAGCCGGACCTCATTATTGTTTGTTACTGAGCTGATAAGTTGTACATATTTCTTTCAGGGATTCCCTCAACTACCTGAAGCCAATATAGTAAATACAAGCCATAGAGCAGCCTTACAACACGCAAACGCCACATCTTGTGGCTTCTTCGTCTCCCAGGACTCCTCATTTGGAAACCAGATACTCCCTGTACTACCAAGGTTTGATAACAAGTGAAAGGAGAGATAATGTCAGCTTTAATGAAGCTGAAGACCCTACAAGGTCATTTAGAGGGTCTAAATGGATTTGAGAATCCAAAAATTAAATTTGAACAATATGAAACTCCAGCTCATCTTGCCGCCACTGCTCTATACACTATTCAGGTAATTTGGACCTCTTTGTTTTGTTATTTGTATAATAGAATGTTTCCTTTTTTTTTTGTAAATGTTCTTGAATGGCAAAACAGTCTCACAAAAACATTTTCAACTTGTGATTGGTAGTCCTCTGTAGTTTCTTTCCCTAATTTTGGAATTGCATTTGATGCTGGTTTGCAATCAAGTTTATTATGTAGGAATAAAAAAACCTTAACCTATCCTTTACTTTTTTACAGACCCAGTTTGGATCTATAGAAAACTGCACAGTTCTCGACGCTGGCTGTGGACCTGGCATTTGGAGTATTGGTGCAGCTCTCCTGGGAGCCAGCATAGTGACAGCTGTAGATATTGATGATGATGTGCTGCAAGTGTTCAAGGAAAATGTGGAAGACATGGAATTGACCAATGTTGATGCTGTACAGTGTGATTTTCTAGATCCTAGAATAGCAAGGTAGTGTAGTAGTATTTTCATTAGTCATATTCTTTTACTTTTTCCTAGTTCTTTTTTGTTTTTGATAGTGTCATTTGTAAGGTACATGTGGCTATGAATTTTCGTCTAAGAATAAACTATCACATTTTGTTTTTCAAAATTAGTTCATTCCTCAAATAGTTATGTAACTAAATTCATGTTAATATGCTATTATTTAATTTAGTTTTTCGTCATTTTTTTAGATGGGAGGGATATTTTGACACAGTTCTTATGAACCCACCATTTGGCACAAAGAACAATGCTGGTATTGATATGAAGTTTCTCCGTATGGGTACTCTGCTCAGCTGCAATAGTGTGTACTCCTTACACAAATCGAGCACTAGGTATTATGTACAACATTTTATTCTATAAATGCTTTTGCTTGTTATATTTGTCTATATTTCACTAGCTACTCTCGCGCGGTTTCACCCGCCGCTCGTCTCCATTTGATCGCAGCGTGATGTTTTATAGCCTATAGCACTCAGGAACATTGTAGCCATCTATCAGAGAAAGAATTTTGACAATCCGACCAGCGGTTCCAAAGATTTCCCCCTACATATATATACTACAAATTTTACCTCTTTATAATATTAGTATAGACTAGTTTTCTTCAGACTCCAAACAAGCATTTCAACCAAAAATTATAACAAACATGATCCCTTGTATACAGCCAGCAACATGCCTGTGACTGCTCTGTGTTGCAGGTGTCCATGGGTGGTGCTGATCACTTACTTTCAGATGATCTGTCTACTTGTTTGCCAAAACAGACCTTTTTGTTCAAGAATAGCTTTTCCAACTACTCTGCCTATTGCAGGCTTTCCAATGTATGATAAAAAAAATATTAATTAACTTCTAATTTTACAGGCAACACATACAAAAGAAGATAAAGGATTGGGATATGCAAGGGAATGTCATAGCTGAGATGAAATATGATTTGCCAGCAACATACAGGTTCCATAAACAGAAATCAATGAACATAGCAGTAGATATATGGCGAGTATATCATGCACAATAAGTAAATACAATGTATAGTTATTCAATAGTTAGTTAAACAAAGAAAATGGTTTTTACTGTGATGTACACGTATAACTTCTAAATGACTGCATAAAATTGTCGAGAAAAGCTATTCCAAAAGAAATCTAGCTTAGGAAATAAAAATATTCACCTTTCTCTTCATTTATACAATTAAGTCAAAGCATTTTAAGTAAAATAGTGTAATTACTTTTTAATTATAATCTCTTCTACATTAACTTTAATGTATGTATTTACTTTTATAAAGAAGAATGAAGTCGTAATTTTTATCTTATAAATAACAACAATGGACTGACAAAGAAAACTTAAACGAATACATGAATTAGTTTTTAAACATGTTTTTTTTATTTTATTCAGTAATTAAATTCGTCAGTCTTATCGTACAATGTTACTTATATTTTTATATGAAGATGTTGAGAAATACTGAGTGAGTACTTGTACAGTGACGGTTAGCGTAAATACAATAAAAAGGGAACTTATAGCTATGTTTCGATGACTATGAAACTTATTCGTCTCCGAATTTAATGTTTTGCGCCAGTTTGATGGTTCCGGAGTAGTTAATAGTGACTGTGGAGCGTCTCATGTAGTTCTTCCAAGAGTCGGAACCACATTCCCGGCCACCGCCAGTCGCCTTCTCGCCTCCGAAGGCACCTCCGACTTCTGCGCCGTTTGTGGGGATGTTCACGTTGACAATACCGCAGTCTGAGCCGTGAGGTCCAATCCACTGTGGATGTAAAATAATTGCAATTGGCTATTAAGATAATAAAATTACAAGGTTAAGTATGATATGCCAAAAATCCAAGTTCCTCGATAGCCTAAATTTTAGAACTAGCCATAATAAAACAAGGAGATTGGACTGGAGGTGTTTCCGATAATCATGTGACAACCCAGAGCCGAAACAATATGTTGATCAAAATATATTTATAAGCTCATCTGTTATGCTTGGGCCACACTAACAGAAAATGCCATTAATTTATTCGCGGTAATAGACGTAGGTAAATCATGTGATTTGATCACTAAGCAAATTACTTATATATTTTTCATTGTTTAATATCATCAATTATCGCGATAGTTATTGGCACTTACCGTTAGTGTGGCCCAAGCATAAGTTTCTGTAACGTATATCTCAATCATCTTACCTTGAATACATCTCCGAGGTTCTCTGTGAAAAGACTGGAGGAGAGTCCCTGTTCTACTTCATTGTTGTACTTGATACCAGTGTCCAGGTCGGGGATCTCGATGCAGTAGACGATAGGGGCGAAGCATTCAGTCTTCACTAAGGGTGAGTCGTGGGGCAGTCCTGTGACGATGGTCGGCTCTACGAAGTAGCCTTCGCGTTCCATTACCTAGATAAGAGATAAATAAAGCTGTTTAAACAACATTGTCGGGGGCAGATTGCCTCAATTTTCTAATAGGGAAAGAATTCTCGCGTGCCCGGACTTAGTCTGCCAAAAGATGTTTTATTTGCAATGACGTATTACATATAGACACGTCATGAACCAACATCGCGGCGCTTAAAAACGGCGAAAATACTAGATAACTACTTCTATGAGTAAAGAAAGGGAAAGAAAATAGTGGAATGCCTTTGCTAGAGGGAGATAAATATACATCTTCAGTTATGCCGACGGCACGTGACTATACCTTCATGCGCCGGCCGCCATAAGATGGCGGGCGCCGGCGTCGAAAAAAATAAAATAAAAATAGGTTGTTTGGTGAACATACGCATGAAATGACACATTTTTGTCTTTAACTTTTGGAGTATAATTTGTACATCGTCTGAACACACACGACGGCATGCTTTCTTTATGTTTCGCACAGGTTTACACACACGACATAAATTAAAAACAAACGTAGCGTCGCGCGGCAGGTTGGTGCGTAACTAAGCGCGATGTGGTCAATTGCCTTCATTTCATGTTGTCATTTTAGAGCGCGGACAACGTATCTATAGTTTTATACATCATTGTTTATTTGTATATTTGTTATATTAATTTTCTTTTATTACCTTTCCTCCAAATTCAATTTTGCCGCCCTGCTTGACGGCTTCAGCAACAGTCTTCTTATAAGCCTCAACGGCAGCAGGGGTGTGGAGAGGTCCAATTAGGGTCTCTGAGAGTAAGGGGTCTCCGATCTTGCTGACGACTCCAGCGAATGCCTTCGATAGACGAGATACTACTTCACTGTACACCTGCAAAATGTTTTTATTGTTTTATTGATAAACCATGTCATACCTTTAACATTTTAAGTGCTGGTGTATGACATACAATAGAAAATACGCTGTCTCGTCTTTACGTTTCACCTGGGTTCAACTAGACTATTTCATAAATGAAAGGCAAATCGGCCATTAAAGTCTGTCAGACTATCATTTAGGGGTACTTAGTCGTAGATAGTATTACTAATAGTGCGCTATTCATAGAAAGTCTTATCTGATTTATCCGACTATCTGATCTGGAACAAATGCACCTGTTAGTCCAGAATAGGGATACGATTCTTAAAGAAAGAGAAGGATATGAAGGAAATAGGTAAGTTATATTTCTTCAGAAAATATCTACGACGAAGGTAGCTCAATTATTTTACACTGTAACCTACCTTCTTGTGAATGAACAGTCTTCTAGTGGTAGTGCACCGTTGTCCTGCAGTACCGGCGCATGCGAAGAGCGCAGCATTCAGCAATAAGTCGAGGTTGGCATCCTCGTTCACAATAATTGCGTTGTTACCGCCCAATTCCAGCAGATGGCGACCGAAACGCCTCTGTACTTCTACTCCAACCTGAGATATGTAAATAATAATGGTTAGGTACTTTGCGATTTGCGAACATCTTGTCAGCTCTTTATTACCTGCTAATACTAGTATGTTATCGCCATTTTTGGAGCTTGTCGTGTTCTGATGCAATTTATACAAATTAATAATAGGTACATGTGGCTCGTGGCTTAGTTTATGGGTACTTTCAGCTCGGATTTCCAATGCTACTTTTTTGTGATAGGACGGGAAACAAGCAGACGGATTACCTGGTGGTAAGCAATCAGCGCCGCTCATGGACACCCGCAACGATGGAGGAGTTACGAGTGATGTGCCGATCTTTTGGGGATTAGGGATATGGTGATTTTGGGATTGGGGGAAGGGGTTGAGATTGGGACACCGGTAATCTCACTCACACGGTGAAACACAACACTGTGGTTGTTTCACGCCGGTCTTCTGTGAGGCTGTGTGAGCCATAGCTCATTCAAGCCAAAGTATGGCTCTTCCACTATTTCCTTAATTAGGACTAAAGACAAGCTTCAAATTACCTGCTGTCCAACAGCTGTGCTGCCAGTGAAAGATACGAGTTTCATTCTCTCATCTTTTACAATTTTCTCCCCGATGTCCTTGCCACCGACGCACAGAGCGGCAACAGCGCCGGGAATATTGTTCTTTTGTAGCACGCTTTCCACAATCTTGGTGACGGCCACAGCGACCAAGGGAGTGGTGTCAGATGGCTTCCATACGCTGACGTCACCGCAGACCTGGATGGATGTGTTTTTGTTTTAGATTTGGTGGTGGACATTTGCACGATTCTTAAATACTAGTGTTTAGTTATTTATTTATAAGATAATTACAGTAATAGAGTCCAGATAAAAGAACGATTAGATAAGTACATCTCATCATTCTTGCAAAATAACTAGGTGTCCTAGTTAAATCTGAGGACTCTAGGTACTTAGGTAGGTACACAGCACTCATAAGTCACTAATATTAAGTACCTAGATACGAGAAGATATTATGGGAACCCTAGCTAGGTGTCTACTAGAATTAAACAGTAGATACCTCTACTGCCGTATTGCGTTCCTAGCATAACAAAATATAGATACCACCATTACGATAATTATCTTGCCCTTAGAATTAAAAACCTCGTTAGAGAAAAACAACTGAATTTGTGATAAGTTTCATATTTTTGTTCGTTTGGTTACTCAGATAAGATAAGGACTGTTAAATCAATGTGACGAGTAAATATGGGTTTTTCTTCGTTATACATCATAAGAGTTCTCGGGCTGTTAGACATTGATACACGTTGACCCATCTTTTGAACTATTTAAACTGTTATAAGTAATTAATTGCCTACTTATTTTCTTTGTTTGAGTGAGGACATTTACGCCCTGGAGAGACGTAGGGTCAACCTCTTACTGACTAAAAACCACTCTGTTCCTTCTCCTGTTGTGACCCTGTTAGGCCCCATATTTTGTCATCTTATGATTCTTTGAGGCGTGCACTAAACGCTACAGGCTGTATGTGTATACTGACCCACGCTCGCGGTGGTAAATAATTACCTACTTACTTACTTCTTAATTTTATATCAAAAAGGTGTCAAGTAAGGGAGATCTACTAGGAAATCAATGAAGAAAAAATTAAAATTGATCCCATTATCAACAGATCAATCTCTTATGAATATCATTCTATTTACAGATCAAATATAGTCACAGATCAATCTCTTATGAATTAGTAATATTGCTTATTATTTTGTATTCTTACCATGGCAATGGCGCTGTTCCATCCGAACACAGCGACGGGGAAGTTGAAGGCGGTGATGATACCAATAGCTCCCAGGGGGTTCCACTTCTCAATGAGCACATGGCCAGGTCGTTCTGACGGGAAGATGGTGCCAGGCAAGGTTCGCGACAAGCCCAGAGCTAAGTCGCAGACGTGAATGTATTCCACCACCTCGCCAATAGCTTCGGGTAGAATTTTACCTGAGGACAATAATTGTACAATGTAACAACTTGCCTCTGAAAGACTACACGGATGGTACAGTGGCTAGGAACCTGGCTGTTAAGCAACGTATCGCAAGTTTGATCCCGGTGCACGGGACAAGAGTTGTAATCCACAAAGTATCGTTCCGGTAGGTTCGTCCGTTCCTATATGTATTATACTTTGGTAGGTATTTAAACCCGCTTTTCATTTGTGTGAAAATAGACAAAGCAAACCAATTCCAAAGAGCGTTTCAAATAATTGCATACTTAGAATTAGTTTTACGTGCAAAGTGGAAAATTTTTCAGCAGAATAAGACGTTTCGGGTTATCTATCTCCACGCAGGAATTTTTGGTATGGTTATCGTTGTACCTTCCCATATCACAACTTAGGCTTTTTCATTAGTATCGGGGTCCTTACCATACATCCAGATATGTGAATTTATTTCGTGAGTTTTGAAGATCATTTTCCATCTAGGTGGTACCTACGCATGGCCATTGTTATCTTCCTTATCAGAAAATTAATAATGTTGCTATGTAAGAGGTAAGATATAATTATTATGTATGTCAACTGGTGTCAACAAATTTTATTACCTTAATACTAAGAATAAACACTTCATTTAACGAGTTACATAATGTAGACCATATCTCTAAAGGCTCGGTGTCCGATATACCTACTACTAAAAAGAAGTAGTGCCATTACACCTTTTATAGCGGAAGTAGTAGTAGTAGAATTTGTACGTAATGCCACATATACAATGTACCAACTTTTTACTAGATATGAATTCCATTTTAATGTTCATATTGCCAAATACCTAGCACAATTCCGGAATCCATTCAGTCATTGAGATATTTTCTAAAAAAACCCATAAAAACTCTAATAACTAATAACATTTATCCCGACCCGGGAATCGAAACCGAGATCTCACGAGACTCGTAGTCATACTCGCAACCAGTTGACCAACGAGCCATTATTTTGATATTTAATATGATAATCATTATGTCGAACAAGTGCATTGTTCGACATTTTTTGTATATCTATTGTTTTGATTTTTTTCAGACCTTAGTAGCTATCCTACTGTTGCCAGTTGCGTGGTGAGCAGCTATCGTTAGACCTGCATGATTGTTACGGTATGTTCGCCTAATGTTAGCACTTACCCATTTCCAAGGACACTAGCTGTCCTAGTGGTTGCAGTTTCTCTCTGAGGGCATCTCCAATTTGCCTGACGATCTCCCCCCTGGCTGGAGCTGGAAGCTCTGCCCACGTGTGCCATGCCTCCTGGGCTGCGGTCGCGCAGGCTTCATAATCTTCAGGACTGGCTGCTTGCACCTCTGCTATTATCTTCCCATTAGCCGGGCTGAAGGATTTTATTACCTGAGAATATAAATTTTAGTTTAGTATACTTAGTTGGGAAAGAGCAAGTTCTGGATGTTATAGAGTGTATTGAAACCTAAAATTCAATTACATAAACAAGTGTTGGTAATTGGTATGCCCAATAATTGGCACGGCTGATGATGGTCGTAGAAGGCGAGTCGCAGCCCGCTCAAAGAGGACGCAGGTCTTGAACATTTTACACTGCGACCTTCAACCTGCCTAACCAACCTTTTTCTCTATAGAGAACAGAAGCAAGAGTCCATTCAGCAATTAGAAATCATTTTAATCAACATGTTTACAACTCTTCTTCGTTCATTCTTTTTTTTGTCCGACTGGGATTTTCTCCTGTATCGTGTGTGCATTTACACTACACATATTTACTTTTACCGTCCGACCCGTCACATTAATTTCTGCATTAGGTACCCAAATGGTTGTTTCGTGCGGGCATCAAAACCGCGACACGTTGCACGACAGTCAGTTACTCGATATCAGTCACTTCGCAAACTGCTTTAATATAATTACCGGATCTAGTCTAGGGTACCTAGTCAACATATGTACTATTTTAATCGTATTATGGCTGAACTAGGGTTATGATAGGAAATAACTGTTTTATTTTTTGGAAATAAATATAGAGGGCCAGAACCGAAAGTCATATGAGATGTGGTTACTGACCTATGCACTACTGCATACCTATTTACATAGGTATCGATTCAGTTCACCTAGTAGGTAGGTACATACATGTTTTTTTTAATGAGTCTCGCTGAATCTCGTTTGCCCTCATATTTAGTACCTACCTACACACGTTAGGTATTATATGTATATAGAGTATTTACACAGATGTACACTCGATGATCGAGGATATAAATAAACTTCAATGAATAATAGGTAGAGATTAGTATTAGTAGGTACAAAGTGTTTATTTACCTATATGTATATCACATTGATATTAGTGCTTCTTAGGCAATATATTTACTATATGGAGGTACTACCTAAGTACTTACGTGAAGAACAACTTACCTATATCTATACTAATACATATTATAAAACATCACGCTACTATCAACTGGAGCCGAGCAGCGAGTGAAACCGCGCGGGAGTAACTAGCTTGTATTGTACCTTAATGTAAAATGTCTAAGTACTAGTAGTACCTACTTATTACGTAGGGACTTATATTTATTCAGTAGTTAGGTACGTATAATGTAGGTATCACACAAACTAACTTTGTTATCTAATAACGCTCCACAAACAACCGACTGTGATTTTACTTTCGTTCATTTTGCCTTATCAAATATGTAATTAGGTAAGTATTGTATTCGTAACTCACCTGGCCATTGGCCTCCCATTTACCGTTGTATACGCCTACATTTTTCTCCTTTAGTCCCAGTTCCTTCAAGAAGGAATATTTGGGATCGTCGATAAGGTAAGAGGACGCGTTGCGAGCCATCGGAACTCGTATCAATCGCAGGGACAACACACTTCGACACAGCACACGACTCATTTGTGCGTCGCTCACTACAGTCTGCCTTATAATACGTATGCTACATTTAAATGGCGAGATATGCAGTAAACAAATTTTATCATGTTTGTGAACAATTAAAGGCACAACTGCGTCTTATCTGACTGATAAAAAGTCAGTTGCTAGGTCAGCAGTAATTGATAGCTTTTACCAATCGGTTTGTGAGAAACAATATTATTAACATGGTGTAGTTAATTTATCCTTGCATTATGTTATTGACTTTACATAAGTCAATAAATTAATGTTAAATGTAGTTAGGTAGGTAAACTGAACTGATGAATACTTTTGTGAAATGAAATGTATGGGTCAAGTTTTGGTCAAATTGCGGATTGAACTCGCGCATCATCTGGTCGCGTACCATATCTATTATTTTTTAATGCATCATCTTTCAAATAAGTTTATATAATTTCACAGTTAATGAGATCACAACTAAAAACAACATCATTTTGCAGCTATCTACTAGTTTACATATATAGCTACAATAACTGTGAGATAAGCAAACATTCACTTTTAATGGAATAACTCTTATGCCAAGGTCTTCAACTAAAAAAATGAAATAAGTTTATGCAACATGAAACAACATTTTATTGATTAAATCTATAGTATATAAATTAACTACAAAATTAGCTAACAGTTCTATCAATGTATTACACATGTCACATAATAGAACAAAACTTTTTTTCAGTTGTTTCTTCTATTCCTTCCCTCATTTCTTTAGCTTTTATTGCTAAGTATGTGTTCTCGTCTCTTTTCTGCATCCACTCAGGTAAAGGCTTGGCCCAGTCATCTGGAGGTGAATCCCGTTTTTTCCATACATCATTCCTATAATGTGCTCTTAGTCTCTCCATTCGTCTTTCTTTCTCACTAGCTATTAAAGCATTCTGAAAAACATATTAAAGGTTAATATTAAACTATTTTAAGTTCATTTAATTTTGATATCCAAAGATTTGGCTGTTAGAAAATGCTCATGGAATTAAGCCCACCAATATTCTTTGTGCATGAATTTATAGAATATTAATTAAATATATAGACTTTTATTACATTGCAGGTAAAGCATAGAATATATAGGACAGTGGATAGCTTCTCTTGTGTCCTTTCCTTAATAAATTTTACTATATAAATTACCAGAATGGGTGTGGTGATAAGTGTAAAAAATTGTCTAGAAAAACATACTGCTATATGTAAAAAAGTACTGTTAAATTTTTTACATTTCACTTACTGCAGCTTTTATATCCTTATAATCTTGCCATTTGCAACAGTTATCATAGTCTTTTTTCCATTGATTACAGTCTAGGGTCTCGCCATAAACAAAATACTGTTGGAATCTACCTCTAAAACTGGTACAATCTTTATATTCATCCTTGTACAATTCACATTCTCTAATCTGAAAGAAATTTGAACAGAATTAAAAACTATATGAATATACTACATTCAAGTCCCTACATTCATATCATACGGGAGTATTTTTTGCATACAAAACCATTTTTATTTGTGTATAAATTAGGCAGAGAAAAGGGGTTAGAAGTTCTAAAATATGAATCCATTAGAGTTAAACCTTAAATATACTGTCATGTGATGGGTTCACATAATTCATTCATAGTCAATTTTTTCAATATTCATTGATAGTAAGTATAAAAAAGAATTTTGAAAAAATCCTATTTGGATAACAGCTTTATAAAATCTAGGTAAACACCAATAATTGTGTGGAACAGTAGATAGCCCTAGGAAGGCCAAAACTTTTTACAGATTTGGGAATCGAACCCACACCGGAGTTAACCAAATAAGCATAGAGTAAAAAATGCGTTTTTGATATTGATACAGACCACCCACTTGTCCTCTGGTTCATTATCTTCTTCGGAGGCAACAGTTGCTGTTGCCTCAGTGTCTTTCTTACCATCAGTAGCGGTTTCTGGCATATTTTTATTTTATTTCCTTTTCATTAATTTATAAGACTGGAATTAACTTTTTGTTCTGTGTAATAAACAACCTAACTAGTCAATTCGATTCGAGCTTACATAACCTCTAACTCGTATCTAACTTATGTGTTTGAGATTGATCTTGCAGTAGTACGGGACATTCAAGATATAAAGAGGATATTTTAGTAAATTCTAGTTATTAAATGCTCTCATGTAGATAATTACGATAAAATATAATATTCTCTGGAACCTAGATGACATGATAGGTATACACATCTTTGACAATTATTTGACATTGACAATATTCCGGCAACTGTCGTTTTGAAAACTATTTTTTCACGGCCTTGAAAATACTGAACACCAAGAATATTAGACTTCAATTTGAAAAAAACAAATTATGCATTTTTTTTGTATTAACGCGGTATAAAATATCAAATTTTTACTAACCTTTACAATACTCTAAAACTAATATCATATTGTGAATAATAAAAATTAATTACTAAACACTGAAGTAATCGATTTAATATTAATAATATAGTTCTTTGTTTACAATGTTTGTTCTCACAAAACGGTTATATATTTCTTAAAACCTTACTTTATTTTAAAATTTTATGTAAAAGTTCTATTTGTGGTCTGTAATGTAAGAAAAAAAAGTAGGTAGTATTCTACAAGGTACTAGTACCTATCAGAATTCAGAATATTTATTGATCCAGTGCATCACTGCAGCTACAAATGGCTTCCTGATTCCCTAACCGTAGCGATTATCAGTTACAGAATCCCGGTAGTGATTGTGATCAATTTGAATGTTATTAGATAAATCGTCTTGTTTCTACATATCATTTTTCTGTGGTTTCTAAACTGGTTTCTTAAACGTCATTCTTGGTTCTACCCAGTCAAATGATATTTTACGACTATTGTTTATGTGAACTTTGTACATTTTCATAGTCGTCGAACTTGTTGAATAAGAATCTCGATTTTATAAGATACCAAGTATAGTATCAGTGTGTAGTGCTACTACTTGTTCAAGAAGATGTCACTAAATAAACTAGTAGGCGGAGACTGTGGGGGGAACAATTCTCTAGTGCAACTATCAAATATTGTGCGTCGTGATGCTGGTCTATCACAACCACTATCTCAGGCTGACAGGTTTGTTAACGAATTTATGGCACAGAATTCGCAGACACCACAAACCTTTAATATGAATACTCTTCTTAATAATTTGCCTCAAGAAAACAAAGCTAAAACTACACCTGGTCCCTCGACATCATCTTACGTGCCAGATGTTAATACCCACATGAACAGGTCATGGACAGCAGGACCGTCTCCTTCCTTTATGACACACAGTGTCATGTCAAATTATCCTATGATGCAGCAGCCTATGCTTCTCCCGCATGCAGTGCCAAAGCCCAATCTACAGGTACAATTTATCAATGAAGCAGAAGTTGCAAATCTGACGAGTGCTGATGTTCAAGGCAAAGCTCAAGAGTATGTTAATACCATGAAGAATGACAGTGACATCGAATATAATGAGTTCATGTCCTTTATGAAAAAGATAAGCGCTGGAGAAATCCGCCTAGGTGATGATCCAGATTCAGATCAGACACAGAGAAAAATGAGCAGGGAGGACATATTGGATCAGATGAGTGAAAAATACAAAGAAGAGTGGGAGAAACTCAGTGATGTTAATAATTACTGGGACTCCGAAGCTGCAAATGGGATTGCTAAAGAATATGCCTTTTCTGAAGGCAATGTAATGTTGGAAAACAAAAGTGCTCTTGAAATAGGAAAGGAAAAATTAAAAATGGGTGATGTACCTGGAGCTGTCTTGTGTTTTGAAGCTGCTGCACAACAGCAGCCAGATTCAGCAGAGGCCTGGTACCTGCTAGGTACAACGCAAGCTGAAAATGAACAAGATCCTTGGGCTATAACAGCTTTAAAAAAGTCTTTACAAATTGATCCTACACAACTAGAAGGCTATATCACATTGGCAGCGGCATATACCAATGAAAATATGCCTAAGCATGCTTACATCTCTTTAATTAATTGGCTAAAAGCCAGTCCTAAATATTCTAATCTTGTGCCAGAAGACATAGACCCAATGAAATTGGAAGTTAAAGAACTAGAGAGTCATGTAAAGTCATTGTATCTTAAAGCAGTACATTCAAATGTTAATGAAATCGACCCTGATGTTCAGAATGCTATGGGTGTAGTTTTCAATATCAGCCAGGAATATGACAAAGCTGTAGATTGTTTCCAGACAGCTTTAATGGTAGCAAAGGATAATGCAAAGCTTTGGAATAGATTGGGAGCCACTTTGGCAAACAGTGACAAATCAGAGCAAGCTGTGGATGCCTATCGTCAGGCCCTGGGTTTGGAACCTGGATTTATACGAGCCAGATACAATGTTGGAATCACATGTATGAATTTAGGGGCTCACAAAGAGGCAGCAGAGCATTTCTTGGTGGCACTCAACCAACAACATAAAGCTAAGAGCATGTTTCCTGAATCAGCTGCTACTGACACTAGTTCTTCAACAATTTGGACAACTTTGAGGATGGTGTGTGCCTTTATGGGAGAACACGATATTGCAACTTTAATCGATGAGAGGAACTTGACTGAACTGAATAAAGCATTTCAGATAGAATAAAATCTAAGTAAATTATTTGGAGCTGGGAAAGAGGTTTCTATTACTGAGTAAATAAATATTCTATTAGGCATTTACATTTAAAATGTATCCAATTTATATGTAAAGTTAGCAACTTATTATCAAATCTTCTATACTTTCCATATTATTTGTAATAAATAAATTGGGTGATAATAATTATTTATTTTAATGAAATGGGACTGAAAATAAATAAACATTTTTTTATTTTTCTATATATTTTTTTATTTATTTTTGACATGCAGAAAACTACAAATTGAATCACTCAATGGGCAGCCTTTTGGATGATTATTATAAAACCAGCATGGTTTTTGTTGAACTTTTATAGTTGTTTGTTTATTAAATTTTCTTTTTCTGGTACCAGCATTAACTTCATTTATTGTTTTTGGATATCTTAGCCCAACTCTACCAGATTGGACTTGAAATATATTATGATTATTCTTAAGGAGAGTTTGTATTCCTCCACATTCAGATTTTAATGTACTTAGGTGTTCTTTAGGTATAAGATGTATCAATTCACTAAATTCTGCAGTTTTTCCTAAAGACCAGTTGGTTTCTGATGAGCAACCCTCTAGCAAGTACCTACTTATACAGTCAACTATGGAATTTACAATAGACTTGTCTATTTGTGTACAATTCTTTACTCTCTCCACTGGTTCTCGGGCTTTAAATTCTTTTTCTATATTTTTATTGTGTAATGTATTTGAAGAATCCTTATTTATTAAGTCATCTATTCTATTGCAGTATTGTGGATGTTCTTCTTGTAGATATATCCTATTGTTACTAACAAAGCATATTCTTTTAGTGCTAGGAATCTTAAGTCTATCTGTGTCTATATTAAAACCACATGCAACACATAACTGTTTTATGTAGTCTAAATAATCATTGTATTGACTTTTATATGAATTTTTGCGCTGATATTTGCTTCCATCAAAATTGTATGCACAACATGGAAGTAGAAAAAAATTGCATTTATATGAACTCTTAGCTGCTATAACTGGTATCCATGGTGTAAGCTCATCCGAGTGGTTTCCAATAATCCAATCTATGTCAGGAAATAATGATGTATCTGTAGGTGTAATAGTTTTTTCCTGTAACAGTAATATTATGTCATGTCATATTAAATAAACGATTTATCAAATATTAAAGTTTTTTTCTAATATACCTGTAAAACAACTCCAGGAGGATACATATCCCAAATATTTCTTTTTCGGACATCTATGCCTACACCTGTATGACCTTCCTGGGAAAGTATATAGACCAATAAACCATTCCCACATCCTAGGTCTACAAAGGATTTGCTTCTCCTGGGTTCCTCTCTCTCCCAGAGCAGTAAAAGATAAGCCGCTATTGCCACATCTTCATACACAAATTTTGAGGCATCTGTACATTCTGGCCAAATCTGTAATTTTATTTATTTATTCATTTATGTACACCAACATAGCAAACTTGATAGTAGATTTATAAAATGAGAGCACAATTAAAATTAAATTGTAATAATATATACCTTGACCATTTCCTTGCCATATTTCACCTTTAAATCATTGTACTTCTCATAATACTTAGTTTGAGAAACAAGTGACAATGATTCATTGCACATGTTAGACTTAGTGCTGCTTTCTGATTCAGTTCCCCACTTGATAAGCTGAGGCAGCAAAGTGTTGCTAAGCCATTTAAATGACTTGGAATTTTCATCTAAAATAATAATGAAATAAATGAAAATATCTAAATTATCAGTAAATTGTTTTCAGTTGTTTATAAAAAGATTACAAACCACTTATAGCAGTAAGTAGAATGTGGCTGGTATTAAGCTGAATAGTATATGAAAAATCTGGGCATAATTTTTGTTCCTGGTTCAATGGTGTGACATCATAAAAGGTTATTGAGGATTTATCCTTCCATAAGCAAGCTACTTGGTAACCTTGTTTATCAGAATAGTTTTTGGGAAGTAATTCCATAAGAAGAACTTCTACTTGGTCTTCATTATCAGAGGTATTAGGCAATATGTTATCAACGTCCAGTTCATTAAGGATTTGAATTTTATATTGTTCAACATTGTCAGTAGCAACAAGATCACTAAGCAGATGTAAAGTTGCTGGCAGTTTAAATGGAGTGCTTTTGGGTTTACAAGTATTTCTAAACCATATTTTGCTGCCCCATAACCTCTTATTAATTACATGAGGTTTTGTTAATAAAATATTAATTGATTCCCAAAAAAGATGTGAAGTCAGCGCCGTTTCCAAAGATTTAGTCATTTCTGTCATTGTTCCAACGTTTCCTATATACTAAAATTAACACTAGCGTAATATTATATTTTATTACAACTTTTAACTTGTAAATGTAATCCTTTGAAAACTTTCAAAGTTTTTGGTTTTCTTGCTTTTCAAAATGACGGTATCAGCTGTTTCTTGTTTACGATTCCTAACTGCTGTCATTTGGTGAACAATACGTTCAAAAACAACAAAAAAAAATAACTTTTTTTAAATTAAGAGTATTTCCAATTGTAGATATTAAAATGTAAAAGTAAGAAATATTTTCTTTTAATTTATGATATTATGAATGTAACGAAAAGTTATGAGAAGACTTATCATATTATTAGGAATTTAAAAGACAAAAGTAACTAAGATTTCGATAGTGCCATTAAAAACGAATGATTAATTCTCACAGCCTACTTATTTATTAAATTTTATTACCCTACTACTATTGTGATGTTATTTTGATAAGTTTTATTTTAAAATAAACAAAAAATCTATTTAGACAGAAAACTAAAAAGTTCAAGGGTCAGAATACTTGATCTCAACAGATGTGTCACTCAATTTTTTTAATTCTGTTTGTATGATCTGTGCAGGACATATTTTTGAAAATATTTTTATATTTTTGTTTTCTATTTTATATTTTAGTTAATTTGGTATCGGTGTTTAGGATCTGATTAATGATATTGATAAATTAAAATTCAGAAATAGGCAGGTGTATGTAGGTAATGTCATACACTGAGCTCGAACATGGCTATCAAGGGTTGCGGCAAGCTACTCAGCCCCAATTTTATGTCGGAGATGACGGAAATCTTGTACCAATAAGATCATCAGTAAGTTTACATTTTGATGTTGATGTTGTTTTTGCCAATCAAACATGATCGACGTAGATACTTGCAGAGCAATGACCTTTTGCACTGTGGTATGAAATAGAGATAGTGTTATGTAAACTAAAACAGATATAAAATAACAATTCAAACACTAATAGTAGTGAGGTCACTCAAGTGAAACGAATCCAGACTAAATATTAGTCAGCTAATATTATCATTGTCCACTGTACACTAATACAGCACTGATAACACTTGTGAGCACATAACTGCTTGCATGTTGAGTGCTGGATGGCTAGTGGCTACACTAAATTATCCTATATTGTATGGACATAATAGATTATAATATTTATAGGTTTACATGCTGACAATGACAAGTGAGGTAATGTAGTATGTTAATTTATGTCAAGTTTATCTTAGTTATCAAGTGTAAAGTAGTGTCAACCAATCGGTGGCAAGGTTGGCTGTGTGCTTATCATATGCTATGATAGGAAACAAGTGTATAGATAGTGTGTGGTGATGGAGTGGCAGTGGCTTAAAGATTGGTGGCGTCTCAAAAGATGGAGGAAGGACAAGAAGGGCCAGAGTGATGATGACATATGCTATTGTGATGACTGTCTGCCTGATGTAAGATGATGGTGGCTTTTGTTATGTCCCACATACATATCATTTCATTAAAAATTAATTTATTAAAATTTTTGTGTTTGTGTGATTTACAATTAAAATTTATATTGTGTTTGTATAACACGGGTGGCTTTTGTACAGCTATTAGCATATTTATGCTAATTTATAAACTTATTCCAATGTATAATGGACAAATACATTTAACATAATATACAACTGACATGAAAGGCTTCTATTAGCAAGTTCAAGCTAATGTTCCTTTCTAACTGAATTTAAATATGCGAATCCTTCCTCCTATACTTTACATGATACTTATGTCAGAATTAATTTTGTTTTTTATTAATATTTTTTACAATATCATTAATACATTGCTTTTGCTGAATACTGCATAATATTTATTATAGCAATAACAATGTTGCAAATACATGCTTACTCAAAAATAATTGACTGTGAGATGATATTTAATCAGTACTTTTAATTTTTAAAACATCTGAACACTTTCAGCTACCCAAATATGAAAAGAGGTGTAGGATTTTATAAAAAAATCTGCATGAGAACAAATAATATTCTAGCTTTTTCGCTACTTACCATAGATACATTACATTGAAAAATTCATTTTCAGAAGGTAGAAAGTAGACAATATTTTATCATACAAATTATTATAACAACAAGTTTGTCTGTATCAAAACAATAATCTTGTGTTTCTTTAATTGTCTTTTAATTATATCAATGATAAAATGTAAATGAATGAAATGAATGAAAATATCAATTTATTTTCTTTGAATTAACTTGGTTCCTTGAAGTATAGTGTGAAAAACTCGTTTTTCTTTAGGATAGATACAGTTATAAACCCATAGGAAAGATGTTGAAGTTTCATGGGAAGTTCATTTTATCGTATTAAGTAATTTAATATGTTTTGTATGTGTAATAAATAATAGGGCGAGTTGGATCTCTGCGAGTCGCTGGACCCGCACAGCGATGGCGGGGGTAAGAAAGTGGTGGTCGGCGTCTGCGCCATGGCCAAGAAGTCGCAATCGAAGCCGATGAAGGAGATCCTGACGCGGCTTGACGAGTTTGAGTATATCAAGATGCTGGTCTTCCCAGAGGAGGTTATCCTTAAGGTTCTCCACATTGTCTAACACATCTAGTGGAACAAAATATTCTGTAGAATGACGACGAAATTGGCTGAGTATAAAGAGTTCAATTATTGTGTTGTCAGCAATTACTGAATAATGCTTAAAATTGTCTGCTGATGCTTAAGCCATAATTAGTGACAATGACACATGTATGTTAAAAGTTTTTCAAAACAATTTCTTAAGTAATCAGTAGAAGTACTGTCATGAAGATGTTCCCACATTGATATTGAGAGTGATACACACTAGATATATTTTGTTTTACTATTTGTCACGCAATTAATCTTCATAACTAACAACTGTTAGATTCTTCTTCATTCACTTAATTAATCTTGTGTAACACTCATACATACATGCACTCTGTACTAACATTTAATGTCGTAATGTTTTGTTTCCATTGAATGGCTTCACCTACACTAGCTTTGTTTGTGTGGTTGGTGTCAAGTAGCGAATTTGTCAGTAATGGTTGTATTCATAGTCTTTCACTGTTCGTGCATTCGTGCATTTGTGTGCATTTGATTGGGAAAAGCGTCAGACGTGCCTGAAGTGCCTGATCTCGTCGTTGCATTAATTCGCAAGTTTTATCGATTTTATAATTCAATTAATATAACGTGTCATATGTTTACAGAAACCGGTAGAGGAGTGGCCCATCTGTGATTGTCTTATATCCTTTCATTCAAAGGGCTTCCCTTTAGACAAGGCCATTCAATACGAGAAATTACGGAAGCCCTATGTTATAAACAATCTTCATATGCAGTATGACATTCAGGTAGGTGCAGTACTGCTTCAAGTGGTTTCAATTGACGTCAGGTGCAGTTATTTGATACTTGCTCGTATTATTTACAGGATCGTAGAAAAGTATACGCTATATTGGAGGGTGAGGGTATAGAGATACCCAGGTACGCAGTATTAGACAGAGATTCGCCGGACCCCAAACGTAAGTCCTTATTATGTGTATCAAATGTCGCTAGACTATTCCGTGAATTTTGTTGTTTAGAATCTTCCATGTTATGTTTTCGTGGAAACCATTTGGGTATTTGCCATTATTCCTGTATTAAGGAACTTAGGTATATCTACTGCATAATTTCAAAACTCTTTTCTTGTTATTTAGTAGATCTGAACTTGGTGTATTCCTTCTAAATTAAGGTCGTATTTGTTGCGCTTTTAAATTTCTTCCAAGAGACGTAAATACTGAGTGAGGATAGTGCTGTGATACTCGGGTTTGTTCCTTATCCGTGTGAACCGTGAAATGCTGATGAAAACTTTATAAAAATATATAGAATAGCTTTTAGGGGACAAACGCGACAGGTTCCTTGTTTTTAGATATGTATATGTATTTTCGGATTACGAAACAAGTGTAATTACAGATCACGAGCTGGTTGAGTCGGAAGACCACGTGGAAGTGAACGGCGTGGTGTTCAACAAGCCCTTCGTGGAGAAACCAGTGTCGGCTGAAGATCATAATATTTATATTTATTACCCCACGTCCGCTGGTGGCGGCAGCCAACGACTCTTCCGAAAGGTAAGAAACCTAATAACGAATTGATAAACGTGGTAAAATAGATTAATTAGAAGTAGGAATCAAACATCTCCGTTTTTAAGTGCTTTCTTTTCATTACATTTTCAATCGTGTTGCAAAAACATAAGGTTGAAAATTTATAAACGTAATTCATACACGAGTTTTGTCATCACATTACTGGTGCGGATTGATTATGCCTATTATATGTATATTGGGTTCAAAATAACCTGTACGGTGTTACTTGGAAAAATTAGGGGTTTGTGCTGACTAACGAAAGATATTCAACGAAGCTTCCTTCTCGAAACTTCTCGTATAAAAGCGTCATTAGTTTTTATATTACCTCGCTATATCTCTCTTCCACTTCTATAATTTTTATTTCGCTAGAGAGAAAGAGAAAGCAATAGCTGAATTTATTCGTTTTTGTAAATGAAGTAGGTAAGTATCTACTCGAAACATTGCGTGTTACAATACTCCAAATTGTACTCTTGGGAGATTTTAGTGCTGCCCTAGATATTTCTTAAACTATTTTCGACAAAACACTACTAGACACGCTAGTTTTATTTATTTTTTTGCCAATTTTTAGGTACCGCTTGCTGCCTTACCTTGAAATAGTTTTAAGCTTAAATGAGTACCTATCGTCTTCTATTGCAGATAGGGAGTCGAAGTAGTATATACTCTCCAGAATCGAGAGTCAGGAAAACAGGGTCGTTTATCTACGAAGACTTTATGCCAACAGATGGTGAGTTTTGATACTAAAATATATTTTAATTGGTAACTTGTAAAGTTCATTTTGCTTTGGCATGAAAAGAGTTATAAAGCTTAACGTGTATTCAGCTTTGGCTTAATCACCGAGGCTTAAGTAATTAATTCAGGTTTACCTTGAAAGGATGATTGTTTTTGTAGATTGAATACATACAAACAACTTTAAGCTTTGTTTGACGTTCAAAAGTGCCTGTAAGGGTCTAATAAATTGAAATAAATGTTTTTGACATTGATTTCCGACTTTATTACCATAACATAAAGTTGAAAGTCGATGAAAGGAGTTTCTTTAATTGTTGCAGTTTGTGTGTATATAGGCTTTTATATGCAAAATGTTTAAGCATGTAAGTAGGATGTAATATTTGGAACCGCTGGTCGGATTTTCAGAATTCTATCGCTGATAGTCAATATGCTAATAGATATTCTTGAGTGCAATATGCTATAAATTATACGTGATTTTCTTATTTTAGACGAAGCTTTAAAGCGATCTTTAAACGCATCTGTTTATCAGCGAAAGCTAGTTTTAAATACATTTTGTAATGTTTGCTCTGGTAGGTACGGACGTAAAGGTATACACAGTGGGCCCTGACTACGCACACGCTGAAGCGCGCAAGTCTCCGGCATTAGACGGCAAGGTCGAAAGGGATTCGGAGGGCAAGGAGATCAGATATCCTGTCATACTATCCAATCAGGAGAAACTTATATCCAGGAAAGTTTGTCTCGCCTTCAAACAAACAGTTTGTGGCTTCGATTTACTTAGGTGAGTAGGTTTCAATTCAACTATTTTTTTATTGATGTAAGTAAATGTTCTATTGTTCAAATTTTTTTTCCTGCGTCTATATTTTCGAGTTTTGGAGGCAGTTTTCAAAGTATACAGTACAGAACAGTTTCTCGGTGGTCTACAAAAGAAGATTTTGCATACAATGGACGCATTCCAAAATTTGTTATATAACTGAGCTTGCCTCTAAATAGTATGCTTTAGAAGTTACTAGATGTGGTGATGAGAGTGAATCTAATAGCTCGAAGCTCGTATCCAATCAATCACCTACCTAATGAACACTTAGAAAAATGTTCTGAACATAAAACCTAGGTGTGTCTAAAACTAGACCAATTTGTACCTTCAATATGGGATCGATATCACCACCATGAAGGTTATAAGTTACGTCATTGCTTTACTTTTTAATTAACCTTGATACGAAATGGTTCTGGCTATTTCCAGCGAGCGACGTATTCAATGATTACTTAGGTTTTATTAGTCAAAAACGAAGACTTTATATGCGCGCAATTTTTTTAAATCTTTAGGCTTATATTACTTTTTTAAAGTTTCCGACGGCGATGGGAAACATCGTGAGGAAAGTTGAACTTATAACTTCTTATTATATATGTTTGAAATTGCCAATCCACCTAAAGCAAGCGTGGTCTGTAATGCTCAAACCGTCTTCTTGTGAAAAGGCGCCTTTGCTCAGGATTGGGCACTTATAAGCAGATGATGTGATAATGCGTGTGAAAAGTCTCTTATATAAATATTTTTTTTTTGGTATGAAACAGTGTACAAACCAGAAAATTCACTTTTCAGAGCAAACGGCAAGTCTTTCGTGTGTGATGTAAACGGATTTTCGTTTGTGAAGAACTCGAATAAGTACTACGATGACTGTGCTAAGATCCTGGGGAATATGATCTTGAGGGAGTTAGCGCCGACGTTGCACATTCCCTGGTCGGTGCCCTTCCAGCTGGACGACCCGCCCATAGTGCCCACCACCTTCGGTAAGATGATGGAGCTACGCTGCGTGGTGGCCGTCATCAGGCACGGAGACAGGACCCCTAAACAGAAGATGAAGGTGGAAGTTCGGCATCAGAGGTAGTTTATGATTATTTTGTTCAGTTTGTGAGTAGTGGTTTTTTTTATGGAAAACGAGCAGGCGAATTACCTTATGGTAAGCAATCGGCGCCGCACATGGACAAGCAACAGCAGAGTTACAACTGCGTAGCCGACATTGTGGAGATAAGGGGTTTTGGGGATTCAAGGATTGGGCAGGGATGGAGGAGGGTAATGATTGGGTCTCTGGTAACCTGAATAACACGGCGAAACACAACGCTGATTACAATCATGATAGCACTCTTACCTACAAATATTTCAATTTAACATCAGTAACACCAATTATAACCAACAATATACTTATATTTTTGAAATAAAAGCAAGCTCATAATCATTCGCAGGTTCTTTGAAATATTCGAGAAGTACGACGGCTTCAAGCGTGGCCATGTCAAGTTAAAAAAGCCGAAGCAACTCCAAGAGATCTTGGATATAGCTCGCGCATTACTATCGGACATACAGACGCGTCACGCCGACCCTGAAATTGAGGAGAAGCAAGGGAAACTAGAACAACTCAAGAGTGTTCTGGAAATGTAAGTTATCATTAATTAGCGCGTAAGTTTAATCGTTAAGAAAAGTTAAGTTAAGGAGCTGTAATCCAGACAGAGCTGATGACTAAAACTACATATGTTCAGTAACCGAAAATCATCGATAATTGATCTTCTATCTTGGCATTTTTGTTGATACATCCATTGGTATAAAACGGTAAGGTTTCTATAGAAATTGTAATGCGTTAAATGCTTCAGTATATATTCGTCGTTATCAACGCCGGCGTAATAAAGGCCACTGATACCTCAGGCGAAAATATTGTGGCGCCCACTTAAGTAACTTGTAATAAGAATTTCCTCTACCTTGAGCTAACATCGCGAACTTAAAAAATATCATAAAATAGTTTTGTTAAAAATTGGACCTACAAAAAATATAATGTAAAAAAGAATACAAGAAAAGAGATTGCTTCTAACAATATCGTTTAGTTCGTACCAGGCGAGGCAGACGAATCCAACTTCGGATCTTGGCGCCTCCCTGAATTTGACGCTCACTACCTGAAACACAGGTTGTCTTAGTTCGGGCACCCAATATTATGAACTTGTATATATGTATAAGTATTCTAGATTAAAATTTTTTCAATAAATTTTATTACTATTATTACTTTATTACCAATTTCGAATCTAACACGAGAACAAGTATACTTTACATGGATGTTTCACACCCTTTTATAAGTTATACTATTTTTAAAATATGTATTTGTTCCCAGGTACGGTCACTTCTCAGGCATCAACCGCAAGGTGCAGATGAAGTACCAGCCCCGCGGCCGGCCGCGCGGCTCCAGCTCGGACGACGGTAACGCGCCGCCGCATCACGGTCCGCTTCATGCACTATACACTGCTTTACTGTGCTATGCATTGCGATATACCTTTAACAATACTTATATATTAACAATCAACTACAATACGATAGTTTTCAATTATTCAAATTCAATACTTACAAAATACAAATATCCAACATCAAAATTCAATACTTTTCTATGAGGCTTATGTGAAAGCTCAACTTATGAAGTCATAATATGTTTGCTAACTTATTCAATTATAACGTCGTAATAAGTTACTTTTGACTGAGACAATTTCTCAATTTGTTATTTTTCCCACATATAAAAAGGTTACAAAACATAATATAAGGAGGCGGGTATTAAAGCGAAAAATATTTTTAAATTTTTATCTTGGAATTTTTGACGTTTCGACCTGGTTGCACAGGGCGTGGTCGCAAGCAGAGTATTATGTTTAACATACAACGCGAAAGTTGAAAAGTGAGGTTAGAAAACAATTTTTTACTACATAAAACATTTTTTTAAATAATTATCGCAATGCATAGTACAGTTTTGTATTTATAATTATCAGCTTAAGTAAACCTAGATAACACTAGTGAACAGTTTGGTTTGGAGTGTTGCCCCATTGAGAATTATGCATAGATGCTGACAACAGTTACATTAGCTTTCTAAATTAACTAACATTTTTGTAAATATCGATAATAGTAACGAGTTGATATCGCAGAGTATTGTTGAACGATTGTCCCATGCTAATAGGGTACTATTAGCATGGGACAATCGTAAACCACAAGACAATCGTCAAATCTTAGTGTTGAGCTTAGTTTGCAAATTGATAGAACTTTGATATCAGTGCCCATACTTCTCGTAATAAGAAAGTTGAATAGATTTTTGGTTTATCGTTATGCAGCAGAACGAATGGGATGTTTTTTAGTCAGTAAGACTAAAACCAACTCATTTTCCGCCTCGAACGACGAGAGAAGTAAGCTAACGATAATAACCCCATAGAAATAATATAACAAGAATAAAGTAAAAAAAAATAAAGCCGTACTAGACTGTTTTCTGTCGGAAACCTTTATGAGACCGATTATGGCTGATTGCTTTTAAAAATTGTGATTACGTTATCTCATTCTTTTTTTGTAAAAGGAAATTGGGAGCTGGGTCTATATTATTACGCTCAGTTTTCATTACGCGTGTATTCATAATACAAATGACATCACATAGTTGACATAACAGCTTCGATTATATTGTTTACTTGAAGATAATCTAACAATAACGCGTGTTTGCCTCGACCTTGTTGATAACATGGTTACCGAAACGTATTAGCTTTGTCCTGAGTGCCCAGTGCGAGTTTGTTTTACGTTGCCGCCGTTGAAACATTGCCGCGTTTACCACTCTGATTGGTTCGTTAACTTTGAGCTGGCCAATCAGAGCGCCGAATTTCATAAACGGTCCAATCCGCACTAGGCATTCTGTTTACTCATAGCTGTTTGTAAAGCAGTAACAATTAGCATGGCTTTCGGATGTACTCATAAACTTGCAAAGGCTATTAATGCTTTGCGTAGTTTTGGGATTAATTTGTTGTACAACTTGTAGTCATCAATTTGTTATAGGTTATTGAAGAGATTAACGTTCAGATTATATTATAGGTACTTTCCCTGTGAGGGAAGAGGTTTTAGTTTAAAGGTGGAAATATAAAGGTTCCGTTTAAAAAGGGGGCATATTGTGGGTTACAATGTGATGTCATATTTATAGTGATAGAAAAATCATTTGGATATAAAATGTTACACATTTTGTGCACTGGCACTGATACACCCCCACTTCGATTATAAAGATGCCTTAGTAATATGCTACACTGTTGCTCACCTTGTAACACGTTATATGTTATATTTAATTTAAGTATGAGTTTCGTCATAAAAAAGTGATGACTCTGCGTCATAAAAGTGACTAAACTCATACTCAAATTAAATATATCCGCAAGGCAGCATATTTAATTTGAGTATGAGTTTAGTCATAAAAAAAGTGATGACTCTGTTTATACAGGGCGTCCTTGGAAGTAGAGACAAACTTAATGGCAAAAGAGGTCGGAAAAGACCTTGCTATCTTTTAGGAACACCCTGTACAACAAAACTTAATATTGAACGACACTTAGGAATCCTTTACTATTATGTTATACTAAAGATATTGTTCTAAATACTAAAATGGTGAAATTGTATAGTAGGAGGTGGTGGGGAGCCATCGCTTGTGTTGATCCTGAAGTGGGGCGGGGAGCTGACGCCGGCGGGACGCATCCAGGCTGAAGAGCTCGGCCGCATGTTCCGCTGCATGTACCCCGGGGGGCAGGGCCGACATATACCCGGTATGTACCACACAGACTATCCAAACCTGATATTTTGTTTTATTTTGATGGCTGTATTGTTGGTGCCTATTTTTTAATAATGGTGTATAAAAAGACGCACGCTCGACGCCCGACGTATAGACGTGCTAATTTTTTATGGAATATGGAGGTAAACTAGTATATGGATTGCCTGATTCTAAGCAGTCACCGCCGAGACGAGTGGGGGTTACGGTTTTAAGCACTGGCTATAAGAAATTGACCAGTTTTTTTTTATGTAATAGGTCGGCAAACGAACAGACGGATTACCTGATGGTAAGCAATCAGCGCCGCCCATGGACACCCGCAACGGAGGAGTTACGAGTGCGTTGCCGACCTTTTAGGGATGAGAGATTTGGAGATTTATAGGGACTGGGGAGGGATTGTTGAAGGGGAAGGATTGGGCTTCTGGTAACCTCACTCATACGGCGAAACACAACGCTGTAGTTGTTTCACGCCGTTTTTCTGTGAGGCCGTGGTATCGCTCCGGTCGAGCCGACCCATTCGTGCAGAAGCATGGCTCTGTCACACTGAATGAATGACTCCACCACACTCAATGATACAATGTGTACATTTCGAATTTGACAAAAAACTTCAACTTGAAGCTTGAGTCATTACAAAAATGTCCCCTTTAAATTGACTTATCTTTAGGTGAAGGTGGTACCCAAGGTCTTGGGTTACTCCGCCTCCATTCCACCTTCCGCCACGACCTGAAGATATATGCATCAGACGAGGGACGCGTGCAGATGACGGCCGCTGCCTTCGCTAAAGGCCTGCTCGCTTTAGAAGGGGAACTAACTCCAATTCTAGTACAAATGGTCAAATCTGCTAACACAAATGGATTGCTCGACAACGACTGTGATTCCTCTAAAGTTCAGAATATGTGAGTATACCTAAAGAATTAGAATTAGGTATAATGTTTATAAATAAAAAATAGCTGCAGTGCACACCTTATAGTAAATATCACATAGCAAAGTGTTCATTGATTAGGTTATAAGAATAAGTAATAAGACTTTAAAGACATCACCTTACATTAGAAATTTCTCCTGTGTCATCGATTCATTTAAAAATATACAATGGCACATATGCACCACACCCAGTTTCGAAACAGTTTGTGGATCACACAAAAATTTGTTTCGTTCAGAATCTAACCCGCAGTATGACACGACAACAGTCAGTTGTCCAGTCACCGGCGGATGGCGCTGTAAACCTCAGCAAATATATGTATACATTCAGTAGTACACCAGAAAGGCCATTGAAAGTTACCGTTTAAATTGTCTTAAAAAGATTTAATGATCTTTTCTCGTATATTTCTTCTGGTATATTTATGCCACATATTACCATTACAGGGCAAAAGCTCGTTTGCACGAGGCGATGCAGGTAGACCGTGACTTCACCGAAGAGGACCGGTGGCGCATCAACCCGTGCGAGTCTGTGAGCATCAGTGCCGCCATGGAGTTCGTCAAGAACCCGGTGCGGTGCTGTGCACATGTACACACGCTCATACAGCAACTTGTACACATTGTACTCACTAAGAAGGATGACCCTAAGACTAAAGGTAAAGTTAATTGTAGTGACCTATTAATATTGACTTAGAAATATCATAAAAGAACCCTGAAACTATGGATAAAATCAAACAATACTGAAAAGATTGGTAATAACTGCTCATGTTAATTCACGTTTTTAAGGATGTATATTGTATTGATAGGATCAAACTTTCTAGTGGCGCCATCTAAGGAATGCAAAACAGCTGGGAACGATTCACTCAATTGTTTCTTGTACATTATTAAATGACATGACGGTTTTAGTATTTTTTTATACCTCCACTTGCTTTTTTTATACCAAATCTTCACCAAAGATTCTCTATTTTTTCCAGACACGATATTATACCATGGTGAGACGTGGGAGCTAATGGGTCGCCGATGGGGTAAAATAGAGAAGGATTTCTGCACGAAGAACAAGACTTATGACATATCGAAGATCCCGGATATCTACGACTGCATCAAGTATGATCTGCAACACAACCAGCATACGTTGCAGTTCGACTTGGCGGAGGAACTTTACATTTATGCCAAGTACTTGGCTGATATTGTAATACCTCAGGTAAGAGGATAAAATCAAATATTATTTTGACTCGTGAGGTTGGTCTATACTAAACTTGCAACCTGCCTTTACAAAGGTTTAGATTAATATTTTTCGAAATTTCCAATAAATAGTAATATTTAAAAAAATCTGGGAATATTTAGATTTGTATCACATGGTTTTGTAATATTTTTTTATTAGGATGAAAAGTCCTGAGGAGCGAATAAGCTATTCAGTGAATATTGACACATTTTTTTATCGTACCACAAAATTCTTAACTCCGAATTTGTGTTGTAGGAATACGGACTTACAATGCAGGAAAAGCTAACAATTGGCCAAGGTATTTGCACGCCACTTCTAAAGAAGATCAGAGCTGACCTGCAGCGGAACATTGAGGAGTCAGGGGAAGAAACAGTGAATAGGTTAAATCCCAGGTACTTCATTAAACAATACTAACTATTTTATATGTGTTTCATATTCTAACAACAATCAAAATCATAACTACCGATGAAATCAAACTATTTTATAATTATATGATACCATGCTATTGGTCAGGTGAGTAAGATGGTTCACAGAATCCTTTATCAGGTCCGGTCAAATATAATCGAGGGTTTTTAACTTTAGAGCGCCACTATAGGCTGTCGACGACAGACAAAAAGTGGGTGATATTAGCCACTAAGATATAACGCCATAACCAAAACTTTATTTTTATGTCGACGCCTCGTCAAAGGGCTTAATTATTATTTAAGCAATTTCTTGGTAATGACTTTGTGGAACAATTACAAATGAAACAATTAAATGGTGTCAGGCACCGTTCTCATCATCATTTAATTCCAAAATGCGACTCATTATAAAAATTGGGTGGTACATTTGATATATATTCCTCTTCCAATTCCTTCGCGGAATAAAATTCGCTATATAAAACTGATATTCCCGATGGTTCCCCGTAGATACAGCCACGGCGTGTCGTCCCCCGGGCGTCACGTGCGCACGCGCCTGTACTTCACGAGTGAGAGTCACGTGCACTCACTGCTCACTGTACTGCGGTTCGGGGGACTGCTCGATGTAAGTTTAAGACTCGACCAACTTTTAGTACTTTCATAATTCTATTTATTAACATAACAATTCGTATTTATATTAATAGTGACATGTCTGAAATTTTCAACTTTTTTGAATGCACTGTTGGTGCGGTGGAATGGGCAACTGGTTGCCGTGCAAGTGCAACGTGGGTCAATCGCAGGTTCGATTCCCGCACGGGACAACATTTTGTCCACTTCACTTTCACCACTTCCACAAATTGTTCTTTCGGGTCTGGGTGTGATGTGTTTGTTTGTAAATGTACCCGCGACACAGGAGAAAATCCTAGTGTGGGGAAACCTTTAAAAAAAATGTCATAATGAATTTTCTCTAATACATTAAAATGCTCGCTTTTAGGTTATAAAAGACGAGCAATGGCGCCGCGCAATGGAGTACGTGTCGACTGTGTCGGAGCTAAACTACATGTCGCAGATTGTGGTCATGTTGTACGAGGATCCTACCAAGGATCCTTACTCGGAAGAGAGGTGAGGAATTTTGTTTTAAATACATTACGGTAGTTTCCAACTAGTCAAATTCAATACTTTTATCCAAATGTCAAAAACGATACGTTTCTATGAAATTTGTATGAAAAACGATGAGTGAATGATGAGTTAATATGTCATAGTATTTCAGCGTCATAGCGTACTTATTACTTAAAAATGTGCTGAAGAGACCTAAAATTTAGTGTATCAGTCGATCGATAAATAAAAATATAGTTATTTTTCGATATTTTATTGTGTTGAAACGTCTAACTATTTTATTTTTGACCTAGGAAACGACCCATTGATATAAATGCTTAAGTTTTACTATCGACACTTAATGTTTGTGTGTGCTTGTTCCAGGTTCCACGTAGAGCTCCACTTCAGTCCGGGCGTGAACTGCTGCGTACAGAAGAACTTGCCCCCCGGGCCTGGCTTCAGGCCACACAGCCGGAATCATTCCACTACTAATAACTCGGTATGAATATACATACAAACCATTATCTAATGGAAAACCAAAACAACAGAGCCCTTCCTCTGACAATTTTTATATATGAAAATTCATACTAACTCGCCAACTAGTGTATCTTTAATGAAGTCCACTTGATCTCTAAATAATTAGATTAATAGTATTTGGCAAAATTTACCATACTATATTGAAGAGTCGAGTTTTCGGCTAGCTCTCGAAAACTGTCCGAAAGCTCGACTAGTTTCAAGTCACACATGGACCCATAATTAATAATTAAGCCATATATCCCATCAAGCAAATTTACAGTACCTAATAGTTTATGCATATATTCCTATTTATATTAGACTATCCTACCCCCATTAGTATCCTCCCAATTTATCCCTGTTTTCAGTTACGGTATGGTTTTGTACAGAGTTCGTCTGATGAGGTGAAGTGTATCGAGGAGGAAGGCGAAGATGACAATATGGCAAGTCAAGAAACATTGCAGCCAGTGAGTAGAATATTATAGAATTAAATTAAATTAAATTTAAGAACAAAACATTTAAAAGTTAAGGGTCGTATAGTGCTCATATAAAATATTGCATCCGCTTGCGGCTTCGCCCGCGTGGTATGTTTATAATAATAATTCTATGTCCTATTCTGGAGTGTATCCTATGCCTGTGCAAAATTTCATCCAGATCCATCCATCCGTTTTGGCGTGATTGAGTAACAAACATCCAAACATCGTAACTTTCGCATTTGTCAACAATTAGAGCTTGACCATACTTGAGTTAAACAAAGAATGTCTTTTATTTACAATTTCAAATGTGTGTTTGTACTTGAATTAACTCTGAAAAGTTTTTTATCACTTATAGTTAATATTTTTGGCTGCAAGCAATATTTGGTAAAAATTATCCGTGCGCTTGTGTTGATGACTTGTACATTCGTTACTCACTTTTCATAAGTTTTGGCCTAATGCCACATACCGGATACAATGCTAAATACCTTAGAATTTATATTTCATAAAACTATATTACGTTTTAGGACGCTGAGGAACTTGACAACACATTCTCGCCGAAGAAATTGTCCAAATCAAAGATTAGGCCTTCTGATCCTATACCCATTTGGTAAGTTACTTAAATGATTTCCAGATAATAATTATTTATTCATTCTCCTTTTTTATTATAGGATATTTTTGGCGTTCTTCCTTTTATTGTCTCAGATCTTTTTTTAGCTGGCATTTTTCGTTACGTATTGGTCTGGGACTGTGCACCCAAGTCAATATATCTCTAGATTTAAAATAAAATTCCACCTCAAACTTACCAATGCAAGTTTTTATTTTACTGGTTTCTTTATTATCCATCTTTTTGCCTTTTTGCGCAAGTTTATTCATTCCCTATTTAGTTCCTTAAAACACCTTATTTGATTACCATATCATAATTGTAAAAAACCACTTATAAGTATGGTACGTTCCAGCAACCTGCACTACACAGTGAGCGGACACGAGGCGTCCACGCTGGCCGCGCGCCTCAACGCAGAGCTGCGCGCGCGCAGTCACGCGGACGCACCCACTCACGACGACGCACAGGTTACTTACTGCACCTTCATACAGCTTACATTTTTCGAGACAAAGGACCAGATCAAGTTACAAGTACGTCCCCGGCGTTCAAAAAATAATTGACCCGGAAAGTGGAAAATACGCCGATTACCCTATATTGTAAATGTACATTTTCTAACTTCATATCCCGGTCTAGTAGTTGTATGCGAATTTCACAGATTTTCCTATATGGAGATATAGGTTTTCCACCTGTTATATGGCCCTTACGAGACTTACTAAACTAAACACGCAAAATTTATTCATGTCATAATTTTATTGTACTATCAGGGAGATGAAAAGGAACCTAAGGACGTGGAAGAAGCCCCTCCCCGAGCTCGTTCGTATGACCAGCATAAACAGAGCCACGACAACGGTAAGTATGCGAGCAGACGCGGACCAACGCATGGCTGGACTAATAACGACCCACTAATATTGACGCCTGTATTCTTAGTTGTAAAAACCTTCGTCAACTATACCACCAAATTTCTTGGAGGGAATCATACTTTAACCGCATTATGAATTAGTGAATTATTTCAAATGGTATCGACTAATGTGCTAGTGCCACCTAGCGGTTGCTGGCGAAACTATTCCCGACAGTAAAACATAAAACAGACATTATAATATAGCAGTTCTTTGGAATGATGATTATAAACAATATTTGCATTTCTGTTACTCAAGCTGAAAATTATGACTTGTGAGAACAGGGAATAATTTGACTATTACAAAAAGGATGTATTTTGTGTGCCTTTCTTGAAGTATGTACAACTATGAATACGGGCGTTTGTCCTGAGTGTCGTGTGCCAGTAAAAGTGGCTACTATTGTACATAAATCTATGTTGTGACACCACGAGGATATTGTGACATCCTTGAATTGCCCACTCCTGCCTGTGGACCACTGGTCCGAGTCTACAGGGGTGACCGTAGTGTAAAGCTTACACAACTTTTACTTAGACGGGAGCTGTGTTAGTAAGAGACAAGTTGGATATAAATAAAAACTTTTGAATTCTACACGGATAAGTAAAATAATGGAGTGCATAGGGAATCGAATGATCCTTGCTTTTAAAAGTTTCTTTGGAACTGATAAAAAAAAATCTTACTACTATGCTGTTGACATATAAACATAGAATACCTACATTTTAATAGAGTTTAATAATCTAGTAACAGTTCCGTTTCTTACTTCTACTTACTCCATTTGCTTAATAATCTGTGCGGTTATACATTTAGGGGTCCATGAACAAATTGGTCTCATAATTGGGTAACTTTATATATAAAAATATCAAAAATGATATGACATTTAGTGGAGTGTAATGTATTTTTATTGCTTACATTATTTTTAGAAGCCGTAGTAGCTATATAATTTCCTAGCTACATTAATCAGTAAAAAATAGAGTAGATTTAGCGAAATCTCATTTTATGTCCGAACATTATTATTAAGATTGCAGTAAAATGGCGTAGATATATTTTCTTTTGGCTTTTTCTTGAAGCACAAGTCTATGTTAGAAGCTTGGAATTAGTTACAAAAAGCATCATATAGGATAGTTAAACCCGGAATTCTAAAAGGCTATGGTTTAAATAGACATATTTGGACTTCTGTCTGAAATTATGATATCTTACTCGAAGTATCTAGAGGTTTCTCTAAAGAAGTTAGTGTTAGTAATATGTGAGTGTAAGTGGTGAGTGAATGTGGTGTGCCGCGACAGAATCGGAGTCAGCGCTGGCGGGCGCCGTGGGCGCGCGGTACACCAGTCTGCAACACGTGCCGCGGGAAGGTCAGTGCGGGCTCTACTCTACGCCCACTGCGAGTCTCTTAGTCCATACAAGGGAATTAATACAGCTTTAACCTGAATCATTGCAAATTTGTACTTACGTATGAAAAAATGGGGTTAGATTTGGACAGTTGTGACTGGGTGGAAATTGGACCTAGACCTGAATATTTTTTACTTCATTTTCATTGTATCCTAAGTTTTAATGTGGGTTGGGTTTAAACATTTATTTTACTTAAGATTCAGATTAAAATTAAACATCATAATTATTATTATTCTATTCATGAGGTGGTCCAATATTAAACTGTATCCCCCTAATTAGAAAACGAGATTTATCTTTAGTCTAGGTTTAAACCATTGAGTCAGGTTTTATATTTTGAATCTTATTATCACCTACTTACAATTTGAAATACAAAAACTGGCCCAATGGTTTAGACCTAGAATATCTAAAGGAAAACATTGTTTTGTACTAAGGCCGTGTTTAGGTCCAAATTTGCTTAGGCCGACTGTTTGAAATTTTATTCTACAAATAACAATATACTTTGTGAAATGTTAGTTCATGTTTGTGATACGTGTTCAGTGGTACTTTTAAATACAAAAGATTTCATCAGCCTAGTAAAGTATGGGATTATTAAGATTGTAGTGTAGGATGTAGGGGATACAAAATTTAATGTTAGTTGCAAAAACTTTTTGGTGGTTTGGGCTCAGCTCCTGAATATTGTGTTACATGTGTGTGTGTGTCTTGCTATCGCCGGTATAGGGTACATTATACTAAAATGTCTCGTCCTACCAAAGTGTACTAAAACTTAATGGATGGAATATCTCTGCAGGTAAGAAAGCATGGAGGCATGCAAGGTATCGATACAATGTATAACATTAGCTAGTGCTATAATGTGTAAGAAACTGTGTTGTCGTTGAGTAAATTGTTGTAAGCTGTAACATTAGTATGTGGCGTCCGTGTGTTAGCGTTAAACCTCTGTCGTGTATGGCACGGCCGCGTGTCTGTGTGTGACCTGACATATTACTGAGTTGTAGCCCGCCGGGCGCCGCTGCCCGCCCTCAGCTCACTCTGGCCGGCGATCTTGTGTGTGTTTGCGTTGTGTTCGCGCTCCCCGCGTGTGTGCGCTCGTCTGACTATTGTTTGCCACCTGCATGCTGTGATACTGATCCTCACTAACACTATACGATGTAATGTGTAGGCGACCGAGCAGGTCACTGCCATGCTAACGCAACGTTCTGGCGCGCGTGTCCTCCCACGATCACATGCACATGTGAGCGCGGTAGGAGGCGCGGCTCGCGAGCGTTGCGTTCCCGGGGCCAACAAACAATCGTCAAACTACTGCGCTGGTTGGGGTCCCTTTGTGTAGTGCAATGTCACGTGCGATCTCTGTGTCGCAACTCTATCGCTACTACGAGCACGCTTTGACAGATATCTATATATTTATTTATTCTATCTATATTAATCACTAATTTATTTTTCTCTCTATCACCGCCCTGTCCACTAACGACGCTCGCATTCCACATAATGTCACCCCACTGTTCGTGTAACCCCGTACTAACCGCGCCGCCATCCGGGGCAGCCGCGCGGCCGGCCCCGCTCCCCGCGCTAACCGTGACGCCGCCCGCTCTCGCTTCGAGCCCGAGCCCGACCGAGAGCCCGCTAACCCCCCTCATTAACATGGGCGGCGTCGAGTCCTCTACTAACGAGCTCCCGCTGTCCGCCATCCCGTTCGGGTCGCGTACGGCGTCGTGGCCGCGTCTGGCGGACGGCAGCCAGTGTAGCACTCCGCGGGACGCAGGGCGGCGCCAGCGGCACAGCATCGCCGGCCAGATGAGCTACCTCAAGATGCTGGGGCTCGGCGCCCGCGGCAAGCTGTCGGCCGCCGGCCTCTTCAGCACGGCCGTCATCTCCGGGTCCAGCTCTGCGCCCAACCTCCGAGTCATGATCCCCACGGCGGCTTCCAGCAACGGTGAGTGTGTCGTCGGGTCTCAGCTACGCTCGGTTCGCCGGCCACTTCTGACCGTGTTTCCCCCGCAGCCGCGGTGGAGGGGTTCGGCGGAGTGCCGGCCATCCGGCCGCTGGAGACGCTTCACAACGCGCTGTCGCTGCGGCAGCTGGACGCCTTCCTGGAGCGCGTGACGGCGGCGCCCGTGGTGCTGGGCACGCCGCCCGCGCCGGCCGCGCCGCTGGCCCACAAGCAGCCGTCGCCCACCAACAGTGAGTGCCCGGCCGCGCCGCGCGTTGTGTCCCTGCCCGTACTGACGCTCTGCTCCGCAGGTGTGGGGTGGAGCGGCCCGTCCTCGCTGATGTCCTCGTCGGGAGAGCTGCCGAGCGGCTTGTCGTCTGCGGGCCCCTCCTCGCCTAATTCTAACTACGCCTCCAACTCGGAACATAAGACCACCTCCACGGAAAGGTATAAACACTCATCGCGGGCTTCGGCTGAATTCTTAGTGAAATGTTAACCAGCTTGAATGCGTTTTCCGAACATTAGACTCTTCTGTACAATATTGTGTTTTGGTTTTAATTTGTTTAACGTGTTCTGGAAGATGTCTTCAATTTCTGTTGGTTACAGCGCTCTCACTTGACTAGATTTGTATTATAAACACTTATGTCTGCTAATGTTGCTTGATGTTAGTTTTCTGATTTATGTTATTTGTTAAATATCATCTACTGGACTATCGTTACATCTCACCTGAGAGTGAGACTTGAACTGTTCTCTAACTCGGTCATACTTTGTTAAACATTCCGCGAGTGGATCAAACGTGCGAAACGTTTCGTCCACTTGCGAAGTCTATTCGGAACCATTTTGTTATGACGTGTGGCCGCGACAGTTCACAGTACTTCACAGCTCATGTTGTCGGTGCTTGTATCATTCATTGTCGGGATTGTTGGGGGCGAGGCGCAGCCGGACAGAGGCTGGTAACTTAACATTATGGATTCCAGTAGCAATTGGAGTAAAAATGTGCCGAGCAAGCTCCCTCAGTGGGAGGGCGAGGCGGCGACCTTGTGCGCGTTGGACTCGAGCCTGCACCCATTCATGCCGCACTCCAACGTAGCAGGTACCTCACGCTCTGTCGACTTTAGCTCAGACCCACCCAGTAACGACCGGCCACTGTGTGCGCTAGTTACACCTTACACCGTTTTGTAAACCTAATTTGTACAAACAGTATAAAGACGTGTAAACAAGCCTGCCGTGCGCTTTTAGCTGTCGTTGACAAATGTTTAATGTTGCCAACTTGATCTTCTGATATATAAATACAATACAAACGTTGCACAAAATCGTCGCTTGCAACGAATATACTCCATTAATATAAATATAACATTTGTGGTTCATCGTTGCATGTTTATAAATGCATGCATGCGCTGCACTCTCTGCTGCCAAAGGTTATTTTTCTTGAGAATGATAGCTTAGAAATATTATATGCTCAGAAGAGTATGACTAACAAAATATCCAATTTGCATGAACTTTCTGTGTGATAATATATTGATATTTAAGTATGTATGTCAAGCTTATATGGTAATAATATATTGTGAGATACTTCTGTATGATATAGTAGGTGATAATTAAAAAAAAAGTAACTATACCAACTATTTAGAAGATGGCTTTATACGTGTATGACGAATAACAAACTATTTTAGGCAGAACCACCCGAAAACTAACTTATAACTAAATTTTTTACTGATGCCTGTTCTAAGTTTATAGAAATGAAACTAATTTTAACAAAGAACTAAATGCTTAATGTAGGAAACATCTTATAGCCAGTAAGCCACAACAAATAGTTGTCAGTCAGTCACAAAATAATCGATTGAATCTGATGTGAACTACAATAAAAGAGTTTATATTAGCATTGAATGTTAATTATAAACAATTTCCACTATATTCATTCCTTTCCGATAATTTACAATGACGGTTTTCTGAAATGTTCCCCGGAAGATAGCAGCTCTGTAGCGACAGTTTCAACCTACCTGTCACACACGATTTATATTTTTGGTCTATTTATTCTTAAAATCGTTACAAACGGACACACTGCAAGTAAAAATGTAACTGGCAGTGTGTCATGTTCTGCCGGGGCTGCGGGACAAGCGCAATAAGGCTCCGCAGCCTCGGCCTAGAGCAGGAGAAGAAATGAGGGGGTTAGTCAGACACTCCCTTTCACCCCTGGGCGAAAGAAGTCATTTCATGATTTTGTCCTCACAAAAACAGTAGGACATGTGTTAAAACTCGTCACCAATAATACATTTAAGCGAAGTTATAAAATCTTCGACTTCTAAAATTTTTTGCATGTTCGTTCGTCCACGCTATCCACCACTATAGAATCATGGTATATTATTTTTAGATGTGTAAAAACCAGCTGACCTTTTCGGTTTTTCAAAGTATTATACTAACTTAGTTTATGTGGTATAAATGACTAAAAAAATAATACATATTTCGGTTGCTACAATTCACCTTCACATCGCTTCATTTTTACAAATTATCGACGGAGTTAATTGGTCAACAAAATCTGTTGCTGGCTTACAGGCTTTAAGGATGTGTTATAATTTTCTGAACTCAATATATAGTTACATACATTCTAAGCAGCGTACCTACCTATTTTGTAGAAAAAAAGCTTCCACGACGGCTGGCATAGTTATAAAAGGAATTAAACAGGGTAAAGAGCTATAAGTGTTTAAAAGAACATGGCTGGTCAGTATAGTTGTTATTGCCATTGTAGTTTAAATAATTATTGTTTTTGTATTGGGCGTAATGTTACAGGTTCATCTATTAGCGGTGACGTGACGCCGGTGTCTATCGCCTCCGAGCTGGATTTTAATAGCAACGAGGCTACCGCCGGCTCCATTACAGACCACGAACTACTGGTACGTCATTCAACCTACTTGATCACTACTCTTTATTGATCCTCTATACAAAACTGAAAAGTAAAGTCGCTAATCTATTATACGTATTTATATTCAATAATTACTTTTTCTATTAACTGCAGAGTACGGAAGGTGAAGACGACGAAGGGACCCTTTCAGTAGACTGGTGCGGGTCGCCAGTCAAGATGATTAAGAACGACCTGAGTCCCCAGACCTACGCCGCAGCCAGTTCCCTCCGATTGGACAACAGTCAGCCGTCCACTAGTAAATGCTCCACTGAGTTCTTCGGGCTAAGCTTACAGCAAACTAAAGAATGTTTCTACAAAGACATGCCATCGAGTAGTAAAAATTACAACTTAGATAACGAAGTTAAACCAAAGTTTTCTAAAGAAAACACGCAGTTTGTTACCAACATAGACTCGCTTAATTTGCAAAGCAAAGACGGAAAGAACAAGATTAAGAAGAATGAAATTCTAAACAATGGAAGTAGAAGGTACAGCGACAGTAGTGCACAAAAGAGTAATGTAAGTTCCCAAGCGACTGTCTCAGGCAGTAGGTTCAAAACGACTTTAGTCACAGACGATCTGCTAAGGCCAAGCACTTCTACTGACAATACAAATAATTTGGTTGCTAACGAACAAGGTTTGCCGTCGGTTACGAAGGCTAAAAAAAGTAACGTGAAACCAGGCTTCACCGTGTCAGAGACATAACTGTAGTAGTACAACTCTCATATACTTGAGTTTATGCTTTAGGAAATAATTATGTAGAATGACCACCAGAGTTGCCCAAGTTTGGAATACATTTACCCTATAGAAGCATCATCTGTGTGGCGATCCAACGTTTTAATTTCAGTAGTTTAATGCATTCAGTGTAGTATTATCAAATCAATCTCGCGGCCTAGAACAATACATAGGTACATTTCCTTTTGCCGTTAATTAACTTAGTAGTGTTTTTCGAGTTAACTTATATTTTTTTACTCATTACTGTGATCATTTTAATGATATTTTCTTGTGAGCTTAAACTGCACATTCATTAAAAATAAAATAAAATTAATGCTTTGCGATTATACTTTACCGTCATGTAAATTAGTTATTTGTATATTATGCTGAAGTTTCAATTAAATGTAATTGTATCAATGTTGTGTTCATAGATATAATAATGACTGAATCAAAAGCAGTGTAGTGAATCAATAAATTATTATGTTATATTGCTTCTTGCATTACCAGCTCGCTTGATTGTGCGCAAAATAATAAATAAAATTTTCTAAACATGTTAAGATATTGATATATTGAATGTATTATTATAGATAAGAATTTACATCAATAAATAAAATAATTGATTAAACAAGTTTTTAATTTATGACTAACCATACCTACCCATTTCGAAAAAATATCGTTCTTACATTCTCAAGAAAAGTTAAGTTCGTAATAAATACGACGACGGCTTATAGCCGACAAAGGCAGAAATAATGAGGAATCATAAAAATGGTTATAAAATTGTTATCACACCACCACTGAATAGGCTATATTTAGTTAACGCTTGCTTTATACTCCATTAAATCAATAAATGGATCTCAGTTTTCTCAGGTACCCACATGTCCTTGGAAATAAAATTATTTTCTTTATACTGATAGTTTTCAGTTTTCTGTCTTTAAGTGCCAATTGATGTCATCATTGGTACTATAGAATTTCTATTAGCTTAAATTTACCAGCTTAAATTTCTGAATTGATTGTGATGTAAATTGTCACATAGATTATTATGAGCTGCAGCTAGAAGATAGTAGCGTAAAATCCTTTATTGGTAGATTATGTTTAAATGGTCTAAATTATATCTCTCACATGCTCAGAGTGAATAACGAGGACTTATTTGAGCCTGAACTGATTTTAGCAGAAAAAATATAAAGGCCTGCTGCGTCAATGGTACTTTGACTTCTGATTTATTTGACGAAAGGACTTACATCCAAACAAAAATAAAACATGGAGAGTACACAGTACATACTCCTTTTCCTAAGACAAACCTTACGTTGAACAAGGTATATCCATATAAGTAAATAAATAAATATTTGTGGTTGAATATTTTAATATTACCCATGAAACTGACATAAAAAGTTCAAATAAAATAAAAGTCAGGCTTTGGCTGTTTATTTTCATAAAGTATAATATCACACATACACAGTAATTTAAAGCTCACTATAAGCTAAGCTTAACTTAAAACTTATGACCAGACCAATCACATTAAACATTAAAAGCTACTCAATAAGAGTGCATCACCCTCGTAAAAGAGTAGCACCAGAGATATGAGCAACCACAGCTTCAATCTTTAAAATCTTAAAGCACATTACATATTTGTACAAATAGAATTATATATTCTTGGTGCACTCATTTGCAGAAATATGTGCAATCTGCTTGTGTACAAAATTTATCTCATAGATAATTCTTTTAAAATTGTGTAATTCATATTTTTTTCTTTACTTGGAAAACAATTGTGCTTGTCATATCACTCCTGCTGCTACTATTCTACTTGGGTAAAGGCACACACTTCATACAGCAAAACTAATAATAATGCCAAATTTTATTCAGATTTAATTGATTTTGGTGCCATGTTGACCATGGATAAGAGCATATTAAAGATTCCTTTGTTCCGGACGCCTGGCCACAGCAAAAATGCAGTAGACAGTATGTATAACAGGAAAATGTTGTTTATGGAAGATGCCACCCATGCAAATGTCACCAGCAAGCTGATAGACAGTATGTAGTACTGAAACATAAAAAAAAAACTTAACACCTATCTGCAATTCTATACTTGTAGTTTACACAAAAGACTTGTAATAAGAAATTGAATTAATTTCCTTAACACTAAATTTAAAATTTGAGATCTTGTCATGTAATATGATGGAATTCAAAAGTAAATCTTACCATGCAAGGGCTGCTTTCTCTCAATGAATAAAATTGTTGAATATTGTGCAAGCCTTTATTGTAGTTTGCTACAATGCTTTTGCAAATATCTTCATACATTTTCTCATGTTGTCCCGTCCAAGAATTTGCTCCGTAAAGTGAATTACAGATCACTGGTACTATAAAGTCCACAAAATTCAGGAATAAGCCAACTACAGCAAATGTTGCAAGAGAATTAAGGTCCATTAGCCAAATGAGAAAGTATACAAAAGAAACAGAACCAACTATGGCACAAGGATGCCATTGTTGTTCCCACAACATAATGGACTTTAGTGGAAGAACAGCCATACGCCAACCTTCCAAGAACCTTTTTAATTTCTTCACTTGCTGCTCCTGAAGAAAAAAATCATATGTGTTGGTTTCATATTGTAATAATTAATGTAGGTAGTAAGTTCACCATTAACATAATAAAATTTCCAGTAGGGGGCAACAAACTTTACTATTTTGCAGTTTTTTATATATGGTACAAAAGCCTTTGAACACAAGTCCGACAATTATAATATGATTTTAAAATATTTACAAATAAATTTTTAGTGCATAACGGACAGATATCTTGTTTTCAGTCAGTGAAGACAGATATCTTGTTTTTAGTCAGTAAAGAAGTTTTACGTTGCTGTTTTAATTACTTTTCAATAGACATTAGCTTTTTTCACTTACCTGGTTTTGGGCAATTGTATTCTCTGGCATTTTAACAGTTTAATCTTTCTGTTGATATCACAGCAGAAACAATGGGTGATTCGCTAGAATGTAAAACTTCAACGCACCTTCAAAATAATAAAATCAAATCAATCGAAACCGTACGAAAGAAAGAATAAAACTATAATAATTTCTGAAGACACTTCGAAACGGAAAAAGATATGGATTTTCCTACGAGTTAGAAAGAGAAGGAAACATTGTGACAAGACAATTTACATTGGTCGCATTTACTACCTGTCAAATGAAAAAGTTGTACAGGTTCAGACGTCAGATGGCAGCACGGAACCGGACAGATGTCAAATTTTATAATCCAATACCCGGCATTTTGGCTTTAAAACATCAAATGTAAAGTGTAATCCATGAATTAAATTTAATGTAATCAACGTATGTAATGTAAGTTGAAAATATGGATATTTATATTTTACAATGGTCAAACAGAAATAAGAAATGATTTTTTTTTACTGATGTCAATAGGGTATTACGCACTATGAAAAATAAAATCTAAATTTATGTTTTTATAGTTCATTTATGAAAAAACAAACGAAAAATATTAATTTCTATTCATAAAACTGCAAAATAAATTAAATATTTCAATTTGAAAATACAAGTTTTTTTATCTGTGCTTCGAATGTCAAAAACGCTGTACGCCATGTTTTCATTCGCTGTGACGTCACTGGACTTGTAAATAAACAACCTCGGTTTTTGTTGTACATGTCTACTGTGTAATTTATTAGATTAACGAAGTTTCTCAGTTATTACTATCACGTTTCTTGATATTCTGCACCTATACTATATATATTGACCATGGAAGACGGCTTTGTAAAAGCAGAAAGTACTAATCTTCCACGAATAAATACATTGATGGTGGCGAAATTCTTCGCTTGCAATCCCGACTTCTGTTCTGCGGAATTAAGAAATGTCAAAACATCTATGTAAGTATTAATATACCTACTACAAACTTTCCTTTAATAACAACAAAACTTTACGATTATGCTTTATTTTGCGATCATAGGTATTATAACCTAAAATTTCCTTTCAGATCTGGTAGAGAATCTTACGGAGATGACGCCGTTGGCTACGTGCAACTCAAGAGGGATCAAAATACTTGCATTGTCAAGTGCACTATATGCCCTGAACACAAAGTGCGCTCTAAACCATATGCAGTGAGTGTTGTTGTTAACGAAGCAGAAGAGAGTGTAACCAGTGTTCAGTGCCATGACTGCCCCGCATCCGAAGGTGGCTGCAAGCACGGTGTCGCATTTTTAATGTGGTTACATCGTCGAACTGAAGATCCATCATGTACTTCAGTGGAATGTTACTGGCGTAAATCAAATCTTGCTAAAGTAGGATCTTCTATAAAAGTACTCACAGCAAGTGAAATTTCCAAGAGAAAGGTGAGGAACATCATCCCGGATAATAGTGTGTTAAAGGAATTTGTGCAAGTTTGTAAAAAAAGAAAAATTAAAACATGCCAGTTCTTGAGACATGAGCAGGACTTTAATCACAATGCAATTTTATCCCTTCACCACCTTATGATGAATAATGGGCATGAAAACTGTGACGATTTCCTGAAAAATATATCAATATTTTTCAATAAAAACAATATCTCAGCCATGGAAAAACAAACACGAGGCCAAGATAAAAGTAGCATGTGGCACGAACTAAGATATGGCAGGATCACAGCATCAAAATGCTATGAAGTTAGTCGGTGTAAAACTGTGGATGGGACTTTGATAGCCATAATACTGGGTGCAAGAATTCCTGAAACTTCAGCCATATTGAGGGGGAAAAAACTGGAAGATAAAGTTAGAAAAACAGTTGAAAAGATTATAGGAAATAAAATAGACATATGTGGTCTATACATTTCAGAGCAATTTCCAATGATTGCTGGCTCCCCAGACGGTATTAATGATAAGACCACATTTGAAATAAAATGCCCGTCAACAGAAAAAACCCATTTAAACTATATTGATAAGGATGGTGTAATTACAGCTCGATATTATGCACAAGTCCAGATACAAATGTATTGTGCCAAAAGAAATAAATGTTATTTTTGTGTAGCAAGCAGTGATTTTGAAAAAGATAATGAAGTCTCTATAATAAACATTGATTACGATCATGATTATGTTACCGAGTTATTGGATAATGTAGTTTCTTTTTGGAAAAATAATATATTTCCAATTTTACATAAAAGTGTGTTGTTGGATTCTTAAAAAAATCCATATGGGAGACCCTTTACAGGGATTCAACTTTATTTATTTATATGTTAAATGCTGTATGTGTTGTAATAAAAATAACCATGTTGATTCAAAAGTGTTTTATTTAACAAATTACCAATCTTGAAGTTAAAATTTGTCCATTTACATAAAAAAAATTTACATACAAGATATTTACATTACATTACATTTACAAGTTTTGTCACATCTTGATTATCATCACAAATGTGCAGTGTGCAAATTACTTGAACATCTATCAAATCATATTACTATACAATCTTCTATATTCTAAGTATTATATATACTACTACAAATGACTATTTACATCCGTAGTACATACTACGGATGTAAATAGATAAAATATCAGTCAATAATCCTATAAGTAAGAAAAATCTAAACTTATTTTCTAAATTTAGAAAATTAGTTACTGATAATAATAAGATACATAGGATAATAAGTAACTGTTTTGTTAAAAAAGGCAAATTTATATATTTTTTGTGCCATACATACTACACTTTAATGCAGTATCACTGTTTAGGATAAATACAGACAAGTTATTGCAATAAATGTATATTTGTCTATTTCTTGTTAATAAATCAGATGAATTAGAAAATAAATAAGAATTATTTTTTACTAAATGATGCTTTTTCCATCATATAGGGAAAGGCGGTAGTGTTAGAATATTATACCTTTTATAACATTTAGTACACAGCTGGCTGCAGTTAGAAACTCAAATATAGCATTTTGAATACTAGTATTGATGAAATTACCACTAATGTTTAATAATTAATTATTTGATCAAAGAATCTTGTAAATTAATAAGAGCACAAGCTGTAGTGATACAAAGATCCAACATACCAATAAGATTAGAGTTGACGACTGAATGCATCTTCAGCATACCAAACTCTCTAACTCTTCGGATCACCCGTTCTACATGAATACGAAGACTGGCTATTTGTTTTGTTAACCGAGCTTCTGCTTTAGATAATTTACAACCACTGCTAACACTAGGAGGCCTCATCAAAGTAAACCCTTTCAATGACAAGTAATGTGCAATATTTTTGAACCCTCTATCAGCTAAAATGCAAGCATTAGGTGGCAAGCTGTCTAAGAACTTGCTATTCTCAACTATGTTAACATCGCTTATCCTTCCTGCATATCCTTTTGATACAAAACTTACCACACCGTCTGGGGTACAAGCTATCAAGTATTTAATTGTATTTGTTTTTTTATACTCAGACCAGGTTAGTGCTTGATACATAGCCTTTTTCGGTTTTTGGATTTCAATTTCCAAGCAATCTATTATGCAAGTGACTTTATTAAATTTATGTCTAAAAGCAATGGGAAGATTTTGCTTAATACTTTTTGTTGGAAATTGTTGAATGAATGGTGAGAGCACCTCTACAATTCTTGGCATCTTGTTAAAAAATAGACTGCTTGCTTGAGTCACAGATAGATCAAAATCGTCAGCCAATTGAGAAAATGTTCTGTTTAATTTTATTCTCATTAAACATAATATAATATTTTGTTCAGAAATATTGGTATGTTTTTTAATCAAATCTATTAAAAAATACAGGTCCTTTGGTACTCCAATATAAGATCTTGGCTTATTTTTCACTTTAGCTAAAGTAGCTACCAGGTTAATTTTTTGTTTTATAAATTCTTCTTGAGAAGTACTCCCATCAGAAGTAGTCTTCGATTGACTACTTATTTTGTATGGAGAAGACTCATAATCAACTGTAGAACCTTCTGTTGCTGGTGTAAAAGAGTCATCACTCTCTTCTTCAAAAAAGTTCAGTTTTCTTTTTGCTGATAGTTTGCTTGTGCTTGCTTGGGATATATTCATTTTGAATGGTGAAGTTGCCGTGCACACTGTTGTCTTGAAAGGGGATGTTGTGCTATTTTTTCTTCTTGTACTAATTTGTACAAATTTACTTCGGTAGTGTGCCACATGACTAACTTGAATTGCCTTATGTTCCTGTGGTGGTATTACTTGGATCGCTTTATCATTACCACACTTATGTTCAATAGTCAGAATATCTGAAATTATAATAAAATGGTATTAATAATGATTTCTACCAATTTAATTTTTAAACTGATCAGCTATGTGTGTACATAATACAGCTATCTATTTTTATCTAAGATGTTTACTTCTCCCAGTTAGGCAAAACTTTGTGTTTTTGGTCTGAGCTTCCTATTGATCAACATTCAAGAGACTGGTAAGTATAGGAGACCAGTTAAAATAACTCACCTTGGCCACTGGACGACGACAATGGTGTATCACATGTCTCATTAATAGTGGTCTCTTCAATCTCCTTAATTATAGATAGTCTTTGCCGTTTCATAAAGGCAGCGCGAGGTTCACTTTCAGTGAAGGTTCGTTTTCTCCCTGGCTGACAATCGAATCTCGATGGAATACAATTCGGTCTCATGCGAATTCGTTTGACCGAGCCCATTATTTTCAATTGCGTATAGTTCTCCATGTCATTTTCCAGCTACAACATGAAATAAATTACATGAAACACTATAAAACATAACCTATAAAATATTAGTTTTGTAATGACAAGAATTTATTTTCACATGTTTATATGAGCTATTAAACTGCATACTTACATCGAAATGATCCTCACAAAAATAGTATTTCGTTTTTGTGGACAATGACTTTGGATCTCTTCGTGCTAATTTCAACCACGTATTTCTCATTTTTAAATCTGTTGGCACTTGTATCCATAACTTTTCCGGTGTTTTAACACTTGTATTCTTACATTCAGACACAAGACACCAATGATAAGGACTATAGCCACTAGAACTCATTATTTATTTCGAAAATATGTTTATTTCTTTCAGCGAAGCGTAATGTTTACAATGCCCGTGACGTCACAGACATGGCGGCCTGAGAATTGGCGTTTTCGCGCCCAAATTTGAATTGTAAAATTAAAACACGTTTTTATGAAATAATTAGAATAAAAAAAATGTATTTATATTTTTTTGTGGTATTTTATCAATAACAGATTAAATTAAAACACTTTTTGAATTAGACTGTAATACCCTATTGTTTCAATTTTGAACTTTAGCAAAATCAAGGATACTTATAATATATTTATTTAGCTTAAACAGTTTTAACTTACCAAATCTACAGTTTTAAAAGACTGTAGATTTGATAAGTTAAAGTCGAGTTCTGACTAGCAAATAGATAGGTAAATAATAAGAAATAACTAAATAAGTTATCATTTTCATCCTATGATGATTGAAAGTTAAAACTGTAGGTATTTGAACTACTACTTTGTATTTATATTAATTAGAAATATTTCAATAACGAAATGTAAGATAAGGTTTATTAGTACTATACGCATATCAAGTTCATATCAAGGTCAAAAAGTGGATTGTAAATTATGTTGAAAAATAGATATCAATATAAAAAATATATTTATTTAAAATAACATATAAAAGTAAAAAGTAATAAAAATATCAGTTCTCTTATAGCATTCACATATCATTTACGATAACATGTTAAGTATATAATATTTTTTTGTTCTTTGAAAGAAACTTGTGATTAAATTCTTCACCTATTTGACTCTGCGGAAGTAACGTTTTGCAGGGGTGGCAGCTTTCTCATGGGTCAACGTCTAAAACACACATAGCCTAAGTTAAAATTTTTGGTTAAAATATTAGTGGTTTGCTTTCAAACACTTTAACATATCTTTTTTGAAAAGAATGTACAATTCCACACATTCATACATATATTTTGATGGGCAATAAATTTATACAGATGATTCATCAACTGACACAAAATGGGTCTGTTTATGGATATTATAAAATGATTATTATTTGGCTAAACCAGTATCTAAAAATAAAAAAATAAAAATATATTTTTTTCACTTACAATAACACACTCATCATCAGTGAACTCATAGAGGCGACCACAAGCAGCACCTGTATCTTCCACAACTGACTTAGTTTCAATTTTTTTATCATCAACCTTTGTTGTGACACTCTGCAAGTAATAAAATATAAGTTATATGTTTGGTCATTTTACCATATTTCACTTGTAAATCAACTTTAAAGCCCTCACTATAGCTAGCTACTGTTAACTTTATTTCAATTCATTTTCCACACAAAATAACACTTACTCTTATTTTAGCATTAGGCATGTTCTCAATGTACTCCTCTCCCAGTTTGAACTTGTTTTCCACTGTGCGCATCAAGGATACATTTTTGATTGTCATTTGATCACCATCCACTGATATCTCCATCATTGGTGACGACATTGACATCATTTTGCGGCCCATATAAGGTACACCTGTTACAATAACAATATTTATTAATGGATATAGAATATAACATGTCTATTTCTGTAATGTATGACAAACAATAGCATGTTTTGTTGCACAGATGGTGGACAGCTGGAGCCAAAAATTTTTTTCGTAATGTTTTAGCAAAATCAAATTATAAAACACGTACCGACGGCACTGAAATAGTCGTCAATGTCTTCATTCTTGTAATGTTGATATTTTCCGGCAATCATAGTGGTTTACTTACTCAAGTCTACCCTTGCCAACAAGCGTCTGAGATCCTAAAAAGATTAGAAAAATCTGAGTTAATTAACATTTTTATCTTATCAAACTAATTTATCAATCACGTACGTTGAAAATAGCTAGGTATAATAGTTGATAATGCATTTTTGATAAGAACAATGAAACAATGATGCAAACGAGAAGAATACATCTAATTGCGATGGTAAAATAATAATGCGAATAGACTGTACCTGTACGTTCGAAGTTACACTGTGGAATGAGCGGAATATATTTACACCAGGAATTAAATTATTTTTGGGAAGTTTGAAAATTTACTTTATCCGCTTTAGCATTGTCAACTGTCAGTACAAAAGACTAAAACCTAAACAACTGTCATCATGACTTACGAAGTAAGTGAAGCTACGTGCCTTACACAAGAATCTGTCGATAACACCGTGACCTTAAAATTACATAACAGTTTTTTGTTTTGTCGTTAACTCAAAATTAAATAATTATCGTTATCAAAACCAAAAAAATATGATAAGCAACTAACTTGTTCCGAAAAACATAAGTTTTCTGTGCAAAAAAATATTAATATTAGTTTTTAGGTTCTCAGATAAAAATTTTACTGATAATAAGTTGTATCTTAATAAAGCAATACCTACGCATAGTTAATATTTATAGAAAAAAAACTTTTTTGTTTCTTGGTGAAATAAACTGAGCACCAGCTAATAATATTGGCATTTTTAGGCAAATCAAAAATTTCGTGCTAAAACTAGGAAGCTTATCAGAAACCATCGGTTTTCAAAACTCATATTTAATTAAAAACAGACTGTTTACTCTAATTTCACTACCTGAATCTTAGTTCTTTTCAAATGTATTTTGAATAATGATACTGCCTATACTATATTGATCGTGAAAATGGAAATATGTTTCCCATTCGGATATTCCTGCAGTCACGGTGTTGTTAGAATCTAGATTCAATTCAAGACATCGTGTTTGCAACACTATCAGTGCAATCACTGACAGTGACAGTCATGTCGATAAAACATCGTTCTGAAATTGGTTCCAACAATGTTTTTATTTGATTGTATTTCACAATATTTCTTTAATATATCATAAATCATTAACAAAAGTAAAATAATTCAGTCATATTTTTTTTTCTAAATATAAATTACCGTTTATAAACAATATAAAAAAACATACTTTCCATTATGTATACGAAATCGTATGTTTCGAATGTTATCGGGTGTGGATTTTTTTGTTGGAACAGATAATTTATTTAGTATTGTAAATGGGATGTGACAACAAGAGTAGAAGTATGAACGAGATGTGATGATTTCTATGTTTTGAACACGAAATATTGTTGAGATTAGTGCAAATATTGAAATAATTTATTTCTATAATGTGGTGACAAATTTTCCTGTAGTGAAAGAGTGTTTCATATTTACTAAATAGTTATATTTCATAGGAAGGCTCCGACTTTGCTCCAATTTAGCTTGTAATCATTTACAAGTTTAGTGTTTGTTGATCGATTATTGAACCGATATTATTTAGTTTATTTTAAAAATTCGAACGAAATAACGAAAATGGGTGAAAAAGAAGATTATTTGACGTCGTACCGAGTGTTTTTTGAAAACTTTGCGTCTACTGTGAATCCGGAGGACCAGTTACCCGTGCATATCGCAGGGTATACCATTACTGAATCGGAACTACCCGGCGAAGTTCTCTACTGGACAACTCAATATTTGAGTGAAAAGTGAGTACTATTTGCTATCGTAGCTGAAAGAGTACAGGTTCCTGAGTTAGGCCTGTATTTTAGATTGCTAGAACCACTTAGATAAGGCAATCAGAGCTGTGACTGCAATGTTGAATCATAGTGATAAGGAGATATAGGGAAAGAAATGGTTTAATATTTGTTTATACTATGTGTATGTTATGCAACTGCCTACCATACTAAAATATATATTGTTCAGATTAAAATTCAAGAGGAATATTCTGATTCTCTTATTGATGTAAAGTATATCCTAACAAGAATACTATTCTTAGTTGGAATTGAATTTAGTTGGTACATTGGAATTAGCCCACAACATGTTTTATGAATTTTTTAGATCTACCTTATTTGCTGTGCTTAAACTAACTATAAGCATCATAAACAATATGATACATTTATTCTTAATATTCTTCTTATAAGAACATGGTGATCAAATTGGTAAAAATAATATAGTTTATGTTGAGGTTGTATATATACTTAAAATCAGTTTTGGTCTAAATTATTTGGACCTACCTACCTACCATATAAAATTGCAATGAAGGGATATACTTATAGGTAGCCTCCTTATAAGAATCAGTATCCAATTGGTCCTTCAAACAATCCCTAAAGTATGAACACTTATTTTTTAAACAACAGCTGATATACATACAGTAGTTTCGAATTCATTAATTTATTTGTATGACAGTTAATTCTCAAAATTAATAACTAACCTACCTACATTCCAAAATATTATTAAAATTTTTGCATCATGGTGAACTATAGAACTTGCATGGTTTTGCATTCATTTTGCTTTTCTCGGATATACTAGTCAATGTTATCATTTAATTCACAAAACCCTTTTCCCCCCTATTCTTTTATTTTGTCAAATTCGTATAATAAGTAAAGGTACTAAGTCCTGTCCCCCTTTTTAATAACAGAATTACAATTGTTCCTGCGATTAAGGTTTTTGTTATAAATTGTTTTTGTAATCAATAAACCTAATTAAGATTATACAAAAATAAAATGATATTTTTGCCATTATTCAATGAAAAAAGGATGAAATTTTAATCAATTACCCCCCAACAAAAATCTAATTGGAGATTGCCTATTATTTCAGTTGCCTATAATAATGTGTGTACATGTTTTCATAATGACTTCCTATTCACAATGTGTATACATGTTCTATCAACTTATCACAGTAAGTAGGCTTGTAATCCAACAAGGGTCATTAACCTTAGAAGGTCTGGGACCACCTTTTGTTTCAGACTCTGCACACTAAACATTTAAACAAGTGTTTTTCTATTGTCATACCTTTTGTTTACAAAATATACAAGACTCATTACCAAAAGTTCCATGGTATCAGATGAATAATAAATGATGTGTCGTCATAACTACATATTATAATGGAGATGGGTTAAAATATAATTCCTGATTGCTTAACAGCTTTATGGTTGGCGGGTCATATGGGCCGCGTTACTCATCCCGTCCTCGTGGCAGTGTGATCAAACACTAACCGCACGTATGCCGCGTACCTGCTTACGCACCTTACTACTATGTAACGCGGAAAACTACGACGATGCGTCATTCATATCACATTGGAAACTGTCTGAGTACCTAACCACATTAAAAAAAATAGGTATATCTCTTTACTTGTCACACTAACCACGCCCATTTATGACTATATTATATTTAACTATAAAAGTAGTTCAAACGGTTTTCCAATATTAAAATTACCCGCCGTTTAATAGGTTACAAAGTAAACAATATTTCGTTTCATATTGCAAAACCGAACATTACGTGAATATTACGCGTTAATTATTTCTTCATCTGCAAGTGAACTAGACTAGAAAGATGTTACAATTGTCGGTATTACATCGCAGGAGTTGCCTACTTCATATTCTAATACACAAATGCCGAGGAATAAGGAAACACGATTTTATTGGACGGGTGTCTAGCTATCTGCCAGATTATAAATTTAACTAAGCTACAATGGCCGAATCAATGATTCATTCCCGCCGAGCCCTTTACTTGAACCTCACAACTGATGCCTTGTCTTATAGTTAACGTGTAATTTACTGGACGCTCCATTTAACCCGGCGTGTGCTGTAACACGGCGTAAATTGTGTGTTACGGTGCCGCTGACCATTTAGTCTTGCATAATATCTCATACACCGAAACAAACGGTATATACTTTGTATATATTAGCTGTACTTTATAGCAACCGGAACAAATTATCAGGTACATTATGGCTTATCAAATGATTACTTAGTACCTATGCAAAATTTCATTTACATCTGTCCACTAGTTTTAGGTTAATATATTATATAAATATAATATTATATAAAAACGCACGCAGTTATTTCAATGATTAAGTAATATTGTAAAGCTACCATACAAAGATTGTTTTATGATATCTATCAAAGAAATATTGGTCCCAAGATTCCAGTAAGCATAGTTTAGTACCATTAAAGAATATCTGATTAACGTCGAATAATATAAACATTATTTGTTTATACGTATCAGAGCTTTTCTGGCAAACAGGCAAAAAAAATTTAACACTACGGGAGACTGCAAACTCGTGAGAAAAACGTTTGAATGCCATATCAATAAAACGTCAGCATTTACTCGTTAGGCTTTGTTTGAAACTCTAAACTCGTGAGACAGGGCCCGAGGGTTCAAGTAATCATAACAAACAATGAATTCTACTGCAGACTTTGCAAACTACTAACTACTTACTAACAAAATTAATATTTTTGTAAAACTTCAAAATATATCGATTGACCTAATACTTCTAGAGCATCTTGCAGCAAGCTTAAAATAGACTTGCGAAACTTGGCAATCTATGAAGACTGAGGTCATCAATTCGAATCATCCGTCTGCATTTGCATTTGCACGGACCTAGAAAATATTATGAGTAAACTTTCTCTCGAAAATTCTTCTTGAGGAAGATTTCGATTGTAATAGACCGAACATAATTTCTCTAGGGCCTGTGGGTTGAGGTCGTAGGATTGGTACCCTCGATCCATAAATTGGCGCGCGAGACCGTGTGGGCAGATGCGGATGCTCGTGATAGTAATGCGAACCCATGTCAACGCTCCGTGCACTCTTGTTTACTCCTCAAACATTACAATACATTTTCAAAGGAATTCACCGAAATTATTTGTTTCTCTGACGAACTTGACACCAACTAAAGTACCGACCACGACCCTGCATGTATTAATTAAGTATTTGAAAAAAAAAGGAAATTATAATCTCTGAGTGAATCGGAGATTTATAAAAAAAAGTTTTCTACGTTTCTTGTAATGATATGACAAATATTTGAACTATTTAGTATCTAATATTTGTTTGCTTGTTGATACTGTCGGCGGTTTAAAAGTTATAAGTTTACGTACAATTTGTTTTACTAACCGGAATTCTAAGAATCAGGACCAACCAAACTTACGCTGCGTCCTTGTGAACAAATATAATCTACGGTACACGACAGTTATGCCTGAAATATTGTGTCAACTCAGAGTGAAGTACATGCATTCGTTTTAAGAACAGGGTCATCGACCTCTTTATGTATTGTACAGACAGACGTACACGTCCGCATTTTATTTTATAACTACAACAGCATCGAAACCGAGGGAAACTAACATATGTTCCTGTGATGTGAACGCCCTCCTGGTTTGTTTACCAACCGCTTTCATTGATTCAATATTGTGACAGAAAACTCTTTGACATCATGACGTCAATGGATGGTTGTCAAACGTTGCCTAGAGATTGTAAATTTCGTCGTGAATTGTCAACACGAGTTGGTGTAATCGGTAAGGCGTGTGGATTACACCACAGAGACCCCGAGTTCGAGTCCCGCCGTAAACATGAAGTTTTTTAGTTGATGGAAGTTTTGTCGAACTTTCTGGAATATTTGAGTGAAAGTGATGAAAAATTAAGGAGCGAGAAGGAGAATAAATAAAAATGAATAACGAAATTATTGGAAGGTTCTGGAGGCATGACGATCAAAAAGAATAACGAAATTGAATGTTCTAGAACCTGACCGGGGGTATATAAGCGGAACTGCGGCTCACCGCTGGCAGTTGAGTTCTAAGTCTAAAGCGATTCGGAAGAAAAGGAAGAAGTGAGAAAGAAGAAAAGTGAGTGAAATAGTGAAGTGCAGTGAAATAGTGAAGTACAGTCAGTTAAGTGAGTTAAGTCAGCGTGAACGGCAAAGTTGTGTCAGTCGGCCGGACTCTGCTGGAGAGGAACGCCGATAACCTAACTCCGTGGACGCTGTAACTTAAGTGCAATAGAAAGTCTGAAAACCGGTATTAGTGTTTCATTTCATCCAATCCCGTAACCCAAGCCCGCATAGTCAGGAACGTGACGGCAGGCACGTAACATTTGGTGTCAGAAGTGGGATTGGAGAAAAATGCCGCTAGTGCCGCAGGACGTAAGAGGAGTGAGTACCCGTTCAATGTCAGAAGCGCAGCGTGTGAGGGAAGAGGGTGCTGCAGCTCAAACCAGCGATGCAGAAGCCAAGCCTGTGCAGGTGGATCTTCTGCTACAGCTGCAGCACATGATGGCAGAGCAAGCGCGCCGCCAAGAAGAGCAAGCGCGCCGCCAAGAAGAGCAAGCGCGCCGCCAAGAAGAGCAAGCGCGCTGTCAGGCAGAACAGCTGCGGGAGCTGAAAGAAGAGCAAGCGCGCCGCCAAGAAGAGCAAGCGCGCCGCCAAGAAGAGCAAGCGCGCCGCCAAGAAGAGCAAGCACGCTGTCAGGCGGAACAGCTACGGGAGCTGAAAGAAGATCAAGCTCGTCGCCAAGAGGATCAAGCTCGCCGCCAAGAGGAGCAAGCGCGTCGCTTGGAAGAGATGCATAAGGATTTCACGAAGGGACTGCAAAAGGCTCTCGAACGGGTACAAGAAGTGGAGGAAGGGTTAGGCAAGTTGGAACATCGCGTCATGGCGATAGAGGAGAGAGTGAAAGAAGAGATCTCCAAAATCAAGCAGGAAGTGACAACTTCAAGCCCTTTGAAGAGCCGAAGCCGTCTTGCAGCCGTTTTTGACGCCCCAAATGCGGCCTTAAGCGCAACGAAAGGGCTCAAGATTCCCCATTACGACGGAACAACATCCTGGACTGCGTTCAAGCTACAGTTTGAGACACTTATGGAGGCTTATGGTTGGACTCAGAAGGAAGCACAGTCAGCCCTTACCCTGGCCCTCCGTGATCAAGCGCTCTCAGTGCTGGAAGCTATCGGCGCAAGTGGGGATCTCAGCTTTAGTGCCCTCCTCGACGCACTTGAAGCACGTTTTGGAGACAGCCACCTCGAGCACGTGTATAGAGCGCAATTAAAAGAGCGTACTCAGCGTGCTAATGAGAGCCTACAGCAATGGTCCGTGGAAATCGAGAAACTTGTACGTCGAGCTTTCCGGTCGACTCCGTCAATGATTGAAGGCACGCTTCTCCAAGCGTTCATTGACGGTATTCGGGACCCAGAAGTACGAGCTGCTGTTCATCTGGGCCATCACAAGATCATGAAAGAAGCTCTGGCCCATGCATTGGAAGTGGAAGCCGTGCGTAGCAACTCCCGTACCTTACGTCTGCGGGAAATGACGACAACGGAGCAGGTACTTCCACGCCGTCGGAACTTCATGTGCTATGGATGTGGAGAGCATGGGCACATACGGAGCGACTGCCCGAAGAAGATGAACCGCAAGGACGCGGCGGTCTCAACTTCTGACCAGCAGGGAAACTTAAACCCAGCCAGGGCTGCGGGGTGGGCGCCGGCTGGTAGTGGAACAACCCCAACAATCTACATCAAGCAAACCAACGATGGAAATACTCTGGTGATAGACGGTCAAGTAAATGGGAAAAACAGTCAGCTAACATTAGATACTGGAGCTTCAAGGACGGTGATAAATGTTCGGCTGCTCGAGCACAACATCAGGAAACACCTTAAACCAATTGTTGGCCTACAAATGAAATCAGCTACCGGCCAGTGCATACCGATAAGTGGAAAACTGCATGTAACAATCAAAATTGGGGAACGTGTTTATCGACATGAGGTTATTGTGGCCAAAATTCTGGATGACTGCATCCTGGGACTTGACTTCCTGCAAGGGCACCAGTGTAACATCGACTTAAAATCTGGAGTATTACTATGTGGAACTGAGGAAATTCCGATGAAGGGTGGAACCCTGGGAAAAGTTTGCTGTTTAAGAAGAACTGTTCTTGCACCAAAATCACAGACTCTCGTACCAATTGCATTACCTAGGAGGAGGGAAGGAAGTTTACCTCGAAGGTGCGCTGTGATTGATAAATCGGAACACGTAAACTCATGGCTACCGGCAAGAACTGTCGTGGGGTCATCTGATGTTAACCGCATTCCGGTATTCAACTTCAGTGATTCAGAAATTACGATTGAAGAAGGAGAGCCTGTGGGCGTATTGGAAGAAGTGGCCTGGATAAGAAAATGCTCGGAAAATGTTGTGAAGAAGGACAGTACGGGAATAGACTTTGTAACGAAAATCTTAGACGAAAACAAAAGTCTGACAAAAGTGGAGACTATGAAAGCTAGAAATTTACTTCTTCGATTCTCTGATGTGTTTTCAAGAAGCGATGGTGATATTGGCCGAACTGGTTTGGTGAAGCATAAAATAAACACAGGTGATACAATGCCAATTCGTCAAAGGCCCAGACGTATACCATTCGCTCGTGAGAAAGAGGTTGAAGAAATGATTGACGATATGAGGAAAAATGACGTGATAGAGCCCTCTTCTAGCCCTTGGTGTTCACCTGTCGTGCTTGTCAAGAAGAAAGATGGTTCAACGAGGTTTTGTGTAGACTATCGACGATTGAATGATGTAACCAAGAAGGATAGCTACCCGTTACCAAGAATCGATGACACACTTGACACACTGAGTGGCATGAAATGGTTTTCAACGCTCGATCTGAAAAGCGGCTATTGGCAGGTGGATTTGGATCCCAAGGACAAGGAAAAGACCGCATTCTCAACTGGGAAGGGACTCTGGCAATTTAAGGTGATGCCATTTGGATTATGCAATGCACCGGCAACCTTTGAGCGTTTGATGGAACAGGTGCTGGTGGGACTGCTGGGCGAAACCTGCCTAGTTTACCTCGATGATATCATCATTGTTGGACGGGATTTTGACGATCATCTAAGGAAATTGGAAAAGGTACTCGACAAGCTGCGTGGAGCAAATTTAAAGTTGAGTCCAAAGAAATGCTCTTTCTTCAAGCGCGAAGTGAATTATCTAGGACATGTTATTTCTGAGAGAGGAATTGAGACTGATCCAGCCAAGACTGCCGCTGTTAAGGAATGGCCAACACCTAAAGATAAAACGCAAGTTCGGGCATTTCTTGGATTGTGCTCGTATTATCGGCGGTTTGTGAAAGGATTCTCGGACATTGCCAAGCCTTTGCATCGATTGACAGAGGAGAAACGTGCCTTTATCTGGGACGAGGATTGTGAGCAAGCCTTTCGAGACCTAAAAGAACGGCTTTGTAACACACCAATTCTCGGATACCCCAGCGCGAAAGGAATATTCGTAGTTGATACGGATGCCAGCAATATTGGAATAGGAGGTGTCCTTTCACAACGCGATGGTGAGCAGGAGAAGGTTATTGCTTACTTCAGCAAGTCACTATCGAAGCCGGAGAGGAATTATTGCGTGACCAGGAGGGAATTACTGGCCGTAGTCAAAACCCTGCACCATTTCAAGAAGTATTTACTGGGACGGAAATTTTTGATCAGAACTGATCACGCTGCTTTGAAATGGCTGCTTCAGTTTAAGGATCCCGAAGGCCAAGTAGCCAGATGGTTGGAACAACTTCAGGAATTTGACTTTGAAATCGAACATCGCGGCGGAAGAATTCATGGCAACGCAGATGCATTATCGAGACGCCCATGCGTGGAGGATTGCAAGCATTGTGCCAAGAAGGAAATTGCTTTTCTTAAGGTGATAAGGACTGATACTGTTGACGAGGCACGGGGAGATGATGCAATGAAATTAGAACAGGAAAGAGATGCAGATATCAAACCAATACTGGAGTGGCTACGAAGTGGTAACAAGCCAAGTTGGAGTGACGTCGCCCAATATAGCGCAGTAACGAAAGGTTTATGGGCACAGTGGAAAAGCCTTACGCTGCATAATGGACTTCTGTGCAGAAAATGGGAATCAACAAACGGCAAGGACGAGCATTTGCAATTGGTGGTACCTCGTTCAAAAATAAGGGATGTATTAAAAGCGTTCCATGATGGATCTTCTGGAGGACATTTGGGGATTAGGAGGACTTTGGTGAAGATCAAGGAGAGGTTTTATTGGTTGCATTGCAAATATGACGTCGAAGATTGGTGCCGGAAATGCACTAGTTGTGCAGCTGTCAAGGGTCCACAAACAAGGAGCAGGGGGGCGATGAAAATCTACAATGTTGGTATGCCTTGGGAGAGAATAGCCTTAGACATCGCTGGACCATTTCCAATCACTGATTCGGGCAATCGCTACGTTTTAGTGGTTATGGATTATTTTACAAAATGGCCGGAGGTCTTTGCTATACCGAATCAAGAGGCAGTAACTGTAGCGACGAAGTTGGTAAACGAGGTATTCACCCGATTCGGAGTGCCCTTGGAGATGCACAGTGATCAAGGACGGAACTTTGAATCCCAAGTTTTCCAGGAAACTTGTAAACTTTTGGGAATCCATAAGACTCGAACGACCCCTTATCATCCACAGTCAGATGGAATGGTCGAACGCTTCAACCAAACATTGGAGCGACACTTAGCAAAGGTGGTTGACAGCCATCAGAGAGATTGGGACACTTACATACCTCTCTTCTTGCTTGCCTATCGGACTGCTGTACATGAAAGTACGGCAAAGACGCCTGCATTGGCAAATTTTGGAAGGGAATTGAGATTACCGGCAGATCTTGTATCGGGCTGTCCACCTGGTGATTCTCGCACCGAGTTTAGCGATTACATAAGCGAGTTAAGGGCAAAAATGTTGGACATTTATGAGCAGATCAGGGAGGCCGGTCTTCAAGCTAGTGATCGCGCAAAGACGCGCTATGATCGACGAGCCAATTCTGTTGGGTTTGAAGAGGGGTCATTGGTCTGGCTTCATAATCCAGTCAGAAGGAAGGGAAAATCTCCAAAGCTGCAACCGAGTTGGGAAGGTCCTTACGAGATAGTCACGAAGATCAATGACATTACTTACAGAATTCGGAAGTCTTCAAGGAGCCCTTTGAAAGTTGTCCATATAGACAGGTTGGCGAGGTATTACGGCAGCAACGATGCTCGGGACGAGCGAATCTAGGAGGGGGGCAGTGTGACAGAAAACTCTTTGACATCATGACGTCAATGGATGGTTGTCAAACGTTGCCTAGAGATTGTAAATTTCGTCGTGAATTGTCAACACGAGTTGGTGTAATCGGTAAGGCGTGTGGATTACACCACAGAGACCCCGAGTTCGAGTCCCGCCGTAAACATGAAGTTTTTTAGTTGATGGAAGTTTTGTCGAACTTTCTGGAATATTTGAGTGAAAGTGATGAAAAATTAAGGAGCGAGAAGGAGAATAAATAAAAATGAATAACGAAATTATTGGAAGGTTCTGGAGGCATGACGATCAAAAAGAATAACGAAATTGAATGTTCTAGAACCTGACCGGGGGTATATAAGCGGAACTGCGGCTCACCGCTGGCAGTTGAGTTCTAAGCCTAAAGCGATTCGGAAGAAAAGGAAGAAGTGAGAAAGAAGAAAAGTGAGTGAAATAGTGAAGTGCAGTGAAATAGTGAAGTACAGTCAGTTAAGTGAGTTAAGTCAGCGTGAACGGCAAAGTTGTGTCAGTCGGCCGGACTCTGCTGGAGAGGAACGCCGATAACCTAACTCCGTGGACGCTGTAACTTAAGTGCAATAGAAAGTCTGAAAACCGGTATTAGTGTTTCATTTCATCCAATCCCGTAACCCAAGCCCGCATAGTCAGGAACGTGACAGCAGGCACGTAACAATATTCTACGTTGTCTACTGCACAATGTATTTCTTCTAGCGGGCTTTATTAGTTCGGTTGTTACTACTCTGTTTTCTATCTCAAGCGCCCTGACGTATAAGTTTGTATTTTAGTTTTACACTAGTGGTGATTTCCGGGCGACAAGCTTCCCATGGAGCAGAATCTACTTTTTTATGGATTTCTATATCCGGCTTTACACTTTATGCTAGTAAATTTTCGGTATTATTATGCGAACTATTGTCGATGTTTGGTCCAACGGTCGTCTACACTCCGCAATCATAAAGAAAAACAGGTTTTCGCAAAGTTAAGAAGGCTGTTTATGGCCGTCTACCTGAATTCCTAAGTCACCTTTGAGCCTTACACGGCTCGCTAAAAAAGATGGTCTGCCCTATTAACAGAATTTCTTACAGATACTCTTTTCAGTCTGATTGAAATCGTATGAAATACGCAATCTATAAGGTTTTTGAAAATAAGTAGGTATTGATCGTTTTCATTACATTTTGATCTTATCAACATCATTCGTTTGTACTTTTATATCAGGTTCACTTGTTTTACAAATATTGATTTAGCTACTCGAGATAAAATTCATAGACTATAAGAAAATACACATTTCTTTGTAGTGACGCGGTGTGTGAATAATAAATTCACCTATATTAGCTGTCTCGCCTAAAACTGGAAGAGTGGGTTGTATTACGTGCCGAATAGGTGTCTATATTTTTGATAACGACTTCATATTAATTAAAACACTACCTTTAAAATGAGTTTCGCACGCTATTTTCTTATAACTCAAAACTAGTTATTGTGAGTGCATTCACTGTGAATCGTGACAATAATAATATATGTGTTTTTCGTGGCTATTATTCCAAATAATATTTATTCGAAAACGTTATTAAATGGTATATGATATGTTTATCATATAGTTATGTTTACGTATATAGACGACCAAGTCTTCCACGTGCTTTAATATAAACACAATCTATCAATTTGATGTTTTCATTGAGCTTACTACCTTAATGAAATTGCCTGCTAATAGGTTTGTTGATGGGTTCTGGCATATAAGTAGCATTTGCCAACTAAAGTGACTTGTGTGTTTTAAGCTTGTAGTTGTAGCATCTAGTTATTAGAATAAATATCTTACGCAGTATATGTATCTTCAATAAACTTTACTTACTCATGCTGTTACTGGGATTTAAAAAAAATATAGCGATTAAAGGGATAGCTCGACTGAAATACGCAAATCAAATCAAGAAAATAAAAAAATATATATAATTTATAGCCTATGGTACTCAGGAACATTGTAGCTATCTATCAGTGAAAGATTTTGGAAATCCGACCATCGTTTCCAGAGGTTTCCCCTACCATTCCATACAAACTTACAAATATTACTTTATAATATAAATAAAAAAAAAAAACAACATACATTTGAACTTGATAATCATGTTCTGACTTCTGAATTACTCTGTTACGCGTTTAGCAGCTCGTTTTTTTACCTTTCGCAGCTGTTAGCACTTTTGGCCATTGTTGGCTTCACGGAAATTCATTATAACTAAATAAAAAGCCCATTGTGGACAAAAAATGTTTTGCTGTTGTACTTACGTACTGTGTACATAGTTATCGGGTGAATGTAAACTAGGTAGTTTTTAAATTTGTATTATCGTTCGATTTGATAACGGTATCATTGTATCAGGTTGCCGCATTCGTTGTTATTGTTTTGCGTTTTGCTAGAAATCCGGAATCGGATATCTTGAGATAATCAGTGATATATTTTCCGCGAAGCTCCTTGTAAATATGATGCCTTTGTTTTGTTTATCTCTTGTGAGTACAGCGCAAAAAGGAACAATTAATCATGCATTCCCTTTTTAATCTCAACTGCGATTTTTAATCTTAACGTTGTCATATACAAACTTTTTTATTTGTTTTATTTACAGGTTATTAGTTTAGCATAGTGATCTGTCACTTTTATTAACTACTAGCGGACCGCCCTTGCTTCGCACGGGAAAGTATCCGATTTTTAACAAACGGCCACAGGACCGAAAGGATTATTATTTCCCGATATTCCCCTTAACTTTTCTAAAGTTTTCTGTCGTATGAATCTTCACATAAAATTAACGAACATAACAAAAAAATAATCAGCAAAATTGGTCCAGTAGTTATTGAGTTATGCGCTTACAAACACATTTCGCGATTCATTTGTATATTATAGATTTTATTAATTATTTTTATTTCATTTAAGCATTAATTTTATAATATCACGTGGTTTTTAGTTTTTTAAGTTCAGTGATAACTGTATACTGCTGAATAAAGAACTCCTTTATATCACATAATATTCAACACATCAAAAAAGGATTCTCATTTTAATACATATCTCAGTAGTACCAGTAATGCCTATGTACCTTAGGTATGTGTCTGATATTTCTACTCTCCCCGAGATGTCAATAAATATTTTTTGTTTACAGACAATGCCCTCTGACACTGATGACACCGCTGCGGCGGATAATCCTTGACGAAGTGCGAGTAGCATCGAAGAAACAACCCAATGAATTTGGGTACAAATCTGACGAATCAGGTATGTTGTACTATTATCATCTCTAACACCGTTATAATAAAACTTTAATTATTTTTTCTCGGACTTAGACAGAAATAGATGCAACATTGCCTTTTTTAGAAAATATAATTCCGACAAAACTGGCTGTGTGATATATGTTATTAGCGACTAGAAGTTTAAGACATACGTCCATAAGTGTAGATACCTAGAATCTATGGGCCTTGACGACTGATGAAATCGACTATATAGAAGAAGTCTGTGCGGTTAAACTTTTTATGGACTGGATATACCTAACAAACATTTCATCTGTTTCATAAATAATGCCTACGACTATAGTCCCTTTCAGTTTAATAGTTCTTGAAAGCATCGCTGCAGACAGATATAAAACGCGCCCCATATTTTATTCTACGCAGGATAGTAAGTTCGCTTATTTATGGCAATTTCATGCCCAACGCTACCCGATTGAATCCGATGTGAAGTAATGGATAGTAGTATCCTAAATATCTATCTATCACTTGTCCTAGTTCACGATATTTAAGTGAACTAGGTATTGGAAGTTCTTTTCTGAGAATGTAAGCCCATTGTAATCAAATCAATGACTTATTGGAAATCTGACCGATTACAAATAGGTAATATCTTTCATTAGTTATTGAATTTGAAGTTTAATAAGTATGGATTATACTTGTTATGAATCAATTTATAGAACGACTTCGAGTCTAGTAGCCATTTATGATCTATTATGGTTATGTAACGATCCATCAAACACTTTGATGCTCTGACGCAATAAACATAATTGTATCGATTGAGGAACCAAACCACTTGGCAAGACTTTAATGTGTACCTACTTACGTAACGTTACCGCTTTTAGTGACCATCTCATAGACAAAGAATAGTGTGTAATGTTGCCATTGTTTAGGGTACCTAGACGAGCGCTAGCAGATAATGATATCATACAATCTCTTGTTTATTCTGTTACGTCATTCACACCGGCGGCAGTGGTCACTCGGTACACTCAACTCGATTCTAAATATAATCTAATCGAATATCAATCGATTAATTTTAAATGCACTTAGCACTTCTATCGCTAGTTGGAGAAAGAGGTCGTTTGGATACGTAGGAAAATGTAATAGCAGGAAAGCGTATGACGACATGAATGTAATCTCAAGCCATTGTTTGTCTTGACTCTTATATTCAATGTTGTGCTGTATTAATTAGCCTCATTTGTAAAGCTTCGACGTATCAGTAGTTGAATGGGACCCAATAGGAATATCAATACTGACTTTTGAATGAAGGTTTTAGCGCTGCATTAGAATACAGTGTCTCTGATATCCATGACGGCACGCGACTCCTTTTATCAATGACAATTTATAACCGAACATCTCCGCTATTTAAATTGCTGCGATCGTTCTTGAGATTAACTTATTACTGTAGAAAATAATGATATTAGGTATTTAATTTTCTTGAACTAACGATGTAGATAAATCACAGTAGGACATCTCTATTAACCTAGTTTTCTATAAAATTACAAGTTTCTCCTACTGTTAAGTGTAGAAGATACTGGTGCTGGGTATTGTAAATTATTTTCTTATTTTACTTGTGAAGGTAGGCGTCGTAAACATATATTGTTATAATTTTTGTGTTGTTCATTATTGAACTTACTGTATAATTATCACCATCCAAGATGATGGACCATCATCATCAGCCTATAAGTGCCCAAAGGCCTCTTCTCATACGGAGAAGTTTAGAGCATTGATCACCACGCTTGCTCAATGCGGGTTGGCGAGTTCAAACTTATAATTGGAAATTATAAGTCCAGGTTTCCTCACGATGTTTACCTTCACCGTATGTCAGCGGTGTCTAAATAATCATAGAAAGTACTTATTACTCGGAAAAAGTCACATAGGTACTTGCTAGGTTTCGACCCCATACCCTCAGAAGCGGGCTCCTTAACCTCCAAGCCACCACCACACAGATGATGGACCAGTCTTACCTAATTGATATACAAGTATTTATGTCAGTCGTTATGGAAAGATAGCAAAAAATTATTGAAAACACTATAATGTTTATCTTTTGGATAGAATCTGATTCATTGTAACATACTAAAACAAATCGTTTAGTGGCTTTAAATCTAATAAAAAAAGCATGGTGTAAATATCATGAATATGTTTTAATCGTCATACATTCTATTTTTTATATTTATATTTGTGATAGGTAGTAGGCATAATATTGCTTCGTAGTTTATTTGTTTTGGCCCGACATTTTGGAAATACGAAGACCATACCAATGTTTTCTGCACGTTATTAATGGTACTTTATTTTCCACGCAACATTTTCCTGGAGTCGGTTATAACGTTGATTTATTTGTTTGACATTTTCCTATTAGTCACCGAAACTAGTACTCACTGGTTCGGTACCTATACGAGTAGTTTGATATGATGTAAAATTGGTGGTATTTACCAGAAATCAAGTAACACCACGTATTGTAAACTTCTTTTCTTCCTTTATCATTGTAAGTAAGAGCTTTTTGTTAGAGAGGTAATCTTATTTATTTTCTAGATATAACTGCCCGCCTGCCTTCATTCCTTGTGTGACAACACGGTAGTTTCCAACTAGTCAAATTCAATACTTTTATCCAAATTTCAAAAACGATACTTTTCTATGAAATGTATGTAAAACTGAGTTTAGATGGTAAAGTATTTTTGCGACAAATAGCTTACTTATTTCCTTATAATAAGCTAAAAATATCTAAACCTTAATGTATCGATCGATCAATGAATAAAAGTATAGTTATTTTACAATTTTTTTTTATGTAATAGGTCGGCAAACGATCAGGTGGATTACCTGATGGTAAGCAATCAGCGCCGCCCATGGACACCCGCAACGGAGGAGTTACGAGTGCGTTGCCGACCTTTTAGGGATTAGGGATTTGGAGATTTAGGAACTGGGGAGGGATTGGGAAGGGGAAGGATTGGGCCTCCGGTAACCTCACTCACACGGCGAAACACAACACTCAATATTTTATTGTATTGAAACGTCGATTGAATTTATTGTTGACCTAGGAAACTACCTAATTATTGTGCACTAGAATATTGTCATATCATATTTAATACGCAAAGATTTCTGATTCCATCACTCAATTAGTCATAGAATTAAATTATAATTTATGATAATTTCTACACAATTTTATTCATAGTCACGCTTTTATCATTGTAATTAATATGAATTTTTTATTAATTGCTTGTTCTAAATCCTTATTTTTCCTTATTCCAGTGTACATAGCCCTTCGGTTGATGCAAGCAGTGACTGCCCGCGTCAACGACGTCTGCCTCCGGTACTTAGACAACTCGAAGCTGGACACCCTTCCACCCCCACCGCCACTCGACCAACGCGACCTAAAGACTGTATCATGTGCCACCAAGAATTCACGACGCGTCATGGAAGACCGACACGTGGAAATCGGAAATTTAGAAGCACTTTTTGGAATTGATGTAAGTGTCATTTATAAAATTATGACCCACGTAACATTGAAAAGGAACTGCCAATTTTGCCAATCTGACGAGACAGATAGCTAGACACTCTGTTATTGCGTTACTAACAAGAATTTTTAATATCTGATGGTATTTAACTTTTTCGTTTAAGCAACAGTTTTCGATTTCGCACCTCATAAATAGATTAAGTACGATGTTTATAAAATCAGATCGATACTCTTAATTTCTCAAATTAAAGTTAAGAGACTAAATTTGATGTGAGACAATGATCGGGACTTGAGAGTTAGTTATTTTGTCAGTCTCCTGATAGATGTGAGTGAGTCAATAGAAATCAAAAGAAAATCACCATAACCCAAGTAGAGTGATCTGAATACGGTCCGAACTAGTGAAAATATAGTCCCTCATAGACGTAGAACTACATATTTCTATGGTAGGTTTGGTAGATTCAGACGGGCCCCAGTCAGTCAGTCATCGCAACGAGGCACCGCGGCCTCGGCCTAGCGTAGGAGAAGGAACGGGGTTTTCTTACCCTGGGCGGGTGAAGTCATTTATTGATTTTCCCTAACACAAAAAAAGGTTTGGTAGATTCCAAAGAATATCCGAATTCTAAATCTAGTTTTCAAGACCTGTTTTTTTTGGTGTTTCTGATCGGCCTAAGTGCGGAAGCTCTTTTGTCGTCGCAAGTGCATCGCGTAATATTTTCTACATATTTGGCACCGGAACAGACGTCGTATAAGTTTATGATTTCCCAGTACTTATGAATGGCGCACGCTTCTTATACGCCATAACATATGTAGGTATGTATGTATAGGGCTAGGTACCGTACGATGATGCAGAAAACGATGCAATGGTATGTTTTATGTAACACGTGCCTAGTACATCTTTATTATAATTTATCAAGCTTCATTATTTATTTTGTATATTCGTTGGACCAATCTATATGCTTTTATTCATAGCACGCGTTTTCGTTTCTGTAAATTCTCTATTGATTTGCTTCGCTGATTGTGTTGACCGTAACCATCTCTGCATCATCTTCGTAATATTCATGTACATATAAAAACTATAATGTAAGGTTGGCGCGGTGGAAAACTGGCTGCCGCGCAAAGTGTTGCGGGTTAGATTCCCTTCGAGGTCTGGGTGTGCGTGTGTATGTGAAATTGTATGTTTGTAAACACACCCACGACTCAGGAGGAAATCCTCGTGTGGGTCAACCATTAAAAAGACTGCATCGCACCAACTGCTATGGCTATCCTTACATAAGTCTTCCGTAACTTCTGATATACAATAGCACCTCGATGAAACATACTCTACAGGTCTTCATCTGACTAATAATATTGTCTTTTTAATACTTAAATATCATAAGCGGTAAGCTTACGATATTTAAATGTCCACAACATTGTTTTTATGAGTTGGGAAGCAAACTAACCGGCGTATGATGGTAAGCTATCAGCGCAGACTAGGAGACTTAACACCAGAGTTGCAAGTGCTGGCTGTCTTAAGGGATTCAACATTTTATTTATTTCAATTTCCAGGCGACAGAATCGACAAGCTTTTATGCAGTGTATGACGGGCACGCCGGCTCGGCGGCGGCGACCTACTGCGCAGCCCACTTACACCAGTATCTGGTAGAAAGTCCACACTTCACCACCGACCTCCGAAGAGCCTTGAAGGACGCCTTCCTCAGGACAGATGCCGAGTTCATTCGGAAAAGTAATCAGGAGGTAATTTCATCTTGCTAATACTGAATTCTTACAGCTTAGTCAGTTAGTATGTAAGTAGGAACAATAATTTTGAGTGTCTGAACTAAAGTTTGGCACAATTTGTGTACATGCATACCCAGCTCTCCTATTTACATAAAATACAATAGGTACTCTTTATTATACACTATTAAATTCAAATAACAAATACATTTTAAAAGTTACAATGAGCGACCTTATCACTGATAAGTGATCTCTTACAACCTTTGAATGCAGAGAACCTTTGAAATAATAAATAGTAAAGATAAGTCGAAAATATCTATGGATAACATAGTCTGTGGTTATTTTATTACGTACATTTTAATTTTACTGTACTTATTTCCTTAAACATTATTCAAAAAATAGGGTTTCTAAAATATTAAATAAAAATATTAACACAGCAATCTTAATCAATCATAATTATTATTTATATGGTTATGAAGAAAACACTACTTTTTTAAATGAGGAGTACTTTTTATTAAATGAATATTATTGAAATCCTTATGAAGAATTTCTATCAAAGTAAAAAATATTATTAACATTCAGATGAGAACTAAATAATATTTTTTACTTTTAAACATTTAAAATATCCAGCTATACAAGCTAATTGCACAGCTATTAGACCAAAATAAAATAAAAATCAAACAAACACAGTTTAGTAACACCTACGTAAACAGATGTAATTGTGAAACAAAATGGAAATTCCAAATGATCTGGGTGACCTCTGTTTATCATTGCAAAAAAAACCGTTACAGTCTCCGCTGAAATGCAACGATAGCAAAAAAAACTTCGCATAAAATTGATTAAGATTCTTGTGTTCTTGGAAATAAGACGGTCTTTGCACAGTCGACTTGTTATTGTTTTGTTTTGTTTTAGATGTTATTCTATTCTCGACTTACAGTTAGAATATATTATAGGGTTACAATAAAATTATCGCAGTCACGTAGGGACGCGGAAATATACACAATAAAATATTGTTATGGATGAGATTTATAGTTCTCTATATTTATATGCCCATTTACATATATGTATAAGTACATATAGAAATGTATTGTAATGTATATTAAGGTACATATATAACTTGAGTCACTGGTACCAAAGTGCTTTAAATTGTACTTAAAATAATGTAGTTTTGACTATTACTTACCTACTAGCTTACTTATTATGAATGAAAAATTTTGTTTATTTGTTATGTATTCCCATCCAAAATAGTAGAGCTAATTTTGATGAGTTTTCACACGAATATAGGCAGATAAATACAGAGATGTAGTACGGATTCATTGAAAAATGTGCGATCATAGCCCATTTGTAATACCTTGACATCTGTGTGAATGTGATTATATGTAGACATACTAGTTTTGTTTATATTATCATAAAGTTATTGTATAAAGACTGAGGGATGTCGCACCTTCAAGATAGGACGTTTTCAGGCTGATATAAAAATAATGTTCCTGAGTGTTATAGGCTATAAATTATTCTGGATTTGCGTATTAAAGTCGAGCTATCGTTTTAAAAGCTGCTGTTTTTTAAATCCCGGAATACATTACTTTTATAAGTGTGCGAAGCCGCGGGCGGAGGCTAGTAATAAATTAATTGCGCACAAAATGACACAATGAGGTTTTGTTGCCGGTAACCTAATACTTGAAAGTAAAAAGTACAAAGTTGCAATAATAAAGCTGACAACTCCTTAACAAAGTTGCAGATAAAATTTTGATTTTATTTGTAAGAACAATATGACTTTGTACTAAATTCAGTCGACTCCAGATATCACGGATTGTAAAATGTATGCAGCTCAAGCGTATAACTTAGATATCCCCTTAATAATTTGAGGCAATCTAACCAGAAAAAAACATTAAAAAAAGCTTCCATGGTCCTTTTTATGTAGTCGATAATAACTAGTAAAATTTTATATTCATCTACAGCCAAAAACATTTATTCCTGAACAGAATTCTTTTTTTTTCTCTTCTGTTAGTTTCCCAGCGCTTTCTTTCCAAGGACCACAAATAGCCAGGAACTTTTGAGGCCCACTAATTCACCCGCTGCTTGGCTCCATTTAATCGTAGCGTGATGTTTTATAGTCTATAGCACTCAGGAACATTGTAGCTATCTATCAGTGAAAGAATTTTGGCAATCCCACCAGCGGTTCCAAAGATTACCCCCTACATACAAATTTTACTTCTTTATAATATTAGTATAGATACCATTGGTATTAATGATGAATTGTTGCGTGATGGCAGCGTGCATGCGGCGGCAGTACGGCGGTGGCGGTAGCGGTGCGCGGGCGCCGACTGCTGGCGGCGTGGGCGGGGGACTCGCTGGCACTGCTCGCCAAGCGCATGCGCCTCATGCAGCTCGTCCGACCACACAAACCTGGACGACAGGTAACAATTATATTACTATCTACTACTGTTTTTTTATGTAATAGGTCGACAAACGAGCAGACGGATTACCTGATGGTAAGCAATCAGCGCCGCCCGTGGACACTCGCAACGGAGGAGTTACGAGTGCGTTGCCGACCTTTTAGGGATTAGGGATTGAGGAGGGATTGGGGGAGGGGAAGGATTGGGCCTCCGGTATCCTAACTTACACGGCGAAACACTACGCTGTGGTTACTTCACGCCGGTTTTCTGTGAGGCCGTGGTATCATTCCGGTCGAGCCGACCCATTCGTGCCGAAGCATGGCTCTCCCACACTTATGATTATGAATTTTTGGAATAGGGCACAATAATTGAAAAAATCCGAAGGAGCGTATGTATGTATATTGTATGCGATTATCGTCGCAACTACGACTCTTAAGTGAATACTTACCTTACGATATTATCTTCTAACATATAAAAATGAAATGCTGTTCTTTAGTCTCACTAAATCTTGGGAACTACTGGTCTGATTTGGATAATTTTGGGAAGTAAAGGCAAGGTTTAAAAAGTCAAAAAGCTTTAGTTATTTTTGAGGCGGAACGAAGTTTTCCGCTCGCGCATAAAAATCGCTTTAATATTTTTCGACTCCTGTATGCTAAGAATTTATGTGCCAAATCTTTCTATGTACGACTAGTACTATCCATTACGTATTACTTACCAGGGCATCCAGTACCTAACATATTTTATGCAGCCGGTGGTCCCAGGGCGGTGGGTATCACACACCATCAGAATGTCCGTGTTCCGTCTGCTCAATGTGATTCCCTTTACGTTTTATCTATACTAAAATTATAAAGCTGTAGAGTTTCTTTGTTTGTTTGAACGCGCTAATCTTCGGATTATACTGATTCGAATTCAACAATAATAAGACTATTTGTGTTTATGACTCCGTTTAGGAAAGCTACTTATAGGCTATTAAACATCACGTTGCAATCTGTACGGGCCGAGTAGCGGATGAAACCGCACCAGAGCAGCTAGTACCATTAAGGCCCTTTATGACTAAGCCTAACCTAATCGATAGATGTACCTAACGATATTGTCAATGGGAAAGTTAATTCAATAATTTTTGTTTTCATAGGATGAAAGAGACAGAATAGAATCTTCAGGCGGCACAGTAATGTATTGGGGAACCTGGAGAGTTAATGGACAGCTGGCGGTGTCCAGAGCTATCGGTAAGTATATCTGTTATAGCATTAAGAACTTTTCCTTGGCCAGTATAAATGTGACCTTTTCCGAGTTATATGTACTTTTAATCATAATTTAGACACCACTGATCCACCCCTATCGCTTCCCAATCCTTAAATATCCGCAACCCTTATACCCAAAAGGCCGGCGACGCTCTCGTAACTTCTTTGGTGTTGCGGGTGTCCATGGGCTGCGTCGATTGCTGACCATCAGGTAATCAGCTGCTCGTTTGCTGACAAATTTCATAAAAAACTTACGGTAATGGAAAAAATCGTGAGGAAACTGATAATCCTAATTATAAGTTTGAGAACGCTAATACGCCTTGAGCAAGCGTGGTGAACTGGTGATTAATGCCCAAACCGTTCTCCGTGTCAGAAAAAGGCCTCCAGTGGGCACTGGGTGATGATGATGATGATGAAGACGTGGCGTGGATATTTCCAGAATGATAAATAAATTGAATTTATATGTTTTATATGTATAGATTTTATTTATTTTCTTACCAAAAATTTAATAGGAATTGTTGATTAATTATTAGCTACTGTACTAACACAGACCGGTACTAAACAAAGTGTTTTTTTTTCAAAAACTGTGAATCTGGTCATCATGCATATAAATAAATTGCACAAATCATGGACACTTCTGTACCGATTTTAATGATATTTACTATTTAGTACTTACAAGTATATCATGGTCTAAACACAATTACGTACCTACATTTTCACAAGCACAGAATCGTGGATACTGTCCATCATTCTTAATTTGAAAGTTTGAAAAAAAAAACACATGCAGCGTAAACGTTCCTAAAAAAGATTTTTTTTTTATATTAATGGCCAGTTTTTCCACCTTCTACTGGCTTATGTATTTATAACATAGTCAAATAAAGCAACCTTGGAGTTTGCTGTCTTTATTATGTATATTTTATGAGTACATAATGTTCAAACTAGTAATTTAATAAAATGAATTAAAACTTATTTTTTATGTTTTATAAGAACTTTCATTTTTTCATTATAAAGCTTGATAAATTTCCTTAACTTGACGTGCAGGTTAGAGGTTATAGTTTTTCCTATAATATAGTTTAGTTATTCCGTTTCGAGTAATAAGTGATGTTTTATGATTGATGTGTTCAGCGCGACAGTCGCCGAGTCGTATGTCGCGGAATGCTGCTCATGAATATGGGCCTCTAGCATGGCTTGAAACTAGTCTAGTATCTCGTCAAATTATTACGTGAGTAAGCCGAAAACATAATAAATAATTTAGAATGTCTCACGAAAGTTATAATAAAAAAGTGATGTTTTAATTGCAATTCAATAAATATATGAATAATACGATCACAAATATTAGATTTTATTATTGTAATGATACATTTTGTGTTTGATGATACACAGTCGCTCACCAGCGTAACACGAAGAGATTTCCTTCAGGCGCTATTTAACAACTTTGTTTTATAAAAGTTTCAGAACTGAAAATAATGTCAGAACAAACTAATGTCTTTACAAAACACAAAGTTTTAAATATTGTCCTATTATTATAACTATATTTAAGTATGGGGGAGCCATGCTTCGGCACGAATGCGAACGCCTTACAGAAAACCGGCGTGCGAAAACCAGCGTTGTGTTTCGCCGTGTGAGTGAGGTTACCGGAAGCCCAATCCCTGCCCTCCCCAATCCTTAAATCTCCAAATCCCCAATAAAGGTCGGCAACGCGCTCGTAACTCTTTGTGTTGTGGGTGTCAGTGGGCGTCGCTGATTGCTTACCATCAGGTAATCCGTCAGCTCGTTTGCCGACTTATCTCGTAAAAAAAATATAAGTTTCATATATAAAACATATTTTCTTTAGAAAATCTGTTGAAGGCAACTAAAACATTAAACATTCGCGCGATATAACATTACTTCGGACGCACATGGATTTTTGCGCAGTAAACCGCTGCGTTATATCCCGAACGACATTTCCACGAGAGCGCGCCGCCTCTTTAACTTTTATGTGCAACATAAAATTTCACAGTATCGGCCATGTTTTCAACGTCCTCTTTTAACGAGAGCTTCGAACAAACATATTACATACTAGCTACTCTCACGTGTTTTCACTCGCTGCTCGGCTCCATTTGATTGTAGCGTGATGTCTGATGTTTTATAGCCTATAGCACTCGGGAGCATTGTAGCTATCAATAAGTGAAAGAATTTTGGGAATCCGACCAGTGGTTCCAAAGATTACCCCCTACATACAAACTTCCACATTTTACCTCTTTATAATATTAGTATAGATATTCGACCACTGAAGCAATTTACTCCATGTTGGTACTCATAATCACTTAGCTTTGTTTTCTTTATATATAATCATGTGACTTTTCTCATGCAACCTCTTTGCACAGGAAATTTATTTGCACAAGATGTGTATCATTTCGCACTAGTTGGAAATTGGTTGTTTATTAAATTAATATGTCGTGAGAAGCTTTTTTGTCGTAAATAGAATTATGTAGTTTTATTTTTAAATATTTTTTTTATAGTATAGGGCAGCAAACGAATAGACGGATTACTATGGTAAGCAATCAGCACCGCCCATAGACACCCGCAATTACGGAGGACTTACGTGTGCGTTGCCGGCCACTTATGAAAAAGGGTTGTAGAGATTTAGGGATTTTGCCCATTCATGTCGAAGCATAGCTCTTACACACTTAGTATTTGCTGAATCTAGTCTATTTTCAAAATTATGAGATTGTATATAATTTGTTTTGGTATTGGTTAAGCAATTATCTAACTGCCATCATTCCAATTGTTGCCTTGTCATTCATACGGTTTGTGTCTATTGTAGCGTAAAGACAAAAAATTATACACAAAAAACTGCATAAGTACTTAACCAAAAATTCGATACAAAAAATATGTCAAAATATAATTGTTATATCGAAAAAACAGACACAATAAACATTGTAAAGGGTTTATTTGGTAGTAGCTGTTTTGTAGGCGTAAGAGTGGAAAGTTAATAGGTCGTTTTATTGTTATTGGCGGGCGGGTGAAGCCATTTCTCACGGGTGCCGGGATGCGAGGCTGGCGTGTGCCGATCATTAAGCAGTTAGTTCGGACCCCCGCAGTCGGGACGGACCTTTATTCAGTAAAACACCGCTAATGATGCCACCGATTGTGATGAATTGACGGGTCGCTGTTAATTTTTTGCCTCTATTGTTTTCCTATGAAGTGGTTTTGTGAACAAGGTGGCGAAAGGGTTCAATTACATGGGTATCAAGGGAAGGTACCTTTTCGTACATTTATTATCTATTGTAATGCGTATTTTATGTTTGTTCATTTTCGTAGCTCCTAAATCTGGACAATGATTCATAGCTATACAAAACAAGTGACGTTGGTATCTGTCTGCAGTAATTATAGATTTCTGTGGCCAAACTCAACAGAACTGCAATTAAGTAATTATGTATGACTAGCTGACCCGGTAAACTTAATACCGCCTCCAATTTAACTGTATGATATCCTTCCCTGGATTTGAACCAATTTTTTATCCAAGTCGGATCAGACGTTCTCGAGTTTTAGCAAGACTAACGATCAACAAGTCATTTTTATGTATAAGATAATGTCGAGTTTCACAAATGTAACAACAATAAAACCGCTCCACTAAAACTATCGAAAGTGTGACCTCAAGTGTCGACCGTGATTGCATGGAGAATAAAGACAACAATAATATTCCATATAAAATAATGTTAGAAGGAACAATACTTAATAAATTATGATTCATCAAAGTCAAAATGGTATCAATGTCACGCATGTCTTATTTGAATATAATTGTCAGGTACTTTTATGATTTGTGCGTTGAGAATATTTATTGAGTGATGCTCAAAATTCTAATTGTTAAACAAAATGTTCGACATTGAGACAACTTATACTTTAAATATTGTTTCATACGTAAACGATACGTATAGATTAATTTTGGTTAATTTAAGTCATCATCTATCTGTATATCAGATTTCATCCAAATCCCTTCAGCGGTTTTTGCGTTATCAATTGATAGACGTACTAACAAACTTCATATGTAAGAAGTTAATCCCACTGCCTGATTGACTCAGATATCATTTCTTGTTTAACTTTTGGGTCAATAGACATATTCTTTCATTCTTTCCCCTTCGTTTTTTACCTTGGGTTTTCTTTGTGAAAGTGAGTGGTATGAATGTGTGAGCGTGGTGGCGCCGCGGTGTCGCGCGGGCGGCCGGATTCCCCTCGCGTAGCACTCCCTTCCCAACAACCCCAGCAGTGGGGCTGCCCACTATATCGATCACCTTGGACACGCACCCGCATAGAGATGCACTCAACTGCGAGAAAATGCACTGTTCATATCGATAAGTAACGAATAAAAAAACGCTAGGATTTTCATAATTTAAATTTTTTTAATTTATCAGCTATTTTTACATTTGCATAATTTTTTATTATTATTATTATATTAAACTTTTTTGCACTAAACCAATTCCTTTTTTGATTTTTGCTTAGGTCAACTTCACTTTTTAATATTTTCACAGTTTTCAAAGACGAGTTTATATTTTGGAAACGTAATTCTATACAATACTTCCGTTATCATAAAATTAGTTAATAGAGTTGTAAGAATATTCACATCACTAGCAAGGACACGAAAGGGCGCCAACGCTATAGTAACATAATAATGTTGACATTTTCTTCACAGCTCCGCCCGAGTCCTTGTCCCCACGTATCGGGATAAAACTCATCGATTTCGCGTTCCATGGGAGATTAGGCTGCGAAACGTTTACAATACCCCCTAATTCACCGACATCGTCAAAGCTGGCAACAGATTTATATGCAAGATTAGTCTGATGGCGATTGACTTGTGTCGGATGTTCAGGCCCACATTGCGACCACCAAAGAGGTCCCTATCTGTAACTTTTATTAAGTTGGTATACTGTATGAAGTTGCTATTGTAGTTACAAATTAGTTACTATGTCCTCGTAATTATTCGATTGCGTACAAGCTTTAGCCCTTATTTTTGTATGGGTAACTAGGGCAAGTCCCCTTTCCATTTTATCATTATTTGTCATCTAAGTTATTTTTTGGTTTAATGTTTTTGTTGCCCACTCTAGTTTTGTTTCTATTGTAGTTTTTTAATAAAGAATTCATACATTACCTCTGGCTGTTGTTACGTAATACGTGGTTTACTATTACTAAACATTTTAGTTGTTAAATCCCATTACAGCGGCGCGCGACGCGATAAGCTAATAACTAAGGTGTAAAATGTTGTTTCTCATACATTCTGCTAGCCTAGGTCTCATGTAGCTCAACATAGATTAGTACATTTCTGAAGTATCTATGGAAAATTAGCAAATGACCTGTTTTGCCCAGAAGGCGACAGATTTGACTCTTACTGACTAAAAACGAAACAGTTCCTTCTCCTACTCCAGGCCGAGATGCCGCGGTGACTTATTGTGCTTGACCCACATCCCCGGAAAATATAACAAACTACAGCATTTTAGTCTAGTTCACCAAACCCCAACATCCACATCTTTTCTAACTATTGTGCCTGGAATTATCACGATTAAATGGCTATAGTTTGCGCACTGAAAAAAAAAACACTCCGTTGGCGTTCCTACCCTCATTTCTTTTTTAGAGTACCTATTACAACTACATGTACTGTATGAATTATTATTTTGTTATTGTCCAGGTGACGCACAATACAAGCCGTACGTGACGGCGCGGCCTGAGATCGCGACGGTGGAGCTGGATGGAGACGAAGACTTTGTGGTGGTGGCCTGTGATGGTCTATGGGACTTCGTCAGCGAAGATGATGTCGCTCTTGCTGTGTATAGACAGCTGGCCGCTGATCCTGGTAAGTGGAAGATACAGACCCTTTGACATTAAAATTTTTGGAGGTTATGTCCTAAATGTACCTACTGATCATTTTGTTTTTGCATTTGCAATGAGTTAATTATCCTCTCCGAACAACATGAACATAAGAGTAATGGCTTAAGTTACGCAAACCTCTAACGACGCCGTTTATATACATGACTGCACTGATTTTATCTTTACCCTAATTTAGCATTTGCTAACACCAGGTAAGTACTATTTGGCAACCGTTGTGTGTGCATTTACGTGTGCAATATTATTAACGGGCGAAACAGGCCTGTTTACGTTTATGCAGTGCTTGGCTTGTTTCAATCGCGCCGCCGACCTTGAGCCCAGTTCTTACACAATACCGTGAGTCACGGCGTCTCACTAGACAGGATAAAATGACAATTAACCGTCAAAACAAGCAACCTGCAAGGTTTCAAGTGCTCACATTATGAATGTTTGCAAAGGCATGTCGATTCGTTCCAGCTGTTCACTGAATTGCTGTCTAGTTGGAAAACACCTAATGTATTGTATTGATAGTCGATTTTTGTCTCGTAATGACAACAGATCAGATAACAAAGCGATTTGGCCGGCGGCATCGATTGGCACGGATCAAGTGTGATTATGTTGTCACAAAGGGTCACATGATTATGACGCGTACGCTCGTGAACCGAGTGCCCTCGTCGAAACATTCAGTGAAAATCTTTGACACATATTCCCCCCTCGTTTCTCCCGCTCGATGAAGCAGTCTGGGCTCGGGGAGGGTCTAAGTATTATGGTTAGAACAATAACTTTGCCGCCCTCAAATCTCTGTGAAGTGTCTTTAATGCAACACTTACACAGATAAGAGCTTTCTCGTTGTTCAAAAGAATTTTCTTTTGTTTGTAAATATGAAAGTTTATGTTGTACATCTTGTGGATTAGGTTTGTTGGATATTTCTGTGAGTAATTGTTGAGAGTGAAAAATATGTGTTTTCTTCTAATATGTCCATGATAATTCTTTTACACATTGAAAAGATTTTGTATCTGCTTCGTTGTCGAATCAATTTTATCTGCACCGTGATTGTCATAACATGTCTATCGATGTGTAAGGAGGGTGTAATAATATAGTGGGTATTCCCACAATCCGATCAACCTGCGCATTAAAGGTATTATCATCACATTTCATAATGGAGGGTCCCCTCGAGTCCACCATCTGTCAGGTTTCTATTTCTAGTCGCATTGTCCTGAACTAATCAACCTACTAATTAATCCAATATTCTATTTATGGAGGTTTTTATTAGATAGGTAATTGAAATATAGAAAGTTAACTTATACATTAATATAGAGGTAAAAATAAAACCTCAGAAAACTTAAAGACAGATACTACGTTAATTTTCTAGTACGCGCTTTCAAACAGTCCTCTGTGTTCAAACATTTCTTTTCAAGCAGTTGCCTAATTGTGAAGTTTGGAAATGATTGTGAACCATAATTGTTGTTCGAGTGTATTGAAACTTAACGCGAACATCTGTACCCCGTACAGGTCACAGCAGTACTTGGTACGTGCTCAGCTCTTTGTTTGAATAGGTCTTGCGAAAAAACCGGTCGAACAATAAGAGTGTAGTTTATGTTCCGTAACGAGATTGCTGCGGTGCCTAGATTTCAGTCGGGCTGTGGTCAGAGCGCCGCCACAGCCCCACAATATTGTGTCGTAATTGCGTCGGAAGTGGGGAAGTGGAGAAATTGGATACTTTGTTTTGCCCCCTGGTTGCAGCCCTGCCGGCAGCGCCGCCTTCCCCCGACACCGATACGAAGCCTTTCTAATCATTACTTTTCTAACTGTATGTTAATATAAGAGTTTTATTTTGCTTTAATATTATAAGCGAACAGGAAATATTGGTTGACGATAATATAGAGGTATAGCTACATACAATCAATCCCCGCCGTCATTAACTTTCAAGAACAGAAATCTATGATCTCATTCCTTGCTAATTTTAGTTCGTCGGTATGTACAGAATGATTTATACGCTTGTAATCGAATTTCTAATCCTTTCGTGTCCTTTCAGTTTTACGCTTCGATGGACAGTAGACCCGTCTCATTGGATTAAGAGATTTAAATGTTTAAACTGTCGTGAGCTGTGTATTCAAATGGGGGAGGCCACTCGTCACTAATACACCCCGGGGCTTTGGATTAAGACCCTAGACATATTTTGGTCATTTTAATTTAGCTCTTATTGCGAAATATGAAAGCTTATAGTTGACCCTTATGTCCAGTGAGGTAGGCTTTTTGTGTCATTGGTCATATGTAAGTCCACTTGTAACACTTTCTCCGCTTGCAATATTATTCGCGTGGAAACTTAATAGTGGCTGTCATGTAAGAGAATTTACGTTGACATTAGCTATTAGCGGGGTTGTTTGAACAAATCATAATAATGATGCTTATGTGTTAGTTAAATAACTGAGTTGACAACGGGCCCTAAATTGGGTGCAAATCGTGTGTGCTTGAATTGGACGGCGGCGGTGCGGTGTCGTAGCGATCTTGGTGTGATAACATTGTGTGCTGATGTTAATTGAGCGATAAGCGATTGATACGCTGGGTGGACAAGCACGCACTGATGCCATTCTACCTTTACTAGCATAGTTAACTAATCGTATAGCTTACGAGCTTACGAAATTGATACAATTATTATCTGTAAATTCTATTCTGAAAGCTATATTTTCTACGTTGAGATAATATGAAAATAAATGAAACAATTCTTCGTTTATTGCTTTTAGCGCATAATAAACTATTAGCAGCTTCATTATTTACTTTAATTTAGCTCCAAGAATGTTGAACATTTGTCGAATTTTTAAACTAAACATAATTTGTTGCTCTTGTAAATCACGAATGCGTGGACGCATCGTGTTTTGTGTATCAGTTGGCACCGCGGTCAACACGCGGTGACCTTGACACTGTTGGACAACTCTTTATCTGCCAACTTTCATTCATATCTTGTTAGGAATAAAAGACGACGCGGATGTATCGTTTTATAATGACAACTCGGCTCATATTCGGAAAATATACAACAATGTTTTCTTAAATCTGAATCATATGATTATAGTTTTTATGATTTACTCATTATTATTAGCTTATAGGTACTAGTCGATTGTTGGTGACAAGATATCTATCTATTGGGTTCCGTCCTAGGTCAAACTGTCGCCTACGAAAATCGTAAATTTACTTTTTGTATCCACGCGAGCGAAATGGCTGTATTGTTGGATTGTATACATGTCGGGGACAATCCTTTACTCAACTAGTCAGCTTGCGCCGTTCATAATGGACCTTAAATTAAGTCTTAATAAGTTACAGTAAACATGTCTGTGTGTCTGTTCCAAAACTTATATTAAGAATCTGTTAAAGTCTTCTTGACAATAGCAAAATACTAATATCTTATAGTATGCTGTTTGGGATTTTGGGATTTTCCAAATATCTCAATTCTCTTCAACAAACGTTGTAGCGATTTCCATCTGACCTTTTACTGTTAAAGTCGTTGACATGTCATCAACACGTTCATATGTATATAACATTTTAAGAGACACGATGTCGTTAAGGTTATTACAGGAACTGCCGGCCTAAATGCACTTAATAAAGATAATTGTGCGATTAGAACAATTACTGTCGCTCTGACACACTAGCGTATAAAATTACTCGGAATTACCAAAAGAAAATGATAAATAAACGTAGCGTTTAAAAGAGAATGTGTATTGATTAATGAGAGTAAGCCCTAGATGCCAAACAAGCCGTGGACTACGCGAGCTCATTAGCATGCGGCTACAGATTGTAGCGAAAACGGCCCTTTCTTACATCCCCCATAGAAAATGAACGGGTCATAAAACGGAACACTATTCGTTTTTTAATACTTCTGCGTCAACGATTTCACTGTTCCATTATATTACCTTCAAAATGATTTCGAATTTACAGTAGGTTTATTTGCAGTACGATTAATAAAGTTATAAATAACTTTTACATTTATGAGATGATGAAAGCCCTTCCATTTTATTTGTCCATTAAATTACAAGTTGCTTATTACACTTTCTTATCGTACGTACAGTCGAAAGTGCATATGATTTGTTCGTCTGTACCCTACGAAAGTATAGTGGGTAGTTTCGCTCCACATGACATGTCGGCCGATTGGATGCGAGGTGCGCAAGCGATGCTCGATGATTTGCATTGTAAACACGACGGACGGTGACCGGCGCGGGCGCATGCCTCGCTTCACTAATGGACTGCTCATCATCACACTTACCAATCGATTTATTTTTAGTGTACTGAACTAAAAATAGATACACAGGCTACATCATGTACTTAATAATACGATTTATACCAGATATTTGGTAGAACTTAACTTAGACAAAACGCAACAGCTGTTACTATTTGCGTAGCCAAAATGATATATTAATGGTTTCGAGATTTTTTATTTGCGGGCCAAACGATGACATAGCTTTAGAATCATATTTTTTTATTACGTACGTGGCAGTCCCATTTGTTTTTAATGATTGGTTATTTTTATATGATCGTATGTCTACCTAAATTCTTCATACATAGTATACTTCCCAAATATATGTAGTTGGACGATGTCGGGTGTCAAAAATAATGAATATGTTCCGTCACATTTCATCACATTATTAAAACAAAATTTTAATAATTCAGTGCACTTGCCACAATATTGTCGAAGGGATCCTTTATCTGTAATGATTATGTATTTCGCAGTCGAGTAGTCTCGCTGCAGGAGGGGTGCGTTCGCAATAAAAGTGCAGAGTTTGTTCACGAGGGCCGCGTGCTCGTTACACCCGCCCGTCTCTTTGACATCCGCAGTTTTTATTATACAACCCCAAGCCCTTAACCGCGGTACTACACGTACTTGGGCTCTTAGAATCACAAATGTATTTAGAATACATTAAGAGTCGTTGATAAAGTTTTAATATATTACACAAAGCAGGAAAACTTATAGCACTGTGTATTTTTATAAGCACTGCTGTTTTGTTATTTATTTGTTGGTATATTATGATGACAATAGAAAAGTTGGTCAATACACATTCAATAGCCATAAATAATTTTCCTTTATAGTGGTTTTTGCCATAGTATTCCTTTTTGTTTAGCTATTCATAAATGCCTTCCTAATACGCAAGGTTTTATTTTAGTCCCTATGTATAGTTTCATCAAAACTAAAAGACTATTGAAAAAATACATAGCTCCAGATCAAATGAAATTATAACATTCTACTCGTGTACCTACAAAGCGACGAGGTCTGACTTCTTCAATTTGTATCTTGTCATTACAAGCGTTCCCCTTGCTAGGGCTGATAAAGAACACCGTAATCCTTTCAATGGAATAACGGAGGATTACAGAGGCGCAATTTATGCGGGCTTGTGTGAATCCGCAGGTTTAGGACGCAGTCGAAATTTTAATAAAAGTGCAAAGTCATCGCGATGGTTACACACCTAGTTGTCGATGACGCGTTATATGGGAACATTGCACATTTTAATTTTACTTCGTCGTAAATTGTCTGTTGGACCGCAGCCAAATATACAGCGTCTCATTCCGGAGTTCCGGGCCACGTGGGTGGCGTAGTCGCTCGCTGTTTCATATCACTGACAGTATCAGTGACAACAAGATTGCACATTATGATAGGCGTTTGTGATCATATGTTACAACCACTTTGTACGCGACATGTCAGCCGTTGACCTTACCAAGTGTTGTGTCAATGGATGCGGATTTTGTTTTGAACTTTATATTTACTTTCTAAAGTGACTTTTGAGAAATGAAACTATTCGAATATATTTGCACATGAAACATGAGTTCAGTGACGTCGTATAAATTTGTTCCTGGCCAACAGGACAACGATACCCTCCATAAATTATGTAATGGAATTGCGGATCAGATACGGCTCGGGCCGCGACCTGTCTTCTCCGGTTATACGATCGTTTTATCCTTCCGAATCCCTTCAGGTTTGCCTGCACCACCGTCCGATTGTTTGATCTCGATGTCATCCACTTTTCTTTAAATTAATTCAATAAGTGGTTGCTTATGCCTATTGATAGTCAAATAAACTATCACAGGTAGTCAAAAGAAAGTATAGTACCTAATAGTAAAGGTATCGTAGAAGGCTTAATAACATAACATGGCGGCCGTCGTCGGCGACGGCTACCTATTTATTATCTGCACTATACATGCAGCTCTGTGAAGTGTTGATTAGCACTCGCTTGATGTTTTAAGTACAGGTACGTTAGTAATGTAAACACTGATTTGTATAGAGGTTAACGACATGTAATGTGTTGAAATGTAATGTAAGCTCAGCTTACATGTTGCGAGGGAGAAAGCGGGCGGGGTTATAGAAGCATCGCCGCAGCTCGACTCTCCAGTCTCTGATTTACTATCACGAAGTATCTTCTCCGCCAATTAGTCCTGCTATCGTTGTCGTCGGCATGTAAGTCTGTCACGAATAGCGAAACTATCTAATTGAGTTCACACATGAACAATGCTGCAGAATGCATCGCGCCCACTCCCAGCATAGCTCAGCTGCATTCGTTCACTTACGTCATTTCACTGTGCTTAATTATTTTCAATTAATTTATGTGCCTCTGTAACGAAGTGAATTGCTTAACGGAAAAACATAATATTGTCATTAATGTGGCTATAAGTAAGTGCGTATACCGGTGGTGTCTAGGCGAGCAAAATAAGTAAATATAAAATCATTAGATATACGATGCATGTCATGCGGCTTAGCTTGTCGCTCCATGCACTGGATAATCTGCTATAAATTAAAAACTGTCTCTGCGTAAGGAGGCTTTTGCATTTTACGCCGGAGATTTTTTGCAAAATATATTTGCATGGAATGGCATTATGTAGTTAACTAAACAGTCTGTGTTTGTTGAGCCCCGTTCGGTTTGATCCATGTTTGCTGTCCGCCATTGTGCTGCCAGTATTCGTAAAACTTGTTATCTGACAACTTGTGATTTGCCTGTTGTTGGATTATAATTTGCAAAGTACCTATAGTGTCTAAAATGAAAATCCGTGGAAAGACAAATATAATAAATGCTTCACATTAAGTTATAGCGCCTGTTTCACAAGTGCCTTTAAGTTCGCAAAAAGTCATTGTGGCACATATTTACATATAACGTTCTATATTCAAATTGGTCTACCAGATACATAACAGCTAATCAGACTTTATGAAGCAGGCTCGAGTCCCCTAATTTTTCACCTGCCTTTAATTATATTTTACTAGTGCACATTTTACAGTCAATTTTTGTACAGCATGTGTGTGTGCGCCGTCACGATACGGTTCGTGCGACGCACTTCCACAATAGACTCTTGTTTTTGCACACTCCAGTTGAATGACCGAACAATTTTTGTACGATCGGCCTCCAAATTATTACAGATGTAAAAGTCATCGTTCAGGAAACCGACGGCCTACCGAGTTGGTAGTTATACAGATTCATTATATAGCTATTAGTATTTGATAATAGTTATATGTTATCGTATGCTGCCAATGTGCGTTAATACTTACGCTTATTAATAAATGACACACGCATGAGTAATGGCCCATAATTGGCGGCAGAGGCTATCGTCTCTAAATAAAGACGTCGTGACATCCGCTCAAGTAACTGTACAGAAGTTTTATCAAAAGACAAGTGCTAGATTGAGTGTAGTTTTGACCAATTTGATGCATGTATTAAAGTTAATTGCCGATAAAATATTGGGTAAAATATAAATGACTGGGTGACTCCATCAATAGATCCTGCAAAATATCGCTTGGTATGAGTCATATTGACTTTATAATAGCTGCAAGTAGACATTTATGAAGGGAGGAGCCGACAGCGCCGTGAGCATCGCCGCCTCATTCGGAATTCAGCACGACCCGATGTGGACCAAACTTCACCTTATCCGGCCAACTCGTAATGTCTCCATTGTTCACCAGATTGGTTAATCCACGAATACTTAATATAAACCTGCGTTCAATAAGCCTGTATACCTAATTTTATGTGCTATAATTTTCTACTTACTTTTAATCGTCAAAATCAAAATGAAATTTTATGCTTTTGCAAAAAACTGCTAACATTTATGTTTCAAATCGGCGAAAGCAAGCTTTAGAAAGGCTAATTGGTCCATGAGAGCAGATTGCGTTGTAATTTAATGCAAGTTTAGCACGACACTTCTACGTTACATTTGCAGCTATTTAGTGGCCACACTTCAAACGTTAAGTTTCAAAGGAAATTTTTTAAAGTACCTAAAAAATTTGTTTCATTTTTGTATGCAGATAGAAAAGTATAATTTTTTAGGACCAATTGGTAACTCATATTTCAGTTGTTATTCCAAACTTTATTATTTAGTGGTGATACTTATTTGTCGTAACAACTACCAAGTATCAAACGCTCAAATCTGATTAAAAGCATTTTAACTTTAGTATCAGTAAAACCGAATAGCAACAATAGTGTTAAGTGTCATGTAAAACATATTCTACCATATACAGCCGTAAATGGTGAATCATTTAGGGAAATTTTTGCCGTGGTAATGATAAATATACAATAGTTGATCAAAATGCAGCGGACAATAGTTAATCAGAATATATTTTTGCATGTCTATCTATCTGCGATTCGAATGAAGTGACTGAGGATAGTCGTTACGTCAGTTTTGCGGTAATTTCACGGCTTGCGCCTTTGAACTGTTCCTTGTAGAAAAGTGAAGTGCGAAGTTTCGGCGAGCCGGCGCGGCGCAAGGCGCGGCGGAGCGTGGCCGGCGGGGTCGTCGGCTGATGGTCGCCATCTTCCACCGTCCATGTTCGCTATAGTAAATACTGTCTGTCTTGCAAGCCATCACAACTTAACTATGCTCTTAAATTATTATTGATGTAAATAAATATTGCATTCTACTCGATGTCCACCATTACCACGTCTACAATACATACTTACTGACCCTCGATGACTCTGTTGTTTGAGATTGGTAAAAATAATGTTTTTTTTTTTTATTTTGGTAAATAGCTTCTTAAAATAAAAGGATTTGGTAATACTAAATTCTGGAGGTTTCTGTGAACGGCGACAGACGGTGGCATCTGGAGGGCGCATTGCGCGGGCGTCGGGGGGCAGCGGGGTGCGCTGGGGCGCTGCACCGGGCTCGCGCGGCACCACTCGCCAGTCCCCGAGACACCGGCCGCGCGAACGGCCACCGCGATACCGCACGCTTGCGAGCCTCCCGCGACGTTCAGTTTAGTGACTCCGCCCGCCCAGGACCAGCGGCGCTTGCACCCCTGTGCTGACATGTGAGTCTAGTCGCTAGACACCGCCATAGCCCGCGCCGCGCCCCGCGCACCGCCCCGCCGCCGCCGGCCGGCCGGCTTTTCACATAACCTATAACGTGGTGCCTTCTTTTAATTATTCGGTTTTCAGTGATTAGTGTTGTTGATAAGCAATTCCGTTATACATGTTTGCTGTTACAGCTTTCCTCGATAAATACGTATTTATGTTTACTTAAATATTAATAGTTTTGATTTGGTGCACAATTTTATATTGTAAATAATTTTCACAAAAATAAAAAAGTTTATGTTCATTTTGAGATAAATAAGTATTAATTAGTCTACTAGGTGTTTATCAAAGTAATAATTCAGAATACATTTATTATCATTTCTCAAAAATTCATGTAAGTAGGTTTTAAAGAGAAGTTAAATTAAGTAAAATCATTTCTTTTTACGTGCGTGCGCGCATTCACTTATGTATGAAAAATTAATATAAAATCACGAATGGTCAAGCATCGAGCGGGCAGAGCTTCGCGTGACGACCGCGTCTCCCAGCAGCGGCACGAGTGGCATGACTAATTAATTAAACTAATCCCAAAGAGCTAGATGGTAGACCGCGGTTCCATAACAAACGGTCGCGGTGAATGCTTAGTTTTCGATTAGATTAATTAATGCAATTCCCGTTGGGCGGGAGGAGCGAGCACGCAAGCGCCAAGTGGGTACTTGGGTAGCAAGTAGCGCGGAGCTCGCCGTCCGCCGGCCGCAGCACCGCCGCCGCCGTGCCGGACACCGCCGCACGTCGCACTCGGAGGTCTACGAACCTACCGTGGAAATGGGATTATTGCACGACGGACTTAATGCTACTTAGCGCTCTTTCAGCTTAGTTCTGCTCCACAATGAACTGATTCTAATTCTTCAATTTTACTTCATTCTGTTCGAAACCCTACCGATGGACCTGTTAATCACTTTCAAGTGGTAACAATAGATTTCACGAAGCGAACACAAAAATCCCATTAATGAGTTTCGCTATAAAACTGCTTGTGGATCGCGTGTTTAATTATGTCGATGTACTTAATAAAAGACGCGGGACAAAAATCGCGTCATCTGTAATTCTGTTAGTTTTTGCATAGTAAAAGTTTCTAATTATAAAGTCGTTTCGTAAACATGCATAGCCGGCCGGCTAGCGGAAGGGTAGAAACAGTTACGATGATCAACAATTCACCAACACGTAACTTTGTACATGCTATCTGATTCTGATGTACATTATGTATTGTATGTAATTTTAATTGCTCAAGAAAGTATACGAAATTCCCATTAAAATACTTTGTTTTGTCTACATACCTGAGTTATAAGCCAAAACAAAGTTCATTCGCACAAACATTCATTTACTACATGTTTTATCCATTACATTAATAAAAATTAACCCCGACCCCACATGATAACTTTAGCATTGTTACCGATAAATAATAATTAATCGTTTAAACTAAAACTTAATTGACAATTACATACTTTGTCTAAACTGAGTAATCCGTTCCGTTTTTCCTTTTGAAGGAAACCTTAAAATATAATTAAACATTATTACGTGTGTAAGCATGGATGGATGTAAACCGATGAATTGTCAGAGTGATGAGAGAATTGCCAAATATACTCTATAATATTTATAAAAGAGAAAGAAACATGAGAAAATTATTAGATTGATGGAGACATTAACTTCATATTTATGTTGCAATGAGTTAGACCATTTCTGGTGACATGTGACTTTCTAGTTTCTATCAATATACACATACGTGTTGGTAGAATCGGCCCCATTGCGGCCGGTCAGCCTGCACGAGACAGATGTATGTCCTATTGAGCTGTCGCAACGCCGACCACCTGATCGATCGATGCTAATGCTTCCTGTTACACTCCGAAAGGTGATAACTTAGCGCTCTGCACTAGTTGGGAAAATATATCTATTATAATAAGACAAAATGCCCGTATCCGCTCTCCTTTTAGCAATATGACACAAACATTCCTCATGAGAATGAGAGAAACTACTCGGCAGTCCTTCCATAAATGCTTTATTTATATATTTTATAGTTTCTCGTAATTACCATCGTAACCTACGTTCACGTCTGGTACAACAAAATCCAGAGCTTACGTTTTTTAGTATTAAAGTAAAGAAAATAATACAAACTTGATCTCTCCGATGCCATTTGATAATCTTTTGTGTAGTATTTTTTGTGGAGTACAGCCGCGCAATATGGCATACAAGATGGCTCATCGTTTACAGTAGGTAGGTATTCGGCGCTATTACAAAAACAGCAGCCATGAATCATAGCAGTGCGCGAGAACTGTGCTGATTCAAATCTTTAATAGGGACCTCTGGGAAACATCGGCACGATCATCTGAACGATTCACCGAGTGAGAGGGTTTTTGTAATATCTAAAACATTGTTCTGTGCCATTTGCATAGTTACTGACTGTCTAGTGCTGTGGCCTGTGTACCGTCATTGTTTAGGCTATCTGTTCGTTATAATCTAGTATCTGCATGTTAAATACTTTGTTTGTGGGCCGGATTCCCAGACTATTACCGTTCGTATTCGTACCGTCGTTAGATACAGTTGCACGTGAAATATTCTCTATTCGAGAGCACAATTCGGTGTTGCCGGGCGCGGGTGAGACGGCGGCTCTCGGTAGTTATGATGAGAAATCACGGCAATCCCGCTAGGCACCGCTACGGTACTTTCTATGGTTGTTGATCTCCATTTAATGCGTTTCGTCTTGCCAATGCGGTCAATTAATCACTAGCTTAGGTATTTAAGTATTGTACTGACTTTTACATTCGTAAATGAATGACAGAAGAAAAATAAGTTTCTACAATACACAGTGGTGAAATTAGCTTTAACGATATAAAAAAAAACATCTTAGTGCAAACAGGTCCAATATATATGTATGTATGTAATTGATATAAATAGGCTCGAAGATTGTTTGGATGTGCTAAAATCCAGTGAGTGGGTAGGTAGTTAGGTACTTATGTCATGAGCTCGTAAGCTACCGAATTCGAGTCTAATAAAGTTCTCATCGGAGCACAAGTGTTCATTTACGTCATGTGACTAAGTAACCACACGATATCGAATTTTAATATCATACACAAGGACATGTGGTAACCACATTGTTAGCTGATGCGAGATTGAATCGTAAGTTTAGGGACTAGAACACGCTTTGGTTTGTTGTGACTGCGCGCAGGGCGGCGAGGTGACGTCATAGACAGCTGTAGGGCGGGTGACGTCACGTCTCGCCGCGGCCGTTGACCCGCTTCAACCCTCGAGCGCGCCGCTCACCGCGCCTACACTGGCTGCACTAGCTACAATCATGAATAACTTATAGTATTAAACGACCTGGGCGCAGTGCCGCCGACCTGGGGCAACCTGCACTGCAAATACACTCAATTTTATTTTAAAGTCTGGCTTCGTAATATAAGAGCTCTTTTGAATTTTTTCGCTTTGCCAGCCGCCTCGTTATTCGAGCCACTTATTACGGCGAGTATCTGTATTTCACATCATGTCGCCGGCCTCCAAACTTATGGTTGTTGTTTATTTTTACAAACATTAAAGTGCATGCTATATATGGTAGCTACCTGGCAACTAAATGACTTGCAGTTTTAAGTAAATTAAGGCATCGTAGCTATTTCCATTATGTACACTGAAATACGTGACTTTCTCACTTATCGTTTAGTTTTGAGAAATTGAAATATATTGAACACAAATATAAAAAAAATATCAAGAAAATATATTAAAAGCTACAATCTTCGTAGCGGATTAATTTCATCAATGACTGTACCGTTATCTAGCAATTTCTAGTGCTATCTAACAGCTCATTGCAACTGATACACATATCCCTAATACGAGGAACAGTTATCATAGATATCGATTTTTACTGCAGTTTTGTTTGGAATGGAATTACCTTGAATTCAAGTTTTTGTAATGGCGATGGCGGTGTAATATCGCGACCCCTGCCTTTTGCCACCCCACCTGGATCCGGGAATTTCTCGTGGGAGTTGTATTGTCGTTAATAACTGCGAAATGCTATCCCTTCTTCCCTTCCGCGGTGGATGAGATTGCAATGAAAACTTTTAACACCTCCCTGCGTTTGTGAAACTGACTTTTGACAACCAATTAAACTGACGTCGACCTTATACAAACTGAGTTAATGATAGACATAATGAACATATCTCTTCTCTGACAATATTATATTATAATTTATTGGATATTTCCATGGCGTACATTTTAATAGCAACTTACTATCGCTGCGATCTTAATTCTCAATCATATACGTTAGTAAGCATCCAGGTTGGTCCGGCCCGTTAACTTGTACAGTAATTTAGACTTTATGTAAATAGAAGATAAACCACATTGTGGTGTATTGCGACCACTGATTTACAACGTTCTTTATGAAGCGTCACGCAAAGTGATCTCCACCCATCATACAAATTTCTACCACCTTTATGCATCGTCTTTAAGATTATACATAATAGAGAGTATGTAGTATAATTAGATGCTTTCGTTTTTGTCATTTCACCGTTCTTAGTTCGTAACTAACTTTCTCATGTGTAAGTCAGAAACTGCAATGGAAATGATAAAATCTCTCTATGTCTTAGATCTTGATTTAGTAGATTTGATTTGAACTTCTTGTCATTGCAGTAGCAGTTACAAATGGCTAATCGCGATCTTGCAATAAGTACGCACAGCCAGTGTTTGAATGTCAATAAAAGAACATAAAAACTAAAATAGTAATAAAAAATATGGTTGCTCGCAGAGTACCTTGAAAAACATTGTTTGCTTCATTGCGTAGACGGAATGTTATATTTACGTCATTGTTGCAAACATTTCAAACTTATCCAGAAATAAACTTTATTTTCCTGATACTGTTTGTTTTATTTAGCATCAATTCAATCAATTTAATTATAGAATTGATTATGTCATTAGGCTCCATACAGACTGGTCATAGATACTGGTTCATATTGCAGATTGCATGCACGTAGCCACTATTCCCTGAATGAAGACTGGCAATGGACTTGCTACGTGAAGAAATGTAACTCGGCGCGAACTACTAGATATGTATTTCTATCAATTACATGCTAGACGTTGAGCAGTCAAGTATTTGACTCTTAACACCAAAAAGTGAGTAAATATAAGGTATATCGTAATAAGCCGTGGTTACTGAAGTGTTTGTTAAACAAATAGTCGAGTCAACAATAGGCACACGTTGGAGTAGGTTGGCACGCGAGCGTGGCCGGCTTTCCTCAATCTTAGTCATCGATAAACAATAAACAAAATGACAAGCTTTCTATAGTCTATTAGCAGACGTGGAAAGCAAGTGACGGAGCTAACGTTCACATTAATTGGCTATGCGGCTAACAAACGAAGCTGGCTTCTGCGTCACGAGGGAAGCTGGAGCCTCATTAGTGTACTGAAGTGGATCACAGTTTTAATTGCCGCCGACAACTACCTGCAAAACTATTACTAAACTAGGCAACTCAAAAAGGGCACTGTAATTGTAATTGCAGCGTTTGCACTTGCTGGAGGAATAACAGTTATAAATGTATTTAATTGAGTACTTACCTTTTAAGCTGGTTACCGATACTCGGAGACCTAATTGGAAAACTTCTTAGAATTACTTCTGATTTTCAACTCTGCATTTTCTATAACTAGAATAAATAATAAGTAGGTAAATAAAACATTATTTTTATACATGTCCCATTAATGTTTGTTTTTATTACTTTTTTATTTTATTTTTAACTTGTTTTTGTTATCCCTGGTCGCGATCTGAACACAGTGTACACGCAAGTGAGTAATGGTGTCTGGCGTAGTCGAGTCGTGACTATGAACTCCAGACTAACTCGATACAAATGAACTATATTTCAACATACTTTTTTGCGATATGACTACACTTAGGCATGCTAAACCGTGATACTGTAATGAAATGTAATAATAATTTTATGCAAATACCAAAATTTTATGTCATTCAAGTCGTAGATAACAGCTGTTTTTTTATAATAAACAGCGTGTATTTTCATGATCAAAGCCGTTGGACCAAATTTTAGGTATTTATCACACACAGGTCTTCATTGTAGATTTGTGAGAAAAATGACAAATGAAGAGCTGAACAAATAAAACCACATTCCATATTTGTAATCTAGATCATTATTGTTGGACTTATATGGTGTGGGAGAGCCAAGCTTTGGCACGAATGGGTCGGCTCAACCGGAGTGATACCACGGCCTCACAGAATACCGGTGTGAAACAAAGCATGGAAGACATAACAATAAAATCCAGAAGTGCTATCAAAACACAATATTTCAAGAACACCATTAATGTCTCGTTTATTTTTTTTCACCGAGCTTACGGTAGAGTCAACAGAACGCGTGCTCAGAGAAAGTAAAACTGTTTCTAATTTAAGGGCTCCAGTCTATAGCTGTATAAAAGTGTTACATTCCTTAAAACAGTGGAGTGGGATGTTTTACACGTGGCTTGTTCTCAGTTCCCCGTAACAGCACGCTTTATTTATCCATACTACGGTTCCGTATTAAATATGTTATGTAATCCATACATGTTAAGCACATGTTACATCGGATCACGGAAGGAATGGAAGCGAAAGATAAAAACACATGTCGCAATTAAATAATAATGCTTGTTCCTTATGTTTAACATAATGAAATCTTTAGAAACTCACTTTAAAATTTTCCGCTTTTCTTTCACTAAAGCTTATTTCTTTACATCGGCAGATGCAATAAATATATTCTATTGTCAGACTGTAGTAGCCATAACCGTTAATGTATTGAAAAACAAAAATTATAATAATAATCCTCACATAGCTGCAAACCTGTGCGTTGAAATAGTTTGCTAAGCAAATGAAACATCAATAACAGTTAGGCTAAGAACTCACGGAGCGATTTTCGCCCGCGTCCGCTGCGGTTGCGGGCCCGCAGCTTCTGTAGAATTCAAATATTTATATAAAAAATTAAAGCACATTTCACGACGCGTTTTACGCCCGCGGTGTACGCGGTTGTATGCGGCTCCCGCTGTACCGGCGGGCAACTAGTAGAATCGCGCGGGCCGCGGTTACCCGCAGCCTCGGCGGGTGGCACCCGCGCGCTTTGCGATCGGTTGGCGAGCTACCGCGGGGGCCGGCGGGTCTTCTGTGAAGTAAATATAACGCAACGGCTCGTTTCTTGTGTGTGTCCATGGCGGTCTGGACCTCAACTGATCGTTAACCTCAACTGATCGTTAGTCTTGCAATCTTGCGATCATCGCCCGCCACGTTTGCGGGCGATGATCGCAACCGCGGCGGCTGTGTAACCGCGCAAATAACCGGTCTCGTGAGTTTGGAAATAAAACCGCAGTTCCGCTACCGCGGCGGGCACGGTTCAAAATCGCTCCGTGAGTTCTTAGCCTTAGATTTCCACAGCGTATAATATTTCGTAGCACTTCGCGTAGCAAGAGTTACTACGGACGGACGTTTTTCTTTACTCTTTAGTTAGTTTTGAGCTCTATTTCTACCCAAGTTTATTTATCCTAAGCACAGGATACACGAGGGCAAAATTGTGAATATTAATATTCATGTGTCAGGTTTATTAACGTGATCTGAGGTGTTGTTGCATGTGGGGCGTGCTCGCTCATACCCATATTTACATTTCGTGCACGGGAGCGGCTTGATTTACTGGCCCTCCGCCGCCGGCCGGGGACTTAAATTAGTGCGCTGTCATATGTCACGCGATATTTTATTTTGTTCCTCTCATACTGTACGCCTGCTGGCTTATTTCGCTCAAAATCACCATTCTGGAGCTCGTCACGATCTATTTATAAACGCACCATATTTAGAGGAGTTCCTTTACGCCCTACTCTGTCGATGCTTTGCAGTTCTTCCTAGGAAATTCTACATACACGAGGTTTAGTCAAGTAAGCATTTCTGACGATTTTTGGTCGCTTTCTTCTAAATAGCCCGCCAAAACTATATAACGAGCTGGTATCATTTTGTCTGTCACTCGAGATGTTATTAGAAAAAGGAGATGTGACAAGATTGATAGTGGCAGCGTTGGTCAATAACGATTCGGGTGTGGGGCACTTCAAAAGACTCGAGGGTGATTGATGCCTCAGTATCCCCTTGACAGAACACAGACCGCCTACAAACTCTACGAGTGTCCACTAAAGCCAATTTGTTAGACTCAAATTGATACTCTTGGACAAATATTGAAAGTTGACCCAAAAGTTAACTTTATTACTGAAGAATTTGGCATCGCAGTTTTTTTTGTTAATTACCAGTTAAAACGTATGACGTGATGTCTGAAAATTTCAAATGAATGTAAAGTTAATCAAAATAATAAATTACAATTGTGTGTCAAATCTCTGGACTGAAAGTGTCGAAGCTCGTGGCGCCGAGCGTCGCGACGGCTGGTCGCCGTTTGTACTTAGTCTTCTTTTTGTCATGCCTGTTAATTTTTTATTTATTCAAGACATGCATAAAGCGCTTCTTGAATTTGACAAATAAAACATTTAAAACATTACAATGACTTAAACATAAGCAGCATCTACCTGGTGCTTATTTGATGAAGTATTTTTAGTATAGGTAATATAAATATTTATTTGTAATAAAAATAATATAAAGGGAACAATATTGTTCAGTGCTTCTTATTTTGGATATACCTAATAGACAATAGCATAACTAGCGGGTCACGTAGGAAGATGATGTAACCAGCGATTTCCTGCGAGGTGCGCAAAGCACTGCTGGATGAGCGTGTGGCGTGCGCTTGCTTGCTAATTAGTTGCGCTGACGTCATCCGTGGGGAGCGTGGCTTCGGCTCGCCATTACCGGAGGCCTTCGCGCGGAAACGACAACGACCGACGCTTTCTCTGCGGCTGCAGCAACTCTGCATACTGTCCACTGTTCTGCTATCAGTCACCTGTCAAGGTCAAAACTAAGTCACACCAAGCACAACTTAGGATATACATATACACTTCGTATAGTTTGCATGATTAAAATTACTTGATCAGCACGCACTAATTTCAAATCTTAATGAATAGCTATTACACGTCGCAGAACACAGTGTAAGAAGTGTGCAGAGAGGCGTCGATCTAACGATCGTGTTTGATAAAATAGGCGGAGCTCAGGCGCGTCGCTAAGCGTGACTCATCTTAATGGCTGCAATTACGACAGCATACAGAGCGACCAACATCGTACCGTCTGCGAAGAATCGTCACACGCTTAGAAAAGGAAAATTAACAATAAAATATAACAATTTTCTTCAAGCTCGGGATGTACTTAGGTGCGTACGATCATTGTCACAATATTTCCACGTTCTGTGTCTAGGCCAATCTGGAATGTTCGACCCGGAATTTCCACCGGCTGCCGACGTCGGTGACTACCGCCACCGACACTACGGACGATTATCAGAATCTATTGGCAACAATTGAAGGTCAATCCCCAATTGTCGTTTCGATGCAGTATTGCGTCTAGATCAATCAATCAAGAAATACTTTTTCTATCAACTAATGAGGTCGGTTTGCATCGTAAGAAGTAACGCAAAAAGTTTATTACGACTGACTAACCGCTAATTCCGCGAAATCTCAAGATTTTCTAATAGGAGACATTTTTTATACATTAGATACTGCATAGAAATAAAGGCATCTAAAAACAATTGTTTTGAAAATACTTAGTTAAAATCTTGCTCCAGTTGCTGGATTCAATCTTATAGTTGGCATATATATAAATAGATACATCATGCATAGTATAAAAGCTCTATTTAATACCTAACTAAAAGACGAAGTCGTGAATCATGTCACGGGTTACTTTAAATGTCACGCGCCTCCCTGTGAAAGGACCTACACTCGCAGCAGTAAATGCCGTCACGATCTCGTTTTGGTGTTGTAAAAACTGGTACCCGTACATTCAGTTTGCTTTGGACAATTTTTCTTGTTTTTTAATACAACAACAATCAATGAGTAATATTTCGATTATTTGGAAATTCTCAACGCTTTGGATGAATCACTGAAGTGACGTCAGATGGGTTCGCAAGGCGCCCTCTCGCCCTGTTTTCTACTTTCTACTTCCTACACTCAAAACAGTTTGCCACCGCAATTTCAAGTGCAACTAAAAACACGGAAAAATTACACACACATTCGTTGCCATAGTATTTCTGTTTCTTGTGCCAACTTTGGTCGTAGCTACGAGATATATAGATATAGAAACCTTTTGCCGTTAACCTTCTATACATCTATACATCAACTGCTTTGCCTTGTTTTGTAATGTATACTAACGACTGACTTAAATTTTCCTTTCATTGAGTACATCGTATTAGTATCATGTTATTGTAAGATGCGCATGTGTAACACTTGCATCCGATTTCATAGCAGTCGTTGACCGGCGCGGATGTTAGATGGAATGTAGCGCTTTTGGAACTCCGTTTTATAATGTATTGGTATTTACACGTTGTACGATGCGCCCTGAATACCAATCGCAGAAATGCTAGGCTTAGGCAAATCGATATTATATTTGGAACTGGTTAGTCTGTTATGATGTGGCGTTCTCTAGGTGGTTAAATTTTAAGGTCCATAATTTACTTGCTTAACCTTATTCATGTTTAACTAGTTTCCGCTAGCTTCGCCCACATTACCCGGATGGAAATAGAAGCCTGTGTGTTATTGTAGACTATAATATATGTGGTTCTGTATCAGATACTATTCCGATGGCATATCAGTTTTTACGTGAAAAAATAACAAATATCCACTCTCGTGTAAATAACATTAGTTGATTACTTGAATAGTGGCTACTACTTTTAAGTACAAGATCTATTACTGCTAGTTTATATCCCGCTGATATGCCGTAGTAACCACAGATTCTCTTGAACCTATTAACTTTTTGCCATGTGCACTTGATCGACGTTTTGTCCCTTTCAATCTTCCTGTCTATCGAGTATTTTATGTTGTCGTAAGTGCAGACTACAAAGACTTCAAAGACTTTAAATTAATTACATTAAGAAGCTGAATGTTTCATCTTGGCATCGATACAAAGTTATCAGAAAGTTGTATCTCAAGTGATTGTTATTTCGACACTGAACAATGAAGCTTTTACGAAAAACAATGGACCGCTAATAATCCTCTGTTTAACGAAACGGAACTTGATTTCAGTATCAATTTTTAACTCCCACATACGACCCACGATCCACGTAGTTACTCAAGTTGAACATTTCTGACAGCCAACAGATTGGCCAATATAAACGTTTAATAAGCTGTTTTAAGAAGTGGTTTAATTGTAATGTATATAGTTAAGGAGTGGTATCGGCAGTGTTATCGCGTCGCTAGCTACAGCCAGTCTGCAGGATAACTCACGCTGTCCTCCCACGCGACACTCTCGGGATAAAACCGGCGTGTAGGCTGCCTGAATATCTTATTGCACTCCACTTTGAAAGCTCGCCGTTAATTATTATCCGATCTTTACAGACCTTGTTTGCTGTGAATAGAAGATAACTTAGCCTGATGTGTGTCGAATAAGGAAAACATGGCGCTAATTATGTGTAAAAGATTTATCATTTTAGTTTAAATAATGTTCAAGCTCTGTACGTTAATCAGTACGTATGGTCACTGTAATACTTGAAGACATGATTGATGGCATCACTCACTTCATGACGCTCGTATAAATTACAAACAGGTACTTAGCTAGCTATATTGATATGAAGCTTTGCCAATCTTATTACTTATCCCTGTAGGAAGTACCGCGATGTTACTTATTCATCAACTTTTATAGACCAAGTCGCGATCGGTAACATGTAATTTTCCAATTACTGTTTTATCGTTTAATATCCTTATCTGTGCTTCTTATCTAATTTAATATAACGGCTATGACTGAAACACTCATTGTTGGTACAGCCGTTTTATTAAAGTTGGACTGATTCATATTTTACGATGACATAAAATAAGAAGTGCATGGCTTTATAAATAGCCGAAGGCCACCTCCCGGTCGCGGGTGTACTGTATGCCTACATTTAGCGGATTGCAGAAAAGCTTGGGGATTTATATAGAAGCGCATGAGTTGCATGACCCAAACAGGTTCTGTTACAAGTTAGCTCCACGCCCACATGTTCGCCATCCTCCTGACCCGACACGTAACCCTCGCTGAGTCATTTTCAGTATCACTATACTTTCCATTCGGGTCTCGGTATGTAAATTCAGTAGGCGTACTGTACGAGGCACATCATTACTTATTTACATTAGTTACGTACTCACAGTTGGTGAATCAAATGTGGCGCTGACCATTTCTTAGGGTGCTAAAAATAAAGCATGTGTTATCCTCAATAATTTAGCGAGAACAATGCATCATTCAGTTGGATTGAGTTAACAAATAGAGACGCGTGGTCAAGTGATTCATACAGAACATTTAAGTCAACATGTTGCAGATGAAGAAATTAATACCTACTTCCACAATTCCGAAGTTACACGTATAAACATCCTGTTATTTGGGCACGGAGGAAAGAGAATATCAAATCTAAGAAAGGCTACCTTCGTTGTAGATAAGTTCTCTGCACTTCAACGATCAAAAGCTTTTCTTCCCCTGTGTCTGACAAGATCATGAAGATCAAATATTTTTGTAAGCAAGGTTTTTTTGTTTACGAGATTTCAACTAGTCCCCTGTGTTTTCAAATTGAAAAGGGGAGAACAGAAAATTGGAACTACTTCTCTGTCAATGGTAAAAAAAGGAATTTATCTTCAAAATTCCTCGTTGACTTCGTTGGATCTTGATAACAGGTTTGCAGTGGCAAAAGACATAATTTAACACTGCAACAATGAACCCTGTATAGTTGAAAGTTTTCTAGAAAGATCTAGCTTAAATATATATTTATACTGAGTCTATGTTGTTCATACGTTACCAGGGAATTAACTGTTAGAAAAAACATTAACTAAGTTCCAAGAGCGAAATAATCCCCTTAGGCTTAGTTTCATTTGAGTCTTTCGTTCCTTTGAGACCTTTGTGGCGCAATATTACGCCACGCTAAGACCTAGAAAGAAGAAAGAATTACTTTATTCTTGGATAAATTGAAATAAGAAAAGTAATTAGCATAAGTGCAGTAAGTTTTTTTTCAGTAGCTTTTGTAAAGAGATTTACGTTGTTATGGAAGCTAAAAAAATATGTAAACATTAAGTAGGTGATTTAAGGAACCTAAAGTCATAAACTATATAAACAAACATGATTTTATTCTTACGGTGTTCAAGGCAGGTCCAGCTTGCATTGGTCGCGATAAACCGGTATTTGCAATTAACGTACGGCGACATTTTTACATGTGGAGACGAGCCCTCTCGGGTGTCGGTGACACATTTTAAAATTCCTTTAATTAATACATGACATCACCACGCGCTTCAACTATCCAGCATTTAATTGTGGGAAGGGCTTTTGTACTGTTATTGTAGCCTCAACTATACTAAAGCAAAAGAGTTTGTTTGTCTGCTTGAACGCGCTAGTCTCCGGAACACCTGGTTCAAATTGAAAAATATTTTCGTTATTAGTCAATCTATCGAGGAATGCTTAGCTATAAAAAATCTCATAATGAACAATACGAGTTGAACAGCAGGTGATACAGCGCAGGAGTAGCTAGTCACTAATAAACCTAAGACTCATAAAATTCTCTATAAGGGTAAAGAATTGTTTTAACTTGAGCACAAAATTGTGCATGTACTCGTGTACCGTATTCAAATTTAGTTTGTTCTGGTATCTGCATAGAACAGGCGTCGTCATCAGAGCGGCGACGCATTCTTCCGTGATTCTTGTGGTCTTTTTGCATTCCACGTGTTTATATGCGAGTGGATACGAGCATCGAGCCACGCTCCATTTGCGTCGCCCTCCTCCTTACGTTACACGACTATATAAATATTACCTACACGTTCGTATATTTCAATTGTACCGATTACTTTCTCGCGCGAATGTTCCCGAGATGTTGCTACCTACTTGTATACTTCTCGATTCCTTAGAAGGACATGATTTCTCAAATTGTACAGTACCAGTTGGCCGGCTTTCGGCAGAAAGTTTTTATTGGCACAGTGTTGCGTGCAGGTTTCGTAATGTAAGTCGCTGCCACCAGTGCAGCACAGCCTACCAGTCTGTCGCAATTGCAATAAATTGTCCTTGATTTATGTGACGATAAAGACGAAATAATCGGCGATGCAAATTTTGAAGAACTGAGTAATGTGTATACTTAAACGAAGAGCTCAAGACCGGTTTATGTAATATGAAACCTGTGTCACACTCTAAAAATAAGTAAAAAAAACTTCATGTACTTGGAAAAAGTTGATTGTTTACTTTTCTTACGCATTATCCATTTCTCGTAAATTGCAGGATGTCTGGTATTTTATTTTTATTAAAAGACAAAAAACTGTATCTTGCCATCAAATGTTTATGGCCTCTATTTAGACACGTTCAAAGTAAGCAGTTAACTTCGCTTTGAAGTGCTTAGCATGGGTGAATGTCATTTTGTATTTACGTCGACCTTTTTTATTTCTATGTTAAGCTGACTTCAGATTTCTTTCCTTTTTGACCAAAATGTCTGTGGACCAAATATTTGTTGGTCGAATATGTCCGAGTGTGTAAATTCAGTTGGGAAGTGTCGCCCGTCGCCGTTACTTAGGATCTATCTGGAGCACTGCCCGTTGTGCGCAGTATGGCCGATGTTTCACAAGTTATGCCGGCCATAATATCTTGGATGGTAACGACAGTTCTCGCGAAATGTACAGAAATAACCGCCTCCCCACACTGCGAACGCTTCGATAATTCTGTCAGTGCACTACCAATGCACTTCGCTGCTGGAGACGATGTCATTATTTTATTTAAATCTGCCTTTCAATATTGAACAAATTCAATCTTATAACTTAACTATTCTGTCCGTATGTAGTGTGACGAGAGCTAAACTTTCTTTTGTAATTTAATCGTTACCACTCGTGTCGACTTACACTTTTGCTTCCATTTCTATTTAACTTTCAATATGAATTTATTAAGCTGTAACATGCAATTAATTACAAAACTCATAAAGTAAAACGTTTAAACAGAGAGGAAACAAACCAATCTGATTTCGAAGATTTATTAATAAGTGGGAGGTGATCAGAAATTTGGTGTATTTCAACTAAAATTCAGGCTCAATATAAACTCCTTGTTAATTGAAACACGAAATTATATTTGTACATTAAACCAATAAATCAGCAGTGGCTAAATGAATGTCCGTTTTGTATTTTCCTGCTTATTCTAGCTCCAATTAGGTGTATGTTTGCGGAGATAAGAGCCAATCGAAAATCCGTTGGAGCTTTTAGTCTAAGCTAGATTACTCGGCTTAGTAAATCTCGATGCGAGTATATTTTTAACGAAGGAACTGGATCTGCGGGCTAGCTAAGTGGCCACTCGCCAGATAATAGCCACGCTGACGACTTAGTAAGTTCTAATCAAAATGGACGTGTCTGCGTCTGGTATACGAGGTCTGGCCCAACGTAACTGTTAATTAAGTAAATACTTTAATAGGGACAACTGTGTCCCTATTAAAGTGTGTAAAAAAAAAATGAATCTCAAAATATGTTGGTAAGCGCATAACGGAACAAAGCCTGGACCAATTCTGCTAATTCTTTTTTTTTGTTTTGTTTGTTGTTGTCAGGATAAAGTTCTTATTTAAGAAAATATTAGTAAAGTAGAGGGGAAGATTGGAAAAATGACCCTTTTGTTGTTAGCAAGATAGTTGGATTCGTGCGAAGCCGCTAGTTTATTATATATTGATAGATTCGCCAGGCCAAAGAGAATTCTAATTTCGTAAATTAATTACTTAATGTTAACAAACTTTTAAATGGTGTTGATGCTGGTACCAGTAGATTTGTAATTGTAAATGTGAAAGTGTAAAATAAGTTCAAATAACATATTGTCTCTGGAAATTGTCCTTTGGCTTAAAGCCATTGAAATAGGCAGCTACTGACGTAACGGAGTGTAGGTTATTTGGCAACTGTCTCACTTGACTTTCGTCTGAACTTGGCCGCGAAATAATGTCTACTTAATGTAATAAAACTTGGAAAATGTGTTTTCTTATACACATTTTCCAAGGTTACCTTGCTGTAGGACAATGAAAAAATACCTAAATTGTTAACTAAGTGAATGGTTACGTTCTAATAAGTAATCTATTGTTTTATTTGTTACAATATTCAATTCGCCTGCCCACTAGACTGTTTCATTTCGTAGAATTGTGAGTAACAGGTTTAAGGAAACAACGTTGAAGGAATTTTTCAATATCAAAATTAAATTTTCCTAGTACACACGCTCGTGTTATTCGGTTTTCCAATTTTTATGAATGTATTCTTGCTAATAAGTTATTTCAACTTTAAAGAATTTTTACATATTGGTTTTAAGATATTCGTATTCTTCTTCAGAAGCAAAAATAAAAAGATGGTTTGGGTGACGCAAAAAAAATATTACGCCCCAAAAACACTATTTCGTACAAAATGCATCGAAGACGGATTTTGAAAATTCGATCAAAGTATTACTTAAATTTTACTAGTTTTCCGAGTATCTAATTCGATTTTCGCATAAGGCTTGAATCGACTCTTACATATTTTCGAGAAATTCAAAGAATAATAACCGCTAGCTAACCTTTCGAAGCGTAGGTAATAGAAAAGAAATATTTTTAAAATTTTATATTTAATTTGACCCCAATGGAACATTGTTCAAAATCGATTTCTCTCGGCCTCGGCCTTCGGCACGCACTGCGAACGCCTTCGTGTATCACGCAAAATAACGTATCTTTATGAACACTGCAATAAAATAAGTGTTGGAATTCTTATTAATACAATATACAAAGTAAATTCTCTCGACGACTACTACGGCCTCACAGAAAACCGGCGTGAAACAACCACCGGGTATTTCGCCGGGTGAGTGAGGTTACCGGAGGCCAAATCCTTCCCGTCCCCAGATCAAAGGGATCATCAAATCCTTAAATCCCCAAAAAGTCGGCAACGCACTCGAAACTCTTCCGTTGTTGAGGGTGTCCATGGGTGACGCTGGTTGCCTACCGTCTGCTCGTTTGCCGCTTATCACATTTAAAAGTACCCAACAATAAGTGTTAAGTTCGCGTAGAGCGGGCAATGTTATCAAAACATTCCTAGAATCCCACGGTACGTTTTGATCATTGAGCTATGTGGACCATGATTACATCACGATCCGTAATTGCTTTATCGAATACTAGTATGGTATAACAACTTAATTATAATGTAGAGTGATGTGTTACAAATCTCTTTTAAGGTATTTTGTATTGCATTCTTACCGTGTTTGTACTAAACGAATAGAGAGATTACCAAGTTTGTATTTAATTAGGAATGGATCAATAGTTTCTTAATTCAATTATACATAAAGCGACGTTCTATCGTGTTAGATGTACTTACTGTAATTAAGCCCTCATACCAAACATTTGGACTACTATTATTTTTTATATTAAACATTGTGAACTATTTATATGCTGTTGCAACTAATGGCAGACCTGCACGATATTTACACTGGAAAAAAAAATCACACTCGATGTAGTTACTAACAACATGGAGATAAATGTTTAGTATCGGATCTTCTAGAGCGCCATTAACAATCTACAATTTAAGGAGATTACAGCGATATCCCTTCGCATAACCATTTATTGTAACGGTGTGTGAAGCCCCATGTTTTTGCTCAGCTCCCGTCCATGAGCTGTTGTTGTGATCGATTAGACTCAACAGTTTTCAACATTCTACCAATTCATTGTAAAACAGGATACATCATTCATAATGCTCATTAGAAAGGATTTGATTTATTAACTATAATTACAGGAATCAACGTTTCCATTATACCAGTGTTTACATTAAATAAATTACTTTAAGACAATAAATAGGAAAAAGATACCCATTGTCTCTTACGATTTTACTGTTATACTTACAATTCGTTAGTGGTTATATGTAGAATTTATAAAAATGTGAAAGAAACACTCCGAAAAATATTTTTAAATGAACTAAGCCATCTTAATCCCGTAACATACGCCGCAAGCAATTCAATAACTTGAGATAATCTCAGCGTGTGTTTATGAAAACGTAAACTTTTTGGACGTTGAAGATCAAAGAGTTTGTACAGTATAAAACCCCATAAATGTTTATTTTTAGCAAAATGTTCGCGTCTGCGGTTGTGGTATAATATGCATGTATAATGTTGTTTTAAAATATACAATTCGCAAGTGTACGTGCCCCGTCACACAGGATACAGCGACAACACCTTGGCCGGCTTGCAGTTTCCGCTGCTAGCTTTACAATCAACTATTTTATTGCAACATCTAAACACTCTTTTCTTTATTACACTTTTTATAGGAAATTTCATCAACTTGAGACTATATCCGGTAGTCTCAAGTCTAGTTTCAATAAATTCTACTTAGAATTTATCACAGAGTAGCTTTTGAGCTTGACACTTGATGCAGTCAAGGCTACCCATATAATGCATTTTTAAATCTTTACTTTAAAAATATCAAGTATTACAATCAAGACGGAAATTTTCAGTTGGAATTAATTGCCATAACTACCAACTTAATATTGCTATCGATCCTCGTTTTTGCGTATAGCAATTATAGAGTGGCGGTGAATCACCAACACCTGCCTGCGTAATATTTCTTTAGGCAAAGCGTTAGTCTTGTTGAATTGAGTAACTTAACAACTTGTATTGCCTTTATGTGTGAATATATATGTATGTAGATACCTAACTCCGATGCGGCTCATTTAATTTACAAGCGTGGCCCACTGGTCCATGAAGTAGTTTGTAAGTCTGGGATTGAGACACAGATTTAAATAAACACATTAATTTTACTCAATGATTTGTCTCTTTAACATTCAAATAGGTTTTATTATTACACAAATAAAAAGAGATAGATAGTTACCACAACAAATTATTGCAAAATTTTATTTATTTGTTTTTGAAACCGTGCGAAATTCAAGCGTGACAAATTGTTCAGGGATTTTGAAACAATACAAATTGTAGTCTGTAATACCTAGCATGTTTTACGAAATTTGGCTTATATTTGCCGAAACAAATACCGATACATTTCGTAAAAAACTACACTCCACCAAATCAGTTACTGATGCTGATAGGTTTGTTGAGTATTGAAATCCGCAATTTAAATCTGCCCGTCATTCGTTTGATCGTAAAGTACGTGGATGCGGCTTTCGGCAATGAATGTGTGAAATCGTTCACATAGCCTGTTTTGAGTGTGTTATTAATATTATTCAGTGTAAACAAGCCCGTAGCGTCGCGGCGCCGCGCGGTGAGTCACACAATCGCGATGTGGGCCGCCGCGGGCATTGTGCCGCGCTAGGCTGTGGGGCGCTTGCATTGTATGATTGTATGCAAAGGAGGCGCAGGCGGGCACCCAGCGCCCACCGACGCACTGCGTCTACGAGAAAGTACTGCTTACCTGTCATTGTCAACCATTTGAAATCTACACCCATCGCTTGTACTCGAAACTCATTGACAGATATTCAGTTCGTGCCAACACATTCTCTCCGAAATTAATCCCATTGTTTCTCAAACTATTATTTCTGTAATCGATCGCTTCACTTTCATTCGATAAACAGCACTGTTGTTTGTTTATCTGGAGGCTCGCGTCTTTCTCTCACGATTTGTGTCGTGATGAAGAGTCTCGCAGATTCACGAAATGATAACTTTCCTTCATTCGTGAGTTGATCTTAACATTTAGACTCCTGGCAGGAATTATGTTTGTGTGTAATTAATTTAATTTTTGCTAACGATTCATCGTCAGTGCTTATTTACTAAATAACATCTTGCCTCATTATATATCAAATATATCATCAGAAATTTCATGTTATAAACTATTTTCCCGTTAACTATTTTCAGACTTACGTAAACTCTACTCAATTTCGAAGAAAAACAACTGTCATAAGTAAATGCATAAATAAGGTAGTTGCGGACCTAAAATCCGTGTCTTTAATGACCGCTGCGAACCGGGTAAGAAGTTACGAAGCATGTAGCATAAAATAGCATTATATCCTTGACCCGGCGTGGGAGGGAGACGCGAGTATTTTTAACCAAGCAGGTCAACAACCGACGGTCCGGTGTTCCTCCAGCAAGGTTGCAAGTATTGCAATTTGAACACGGCCGACTACAAATTAACTATAATTAAAACAGTCTTATTGACTTTTGCCTCATATATTTTGTTTTGTAACAAATACATCTGCTTGCAAGTAAACAAACCCTACTCATGTTCTAGTACACAATGCAAAGCGTGTTATTTACGCAGCTGTTGCTGTGGAACACTTCAATTTGTGTGCTAATACGTCCGTAGGCGATATCGAGGATTGGCTAATCTTGTTACGAATACATAACCAAATCGTATCTTGGTAATAAAATGTCGCAGTACAATGTGCAGGTAACAGGTACTCGAATTCGCAGTCGTTGGTCGTGACTTCAACGATGCGTATCAGTTTATTTCTAGACTCTGTTTGTTTATGTATTGCGAGCGTTCTTTGTACATCATCAAAGTCATTTCGAACATCATCAGATCACAAACTGTTTTTTCCTAGAACCTACCTACTTTGTTAATAACTTAGTCAAACACATACATAGAGTTATTCAATAGATACCGCTGCGTTTGAAAGATATTCGTTCTGTAATTAATGTAGCTAGCAATTAATTGTGAAATGTGGGCAAAGGGAGAGACAATACAATCGATTTTGATTAACCACCCATCGCTTTCAATATGGGTGCGCTTTACTATTATCAATTTTATGTTTCAATTTATCTTTGCAGGATCTTTAATTGTAATCAGGATTAGGGAGTAGCCTGCAATTTGGTCGAGATAATTCGATAACCGGAGTGTATGCAGGATTCGGAAATTGCAATGATTGCGTCGAAGCTAGGCCGAGGCAGATGATGAGACGCGCGATGCGCCGCCCGCCCGGCGCATGTTGCCGATATTGGCAATGCAATTACTGATAGGGCTGTCATTTTGCAACGCATTTCCGTCCTTTCCTGAATTTGTAATAGGTCAGTAATAACCAAATATAGCCTAAATTTTGTTATCAATATAGCAAAGAGTTACTTTTAGCAACACCAAAAACATACACGAAGTTGCTATTAAAATGGAAAACCCGGCAGATATTTATAGGCTTACCTTCAAAACATTTGCAAATGTTGGGTAAATATTTGCGAATTAATGAGTAAAGTGAAATACCGTGTCGCGACGAAAATAGTACAAGGCACGATTGATTTGTCAACCCTGTCGTTCCCCGCGTCGCGCCGAGCACGCCTCATCCCTCCTGTTAGGCTACGCCCTCACAAATATTTGCCGCGCTACAAGAATTTTGCATTAGCACCTACCGGACTGACCGCTCGTAGCGTTTATTGAACTGAACCTACGACTTTATCAATATACGTAATACGCACGTTTCTAATAAATGGAACGCGTGCTCTTCTGCCACCTATTGGAAAAAATCTACCAGCTTTCAAAACAAACCCTAATTATCCCTACTACATCGATGAATTCGCGCATTAAACTGAGCTGAACTAACAATAGATAGTCGAATAAAGTTATCGCGTTCACATGGATGAATCATACTTGCCAAACACAAATGACCTCGGTGGCAAGCCGGCCAAACAAATTATCGCTTCTTACAGCTAAGCATTCATTTAAGATTGCTTCGAGCACATTGTTACGATGTCGAATTCTTTATACCTACTTTGGCTCCATCACGCTAAACACATCTTGGTTTAAGTCATATTTGGGCTTTGATTATGGTGTTAATTAAGCATGTATGTTAGCAGCTGTTCCTTTAACACCTGTCACCTTTTAAAAATATATGGTAGGTATGTACAAAAATAATATCCACCAGAGAAAGTGCATGGCCGAATTTCGAAGAGTGTGTGTTTGAGGTCATACCTGCATATGTCATTGGTGTTCGCTCTGTAAAAGATAAAAACAATACAAAAAGGTGCAGCTGCACTCACATGACGTGTACAATATCACAAAGTTATCAACATCTGATTATAGCTTCTTATCGCCGAACCCATTTCACTGAAATTGACAATGTTTTTTTTCTTTGTTTTACGTACTTGCGAATTTAGAAAATTGCAGTGACTAGTGGTTGTTTTGGACACTACGAAAGGGTCAATTTTTATCCTTAATTAATTTGTTCCATTGTTTAAAAATCGCAGGCACTGTATTCATTAGATGGTATCCATCCTTTTTCTTTACGTATTTCTCTATTACGCAAGGAACCAAACTGAGTTAGATGGTTGCGATCTTATCGAAATAATACGAAGCTTGGAAACACTGGGTAAAGTCAGCGACATAATATTAAACGGTTTTAGTACAGGTGTATGTGAAATGGTTATAAGTACAGAGTGTACTAAATGCCCGAGTATGTCCGTCGCGAGTGCATTGACACTTGGCGAGTGGTAGAACGTGAACGATGTAGAGCTGCTATTATTTTATCTGGTTATTAACCTGTGATGGGAATAAAGAAGATGCGGAGGCTGCGTAATCAGATAACGACAATGTTATATTTATTATATAAAACTAATTACACTTATCTCCGCATTCACATCGCCTCACTGTGTGCAAACCAAACATCTGTTAATACAAAACAAAAATATGTATTTAGATTCGCATCTAATAATAACTATTAAACCAGCATGATTCAACAACTGATTACATGAGCAATTTCCCTTGAAGTTCTCTGAAGTGTTTTACCTGTTTACCACTATTATGTTTTGATTAACCTCATTTCCTGAAATAGATTCTATTAGATAATCTACATATAATAACTTACAGTGACTAATTAAATAAGCAGGCGTTGTAATAGGACTGCATCAGCGATATCGAGGGCGACAAGTGGTACTTGTTGCGTGGGATCGAAACTTTTGCATATAAATGTAATATGCAGGCGTGATTTGTCGCCCCACAGCTCAGACCAGTCGCCTGCATACCCTTTGCTTAATGCTAAGCGATGTAATAACTCTCAAAACAACCAGTTCCAGTTGTTCTGGAATAATAGTTGATCGATAATTTTGTTTCATACATGCAAGGTCTTTGTTCCGTAGAATTGATTAAAGCTGCAGTATTTCCAAACAATGTAACAGCTTCCTGAAACATTACATTCAGTAATTGACACAGTTCTCATCTTTCACGTTACATATTGAAATTGAGGTCGCTTTGTGTTTGAATGCAGCCCGCTGATCCACATTTCTTCCGTGCGATTAGTGAAATTACGCCACATGTGCACAGGATGCCTGGAAGTGCTTGCAAGTGTTGCATCCTTGCTACGGGCTTAAAATTGTCTTCTTGTGTGTCCTTAATAAATCCTTCATTGAATCGTATCAGATTTAGCAGATTCCAGATGATGGTTAATGTCGAATAAACAATATATCTGACAATTTAAATTAACATTTGTCTTATACTTTTAATCCGAGAAAAACACGTTAAATGACAAACATTAATTTAAGGAGATATTCAATCTTCTTCCATTTTATTTTAAAAGAAATTCGTAATCGCATTCATATCACGCAGGAAACTTTTGAAAGATCGTTAGATAGAGATTACAGTGAAGTTTTCAACTTGGCTTATTCAAATAAGAATCTGATTTTAATTCGATTTAGTTCTAAAAAGTAAAAAAATCATTTAAGTGGCAAACGCGACGGGAGGTTATAGAGGTGGCGAGCGGGTAGCGACACGACACGGCCAGCCCAGCAGCTTTCCAATTACGAGGGCATTCGAATCGGGTGCTGGGAGCGTTAATTAGAAGGATCCCGGTGCCACGGCCACATACAACTCTGTATAACTCTTTCCGAAGCATGCTCACTAAACCAATTACCGGCCAACTGATGAACGTAGAGCGTGCACGAAAGTTCCCACTCAATTTCATTACGCTTGAGTGTGCGCACTAACAATTAGAGAGGTTTCTATAATTGCGATTAATTCATTGATTAGCAAAAAGGTGATTTTATAAGTATATTCATAAATTATTCACTGCATATTGATTATAACTTGGAATTTAAGATTATTGAAGTAGATATTCATGAAAGATGGGCTGTTTTGTAAAAAGGGCTGGTTCTTATAATCTTTTATTGTGTCGATGGCGTGTAAAAGCTTTTAGCGTTGATAGACGTCTGACGTTAGCCGTATGTCGCGCCGTCCCGGGATCGAAGCTGATTGAAATAATATATTGTAATGTACCTACATCTTTAAGTCGTTCGTCTCTAAGTAGTGCTGTCAACTCTGTTTTCTTACCATGATGGCTATGTAAATAACATTCACAGTTCTCCCCTCGGTTTTACACTCCAAAACTTTATTTACGTATACATTTAATTAACACTTCAGCGGGAGTGAGTTCACCGTTGCGTACCTACTAAGCATAAGCAGGCGATAAGCACCACAGCTGCTGAAATCTTAGCAAGAATTGGCAAAAGTGGTTTGAAATATATTACTGCTCTTGTGCATCTATACTATGTAGTAAATTTGTAAGTTTCTATGTAGGAGGTGATCTCTGGAACCGCTGGTTGAATTTCCAAATTCTTTCACTGATGATAGCTACAATGTTTCTGAGTGCTAGAGGCTAGAAATTATACTTGATTTGCGTATTTTATTTGAGGTTTCGCTTTAAAATCCCGGGATAGATTACTTTTATCCGCGTGTGAAGCCGCTAGCGGAAGCTAGTCAGTGATATACGTATTTTGTTATACGCATGATATCAATGTACATACAAGTGTATAGTCAGTTGGACCCGTAGTATTCCTATACTGCACAACGCACACTAGCACGGTCCATAACATACAGAATGGAAGAATGATCGCGATTTAAACGATTTTTATTTGTTCTTGTTACCTCGTTGATAAGAAGTCAATGCGTCTTGTGTCCATTCGTATCATTCTTCAAATCGATAACTTTCTCAGAATAATGAATGATTATTAATTTATTGTTATTATGTTTTTATTTCAACTTTAAAACATTGGTCGATTTTAATCAACTGTAGATATCATTGTTGTGGTGAATCGCTTTCTATACGACTTTCTGATAAAGAATCTGCTTAATAGAGTAATTAAACTCATTCTTGTAAACCTGACAGACCTTATTATGAACGTATAGTTGGCAGCGGATTATATTTTCAAAAGCCTCGTAAAAAGCTGGATAAAATTGAAAGCTGGAATAGATTTCATTTTGTGGGCTGTCTACCACCCCACGGGGGGAATACGGCTCCTTTTTTTGTCGAAGTTTGCCTGTAACCTGTATAGTTCAGCCGCTATATTAAAATGTGGGCGAGGTTTTGCTTTTTAGTGCAACACAGAATATAAAATGTTCAGCTGAATTTTTTATTCGGTGTGATAAAAACTTTTGGGTACACGTTTGAAAGCTGAATGAATGTTGGCATACCCGCGTGGGTGAGCGTTGTTACCAGCATTTGAATACGTGCTTACAAATAAATATCTCTATTGGAATGCCAGAAGGCTCCATTTGCCCTGTCGTAAAATGAATTCAGTAGTAACATATTACTATTTTATTCATTTTGAAGAAGCTAAAACTACCAGCCGTGTAGCTGGCTTCGAAGAACTCGCTGAACATACCGTTATTGTTATGGTATTAGATACGTAATCCAGGATTTACAATAGTAATTTAGTTTTCAATGAGTATCTGTAATAACTGCTTTTAACTGGGTCGTAATCATAATAGAGGCTACGTTTATTGTGTACCCAGCGGACATGGAAATAATCTTTGCCGTCTACCGTCTGCCGGTCGGCTTTGCACGCTGCGTCGAGCCTTGCTGGAAAATTGCACTTGATCCCTCCCCCCTACCCACCCACTGCCCGTCTGCTCTCTCTACTCTCTACATTTGATTTCCGACCTACGACAATCTTCTGTCTATATCTAGACTTCATTAGTATTCTAGCTGATTGTATACACTGCATTGTGGCCGTTTCTATGGTACCTAATAAGATAATGGGTAACCAAATTTACTTCTGCTACTCAGATTGTCACATAAACAATGTTTTAATGTTTTTTAATTATTAATTTATTTGAATCTTTATTTTTATTTATGTATCTACTTTAATTTGTAACACGCTCGTATGTTCGACGTTGAATTTTTCTTCGGTTTCTTTTGGATTATCTAAATCTATGAACCCTAGTTGGACATTATCAATAGTAGCTACAGTAATTATAGGAATTTCTCAATAACGTCAGCCGGGCCGGCGGCAGGTGGCTGGCGATCGCGGGGCTTAATATGCGCCGATGGGCCGTGATCGGTTTTTGCTTCGAGTTATAGTGTAGGGAACAATGGCCGACGACGTGCATTCCATCCACACCACCGTTAGCCGGCGGCAGTAATCGCCGCAATGATCACCTCGACCGCTGCGAGCTACTTGCGCCACGATCGACATGATACACCTAACTAATAAACATTTACCGCTTCCGCGCATACCTACAAAAAACTCATTCTTCAAACAAACTATGTGTTTACTAAGGAAGTTTTAAACAAGGATTTTATAGATCAAATGTAATGTCGAGTGTGATATATAAATCAAATTAACAACTTTCTATGGACTTACATAGAAATAAGAGCAGACGGGGCGCGGTTGGCTTCGAGCCAGGCCAAACAGGGTAAAAAGCAAGGGCGGCGGCGACGACCGCGCCCCGAAATAGCGAGCAAAGTCAAGGCGTGCGCTTAGACGACGAACTAACTGGCGGTTGAAGCACATCATTACACGAAATACTCGCACATACTTTTAAATTCCAGTTAGACACGCCCTGGGAAAGGCGCGCCTGCTGGTCGAGTTACCGTTCACAGAAAAAAAGACAACCAATGTAAACTAATTAAATTATGTGTGCCTGTCATGAAAACCGACTACGCCTAAATAACCGCTACCTAAATATATCGAAATTGATGGCATGTAAACATACGAATTCGTAGCGCAATGTCTAAAAAATACCCACAAGTTGTTATTGTTAAAAAAATATTAAAAAAAAAAACCGGCGACTGGTTCTCTGGGGATTTAAGTTTCATTTGTCATATAGGTATTCATGAACTGAATCGAGTTTCACGTAAAGTACCACCCATTACAAAACAAGGTCAACCTAATTATTACAGAATTGATAAGTTTCAATACAAAATAAAAGGAATGGCTCGGCGGCGGCTTTCATATCAACGAAGGCCTATCACGTAGTGGTATTATGGGGCACAATAGCGGTGCACTGGCCAGTGAGTCACGCCAACAGACTTGAGACAGAACAAGGACATCCTCACATACAGCCAGCGCTGTGGCAAATCGAAACATAAACATGGTTACTCCATATCCGTCGGTCTATTCACCATTGTGCCGCAACAAATTGCAGACATAATAGACTTCGCAACACTTTAAGTTTTGTGCTAGATGACACATAGATATTTTAAGGATAATAACACCGTTAAGAAATTGTGTCGGTTGTTAATGCGTTCTTTGCGGTGGAAACTATGCCTAATAACATTTTAATTGTTCCTTGTATTTTTGCTTATGATATGTTTTGTTTTGTGCAGATGACTTGAAGGCGGTGACGAAGCGTCTGATCGTGCAGGCCAAGCGGCAGGGCTCCGCCGACAATATCTCTATTATCGTGGTGTTCTTGAAGGACCCGCGTGACATAGCCGCAGACAACCAGCCGCCCATGGATCTTGGGTGAGTCTCTTATGTTCTAATCTACATAATATGTAATTCTCGTCAGTGCATAAGTAATCAATTGTATTTACTCACGATTCATTTAATTTTTCATAGCTAGCATTCATAACGATACTATGAGACATGTTTAATTTTTTTTTATTTACTTTTCTTTTTAAATGGGCGCGGTAGGAATTTTGCAAGCAATGACTCGGAAGGAATTCCGTCAGGGTCATGTTTTGCTTTAATAATAGAACGTCAAACCGCCGAAATTATTCATTCAGGAACTTTGCGGTTCTATGTAAATCCTAAACATTTGAATTCTTAACAATTAAGAACGCGAATTAAGCTAATTGGAGTCCCCAATTGAATGAAAAATGTATACCTATACAGTTCCATACGTCATGGGCGGGTATTAATAATCCCTATTTTTAGTACACCCTATCATCATTAATTATGATGTCATTTTAATGGGCGCAGAAATCGAATAGGTAAACAGATTAGCAAAATAACGTCTACAATGCCTCTTCTGACCTATGTTTTATAATCCAACAAAATGTATGCGGATGCCCAACCGTTAACCGGTTACTGGTAATTCATACATATGGAGCTCGTATAAAAATGTAGACGTACGAATGACATTATATTGAACCAGACGACCTTGGGAGGCGCTAGCTTATCTCCTAACACAAGCCTTGAAAAGGAAAGTTTAATATAATATACATAATGAGTACCAATGTCACTTTCGTCGGGTAATCGAATATATTGCCGTTGATTATTATCGATATACTAAGTACCTACGTAAACAGTACCTCCTTTATTGTTTTGCAAAGGATTAGTGAGATCAGGCTTTATAATCAGGTCTTTAATTGCAGTATTTATTCCAAGTAAAAAGTATGAATATTAAATATTTCGTGAATTGTAATCGTAATACATTGATTGTAAAACAATAATTATGATATTTACCATCTGTTTAATAAAAAGAAATGAATCAATCTAATAAAAAAGTAGCACATGTTAAAGCTAAACTTTTTAAAATGTAGGCTGGACAACGCGATGATGAACGCTCCGCCGTTCACCATCGAGACGGAGGCATGCCGGCGCCAAGTGGACGCCGCAGCGGCTGCCGCAGAAGCCGAGGCCGAAGAGTGCGCCGAGGCCGAGGCTGAGGCCATAGCCGGAGACAATGGAGTAGACAATTCTGACAGTGACAGCGAGGATCTCGGCCCCGAGACCGCCGTAGATATTGATGCAGATGATGTTGATGCAGATGCAAGAAACCAGGAACCACAAGCACCCACACCACCTGCACACGCTGGTTAGTTTTAATATTTTCTATTATAAAAAAATAAGTGACCCTTCAAGGATAAAAAAAATGCTTTATATAGGTACATTGGAAGTGCCAAATCACTTCGCTATTAGTAAGTATTAGTTATTTTCAATTATCTCATGTCGGTAACACCTGGTCTGCGTTATTATAACCGTTATCTGATGGATCTGGATCTTCTTATTACTTCTCCACCAGCACGCTACTTAAGGATACACCCTTTATTAATGTTAACCGCTAATCTCATATATATATATCTCATAAGTAACAAATATACTATAATATGATCCCACGATTATGACGGATAAATTTTCGTCCTGAAATAAGCCATAAAGTAAACGCAGAATCGCTCTGGAATAACCTCGTCCCCTGTTACATTTGACCTAATTTCAAATCGGTCACGGGCGGGATTTCGACCTTCCTTCTAGCATCACCGTTTCGCCGAATCGTTTTCCTTGTTGGGATGGAGATATTATTTCGAGCATTATTTCCATTTCACGGGACGTGTCGGGTTAGAGATCATATTATGATGTGGTAACTGTGTAGGTATAAGTGACAGGTAGATCCTCGGATAGTCCAAGTTTCATTAAATAACCAACTTCCTCATGCATGACTCGCGTGACTCATAGGTACTACGCGAGATTGTACGGGATGACGACAGTGTTGTCAAGTTGTCACCGCTTTTACAAGTAGTAGGGACGTTTTGTCCTGCGTTCTAAAATTAAAAATTAAATAGCAACAAAACTATATTGTATGTACTATGTGGAATGATTATGTTATGGGTATAATAAGCTTTATCCTGTTCAAAAATAATAGGTACCTAAAGATTTACACACGTTAGTATCTATATAAAATTGCCATATTCTCATTTTAAGATTCAACTTTAAATAATACCAGTAACGTCTTTATTTTAAGAAAAAGTGAGAATTTTAAGCAACACCCTTTATTGATTGTTTAATGTAAGACACGTTCACCCACATCCATGCGAGCACCACGTCCCCGCCACTGCGTACCCAGACATTTTCTAGATGCGATTGTATGTATATGAATCGATCTCCGAGTCGGATTAGATTTTTGAGAACTTAAGTGCTTTCACCTTGCGCACTTAAATAGTCTTATAAAATAAAAATATTCTGTACATTATTCGTAAGTAATTACAAAAAAAAAATAGTTTACTTATGACAAAGTTAATTGTTTATAAACTGTCAGTACCTATCCAGCAATATTATTTTTGGTTCAATAAGTGGGACAAAGACAAATGTAACGAAACGGTACCGAAAAAGAAAATTGTTTTTTAAAGTGTCAAATTAGATGAAGCAATTACAAAAACCATTGTTTTCAAAGGTACCTACTTTATAGTTACGTAACTGGATACCTATTATGTATCTCGTTTTTGTTTTTGAAAATATGTTTAAACCGGTACACCAAACTGCTTAATATTTTCAGAGTTGTCTTTCCAATAAAGTTGGTGGGTAGGTAGGTACATACAAATATTTCTTTATTATTCTACCTTCAATCTTATAAGGATAGCGAAAGGATTGTGTTTATAACAGTTTATGTAACATTTCGACCTTAAATAATCATAATTAAGTAGGTAAGTAGATACCTACATGTTATGATTTAATTAAACCGTGTTTTAATACTGAAAACAGGCCAGTCAAGGATAAATAATACCTTACTAAAATAAAATAGGAATTATTACAAAATGACACGGCATCCCTATCGGGTGCACGCGGGCGCCCCGCGCACCTCAGCCCCTGCGCCCTCAACACGCCGCCGTCGTCCCGCTCGCTCGCCTCGTCCCTCTCGCAGTCGCTCATTGAACGTCCGACGGATCTGTGCTACTCTCGAAAGTCGCTGCTATTGTATTCGGGCCTTTGTCTATATTTTTACGGCTCGAATTTTACACCGCTAGTGAAGATAATATCTGTGCAGTGAAATTACCGTTCACGGTATGTGGTTTTTAGCGAATGTTGTTGATTATTTTCACATACCGAACAGTTTGTGAAAGGTTATTTCTGTGTTGATTCATGCGGAGCGGTGTTCTGGAAATAGATCGGTTCGCCCGAAGGCGCATCCCCCAGACGTCAGAGAGCGCAGGATTCCCAGAGGTTCACTCACATGTTCTCAATACTGTCCAAGTTCGAACTCGGGCGTGTCTCCGGCTCCGCTGGCCGTTCTCGAAATGGCGTCCGCGAATGTCTCGCGAGTTTGAAATCGCGACCGGTAAAATATCGTTGCTAGCACGCTGCTCGTAAACAACACCGGCGTTCATGATTTATTACAACTACCTTAGAAGCTGATGCTTCGCCTTCAATCGAACCAATGATTTTTTTGTGAAGGGTGTGTCACCTGTTGATATTGTGAGAGGGGGGGTGAATGTTGCGTGTTCGGTATTAGCCAGGTGTTAAAGCCGAAACTTATATTAGTGTTTATACTCATAAACCATCAAATAAGTGTATTTTTGTGTGTTGTGTGCAGTGGAGGAGGGCCACGTTGACGGTTCTGTAGCGGATAATGTAGCTGAGAGTGGCGAGGACTCCGAAGACGAGTGGAATTACTTTAAAGGCGAGGGTGAACGCGAGGAACATCCTAGCGAAGAACCCGACGAGGTGCCACATTCCGAGACACCCTGCCAGGATAATGTGAGTTGTTACTTTTTGAATACTTACTATAAACAGAAACTATCCCATCAATTATTGTTTTCATTGATGTTGTGACAGGCAAAACAACGGCATTCCAAAAGTTGCGATACATAAACAGTTGTGTAATAAGTTCCATTAACTTCTTTCTGCAGAGATATGAATTCTGTTATTCTTCAGACTAAATTGGTGAAATGATAGATTATTCATGTTGACCTTCACAAACATGATTCAATCTATTACAAAGTGTGACTAAATTAGCCAGTAGACTACATTATTGGAGGTTATGTAGAGTACATACAACTAATTATGTTCTTAATATATTTCAGTCGGCTTGGGAAAGCAGCTCAGTAGACATGAACAGCTCTCCACTGAATCCTGACGCCCCTGTGTTCATACCAGGGAGCGTGGCTGGTGCTGACGTCTTGCTCGCAGAGTCACCTCGGAAACCATTGCCGATGGATGACATAGAGCTCCCAGACGAGGCACAGTTTGACACAGGAGCTGTAGTGAGACCAGCAGAATTATTAGACTTGGATAACTGTGATCAGCTTAATGGCCATCATGTGAGTATTTATTGTGTATTGTTTATGTCTTTATTTTCCTATTGGATTATTGTTCTTGCAGGCTTAGGTCATGCTTACACTGATTGTTTTAATTATTTAACAAGAATATAAGAAATGTAAGAATTTACACAGTGCATTGTTTAATTGTTTTATGGAAATGCCAATGGGATTGAGTTAACAATTAAAATCAGAATAGAGGTATTTTACTGTATCCATTACCTGTTTATTGTAAAACTACATTTCTTTTTCATGTATGTAGCTTTTTATTATCACATTTTAGCGTTTTGTGAGTTGTTACTAATAATAAATTATTTGGCAGGGGTGTAATAACCTTTTGTGGAATACATTTTCTTATCAAAGAAATGTTATTCAAAGATAATAGTCATTCAAATAATAAAGATTATACTAACCATTGTGATATAGCCAACAAATATTTTCTGAGAATGCATGTTATTTGTTTACATCAATCCCTGGGTACAAAGCCATAGTTAAATAAATGAAGGAAGTTGGTTATTAATAATGTGCTATGTGAGTTTTTCCTTAATATTGTCAGTTTAGTGTTCCAATAAGTATTACTAATTATAATGTAGTTACTAATGTACTAAGCTGGAAGTAGTATGCAATTTTTCCTCTTTTATTTAATTAAAAAGTAATTTTAGTATATTAAAGAAAATCTAACTAGAAACATGTAAATGGTGATAAAAGTAAGGTTTTTATTGGTAATACATTTTTTTACAATTAGTTTAATTATTACATCATCTTAAAGAATTTTCTTGATATCTTGTAGTGGTGTATTAAGAATTATGTGTGCATATAAGTTAAACTTATAGATTTTTATTTTATTTTACAGAATGTATCACTAGACGAATCTGTTAAAGAACACTTGAATGGAAATGATAAGTGTAACATGGACAGTTTGGGCTTTGGATTCAATGTTGGCATTGAACCTGATAAAGTCAAGGATAGTGGTCTCATACAGGACTTTGAGCGAATACAAAAAGACACTACTGACTTTTGTAATATCCAGGTTAGTATCACAATTATCCAGTAACAGTTAGTATTTGTTTATTTATTACCACTTATTACTGCAGTACAGAATAGTTAACATTGTAGTAATATGGTTTATTGAATAGAACAGATAATTATCAATGAATAGCTTTAACATTTATTGGCAATTAACATAACATTGTTTCCCTTCCAGGTATTTCAAACACACACAGAAACCAATCCCTTTGCTGCTGAAGTCGAGGGCAATGATGAACTATTTGAAAGGCTGAAAAATAAAGAAAGGGATCCTATGAGTATGAGCTTCTACCAAGAAAAAGATGATGACACTTGTGAGAGACTTGCCAAGGAATCACATGTTGATCTAAATGCTGTACAGCCCTTACCTGACAGTGATGATGAAGATTTCCAACAAAATGGTGTCTACGAAAACGATAAAGAAAATATCAGCCCGGAGCAGCACACTAACTTATCCGAACTTGAGAGAGACCTCCTAGAACCAAACAATGACATTATTAGGTTTGATGACCGACCTGGTCCCCCACAAAACATTGGTAACTTTGATCAAGGAAGTAATTTTGCAGATTACAATGTTAGCTCCAACAATATTGAAGGCTTTTCAAATATTGAATTTGAATCAAGTAATATCAATCAAGAAACTGTCATGCAAACAGACACCCCTGAATCTCACAAGTTGCTCTTTGAACAAATCCCTGAAATACCTGATGGCAAGAGTTCAGAATTAGGCTTTACAAATGATGAGACACAAGACCCTTCAGAGAGTGAGAAAGATATCCGACCTTTCACACCTCAAGATGAGACATCACAAGACATTGAAATGGAAAGCAAACTTGAAGATTCACCTTGTGTTGAAACTGAACCACAGTTGCATAATGATGACATGAAAGATGATGATCAAGTAGAATCTCACCACTTGCTTGAAACAGAGCAAGTGGCTTCTCCTGTACCTACAGATTTTCAACAAGCACAGCCTACTGAGCAGCTTCCAGTATCTCCGGCACCTATTGAGGATTCAAAACCTGAAGAAGCAATATCACCAGTCCCAGTTACAGATATTGATGAAGTTGTTGAGGTGGAACAGGCTGAACAACCTAAACTTGAGGAAAAATCTAGTGAACAAGTTAACACCGAAGAACAAACCAATGTCAATGTTGATCAGGGCTGTGAAAGAACTGAAACAGAGACTGCTCTTGACGCACCTGAAATTAAACTTGATACTGATCACCTATCATCTGAAGTTTCCCATGCTATTGAAGATGACATAACAGCAGAGTCTCCTTTGCCATCCAAGTCACCACTTCCAGCTGAGAGTCTTCTCCCTAGCGAGTCTCCATTGCCGACGGAGTCCCCTCTACCCAGTGAGTCTCCGATTCCGAACGAATCGCACCTACCAGTTGAAGAAACAATACTTCGAGATAGTCCTTTACCAGCAGAGTTGGCCCTGCCATCGGAATCGCCCCTTCCAGAGGATACATTGCTGCAAGCAGAAACTGTACAAGTTAGCGAATCCCCAATGCCAGGAGATTCCCCATCTCCATTACCAAGTGAAGTTATTCCACCAAAAGAGTCTCCACTACCAATCGAATCTGAAGCGCCTAGAGAATCTCCTGCGCTAGTAGAATCCTTGCAGCCCACTGAGTCTCCGCTGCCTGCACACTCGCCATTACCTACAGAGTCTGAGGTATTGCGAGAATCTCCAATGCCGAGTAAATCACCACTGCCCAGCGAACCAGTGTTACTTAGTGAGTCCCTAGCCCCGAGCGAGTCTTTGCGGCCTAGTGAGTCACCAATGCCGACAGAATCACCTCTACCGAGTGAGTCACCAATGCCCAGTGAGCCTCAGGTTATAGAGGAGCTTAGTCAACCAATTGAAACCGAAGTTATCGAAACTGTCGCCGACGCAGTGTCCCCAGCGGTCGCGCAGTCCCCGATGCCTGCAGCGTCTCCCCTGCCGGCCGACGTGCCCCTGCCGCGAGAATCCCCGCTGCCTGCGCAGTCCCCCGCTCCTGTAGAGCCCGAGTGTCCAGCTACAGTGGAGCCAGTACCAGTGTCGCCCGCCCCGGCAGAGCTACGCGCGGAGTCCCCGCAGCGCGCCGCCTCGCCCGTAGCGCCTGCAGCGCCCGCGCCCGACCTACTGCCCGAGGAGCCCGCGCCGCATTCGCGCCTCGAGCTCGTTACTGACGTTGATATCGGTATTCCTGAATCGAGGGCACAAGAAATTTGTGTGCCAGTCACTAGTGAGATTCAGCTGGAAGAAGCAGTGCAACCTCCCTCCGCCGCCACGCCGCCCCCCACGCCGGCCGTGGAGCCCGCCGCGCCGCTCAGTGACACTCCCATAGCGGCCGACACCACCGCGCCCGGCGCAGGCCTAGCGGTCGCCGCCGCCGCCACCGCTGTGGGCGCTGCCGCCGTCGCTGGTGTTGCTGCCGCCAAAGCTAAACCTTCAGCCGCGAAGAAGTCACCCACGACCCCCACAGCCAAGACACCGAGGGCCGCACCCAAGTCAGCTACGCCGGCACGTACTCCTACGGCTACTACTCCTGCACCTATAAAGAGGCCCAGCACTGCTACTACTACTGCGCGTACGCCTACCAGCAAGGCGCCCACGCCCGCGACCAAGGCTCCTTCTGCGGCCAAGACGACAACTGCGGCCAAGACGACAACTGCGGCCAAGCCGGCCACCCCGGCCAGCAAGGCCGCGACCCCCAGCGCTCGCACGGCCACGCCGGCCAGCAAGGCGCCCACTCCCGCCAAGGCCGCGCCGGCCGCTCGCACGTCGCTCAGCAAGCCCGCGGCGCCTGCAGCCAAACCCGCCCCCGCGGCGGCGCGCCCTGCCAGTGCCCCCAGCCGCGCGGCCCCCGCTGCGCGCCCTGCCCCCAAGCCTGCGACAGGCGCTGCGCGACCAACGGCGCTAAAGACAGACGCGGCCGCAAAGCCCGCAGCTCCCAGGACTGCGGCCCCGCGCCCCGCGTTGTCGGCCCCCAGGCCACAGCCCAAGCCGGCTGACAAGAAGCCGATACCGAACGGTGACGTCAAAGACGCCAAGCCCGCCAGCCGGCCGGCCGCCCGGCCCGCGCCCGCCGCGCGCCCCGCGCCGCGACCCACGCCCCGCGCCGCCGCCGCCCCGGCCGCACCCACTACTAGGTAAGAGGCTACTGTTTAGTAAAAGCCTTGTAATTATTTCATTCAATTATAGTTTTATTAATCTACGAACATTTATTTAATTTGCAGTATACAAGTTTGTAAAACTATACAATTAGAAGTATTATTAATAAAGTTTATTCTCATCATATTGGTGACCATTATCTTAGTTTAAGTATCTATGTGTACTATATTGTAGTTTTTACCTGTACAGGCCGAGTGCCCCTAAACCGGCGCCACGCGCTCCCCTGGACAAGCAGAGCAAAGACCTCGCTAACAAACGCATCACAGCCAAGGCTGCACCACCTAGGACTGCTCCTCCTAAGGTGAGTTTTAAATATTTTCTTCGTGTTTTTTTAATATTATTGATGAATACATACTTTTATAACAGGATACCATCATCGTCATTTTTATGTTGACTGTGATAAACCTTCTTATTGGGTATTGGATCAAGTGATCATAGCTAGGAAATTTAAAGCATTGTTTAGGTTTTTTTTAGATATAACAAACAATCTTTTCCTAGCAATTGAATTGCTTAAAATCAATTGCATTTCATATATATTTTGTTAATTTCAGACAACAACTGGGCAAAAGAAGGCCGTTACGAAGAGAACAACAGATGCAGCGAAGAAGGAGGTGGTACCGAACGGGCTGGCCAACGGCGACGCGGCGCTGAGCAAGCCGCCGCCGAGCCCGCCCGCCGCCGACAACGCGCTGTTGCCTGACGTCATCGCGTAGGCGCGATACAACAAACGATTCCTATTATTTCCGCTTGAATTTTGTGATTTTCTATAAGTGTATGATAGTTTTAACGTCGTTCGTGGCGGCGAGTCGTTAGGTGCGGGAGTTTGCTCCCACTTTTATATTATAGAGTCGCTTTTATAGACGTGTACGTTGCCGATTCGTTGTACGCGGAGCGGGGCGAGCGCCCACGGTACCGCGGCCACTCGCCCCGTTCCGGCTTTAAACGGTTATTATCCATTATAATGATTATAAGTCTGTTTTAGAATTTTATATTACCAACGAATGATTGATTAAATCTGGCTTTTAATTTATTTTCTTTGTATAACCGTATTATATTTAAATAAAATGTGAGGAAGGACTGAGACATTGTTTTATTTATGAGTAAATAAATTTTATTACACAGGACACAGTGGATGATGTTGAGACGCAATTGGAATTAACATTGTTTACTTATTACTAGTGCTTTCTTTGAAATTTTAAAGTCAATGTATACTTAAAATATGGTGTTACAAAGAAAACTGGAACATAGTATGTTACTTAAATAAATGTTTATCACCCTTTATGTTCTTTTCTTTCTAAGCTATTTATATTATGTAACTAATGATTTAAATGTGGGAAGCGCAGGTCAGTGTCTTTCAGGTTGTCCTCGATCCATTTCTCAGCTTGTTGTGACATCTCTTCGTCGAAGTAGTCGCGCCAACCGCCTGCCTTACCTGTACAAACATTGTCATTAAAAACTTGAATTTCATGTTGTAGATGAAGCTGAACTGTGTTGAAGTCAGAAATACTACATATAAAAATTGAATAAAAAAAAAGGATAACTTTTTACCGAACCATTCGGATAAAGGTCAAGTTTCGATATTTACCTTTCCTAATAAAAGCCTGGTCGCTAGGTATCATTATACCAAGGATCTTCATGACATCGTAGTTGACCGACTTGTTGTTCTTAAAACTTTCGATGCTCAGGTGGTCACATAAGCGTTCGATCTGTTCATCTGAGTATTCTTTGCCGAAGAACTTCGCGACACGACGCACAGACGCTGGCAGGTCCTGAAATATTATGTAGATAGTTATTTTAACTACATATATTTAATAATACCTTGGTAGGCTTCAGCCAGTCTGCTTGTGATCACGACCTGTGCAACCGGGTCGAAACGTCAAGCCTACCAAGGTATTCAAATAATAATTTACCGCTTTAATATCCGCGTAAATAATACAAAGTTAAGATAGTTATTTTTACGAGAACCTTATTTTATTTTACTTGTCCATCCAAACATTTGATACTAGACAACACGTTCACGTAACGATGACAGAGCAGCTTGGAGGCGAACAAGTTTTCGAAGTCAGTAGTTGATTTTTTTAACGTTGTACCGTGATGCGTTTGTACATCATGGCTTATCAATGAAAGGCTAAGGTAAGAATGCTGCCTTCCTACTACCCTTTTGGGGCTTTAAAGACGAGTTTAATACGCCAAAACAGACTACGGCAATTTTCTAACTTGAAATTTAATAAGCCTCTTAGATATTGTGCAATACAAGAGAAAGGTGAAGTTGGAAGAAGTTGGTAAACTAACTCAAAAAAAATGTGGCAATTATAAATTGTGGTATTAGTATACCTTCGAAAGTTCCTCGTAGAATAAGAACAGCATGTTAGGGTGGTCTCTCTTCTCCCATGCTTCTTTAAGGTGATCGAAGTATGGCGCCCAGTGATCTATAAACAAAGATTTTGTAATAGCCGTGCCTAGGTATAACATTTATACTATTAACAGCAATTCGGATTGAAAGAGGTGCACAATTCATATATCCGACTTATCTTACTAATTATACGCGAAACTGTAGGTACTTAGTTAGGTTCTAGGAGACCCAATCCTTCTCCTCCCCCGATACCTCCCCAATCCCTTAATCTCCAAAACCCTAAGCCCTAAGAGTTCGGTAACGCACTCGTAACTCCTCTGTTGCAGGTGTCCATGGGCGGCGCTGATTGCTTACCATCAGGTAATCCGTCTGCTCGTTTGCCGATCTATTACATAAAAAAAAGGTTCAGTTGACTCCGAGCTAGTAGGTATTAATTATTTAAACATAGATAAATTCTATATACTCACGTAAATCTTGAATGAAGTAGTTCCAATAAGTTTTGAAGTCCCCTGTGTATCCCTGAGTCCTCATTACTTTGTTCAGATGGTAGAAGGACACAGCAACATCTCTGGGATCACGGGCTACATACACCATTTTCGCTTTGTCAAGAAGTGAGGGGGGCAACAGTGATAGAGGCATGTGAGACTTGATGAACCTCGGGGATGGGGTCTTTGCCAGCTGGTCAGTGCCCGGCTGAGTGACTGCCTCCAGCAGTTCTAGATTCTTCTGACTGTGACTGTTTTCTTCTATAAACTTCTTTTTGTTTTCTGGGTGCACACAAATGGAGAATCTGAAAGGTTTTCGTGTTGTTAGTTATAAATTCGTTAAATAAAATAAGTAACCTTGTCCTATCGACAGATATAAATGACAAGTACCTACAATTATTATGTTTATTCATAATGTTTTATAGATAATTTATGAATCTTAACTGTCCTACCTCGGCTAGTTACTCAATGGTGAGAGACTAGATTAATAAGACCTCGACAATACTAGTTTATCTCTCAAATACTAATTGTAAGCCATAACCATAATTGATCATTAAAACTGGTGATAAATAGCGATCACAGAAATGTTGAAAAAGCACATCTCTGTGGCTGTAGGTAGAATTTAGGTAGTAACACCCTAACTAGGGTTGCCAGACCGCCGGCAAGTCCGGGATTGCCCCGAAATTTTGTCTCTTGTTCCGTGTCCAGTAATTAGCGCTTATTGTCCAGGATTTTGAAGACGTACTTACTTTTTTTAAGAAAATAAATTAGCAATGAATCATGAATGGGTAAAAATGGCTGCGGGTGAGCGAGTTCGGGACGGGCGGGAATGTTTATCTACATTTGTATTAAAATGCCAAATGCTCGACTTCTTTTTTAGATACGTTGTTCCTCAAATAAATATCTATAAGATGTGTTTTGAAAAAAAAGATATAAATCCACGCCCAAGACATGAAATTTTTTTTTGAATTGTCCCTAAAACATAACTTATCTTGTCTTAATCACTTTTAAATGTTACAGTCGCGTCGTTTGCTAGTTAATTACCTATAGGAATACGTGCTTTGAGTATTTAGGTATGGGTGGGCACCATTTATTACCTAACCATTTCAGTTTGCGTTGGGAAGCATTCGGTTGCGAAGGGAAGCTTTCATATTAATAATATTTAGTGGTAGGTAGAAACTTCCCTAAATACTAGGAGCATAGTAATTAATTAGTAAAGAGAAGAACGGGGAGGCTTTTTAAAAGTGAAAAAGTCTGACACTGCATCACACCCCACACAGGGTGGGGGAATACTAGAAATGTACATTCGTCATTAAAAAAATAAACGTTAATAACTATAAAATACAGAAAAAGGTAGCGATGTAGGTAGTGGTAGATATATCTTCCGAGATTTGTAAATTAGGATCCATTTCCAATAGATATAAGCGAATAGCGCGATGTAACCTACCTAGTTATCAGTACCTCTGAATCTGACAAAACCAGATAATTAGCAAAGCTGGCACGTTTATTTATAAATTGAATAGGTGACGCAATATTATTATTCCTCGCTAGTTAAATCCAGTTCTAACAAGTCATTGACCCCGCTTCCACAGAAGTTACCTACTTATAAATATTTGAATGAATCGTCTGTTATAGAGGTCAATAACACATTGTTAATTGTATTGATTAAAACAATACTAATTACTATAAACTTTTTGTATAATTTTTTTATTAAATGTAGACTTACTCTAAAAACGGGTAGCGTGCAGTGAGCGGTGTAGCATAAGACTTTTCGTAATCTAGATCGTTAGCGACCATCCATACCAACTCTTGGGTCCAGGTTGTCCCTGAAACAGTGTAAGCACATGTTGTTAGAGTAGTTCTGGAAGGAAGAGGTCTACATGACCTACTTAACATTTTTCACTTTAAAATTTTATTTATTTAACACTACTCTCCTTCCTTCCTTCCCTCTCTTAAAATATTTACCTATAGACAACTATACTAATATTATAAAGAGGAAAAAATTTTAAGTTTTTATGTAAAATTATTTCACTGATAGATAGCTACAGTGTTCCTGAGTGCTATAATATGCAAAAAACATCACGCTACGATCAAATGGAGCCGAGCAGCGCGCGAGAAAAGCTAGTATTACATAGAACGACGGACTTAATGCCTAAAGGCATTCTGCTTACCATCAGGTGGTCCGTCAGCTCGTTTGTTGCATAAAAAGCATCTTCACTTTTCAGCTTTTTTATAAGCATTGTAGGCTTACCCATAGATACGTACATAAAAATGTTTCTTTTAATATAAAACGTGGCTTTCTTTGTAAGTATACAAAATGGTAAAGGAATGGAACGTTCGGGAAAGGAACCCCTTAACACTCAAGGATAAAGTTAAGTCTACCAATACTATTAGCAATTAATCTTTTACCTGATCTTGGATAGCTAGTGACGAAGACATCATCAGGTTTTATCGGCATGTTATAAATTTTTGCAGCTTCTTCCTTGTACTTCTGGGGGAAAAAGTATTTCTTTGGACCCACACGTACGTAGCCGGTCATCTCACCTAGAAACACAATAAGTACATTGCTTAGCTAAAAATCGAAAAGGTTTCCATTGAAGAAGAAGGTGAGGCATAATAACCACGCTTGACAGGCAAGAGAGAGCAGTTTGAAAGGTATAGCTTAGCTTTGATCTCTGCTGCTCTTTCCTCATTTCCAATGCTCCAAATCCACCGGCAACGCATCTACACAACGCACCTTTAAAGTCTTTGGTGTTGCGTCTATGGCCGGTGCTGATTGCTTAACATCAGGGGGTCCGTCTGCTCGTCTACCGCCCTATTGCAGATGGCAGAAATAAATAACCCATATCAAATCAGAATCTTTGAATTAAGATCAATTTTTATTCAACTTTCTTGAAAGGAGGAGGTGTTTATACTGATTTTATTTTGGCTTGTGGAACTTCGTCGTTAATGATTTTGATTATTAATTTTTTATTCGAAAGCTTATAGGTACATTGTCGCCAGTTCTGGACTTGATGATGGGATCCTTGGGAAATTGGGGGGATCTTTTCAAATGTGATGGAGCGACTAGTTCGTTTGTTATGTAATTAGGAAGATTTTAAAGCACTATAATTTGATAAAGGTATAGTTTTGACCTAATTATAGGACCGAAAAACTAATCGGCGCGACTCCTCTACGGTTAACAATAGCTGCTCTTTTTTTAGGCTTGATAAATTGGTATCGATGACAACTTCATCTGGGGTGCAACTGGCATTAGAGAGTCTTGTGATAAAGTAGTACGATAGCTAAGGGACAACCTCAACGGCTAAAGCGATATTACATTATTGCATGTTAAATGTTAAAATTAGGCACTACTAACATAGACTATGGATGGATCGTAATAGAGGAGTGAGGGCGAGTCAGACTCTTACTGACTGAAAAGCTTCTTTTCCTGCTCTGGACCTTGGCCGTGGTATATTGTGACGCTTACGCTTGCACCCTGGCATTCCATTCATTTTCAAGTACCTATCTATAGTGGCAGTAAAAATTGATTCATACCAATGATTTTATATGTTGCAATTAAATATTTATTAGGTACTTTATTAATTCGATCGTTAAATGTTATTTTATACCTGCATTAAAACTTTTTGTCATAACTACAGTTTAATTAAAGTACCTAGGCAATTTAAACAAAAAAAAAACAATTAACTTTTAACATGCAATGACTGCTGTGACCTTGAAAATAATTAAAATTTAATAATACACAATATATTTTAAGAATAAAATAAATAAGTACCTACAATCATTTACGTTGATATGTTTTTGAGACCTTGAAGCAATCGTTGAGAACGAAAATATTACGTCCGGGGAAACTGTTATGTTAGACCTTGCAGTCTTATAGTACCTACCTACTTAGTTTCCGTGTGAACTAACTACTAAACCAATCAATTAGATAATAGATTGGAACAGTTTTAAATACAGTAATAAGTATTTATACACATTGTTCCTCTTATACCGAACTTCTCCTTACGTGCGTAGGTAAAAGAGTTTTTAATTCTAAGTTAATCTTCATGATTATTTATTTACCCAAAATATTTATTCCGTCCAAAAAGTGAATAGTACTCAATCATATACATTGATCCTAGATTTGTAAGTATGGTTCTCTTCCCATTTCTTATGGTGGAAAAAGGCCAAATAATATGATAGTAAAAACTGCTAATTGTTTACTGGTATTTATTTTGACCAGTAGTACCAGAGCGTTGTCAAGTAATTTAATTATTTCTAATGAATATTAAGCGCAGCATTTGGTGACACGCATTGAGTTACCTACAAACAAAGGTCAATGGCCTGATAACAAACTCATTTGATGTCATGTTCACTGTTACTGTGTTATCGTAATCGTAACATACTTACGCGAAAAACATGATTTATATCAATAGTTTAATTTTTTCATAATATAAATTGCCTAAAGCGTAAGTACGGATGCTTTGTATTGTGGTGTGTGTTATTTAACTTTTTGGCGCTCATTTTCATTTGATTTATTACGTTGTCAGCTTATTAAGCGGCTTAAAATATTTAAGTAATTTTGTATTTTGATTTGTTTCTTTTTAAACTTCCGAACTACACATATGTACTTGTTGTAGGTTGGTCACTTTACATAAATTTATGGCCTTTAATTCTAAAATTTTTTTTATTTCTTTTTTACTTTATGTTTATTATTTTCAAAAATGTAGGTAATTAAGTTTCAACCTTACTTAGTCCTCATTTTCATTTTATTTAGGTACTCGCAGGTAACAATAATCACAGCAAAACAACGCAAAGGTGCGTCATGGTAATAAAATAATAATTATGATAATAAACTTTGATTAAATAAAATATTAACAGATTGTGTTTGTTTACGATCTAATGTTTGGGGATCAAACGTTGGTTATTGACTAGCATCTGCCATCGAGTTCGCACACGTTACACGGTTGTTACCCCCTGTGTTATTCCAGACTATAATCTGTCTCTCATCACCAAAATCCATTCATATTTTTTTATGAGACATATATCGGTCTACTGTTATAAACTTTCCCGTTTTAACTATATTAGTACTGAAGATATTACAACAACTAGATTTACAATAATAAGTGTATAATTTGTATGTGTAAGTATAAATAAAACCAGTCTTCATTTGGTACTTATACCATAGTTCCATTGGAGAACCAAAGTGAAATTCTTACATATAAATCAGCCCACTTACCAGTAAAACATTCCATCAACTTTTTGGCTAGACCCGCTTCCAAGTCTTCAATTTCGAAAGGAAAATTTTCCGAACCCATTTTTACACTTGTATCAAAGTTACTATGTTTAATAATATTTACAAAGATCTTGAAGTATTGTTACGAATAACAAATTGTTGTGAAGTCGCGATAAAGAGAGAGTGTCCCACACAAGCTGCGCCTGCGACTGTAGGCACAGTACTGCGAGATTCAAATCAATGGCAAGCGCTTAAGGTCGAAATAACCTGGAGAACAGTTTTCTTTCTTGTTTATATATGTATATTGTTATGCCTATGTAGTGTTATATTTTATTATTTATCTCAAGGTACTAGATTGGTGCATGCGCGCGTGATTTTCGATTGTAATGCAACTGCGTTTGCCTGTCTATTTATTTCCTTGAATTCTGGCCCTGGATTTTTCCAATTGATTAAGTACATTCATATTTCAGTCCTTGAAGAACAATAGACTATATTGATTAAATTATTATATGAATTTATTGAACAAACAAGTCACCAACACCACACACTATTTTCCATTATTCCTCTTTAGTCTTTTAAAAATATAACGAAAAATTAACAAGGAATACGGCTTACTTAATTTCCAAATTTTGTGAAACTGACCAACTGAAAAAAAGATCAGGAATTTCAAATTGGGTCAACATTGTTTGGAAACTCTTGGCTTACCAGTGTCCAGTCCAGACATGTATGATATACTAACGTATCTACACTTATCAGGGTTTCTAATTTGGTCATATTAAAATAATGAATAGTAGAAATTGCAGTACAAAGCATAATTCAGTAGAAGAAGCTCTAGATAAACATTTATCGATGTTTGAAATTCCTAATTTAAATGATCCGAACGATGGAAGTAAAGTTTGTGAAAATAAATTAAGCGAAAGAGGTACATTGTATTTGGTATTATCCTTGTTATACAGTTTTATTTTATTTTTGTACTTATTGTATCTTCTGTACCTAATCGTTATATGAATATTATGTACTATTTAATTTTAAGTAATATTCTTTTTTCATCTTAATTTTAGTGCATCGTGTCTGGTGTTGAATAAATGTCATTGTGATTTTCTTTCTTTCTCCCTGTACCTGTCTTAGGATCTGGGATCCATTGTCTCTGCGTTCCCCTATGGTTCATTTCTAACCATTCTGAAATTATTGTCGCCACGCCTATTCTTGCCGTTGGTGTACAAAAAACCGAATATGGGACTACACATTTGACAGAGGCCAGTTAGTTTCCGTATTTCTGATGTCCAGCTGTTCTGCCAATAGTAGATATTCCAGCAAATTTTTTGAGGAATTCAGTAGTGAAGTTTCATAAGCTATTGATGATGTTAGTGACCCCAATGGAGGAAATAGCGACGTGACGAATGTATACATACTAAGTGGAAACTGATCTCTCTTCCTCAGTGACAACTGAAAGTAGGGCAAAAACTTGCCTGCAGTACCTACACATTCGTTTACATATTTACCATGTAAATACAGGTTAACTACAGAATAGAGGTATCTTATGTCTTTTTATATCGCCACGCATATTATCGCGACAAGGGTTAGAGAGAAGTGCATATAATGGCATAATTATGAATGAATAAATACGTATACAAACTCACTTTTCAACCGTTATGTAATGAGAGATGATAAAATCTGATAATAGAAGGTCAGCTAATAGCCACAATTTGCGGAAACTACAAGACGAAGAGCTACTACCAAACATTTCCGAAAACCCAAAGATTCTGATCAAGCACTGACGAAATAAACTCGAGACCCGAAAACAAGCTCGGTATTCGCAATTTCGACCATTCGAATAACGTGTCAGACAACATAGGTTTACAGTAAAAGAAATAGAAACAATAAAAGCAATAATAATTAAATACATATAGTACGTAAGTATTTGTTTGTCTTAAGTGCGACATCTCGAGCGAAGTAGGTATCATCTATCAATCGTTGATATGATTGTTTTTGTGCTTGACTTTTAAATGTACTGAATGTTATATAAAAAATCAAGGTCAAATCTCCTTAGAATGAGAATTTTGGCGATTATCGGTAAAATATGCAGAACACTTATCTTATGTGTTGATTTGTATCCGGATACATGAAACTGCCTTCCGAAACCTAATGAAATACAGTAAATCTCCACTATTCAAACTTGGTCACTTCAAAGAACCGAATAACTATAGTACAGAATCTGTTCTTGCAAGGTGTTTGGAAAGTTAAATGCTTCAACATTTAATAAACATTCCAGTTTCACCGGTGTCATTATAGTTAAAAAGGAAATATTTAGTGCTTGGGAGAAGAACAGCATGTTGTTGATGATTAATTTTGCGACCTTACAAAAGCATTTGATAGCGTTGATCGTGAGATACTTTTGCAGAAATAAGATCATTACGGAATAAGACTCACTGCGTTCCATCTGTTGAAATGCCTATTTAGAGGATAGCCAGCTAAAGGTTGATGTTAACGATATTAAATGGGCGTGCCACGAGGACCGACATTTTTCCGTCCCTATTTTTAGTTTATAGTGCGGTTTCCAGATGATAAATCATGGAATTGTAAAACAGGTCGACACGCAGTTAATTTTGACAAATCATAGACCTCCATTTTCCAAGTTCATATTTGGTTCACGATTAATAATTTAGCGCTTACCGAGAAAAAACAATTAAATTAATTTAGCTTCACAAATGTACAAAGTAATGATTGTAACATAACAAGCCGGTTTTTCTAGATAATAACATCAGACAATAAGGGTCAAGCAAGCAAGTCAAGGGGCAAAAGGGATTCCTACAAAAAGACGCTTCGGGTAGATTAAGGTCAGCTGATTTTGCGTTTATACAGATTAGACATCTCATAGGTATAACAAGACTTGTCTATTTTAGATATTTTCTCAGCATTATGTCATACGGCGTTTTGCTGTGTAGCTGAGTATCACAGACAGCCAGGCTGACTAACTATCTATTATTCTATCTTGACATTTCAAAAGTATGATTATAAATGATGAAATTGTATAATTTATAATAATAATAATAATAAAGCCCGCAGGGCACCTTGAGGCGAGGTGACGGGAATTAGCGATCCCGCGGGCTACCATCATCCCGATTGCTCCAGGGAGGAGTCACCGTTCCTTATCTCCGGTTTGCCTTCATTGGCTGGCCGGAGTGAACGATGACGAGGAACAGGTCTCCCACCTCTGGCTTGCCTTCATTGGCCGTCCAGAGTGGAGTCGCGAGAGTAGTGATCCTGCTCGGAGGGTGGAAGCTGTTCGTAAGCGGCGAGTGGGCCAGTGATGCAGGATGCTTAGGCAGATGCAGATGATCTGAGTAGAAAGCTGGTGGCAGTTTCTTCACCCTTCAGCCACTTACATTTCCGTTGTCCCTCTGTTGCTATTACTAGCAACCATTGCCGGGGGCCCGGTCGGTGAGTTGGCGAGTCTCCGCCTGCCATTTTTACGTGTATAAATAACATTGTTTCGGCAGGTGCCATAGTCCTTCCATAGTTCCCATCCTACTAGCCCATAGCAACCCACACCCATAGCCTTGTATTTTTTTTCCATTATCCGCAATAGTCCTACACTAACCGGGGACTGTCCTTGAGTGCATTCCCATAGTGCATACAGGGATAGTCGCCGGTTTGTGTCCCATTTCATTTACATTAAATTTGTCTAAAGGGCCTCTGCGCAGTTGGCTCCGGCCCCTCGTACGCCTTCCAAATGACCGGGACCCTGTGGTCCCGTGATTGGTAAAGACAGACATAATAATAATAATATATTTATTTGCATAAAATGTGGTACAAGAGTTGGTTTAATATATGTTTTAGAGCTAGACACATTCCGCAGTTATAAAACAGCATGCAAATGTTCAAGTAAAATGCACATTATTGTTTTACATCATTACAATACATTGGTACAAAACGTTCGACATCTTACAGTAAAATACAGAAACACAAAAGTAAAATACAGGTAGGTAAATAACAATTACAATGCATTCCTAAAATGGTAAGACTGAGAAGAATACTTTTTTAGGAACTCATCAACCGAATAAAAACATTCTTCTATCAACCAATTTTTTAGAGTCTTGCAGAACTTCTGATAGGGCAGATCGACTATGTTCTGAGGCAGTGAGTTATAAATTAAAGGCGCCATGTACACACAACTTCGTCTACACATCTCAAGTCGCGGAGCAGGCATTTTTAAATACGAATGAGTGACTTTGCGCTTGTTTGTATTGTTTTTATTTTTAAATAATTTAATATTGGACTTTACAAATTTAGCCACTTCATAAATATAAATGTTAGGGACAGTTAATATTTTTTCTGATGTGAAAATAGGTCTACAAGAGTCCGACCATTTGACATTAAAAATTGCGCGAACACATTTCTTCTGCGCAATAAATACCCGTGCTAAATCTGATGTATATCCCCAAACCACAATCCCATATCGTATAACGGAGCATACATAGGCATGGTAAACCATTAACGATGTGTGTCTTGAACAAGAGTCTTTAATTCTTTTTATAGCAAAGACAGATTTATTAATTTTGTTGCATACGGTATCGATATGATCTTTCCATGTAAGATGTTCATCTACTGTAATACCTAAAAACTTAACGTTATGGACTTGTTCGATGGGTGTGTTATTACAGATAATGTCTAGTTGCTTACATTTGCTTTTATAAGATCTGAATTTAATAATTTTTGTTTTGTCTAAATTTATTTTTAATGCATTGATATCAAGCCATTTAGTAATTTCTTTTAGTGTTTGATGTATCTCGGCTATATAATTTTTTTCATCTTTGCAACTTAATATTACAGATGTATCATCAGCAAATAGGACGCATTCATGATTGTGGACTACTTGAGGAAAATCATTTACATAAATTAGAAATAGTAGGGGACCTAGAATACTCCCCTGGGGAACTCCAAAGTAATTGAATCTGGGACTGGAATCATGGCTCTCAAGAAAATTGGTTTTACTATTAAATTTAGTTATTCTTGTTATTTGTGTTCTACCATTTAGGTATGATTTGAACCAATCTAAAGCTATTCCCCTTATGCCATATTTATCTAATTTGTTTATGAGTCTAGTATGATCAACAAATTTAGTTGCGAACATGTTTTCGAATACTTTGATTTTGTCTTTATATCTGTAAAACCAATTTAATATTTCTATAGCATGATCGAGGAATCCCAAAATTCTGTTGCTTATTTTTATTGACACCAGTAGGCAATCCTACCTGAGTAAACAAATATTATCTTTATTTATCATCTGCATTTACGTATTTTGTCAAGGTCACATAGGTCAGTAAAAGGACAAATTAAGAAATAAAAGTACCTGATAAGTAGGTGTAAAATTACCTAAAGTTGATGTATGTGAGTAGGTAACAGTGAAACCCCTATCTACACATATATATTATTCCTTATATATCAAAATGTGTTGGTAAGCGCGTCACTCAACAACATTTGAAACAATCCTGCTGTTTCGTTGTATTTGTTATTTTTCGGAAGATTATTTTGCGATTTTTTGCGACTTAAGTTTGTCTTAAAATCGTCAATCGTCGTGACCGAGGTTATTAAACACCCATCCTATGCAGGGGCGGGCTGCTGGCTGATAATAATTTACTACATTAATGGACTTATTAAATGCTCCTGAAGAGCCTCATATTATGTTATCTTTTAAAAAACTTTTGCCGCACTCCAGGATTCTCTCGTCTCGTGGGCTGCGAACGCAATAACAATATACGCATGCACATCACGCCTAGATTACACCTGTATTATTGTATATTATCACCCTGAATATCCCTAATAGGCTTTTGGAGTGAGAGCAGGGTTTCTTCTTATTAGTAAACTCGAGGCTGTCGTGGTTTGGAATGCTTTAATCGGCCAAATGTCCCTACTTATATTTACATGTCTTATGGCTATCTTACACGCTATCACACATAGGTATATGTCATCTACCAATAGCAGCGCGCGTTCGTCGCAAGGCTCGACAGAGCGGCTGCGCGCATGCGCCGTCGCAGTCGCCGTTCGTCGCGATGTCGCGAGGCTATATTAGGGTGCGTGCCGCGAGACGCGTCCTTTCGCTCCGGTGCCGCCGACGACTACAGACGTGTCCAGTGTCGTGGACCGCAACTTCGTGTCTTCGTGTTCTTCGGGCTTCGCTTCTGCTTGCTTGCCTGCTTATTTGCTTGCTCATTATATCTCGTTTCTGAGCAGAAGTCAAAAACGTTTTAAAACGTCTTTTTCAAGACGAGTTTCTGTCAGCAGAAGTCTAAAACGTTTGCAACGCCTTTTTCAAGGCGGCCTGTTTCACTGTTTCTGATCACAGAAAGTCAAAAACGTTGGTATTGGTTGGTTGATCACGGAGGTATGGTAAAGGTAATCTGGTTCTTCAAGGAGGTACGGTAATGGTTATCTGGTAATAGGTATGAGGTGTGGTTACGGTTATGCCATAGACTGTAGGTATGTATGTATGCCGCTATAAGGCAATAACGTTGTAATTGTTGTTGAAACGCCATTTATATTGATATAACACCCACAGTTAACTGTTACACATCTCTGCATCGCCCTATCGTAGGCATTATGGGTCAGCTATCTAGGATCGTAATCAAACGAGCGATATATTTGAGAGCAACTGTCTTTCCATAAGAATTAATGAGTGTATGGAACTTTTAACACATTTCAGGAGATACATGGGATACCACAGGGTTCAATATTGGAACCATTTTTGGTTATTATATACAAACTATAAACGAAATAATTGTATGTAACTACATGTAAAAAATATAATAGCAACATTTTTCATAACAGTAAATTCTTGCTATGTACATAATACATATAACAACAATCGGACAATCTTTATTTAGATAATAAGCATTGAAGATTGTGTGAGGTAAGTATATGACAAGATAATTTTAGACTGATTTAAAATTTATTTAACTAATATAGGTATTTGATGACGTAAAAACTCTTTTTTAACATAGTACCTAGCATAATTATGTAGTTTTCCCAATACTTACTTATACTCTCTAGTATGTTTTATTCTGTAATCTAAGTCCCAAAGATTCTAGGAAAGGGATCGTCGAAGTTGGTATGATAACCACAGGTTCTTTTTCATTTGTTTTCAGTTTGCCTAGAAATGAATAGAAAACGAAGAAAATTACCTTCAGGTAGGGGTTAAAAAGTCATTATTTTTGAATAAGCAGAATAAAACTGAAAATAATATTATTTTAAAGAAAAATTTATTTAATTTTAATATAAATAATAGCCCATAATCCAAAAATAACTTCACATTGATGTATGTATACAATAATTACGTTTTTAACATTTTATTGGTAGTTTATTATAATTCCATATGTGGGAACCGAAGGTCACTATTCTTTAAGTTGTCTTTGATCCATTCGTCAGCTTGTTTTGTCATCTCCTCGTCGAAGTAGTCTCTCCAGCCTCCGGCTTGACCTGAAATATAAATAATCAAAGAAAACTATCAAGCTCAAGCTGAAGTGTTAAAGTTGACATAAATTGTTTATTAATTACAATTGCTTTTTAAAATCAAAAAATATTATATAAATGTTAGGTACTTATAAAAACACCCGAATATGTACTAAATTTTGACTAAAGTAGGTACTTTAGTCAAAATTTAGTACATATACAGGTTCATGTACTCGTGTTCCTACGTTTAATGGTCGATCTTAGAATAGGTAATAAGTGGTCGATTAATAACCAATCTTAAACCAAATTCTGTGCTTAGATATTGTGTTTTGAAAGAAACTTTATAAAAGTAATGTTGCAAAATTTGGTAAGAGTCTTTTTTCAATTATATTTTCCTTATACATACATATTACGATAACACTAAAAATAAGCAGATATAGTTTTAAGTATAATAAAGATTTTCTAATTTCTAGTGGTATTAAGTAAATATTATCTTACCTTTTCTGATAAAATACTCCCCATCAGCGAGTATTCCAATTTCCCTAAAGTCCTCCATATTCACAGCGCCGTTATTTTTGAACTTTTCGAAATTGAGGTGTTCGCAGAGGCCCTGAATTTGTTCCTCGCTTAACTTTTTGCCAAAGAAGTCAGCAATGCGCTTAATGCAGCCTCGTAGGTCCTAAGAACAGAATTTTTGTACATAATTTAATTACTTTGTATACCTACTATTATTATCGTATTCATAAGAGGTATCATCACACATCAACCATTAACAGTCTACCCCTGGTCTCCTTGGTCGAGTTCTATTTTAAACCATAATCGCTGTTTGAGTAAAGGTCCGACACTGGTATAAAATGAATAATTGTTCAAGAATCGTGGCATCCCAGGACTAGAGAGGGAGGGAAGAGAAGCAAAAGTGAGGACCACCTGGGATGCTGTCTCTTCCATCTGCCAAACAAAGAAGAATGCGAAATGTGTGGGGGAACTATCCTTCTGACACCCTAGCCGTCGTAGGAGACACGCCGAGCATCCGATCGCACTTTAAAGAGCAAAAGTTCCGATGTTTAACTTGGGTTGTGTAACCTCCTCTAAGGCAGAAAGAGGTTCGTGATACCTATCATAACATCAGGTGATACGCCTGCACGTGTACCGACCTTTAGCACAAAAAGTATTCACTTGCGGATCTACCACGAAGCTAATTGCGTATCTTTTAGTTAAAACAAAAATGGATCGACCTTATACATAGTTGCAAAGGAATTGTTACTTCTAATAATTAATTCGGTACCTTCAAGTAGTCTTCGTAGAACAAGAACAGCATGTTCGGGTGATGTCTCTTTTCCCAAGCTTCTTTGACGTGCTCGAAATACGGTGTTAGCGTATCTAAATATATATAAAAAAAATGTTTCCTTAGATAACAATGATATTATAAGTAAAATGAACATAACATAAACAACATTCGATTTTCAAAAACGACACACTTATGCACACATGAATAAATCGTATGATACACGTTAAAATGGGATGGCATGATTCAATAATCGCTACTGAAAAAAAGAGACAAATATGAAAACGCTTGTAACCTATCTACACCTTTTTACTTATAATATCATTGTTAGAGAACTACAACAATGAATTTCTTTTAAGATAGTAAACATGTGTTAACATTACTTACATAGGCCACGACGAAACATTTCCCAGAAATCTTTAAAGTTGCTCTGTTTGTTTATTAAATACAATAATCGGGCGTGGTGGTAGCTGGATACAGCTACATCTCTTGGATCACGGGCTATGTACACCATCTTGACAGTGTCCAACATTGAGGGAGGCATCAACGACAACGGTAAATGTGTCTTTATGAACCTCCTTTGTGTCGGTGGTATTGAAGCAAGCAGTAAACTCCCTTCACGACTATAGTATTCTAGCAATTCTAAATATTTTTCTATGTCTAGTTTTTCTGGATTCGGTAATATGCTTTCGTATTGTTCTTTCTTCTCCGGATCATAGATCATGAATCCGCTGCAATAGTTGGTTTTTAAATTTAGAATTGGAAACTGAAAAACTGACGAAGATTAGCATGTTGCTTAAGATAATTATGTAGGTGTCTTATCTAGTTAAAATATAGTTATTTATTCTAAAGACCACACAGAAACCGACGTGAAAAACCAGCGTTTTTTACCGGAGGCCCAATCCCTTCCCTCCCCCAATCCCTCTCTAATCCCCAAATCTCAAATCCTCAAAAGGTCGGTAACGCACTCGTAACTCCTCTGTTATTACTATCAGGTAATCCGTCTGCTCGTTTGTCAAGCAATCACATAAAAAAATACTGGTGATTTGTTTTGTTATTCCAATCTTACCATATTTTTCCATCCACGTTGTTTTTCTGTTGCTTAAATTAAGAATTATGATGTTACGAAAAAGTTTTCGTGTAGGTACTCACTCAAGATACGCGAAGCGTTGGGCAAGTAATACTTTCGCAGCTGCATAATTTAAGTCGTTTTCAATCAGCCAAACTAGTTCTTGAGTCATTGTCGTTCCTGGAGAATTAATTTTATATTTTGATGAAATTATTAGAACGTCGTCTCGTGGTTTCCAAAATAAGACACGACAAACCCCAACTCAGTAAAAATACTAGAAAAATTTAAACTGTCATAATAAGGTAACGAACCTATAATGATTTAGTTTACCTATTAGTGAACTAATGAGCGGAGATGTAAAATTTTTAGTCTGCAGACTGAATATTAGCTACGAATGAGTCTTATCAGATTGGTTAAGTAGTTTTTCTCACTTAATTCACGTGAGTAAGTCGTTAATATATGTATATCTTTACTTAATATGCGAAAGTTACTATTGTTTGGATGTTTGTTACTTAATCACGTCAAAACACTGAATCTGGATGACATTTGGCACAGGCATAGGATACACTCCGGAATATGACATAGGCTACTTTATATCAACATACCACGCGAGCGAAGCCGTTGGCGGAAACTAGGATTTTCAATAAATTAAGTATGTCCCACGGAAAATATAGCGAAATGGCGAAATTCGATAGTTTTGGTAATTGTAAGGAATACTTTTGTCATACTTTTACCATTTTACGGAATTTGGGAGTAAAAGATGTCGTTTGAATGTACCTGATCGTTGGTAAGTGGCTACAAACACGTCGTTTGCTCTCAGTGGCAGGTTGTAGATGTTCGCAGCATCTTTCACGTAGGGTCTGTACACCATGTAGCCTTTAGGTCCCACTTTCACAAAGTTTGTCGGAAATGCTGGAGAATTATTAAAAAAAGAACATTCATTTATATTAAAATTCAGTCACAATAATCATGTTTGTTTTTTTCTCTTTCTTTATGTTTGTAAGTTTGTTTGTAGGGCGTAATCTTTGAAACCGCTGGTAGGATTTCCAAAACTCTTTTACTGATAGATAGGTTCAATGTTCCTGAGGCTGATAGGCTGTAAAACATTACGCTAAGTTCTGTAAGAGCCGAGCAGCGGGTGAAACCGCGCGAGAGTAGCAAGAATGTAATATACAGGTATTAATAAATATGAAGTATCACAAATGTTGACTGTTATAAAAGTAAGTAGGTATTTAATTCATCTCAATGCTAAGACCCAAACATCAGATTTTTTAATAATGTGAAACATGTTATGCATAAATTAGTTGTTTAATCATAATAAAAAATCTATATGACGTCAATAGTAGATACCTTTGCAATGCTATTGTTTCTATAAAACTAGTAATTTTATTATTAGTAGGTATCTAAGAATATCTACTTAATTTTGTACTGTAATTTTACAATTAATATTTTAAATATTTATATCAAACTTAACATTATAAATTCAAAAGTACCTCTGTCTGTCTGTCTTTTCTTCACGCCTAAACTACCGAACCTATTCATGTGGAATTTGGTACAGACATAGTTTGGAACTCGAGAAAGGACATAGGATAGTTTTTAATCAAAAAATTGGCAGGAATTCACTATTCCACGCGAACGAATTCGCGGGCAAAAGCTAGTAAGAAACATATTTTGGTGACACGGGCGCCATAAGCTTTCAAAACAGCTGTAACTCCTGTCATCCAGGGTCTACAGAACAACAATGAAAACACCGAAACACTGCTATTCGGTTTGTCCCGGGGACATTAATGTCTTGAATCCCTCAACGAAAAAGAGGAGATTTGAGGAGAATTAAAAGCGAAATAAGGTCCACTTACCACGGTAAATTAAATGCAGGAATTAGGATGACTTAGTCCTTAAATGCACAAAAGAGACTGTTTAACTGGAAGAAGCCCAGTTTCAATATATATATAATCAAAAAAATATGTTTATATAAAAAAACCGCAATGACGTACCAGGACCCTGGCCCGAGGTTAAACAGGAGACGATATTGCAAAAGGTGGTTTTAAGACAATAAGAGCCTGATTGTCCCTCAAGCCCTACCCAAGAAACATACACCAAAAAGTTTTCGTACGAGGTTTTCACTGTATGTCAGTGATTAACATTATTAGACAAAAAATAGAACTCGGTAAAAGTCATCAGCCGCAACTTCCAGGCTAGGCAGGCAGGCAGCTATTAAACACCAGCTCTCACGCGGTTTCACTCGCTGCTCGGTGAATTGCTCCATTTGATCGTAGCGTGATGTTTTTATAGCCTATAGCACTCAGGAACATTGTAGCTATCTATCAGTAAAAGAATTTTGACAATCCGACCAGCGGTTCCAAAGGTCTACATACAAACTTACAAATATTACCTCTTTATAGCCTCTTCCTTTTTATATACCTATTCTAATGGCGTATTGTCAAAATTCGCGACTCAAACCTGAGAAAGCTAGCTTTAGATGTTGGGTCAAGGGCGAGGCTTGATACATTAGGATTGTTGCGAATTCATTACTAAGTAACGGAAAAATTTAAGAATTACAGAACGAGAATATTAAAGAATTAAAAAAAATACTTACAGCCTAAATTGGCTTTAACCAATTTATCTTCTTCGGGATCAAGTTCCCTAAATTCGTACGGGAATGGCAAATCTTTTTGTTCTTCCATTATACTATTTATGATAATTTTTTCTACACAATTATTGTAAAATAAGTGTTCTGTGGCGACGACTGTTCAGTCACTGTTATGTTTGTCGAATTGGCCGTACGATATTCTATCCGTTAAATTTATATACGCTTTCAAAGTCGAAATGATTTTTATCTTTGGGTATTTTATCTAATTTTTTGTTCTAGCCACTGAGTTGATTTATGGGATCTGTTTGCGTCTTTGTGCATGCGCTACAAAACACAAAGAAACAACATAAAATTAGCATTTTGTTACAGATGTATTGTTATTCTAGATTACAGTTTTTGACCTTCTGGACCATTGTTTGATATTTATCAGGACAAATATATATTAGTATAAGCTGCTCTTTGTTTGATTAAATGTGCTATATCATTTTATTGTTTTATAGATATAGACAGGCACGCCTCTCTATTTTACCTGCACGCCAATATTATAAATATGAATTCTTCGCAAAACAGAATTTCAGTAGGTACATTTTCCGAACAAGTGTGTGGAAGTGTGGGAGAGCCAAGCTTCGGCACGAATGCGCCGGCTCGACCGGAGTGATACCACGGCTAGAGAGAAAACCGGCGTGAAGCACATGGCGTGACACTTACGTTGTGTTTCGCCATGTGAGTGAGGTTACAGGACGCTCAATCCTGTCGTCCAATCCTCAAATTAATTAACAAGGGGCCGGCAACGCACTTGTGGTAACTCCTTTGGTCACAAGAGTGTGTATAGGCGGCTCCGTTCCTTATCCTACTCTAGGCGATCATATTGCGCTTATCCAACAACCTCGGCCGAACATTAGCCCTAGGGCCCTGTCTGTGGTGGTCTATTGTCTGCAGTTGTGGTAAGTACCTACGTATGGAAGCGGTACCTTCCGACACTTCTCTTCGTTTATTTTACTTTGATTTATTATATATAAGTAATTTAATACCTAAGTAATAAGTATGAGAAAAGATTTAAGTAAAATAGTAGAAGTAAAAGATTAATTATTCCCAAAATGGGTATTCAATATTAGATGTACTTAAATAATATTTAAGAGCTATTGAAAAAAAATAACAAGGTTGGTAATTTACTTTGTAGTATAGGAGACTTTATTGTATTATTTTTTACCTACTCCTGTATTTTAATATAATAATTACGTATGTTAATAGTTACGCACTGTATTTTCTATTCCGTGGTTACACACTATCGAATTGCATCATATTTACATATATAATGATAATTATTAGTTAAATAAATATGTATAAAAAGAAGAAAAAATATTTATTTCATAACTGGAAAGCGCAGGTCAGTATCCTTCAAGTTGTCCTCGATCCATTTCTCAGCCTGTTGTGTCATCTCCTCGTCGAAGTGGTCGCGCCAACCGCCCGATTTGCCTGAGGAAAAAGTAAAGGCAAAATTACGCAAATAAACATTTCACTACCAACATTTTTACACTTTGTGTACCTAAAGTTATAAATTCCGTAAAAAGTAAAAGGTAAATGGTAAAAAGGTAAATTTATAAACATGATAAAAACCTATAAATAAAATCAAGAGCCACGTTTCGGCACGAATACATCGGCTCGACTCGATACCACAGCCTTACAGAAAACAGGCGTGAAACAATGACAGCGTTGTGTTACGTCGTGTGAGTAGGTTACTGGAGGCATAATCCTTCCCTTACACCATTCCTTCCCTCCCAACCCCCAAATCTCCGAAACCCTATTCCCAAAAGGCCGGCAACTCACTCGTAACCTCTCTGGTGTTGCGGGTGTCCATGGGCTGCGCTGATTGCTTACCATCAGGTAATCCGTCTGCTCGTTTGCCGACCTCTAGTTTCTTATTCTAAGTTATAATTATGTTATGATATTTCAATATTTGTTGGATTTAGCTAATTTGAACTAGACAGCGATACCTACTGTGTTGCCTTACCTTTCCTAATAAATGTTTCTCCTTTGGCGAGTACTCCAACTTCTCTCAAGTCTTCATAATTAACAGATTTGTTGTTCTTAAAGTTATCAATACTGAGGTGATCGCAGAGTCGGCTCATCTGCTCCTCATTCAACTTTTTGCCAAAGAAGTCTGCTACACGATTAATGCTTGTGGGTAAATCCTAAAATGGTTTAAAGTTAATAACATAAAAAGATGTCTTTTTGTTACCAGATTCCGTCCGCGACTTCGCCCGCGTGGTATGTTGATAAAAAGCCTAAGTGTTAATCCAAAGTGTCACCTATCTACATAAAAAAATTAAAGCAAATCAAATTACCATTTTTTGCGTGAAAGAATTACGTACATACACCCTTTACACTCTCACAAACTTTCAAATTTATAATATACCTAAGTAGGATAGTAGGATTATTAACGAAGTTTTAAGATTCGAATCATCTTCCGTTACAAAATGAACTAATAGTACACATCTACATCTTAGGAAGTAGAAGAAGAATGTCAGTCAGTTACCTTCGAGAGTTCCTCGTAGAATAAGAACAGCATGTTGGGTTCGTTTCTCTTCTCCCAAGCTTCTTTGACATGCTCGAAAAACGGAGTTAATGTATCTAAAAACAAAATTATTAATATTTCATTACTATGGTTTGGATATATTGCGCAGGTCTGCACAGACAGCGAGTACGGGTATCTCACTGTCAGACTCGAACAAGACCCAAGCGTCGCGTTCCATAAAGATAGAATTAAATTATTTTAATTCGTCGTAATATCTTAAAGAACGTTCGAACTTTGGAGTTGCAAGGCAAGGGTGTGTGCTAGCGGATAAATGTATCGCTGCCCCGTTCTGGAGCAGGAAGAGGACGGGACGGAATGGTTTTTTACAATTCCTACTGCCTAACCCAGGCTAGAGAAGTCATTTGATTATTTTACCATTAAACATACCAAGATATAAGCACTAAGTTTTATTATAATCGGTTGAGCAGTTTCCAAGATTTTGGTTCTAAAAGTTTTGTATGCAAACCCCGGGCGGCATTAACATTCTTAATAGTTTAGTTATTGCCATAGGATTTATAAAAACAAAAATAGGAAATATGTGAAAGCTAAAATTAAATGTCTCAACTAAGCAAAACTAAATTTTGAGCTATTTTCTTCACTACTCACATAAGTCACGGTGGAACAAATTCCAGAAGTCTTTAAAGCTTTTGTCCGGTTTCAGCATCTTAAAGAGCCTTGCGTGGTAATAACAGGATACCGCTACATCTCTGGGGTCTCGAGCCACGTACACCACCTTCGCAGTATCCAACAGCGTCGGAGGCAACAAGGACATTGGTAAATGTGTCTTGATGAACCGTGTTTCTGATAATGGGACTTCAGCGAGTGTCGACGACGCTGGTCGGTTCAAAATATCCAAAACTTGTGAATACTTTTTCTCGTCAAAATTTTCTCCAGTTTTCGACATAACGTTTATATATTTTTCTTTCTCGTTTGGTTCAAAGAACATGAATTGGCTGTAATCAAAATAATGTCCAATAAAGTGAAGGTTACAACTGGTAATCAATAGTAATGTAGAATTTGTACTAACTCTAAAAATGGGTAACGATGTGTTAGTGGTATCTCGGCAGCTTTTTCGTAGTTGAAGTTGTTAACGATTAACCAAACCAGCTCTTGAGTCCATGTAGTTCCTGGGGAAACAATTTTATTATTATTTTGCGTAGTAAAGATTTTAAAAACAATAGTGTTTTTTGATAGGCATATGAGCAGACACATAAACTGATGGTAAGCAATCTTCACCGTCCATGGACAACCGCAACAGCAGAGGAATTGCGAGTACTTTGCCGGCCTTTAGGGTACAAGAGAAACGGATTTTTTGGTGTTGGGAAGGGGTTTGGGACCCCGATGTCTCACCCACGCAGTAAAACACAACGCTATGGTTGCTTCACGGCGTTTTTTATTGAAGCCATGATATCACTCCGATCGAGCCGACATCTTCGTCAAAAGTACAAACTTAGATTAGTATTTTGAATTGGTATTATTATGTATGGAACTTACCCGATCGTTGATAACTGGCGACGAACACGTCAGTAGGTCTAAGAGGCATGTTGTAGATATTCGCAGCATCTCTCTTGTAAGGTCTGTATGCAATGTAACCTTTTGGTCCCACTTTAATCAAACTTGTCGGAAAAGCTGTAAAACAAACAAATGCAAGAACTCCAATTACCAGAATTAATTAGGACTGTGATCGTTTATTCGGACATAGAATTTAGTAATGAAGGAAAACGAGCGGTTACCCATCAATAAAGTTGAATATACATATTATATTTGTATTATATGTCTCTACAATAATGCTCACTTGAACATCTTAATTATCAATCATAAGCTTTCAGTCCATCAGACCTTATTTACAACAATAATATGCTGCCGATGCATTACGAACAAATTATAAGAAATGTTTTATACGCTTAGAACCGATGCATCATCATCAGCCTATAAGTGCCCACTGCTGAGCAAAGGCCTCTTCTCATAGGGAGAAGGCTGGAGCATTAATCACCACGCTTGCTCAAAGCGGGTTGGCGATTTCAAACTTATAATTAGGGATTATAAGTCCTGTGTGCCTAGCACGAACATTATCGAGAAAGTATTCGTATCGAGATCGAAAGCATTTTCTATGGGATTTGTACAGCGCCCCTACCGTGCGTAAAAGGAACTAAAAATCGCAAGCACGAATGATTTTGACAACTATCGTATAGTAATCGTATCGTGTTGCTATCGAAACTTAGAACATTTTGACACAAATTGGAAGCACGAACGATCTTTTGACGTATAGTAACGTAAGTTTCGAAGGCTGGCTATCGAAAACTGTCGAAACATTTGTCACTAAGAATTTGACGGTGAGAAAGGTTTCGAAATATTTCAATCGTGTTTTAAATAATATATTATAAGGTTTGTGAGTATTCTTTACGAGTGTAACATCATGCAAAGACCGCCGCTGTACGAACCAAGTTGGAGAAATAATTTATTTGTGGCTATTTTACTTGGAGATGAAGAGTCAAGAGAAACTTCGTAAGTACCTAAGTACCTACCTATTCAAGTTGTGTTTCACTTAATATAGACATATGTATTCAAGAAAATAATACGAATTAACTGATTATTCTAGAGAAATCGTGTGCCGAGCTAAATTCAGAAAGATATCTAATCCAATGGATATCACTGAAACGTAGTTTAGAAATACTAGGTACCGCCTAAATAAAAAAGCTTTCAAGTACTTCTGTGAGCAACTCCAACAAAAACTAACTTATCATGCTAAAATGAAATCAATAGGAGTCGAGCAGCGGGTGAAACCGCGAGGAAGTAGCTAGTATAAATTAGGTTTTCTAATAAATATTTTTTTACAGGTGATTCTGGCTACCCACAGCGACCATGGCTAATGACGCCTACTCATTTTGGATGCGGTAGAGGGAACTCGTGGCCCGCACGATATACTGCAGTAAAAGAAGAGGCGATGCTTGTGCAAAGACCGCACTCTGCATTATGCTCCCGAAAAATGTGTTTGACAACGGCTTGCTGCGTGTTGCATAATTTGGTCATAAATTTCAATGTGCCTGAGCAACAGTTAGATACAATAACAGCTGCAAAAACAGCATCAAGACTTGTCTCATACCTCATCTTCTGATATGAGACATGAAAATGATAGAAGCAATGATTTGATAAGTGAAAGGGCTTTAAGGAATATTCTGGTACAGCAAATAAATATACTACACAGATGACCCAAGTGTTTTATTATTATACATATAATCTAACTTAAAAACTATTCTTACCTATGTTTTTATAATAGGTAACTATAGTGAGACATTTTAAATTCAATTCTAACATAATCTTTCCTCATTCCAAAATGTAGTAATTTAAAATAAAACATGTAAATATACATTAATCATCTTTTTAACTAGATTATATTTTAATACATTTATTGCCTCTCTCATAAGTTCCAGCCACTGAGCCTGTAAAAGGAGCTCTGCATCTCTCTGTCTTACTCTTCATTCTTCTCGTCGTAATTCCAAACGCTCTTGTTCCATTATATCATATGTTTCCTCACGCTCCCTAGCAAACTCCCTAGGTTTCTTATCATTCTCTAAACACAATTTGATTAAACTCCCTTTAGATTTTTTTTTTCGGTCGAGGCTTCCAGCATTCCTTTTCTAATGGAGGATTGGCGACTGGTGGTGTCGGTGAACGGCTGGCTTCATGGGTACTGCGGAGTGGTCGGAACACTGAAGGCTCGCTGCTTGTCACTGGCATATTCCATGAAATCCACCATTAATTCGTATTGGAGCCGAGTCCTCCTCATTTTAAAATAAATTTAAACTAACCGCATAATAAGATAGCCGCATAATTATCTACAATCTACATTCTTTGTTTTGTTTGTTAAAAAAAAAATACGTCAATAGCCGTCAAACGTCACCTTTGTCAAAAGAACGTTCGGAAATCGTAAAATATGTTACAAAATTTAAATAACCAAATAATATTTTTTTTCATAGATAAAGTCATTTTATATACTTCTTGACTCGTTTTAAGAATTATTTCACGTAATTAATATTTTTTCATTTAAATATAATACCACAAAAGGTGTAGACGAAGGTTGAAATATGTTTAAAATTAATTTTAGTTTTCAGACGAAATCTTTATGTTAAATTATGTTCAAGAATTCATTCAATTCGTTCACTTGGGTGCTTCTCTAGCTTACATTAGCATGACGTCACTAACGAATTCGATTCGAGCTCTCGCTAGACGATACGATAGGCTTCGTGCTGCGACATTCCGTTTTCGTCACATGAAGTATCGACGTCTCGATACGTTAACGTTACGATTACGATAGTCATTCGTGCTAGGCACTCTGGTTTCCTTACGATGTTTACCTTCACCGTATGTCAGTAATGTCTAAATAATCATAGAAAGTACATATAACTTGGAAAAAGTCACATTGGTACTTGCCCGGTTTCGAACCCACACCCTCTAGCATGAGAAGCGGGCTCCTTAACCTCCGGGCCACCACAACAATTTAACGAGCATTAGGTACAAATTATAAGAAATGTTTTAGTACATTTAACTGATTTAAATTCAAAAAGAACTTACGTCCCAAATTGTCTTCTATCAATTTTTCTTCTTCTGGATCAAGCTCCTTAAACTCAAAGGGAAACGGCAGACCTTTTTGTTCACACATTGTTATTAAACGTACTGTTTACTTCAGTAGAAGTGAGCGGACTAAATAAAATTGATTATATGTAAGTATATCTTATTGATAAATAAATCTAGAAATATGAGGTATCAAGGTAATAGTGATAAATAAAACTTTTTTATCTTAAATTACACAATTATTAGAGAACACTTTTTCAATGGTGATAAGGGGATTTATTAGAGGAAAATTACTTGGTTGGAGGTGAAAGAATGATAGTAGTGCTTCACTGAGACCTCATGATCAAAATGCAATAGGGGAGGTCGGGGCTAAAAGTTTCGATTTTGTAAAATTCTTACTATATTCGGATAAAGTAAGTACTCCTAAGGCAAATTAAGTCTTTAGTACGTTACTAATTTACTTATTGATTTTGCAAATCTTTAACAATTAAAGTTAAAACAGAAGAAGTGTTTTTTATACAGCGGCGGAAAGGCATTATCCATTTCCCATCCGTAAACAAAATTTTTCTGTGACCTCCCTTTGCGTACCGCTTCAGTAGTTGTTTAGATTTTATCACCCTATTCTTTTTTAAATTATCATTTAAAATATGTTCAGTGCATCTCCTACAGGCTGCAAGTTCTAAGTCGTCTTTTAAAATATGCGACATGGTTCTAGGTGCTATCTTGATCTCCCGAGATAAAATCTTTTGCTTTTGGACAGGATTTCTTCGAATTCTTTCCCTTACTGCTTTGACCACCTTTTTCGTACGAACACTACGTGGGCGGCTAGATATTTTTCTGTCACAAACAGAGGAGGTCTCATTGTACCTATTAATAGCCCGGTACACAAACATTTGACTAATGCCAAGCGTGTGGAGAGTTTTAAAAATTGCATTTGACTCCATACCCACTTTGTGTAATGCAATCACAGCGATTCGGTTCTCTTTATCACCCCACTCCATTTTAATATCGCAAAATATTGAACAATTTATTGGCGCCAAAATAAGAAAACACAATGAAAAATTATATAAAAATGACAGATTCCAAATTCAAATGTAATATTTTGTTTATTTTTAATTGTAACAGTATTTATGGCCAGACTATGTATAGTCACAAAATTATTTTATTGCAAATTATTTGTCCATAATGTAATATGACAAGAACCTTAGCCACAGCAATGCGTGGCTGGGTTTGCTAGTTATTATATAAGTTTCGGCTGTTCCATTGATTATGCTAGGATTATCCAGCGATTGAAAACAATCCCGAGTTACACCCTTGCCAATAGACCGCTACAGAGGGGGCCCTATAGGTCTGATATGTAGCTGGGGTTGCGGCATGAGCTCAATAAGGCACCGCGACCTCGACCTTGAGTAGGAGAACGAACGGGGAGTGCTTAGTCGGTAAGAGTGTAACACTCCCTCTCGCCTCACCTGGCGGTCAAGAAGTCACTTGATGATTTTCTCCTCACAAAGAAGAGGTACACTGTTTTTCATTTTTATTTTAAAATTATCCTCTTTACTAGAAATGGAATTATTTACTGGTAGATCGTTTCTGTACATCTGGGCTTTTAAATCCAATAATATTTTAAACTAGCTTCCGCCAGCGGCTTCGCCCGCATGCTGTGTTGATAAAGAGCAGCATATAGCAATAAAACAACTCGAAGTGTACATAAAAGGCAACCGTTACACAAAAATAAACCTTATAGCATGATTCAGTGTTCACATGCGACGGCGCGATGGCTTATTATCCGAACTGCTAAGCTATCAGGAGCTACACGTGCTATTGTGAGTTAACCAAAAAAAATAGACGTATGTTGTACAACATTTTTTTTAGATAATTTTATGTAGAATATTTCCGTCATACAGAATTTCTATGTAACTTTAACGCGACGGAAACTTACAAAAGGGAGTAACTTTTCCCGTTTTCCCTTCATTTCCCTTCACTGCTCTGCTCCTCTTATATTTAGCGTGATGAAAAGTATCCTATAGCCTGCCTAGGAGTATAAAGAATAATTGTACCAAGTTTTGTTAAAATCCATCGAGTAGTTTTTGTTTCTATAAGGAACATACAGACAGACAGACAGACAGACAAAAATTTTACTGATTGCATTTTTGGCATCAGTATCTGTTTGGGGTTGTACTCGGAGCCATAGCGTGGTCAATATAATTTAGAATGTAGTGTAATGTAAAATGGCATAAATGTTGTCTCGACGCTCGATAGATGGCGTTGGGATCGAGATAGATCGCGCTATGGTTTCGTTACCGCTGATTAGGTATACCCTTTTTGATTTTGAATTTTTGTGTGAACCAATTGTTATTTAATATACCCTATTCGGTCGTATATAGTGGTATTATTTACTCCTCGTTCATCAGGACCCTATGTAAAAGTTGTACATGGTCCTTCGAGCCGGATTGGTCGCGAGTGTTTTTGGTAGTCTCCGGTGGTGGTAGAGATTACCACCCTTCGCGTCATTACTGGGCAGTGGATCGCTGTCCAGAGCAGCCCCTTCAGTGGGGACCCAGGTGAGAGGTACCCAGGAGCTGGAGGTGGAACCGGTGCAGCAGCTGGGAGTCTGGCGTGGTGCAGCCAACTCGCGAGCAGCAGCAGCCGGAGGAAGGCGCAAGGGAGGTGCGGGGCGACACTGGTGTGTTGCTTACAAGCGGCGGGCGTTGTGTGCGGCGCCGGCAGGGGGCGCCACTTGTGTGGTGCACTAAATCGTTATAAGTGTAGTGAAGTGCAAATATCGTGCTGTGAGTGGTTTGAGAAGAAAAACTGTAAGTACTTTCAATTATTAATAATCAGGAAGACAGAAGTCAATAATTAATAGAACATTTTGAACTTTAAAATTTATTTAATATTAACTTAGAAAATTTAAATTTGTAAAATCGTAGTTAGAACTTGTGTTAGTTTTAAGTAAAAAGTGGTTTTGACGGGGAACCTATGCCCGATTTCGGTCCCAACTTTAAAGACTTAGAAATAATTTAAAATAATTATAATTTGTTTGGTTTTCAATATAATTGTTGACATTTTATCTTTACAAAATGGAAGCCTTTAGCGATTTACAAGAGGACATTAGAGCTAAAATGTTAAAAGCTAAGTCCAATTTTAAGAAATCGCCAAGAGAGCGCTTAACTATTGCTTATGTCGAAACTAGGCTTGATAACTTAGAGCAACAATGGACTTTATTTTCAGACACTCATACTAAAATTATAAGTCAAGTCAAAAGATCTGATTTGTATAGTTCGAACTACCACAAAAATGCAATATATGACGATGTAGAAGAGTTGTATGTTGATTATAAGACTGATTTAAAAGAAATGTTAAGTAAATTAAATTCAAATACGCAAAGTGTTGTGGTATCAAATCAGAGTTCAAGTACACGTTTTAAGTTGCCTGAGATTAAAATTCCAATGTTCTCTGGGAATTATACAGAGTGGCAGACGTTTAGGGACTTGTTTTTAGGTCTTGTGCATGAAAACAAGGCCTTAGATGATGCACAAAGGTTTTATTACCTCCGAGGACATCTGACTGGAGAGGCTGAGCAGCTTTTGCGAAATATTAAAATGTCGTCTGATTGTTATCAAATTGCGTGGAGAAAGTTGGACGACATGTACAACAATAAACGGTTTTTAGCCAACGGCATTTTGAAGCGTTTGCTTAGTCAAAAGAGTTTAGTGTCGGAATCAGCTACGGACATTAAAAGTTTGATAAGTACTACGTCAGACTGTTTAGAGGCAATAAAAAATCTGGGTGTGGATGTGTCTTCATGGGATCTGATTGTGATTCATATAATTAGCGCAAAATTAGATAAAGAGACTAGAAAAGCGTGGGAATTGAAGGTTGCATCGGAATCAAGTGACGAGCTACCTACATTTGAACAATTTTCTGAATATTTATATAGCCGTTTTAGGGGTTTAGAACATTTAGATAAAGAAGATAGTAGGCATAAACAGTTAAAACATCCACAACCAAAGGGAACACAATCATTTCATGTCGTAAAAGAAAAAAGATTGCTATTATGTACATTTTGCTCAGCTGATCATAAGATTACTTCTTGTCCGAAATTTAGTAAAGAATCGAATGAAGCGCGACGTAAGTTTGCTCTCGAAAATAATTTGTGTTTCATTTGTTTACTCAACAACCACTCTGCAAAAAATTGTAAAAACACTCTAAAGTGCCAGGTGTGTAAACACCGCCACCATTCGTTACTGCACCCAGTAGGTGCATCTGGGTCCAATATTGGTGAAGATAGGAGTACAGTTCACAAGGAATTATCATCAGTCGCGTCAACGTCTGCGAAGGATGACATTAAAAATTGTATTGCTGTAGTGACCGCGCAAGCGGAGGGATCGAGCAAGCCAATGGTATCGTGCCTTTCGACAGGAACTAGCCGGAAAACGGTTTTATTAACTACCGCTTTGATTAAAGTGGAGTCGAAAGACGGATCTTATAGGGTTGTTAGGGCTTTGCTCGATCAAGGATCACAGGGTTCGTTTGTAACAGAATCTACGGTCCAATATTTAGGGTTACATAAAACACCTTCAAAACAAGTTGTGATAGGTGTAGGTGGGGACAAAAGTACTACGGCCAAGTCCAGCGTACTTCTTATATTGAGGTCTAGAATAGACCCCAGTGTTGTCATTAGGGTTAATGCATTCGTCCTGAAGTCGGTCACAGCTCTTCTCCCGGCTACGAAAGTAACCAGGGTAGATTGGGTAGACTTGACTGATGATGACTTAGCTGATCCAGAATATTACAGGCCTAATAAAATTGATATTTTATTAGGTGCTGAAGTCTACAGCCAAGTCATCCAGGAAGGCATTAAAAAGAATGTAACTGGGACACTATTAGCCCAGGATACTAAATTAGGGTGGGTATTGTCAGGTACCTTTGACGTGGACCAGGCAACTAATTCATCACATATTTCTGTAATGCATACAAGTCTCGAAGCCGATGACATGCTTAAAAAATTTTGGGAACTGGAAGCAGAACCTCCTAGAAAGAAAATGCTTACAGAAGAGGAAAATAAATGCGAGCAGTTATTTACAGCCACGACGAAACGCGACGGTAATGGTAGATACATCGTAAGACTACCTTTACGCGATGAGCACCCGGCCAGTGCGGTTGGTGAGACAAGGAGCATTGCTGAAAAAAGATTTAAAGGGTTAGAGTTAAAATTTAAGAAAAATGATGCGTTTAAAGAGGAATATGTTAAAGTTATTAATGAGTACTTACAGATGAATCATATGAAAAAAGTACCAGAAGTAGAATATAACAATCAAAGGGCAATCTACTTACCTCATCACGCCGTTGTCCGGGAGGATAAGGAAACGTCCAAAGTTCGCGTTGTATTCGATGCCTCCTGCAAAGGATCGAAGGGGATCTCACTGAATGACACCATGTTAGTCGGCCCTACCTTGCAGGCAGATCTTCGCCATACTATTATACGATGGAGGACACATCGCATATGTCTAGTAGCAGACATTGTCAAAATGTATCGACAAGTCCTGGTACACGAGAATGATGCAATACTCCAACGTATTCTCTGGCGCGATGATCCTGAAAAAGACATTGAAGAATATCAATTGGAAACTGTTACCTTCGGCACTGCGTCGGCACCATATTTGGCTGTACGGGCTCTTCAGCAGCTGGCCTACGATGAATGCTGTGAAGAACCTGGAATAGCTAAAATAATTTTAGAAGACTTCTACATGGATGACGTAATGACAGGAGCTGAAAATATAGAAGACTGTTGCAAAATTTATATTAAGTTGAAGGAAATATTGAAAAAAGGTGGTTTCCCATTACAAAAATGGAGGAGTAACAGTCAAGAATTATTAAAAAAAATTATGGTCGGAAAGGGTACCACAGAAGAATTGAAGATACAACTAGATGATATTACCAAAATACTGGGACTTACCTGGAACTCGAGCGAAGATGTCTTCCAGTACACTGTGAAACTTCGACCGATGACAGCACCTGTAACAAAAAGGAAAGTTATTTCGGAGATTTCAAGATTGTTTGATCCCCTAGGTTGGTTAGCACCTAGTATTATTCAAGCTAAGATATTTATTCAAAGGTTGTGGCTTGCAGGATTGGAATGGGATCAAGCAATTCCAAGTAATTTATTAAAAGAATGGTTGACTTACCATAACAGCTTAACTTCCCTGATGAGTATTAGGATCCCACGATGGATGCGCCATGAAGGTAAAAACATTGTAGCTGAATTGCACGGTTTTTCTGACGCATCAAAAATGGCATACGCAGCTGTTGTGTACCTAAGAGTTGTGGATCAAGAAGGGAACGTGTACATTTCCTTAGTTTCGACCAAGACAAAGGTTGCACCTATTAGACAAGTGTCTATTCCAAGACTAGAACTTTGTGGGGCTGTGCTTCTAGCCAAATTGATTTCTGAAGTAGGCGAAGTATTGGGTATCCAGAAAGTTGACTGGCACGCATGGACTGACAGTGAAGTAGTTCTAGCCTGGCTCAGCAGCCACCCTAGTCGGTGGAAGACCTTTGTGGCCAATCGGGTTTCCGATATTTTAAATATTTTGGACACACATCACTGGTCTCATGTGTCAACAAAACACAATCCCGCAGATTGTGCATCGCGCGGCGTCTCACCTGCTGAACTCGAGTCCATGTCAATATGGTGGCGTGGTCCGGATTTCTTAAGACAGCAAGTAGTCGAGTATAAGAAGCCAAAACATCTCATTACTCGATTAGAAGAAGTGAAAGTAAATACATGTACGTTGGATGTGACATTTTGGAATCGGTTTTCTACACTGCAGAGAATGCTTCGCGTTACTGCTTATTGTCGTAGGTTTTTAAAGGTAAACAGACAGGGAGTGAGGTCAAAACATCTGACTAAACAAGAATTGGATGAAGCATTAGAAGTCTGTATAAAGAAAAGCCAAGAAGAAGGATTCGCCAAAGAATTGGAAGAATTAAGAAAGAATGAGATATGTGAAAAGGGAAGTCTGAAATCACTAAACATATTTCTTGATTCGAAAGGAATTATAAGAGTTGGGGGTCGGTTAGAAATGGCGCAACTGAATTATAACAGGATTCATCCCATTTTGATACCGAAGGAGTCTTTTTTGACAAATCTTTTAGTTGCAGAGGCGCATGCAAAAACTATGCATGGTGGACCTCAAACTATGTTAACGTACTTGCGAGCAAAATACTGGATATTAGGAGTTAAACTCTTAGTAAAAAAATTTGTAAGGACATGTGTCAAATGTATTCGGTATAATTCAAAGGTTAGGACTCAATTAATGGGTCAGTTACCTCCAGCACGAGTCACTCCTAACAAACCGTTTCTCTGCAGCGGTGTAGACTACGCCGGACCAATAAATTTAAGGGTGTCCAAAGGACGAGGTAATAGATCATATAAAGGTTATATTGCCTTATTTGTATGCATGTCCACTAGAGCAGTGCATTTGGAAGCAGTGAGTGAGCTAAGCACAAAGGGTTTCCTGGCTGCATTCAAGAGATTTGTGGCAAGACGTGGTAGGTGCGCTGAATTATACAGCGACAACGGTACAACCTTTGTGGGAGCTGCACGTGAGCTCGCGAATAATGGTACTGAGTGGCACTTTATTCCTCCTCACGCACCTAATTTCGGTGGCTTATGGGAGGCAGGAATAAAGTCCACTAAGCACCATCTAAAACGGGTCATTGGGATTTCGACATTAACCTACGAGGAAATGGCCACTGTTTTGGCTCAAATTGAGGCATGCCTCAATTCGAGGCCATTGTCCTACGTAGAAGATCAAGACAAGTTGACAATTCTGACGCCTGGTCATTTCTTGATAGGGGAGCCACCAGTTGTCCCACCAGATGCGAGTTACGAAAGCTCAAGTAATGTTACCAATTTGAAACGGTGGCAGCTTTGTCAGAAGATGATGCGGGATTTCTGGGTGAGGTGGTCGCACGACTATCTTCACCAATTCCTACAGCGAAATAGATGGAATTACAAAACTCCGGAACCCTCTTTGGGTAGTATAGTTTTAATAAAGGAGGATAATATGCCTCCAGGAAAGTGGTTGTTGGGTAGGATCGTACAAAAACATCCTGGGGCAGACGGTATTACTCGGGTAGTCACAATCCGTACTCAATCAGCAACCATGAAGAGGCCCACATCCAAATTATGTGTTTTGCCTGTAGCAATATAGTTAGTTGTAAGCTCGGTTGGATGAAAGTGTCCTTTGTACGTACTTTAAGAATAAGTTAATGTTATTTGTTGTTTTTGAAACTTGGAAGTGTGGGTTACATTTTTTATATTTTGTTTGGTTATTGAAAATATTATTTTGTTCATTATTTGTACTACATCAGCCTCAATTTTTTTGTGCACGGTGGGCGGTGTAGAAGGACATTATGCAATATGTCCTTGGTGGGCGGTATGTTTGGGGTTGTACTCGGAGCCATAGCGTGGTCAATATAATTTAGAATGTAGTGTAATGTAAAATGGCATAAATGTTGTCTCGACGCTCGATAGATGGCGTTGGGATCGAGATAGATCGCGCTATGGTTTCGTTACCGCTGATTAGGTATACCCTTTTTGATTTTGAATTTTTGTGTGAACCAATTGTTATTTAATATACCCTATTCGGTCGTATATAGTGGTATTATTTACTCCTCGTTCATCAGGACCCTATGTAAAAGTTGTACAGTATCGATCACTTATTACCCCCTGGTAGTTATTTTGAAAATATATTTAATGTACAGAATTGACCCCTCTACAGATTTATTGTAAGTATATAGATGGGACATTTATGATGTAAGGTTTTCTCTTATCTTTTGTTCCTGATGTCCATTTAGAGGTTATTTAGTATTGCAAAAAAATAATCATTATAAATGACGTGCCCTTGTAATTAAAGCTATTTGTATGTTAATTTAAAAAACGTCATTTATGCCTGCGAATGTGCGTCGACCAATATCATTGTTATTTTTTACAAACTTTTATTTTTGCATATATAAGGATAATCTTACGTGTTTATCTTGAAGATCTCATTTTTGTTGTGGCATCTTGTAGCTATTATAGAATTGGGACATCTGAATGAGCGATTAAATTTAAAGCGAAAAATTTAAGGCAAATTATGTATTCATTTTTTAGTTCAATGTCTGTCTGTTTCTAATGAATGAAAATACATGTTGTTTTGTGGTCATACTATAATTTCATCGTAATAAAAAACAATAATATTATAAACAAATTATTTCTTTGTGGGGAAACGTAGGTCGGTATCCTTAAGGTTCTCTTCGATCCATCGCTCAGCTTGCTGCGTCATCTCTTCGTCGAAGTAATCGCGCCAGCCTCCTGATTTACCTGAGAAAACATAATCAAAATTACCAAGAGTATATCAGGACGTCGATGTATACCTGTCAAATATACTGAAATGATTTGCAACATCAAATAATGGAGGTGGTAACTACAGTTTTTTTATTTACACATGGTTACATAAATACATAGAAAAAACAAATAGCAACTAAAAACAATCAAATGACTTTTTTCACCCAGGATAGGGCGAGAGGGAGTGTCAGACTCCTAATAGACTGAAAAGTCAAAAAGTCAAAAGTCAAAAAACGCTCGGGTTTGGATAGGTCGGGTGGCGAGTAACGCTAACTCGCCGTCCACAGACCCGCGCTTACGGGTGGCCAGAGATCGTCTCTCGGACCGAAAACCACTTAGGTTTAGATTTGTGCTAAGATAAGTCTTAATTTCTTGTTGTACAAGACTTACTACTTTCATAAAATTCTTGTTATTTTAATATTAATTAAAAAAAATGATGAAAGATGTTGTTAAATAAAACGCCTTACCTTTCCTAATAAACGTCTCTCCTTTGGCGAGTACTCCCATATCTCTCATTTCCTCAAAATTAACGGATTTATTCTTTTTAAAGTTTTCAATACTGAGGTGGTCGCAGAGTCGGTCAATTTGTTCTTGATTCAACTCTTTACCTAAGAAGTCTGCCACACGATTTATGATTGCCGGCAAGTCCTGAAATGATTTTGTGTTTAAACAATCTTCAAACTTAAAACAAAACTCTTTTTAATTTTTACTATTAGCTTTTGCCTGCGACTCCGTTCGCGTGGAACTGACTTCCTCCAGATTTTTGGTATGAAAACTATCCTATGCCATTCTCGAGTTCCAAACTATGTCTGTACCAAACTTGACATAAATCGGTTCAATAGTTTAGGCGTGAAGAAACGACAGACAGACATACAAAGTTACTTTCGCATTTATAATAATAGTTTGGATAAATCCGCCATTATTATTATTATCATTCGTCGGAACGAGTCCATTCTGTGCAAATGCATATTTTAAATACGACGTAGGCAAGTGGCTTGGGACATACATTACATCACATCAAATCATCGGCTTATAAGTGCCCACTGCTGAGCAAAGGCTTTTCATCACACGGAGAAGGTTCGAGCATAAACCGCCATGCTTGCTCATTAGACACCACTAAAAATACTGTTAACCGTCCAGTGTTGGCCAAAACACGGATGTATGGTATACCGCCGTTTACCCAAATTTTATTTGCCCTCATATCATTTGCCATTATAGGCAACAGCCATAATATCATACGACATAATACTCATTTACCCTACTCTCATTTGCCATATTAGTCACGTGCCAGAATCATTGTTTCCCATAAAGTCACTTACTATAACATCATTTGTCATAATCATTGTAAGCCCTAATTATCATATGCCATAATTATGATATGCCAAAACATAATTTGCAATCGAAATCAGGTGTGTAACGGTAGACAACCTATTATTTAGGCATACTATACGGTGTGTTGTTTAAAAAATTAATATGCTATGCAACAAAAGTTACTAACAGAACCGAATTGCTGCAAAACCGACTTCACTTAAACTTGTTTGTCCTACCCCTGTTATTTAATTAAAATCGTATAGGCGCGTTTGGCCGCCGCGCCGGAGCAGTCAAAGAAACCCTACCTGCTGCATGCTGCTTGCTTGCATGCTGTTATGTGTGATGATTATTACGGGGCTTAAATAGTTGTCTAATACTTTTTATGCCATTTAAATATTATGTCTAATAATTATTATGGCACATATATAAGGCAAACAATACTCAAGGCATTCGTATCTCATGGTATCTAAAATTCGGGTAATTAAAAATATGTCATATGTCTTTTAGGGCAAATGAAATTCTGGTAAATGAAATTCGGTAAAATGATGAATATGGCATATAATAATCTTCGGGCAAACAATAGACAACCCGTATGTATACCTTGGTATGACCCAAACCTGCAGTATGCCTGCATTAAACCGACCTTGTACACTTATGATCTTACGCTGCTAGACAATATTCTCAATAACGACAATAAAATTCACGCTTTAGTCTTATCCTATCATGTCAGTGCATTCAATAAAGGATAACAATAGTATGGGGACTGATAAAGTATAAGATAAGTCGGTAAACTGAGTAATCTTGTACTGAAATCTATAAAAATAAATACTGTTATCAATATTAGAAAATGCTCTTATCACTTGTTTGCTACTTTATTTGACAATATCGACAGTCAACTATGAGATAATTTCTTTGCTTATATTTGTTTACCTTTGAGAGTTCTTCGTAAAACAAGAACAGCATATTCGGGTTATGTCTCTGCTCCCAAGCTTCTTTGACGTGTTCGAAATAAGGTGTTAAAGTAACTGGAAATTTAAATATGTCATATATGTATTAAAGAAAACCTCAAGCCCGAGAAAACTTCAGAAGTTCAGTATCTTATTGGTTACTTACACAAGCCTCGATAGAATACTTCCCAGAAGTTTTTAAAGCCTTTGAGAGGGCCCATTAACTTGAAAAGCCTTGCGTGGTGGTAGCAAGATACAGCCACGTCCCTAGGGTCTCGAGCTACGTAAATGACCTTCGCAGTATCCAATAGTGTCGGAGGCATCAAGGACATTGGTAAGTGTGTCTTGATGAACCGCTTTTGCGTCAATGGCGCCGCAGCGAGTAACGGACTCACTGGTTGAGCCAAGAACTCCATCATTGCCATATACTTTTCTCTGTCAAAATTTTCATCTGCTGTTTCCGCTACTATGTCTGCATATAGTTCTTTCTTTTCTGGTTCAAAGAACATGAAGCCACTGTAAGAAATTATTGTATTTGAGTGTTTGTTTGTTTGAATTGGATGGGCTCCGAAACTACTTGACCAAATTGAAGAAGTTGTTCATTGTTGGGAAGCCACACTAACCACAGGGCTCAGCTGGTATAATAATTATATAAATGATGTGCCTAGACTTACTCTAAGAAAGGGTAACGTTGAACTAATGGTATTTCTGCAGCCTTTTCGTAATTCAAATCATTTGCGACCAACCAAACTAGTTCCTGAGTCCATGTTGTTCCTGGAATAATATAAAAGTTGTGAGAACTGATTCTTTTAAAGGCGATTTAGCGTAATTGCGTTATTGGTTACCGGAGGCCCAATCCTTCACCTTCCCGGACCCTTCCCCAATCCCTAAATCTCCAAATCCCTCCAAATCCCTAAAAGGTCGGCATCGCACTCGTAACTCCTCCGTTGCGGGTGTCCATGGGCGGCGCTGATTGCTTACTATCAGGTAATCCGTCTGCTCGTTTGCCGACTTATTACATAAAAAAAAATTGGTACTAAACTTAACATCAACATACATATGTATTATTTGTATATTAATAACTAAAGCCTTCCTCTAACTAAATTCTTGGGAAACTGGAATAGCTTATATGTTTCATTATCTGTAGGTAAAAATTAAAAGACTTTATTAAAAGATGGTTTTCAAAATTATTAGCAGGTATAATACATAAATATACTGAACCCACCTGATCGTTGATAACTGGCGACGAATACGTCAGTAGGTCTTAGAGGCATGTTGTAAATGTTCGCTGCATCTTTCATGTAAGGTTTCAGCACCATGTAACCCTTAGGTCCAAGTTTGACGTAGCTTGTCGGCATTTCTGGATAGGAGAAATAAGATGTTAACCAAGTTAGTTGTTTCAAGTTTTTAAGTGTGGGAGAGCTATTCATATGTGGGAGAACTATGCACTTCGGCACGAATGGGTCGGCTCGACCAAACTGATACTACGACCCCACAGAAAACTGGCGAGAAACAACAAGGGCGTTGTGTTTTGCTGTGTTAGTGAGGTTAACAGAGGTCCAATCCTTCCCCACCTCCAATCTCTAAATCCCCAAAACCTCCCCAAAAGGCAACGCGCTCGTAACTGCTCTGGTGTTTAGGGTAGCCACAAATTGCTTGCAATCAGGTAATATGTCTGACTGTTTGCCGTCTTGTAAAATAAGTTTAAGGACCGGAGGTCTATAGTAAGGGCGGTATGCCTAATTAAATCCTAATAAAAAGCACTAATTACTTTGGTAAAAAGTCTATCACCATCAGCGTATCAGCATCAAGAAGTCTTCAGATGAAGGCTGACTGGTACTGATATTCAGTTGGGTTAGTATTGTTATCGAGTGTTTCAAGGATTTACACGATGACTCAATAGTGTACACGCTTTGCAAAAATGTATGCCGTAGCTAGGTAGCAACATGGGTTTGATTATTGTGATTAATTTAATTTTATCGGCTAGAGTCCATGTTTATTAATAACTAGCAGAATGTGCCTGCTTCGCACGGGTACCCGACTACCCTTGTGGCAGTCATTTGTTTTCTATGCGGACGGCCACTGCACCAAAAGGGCTGTTGATTCCAGCTATTCCTTTTTACTTTTCAAATTGAGCCCAGGCGTTATTGACATATGCGCTTACCAACATTGCTTGTTATTTATTTATATATATCTATAGATATAAAATTAACTAGATTATAGTCGCGATGTGCGAGTGCGTGAGTCATTGATATCGGATCAGAATTTTGTTTTTTTTGACTTATCGCTCTTTACAATGTTGTATAGATGACTGTATTTGCCCTCTGAGTTTGTTTCGGCATTTCTTCTCAGAGAAGAAGAATAATGTGGATTATAATTAAGGCATTTTTTTATAATCCAGATTCATCGTACATTTATTGAGTCGTATTTATTAAGTTATGTAAGTATGTACGCTATTCGTTACAATTAAACCAGTATTAGTTATGCACACCTATATGCAGCTAGAAAAATACATGTTTATTCCATAGTTTCTATCAGCGGTTTCACCCGCGTTATTTCGCGATACAAATAATCTTTAGGTGTGTGAATATTTTTTTTTGATGAAATCATCCAGTCACATCAGCTTCCCTAGGTGGAGCGAGAGAGAGTGTCACAGTCAGTGTCTCCTCCTTTATGTATTCAAATTATGATACTTTATAAATTTTTGACAGAAATAAAATCAGACCTATTTAATGAAAATTTCATTACAAAACTCAAACATCAATCTAAATCTATAAGTTATTAGTTATACGTAATCATACATTTTAAATATATTTATAGAAAAAAAACCTGTATGACGGCTTTGCGTTGTTTAGTTATTGTAGTATAACGCAAAACGACGAAGCGCGCTGCTCATTCGTTTTGCTTTAAATAACTATAATACCCTGTATTTTCTATTCCGTGATAATACCTATAGCTATTTTCGCAGATAAATAACACATACAGATAAACAAGTATATACCACTTACTTCCTAAATTAACGGTAATCAATTCTTCTTCTTCGGGATCCAGTTCCTTGGTGTCATATGGAAACGGCAAGTCCTTTTGTTCACCCATTCTTGACACTTGATAACTCACTTCAGTACAGCTAACACGAACGATCACTGACACTGTCCGCAAATAATGATATCATCGCGGCGTATTACTTTATCACAATTTTTAATACGATAACTTTGTTTAGGCGCGAAATGTAGGTAAGCGCCACTGCGGTGACTCGTCCTCGAGTTGTTCAAGTGAGTAACTTTATAGCGTCATTTGAATATTTAAGAGAAAGTATTACTTAAGCATTCAGTAAACATATGCTTATGATTTTATACAAAATGCCGACAACATATAGGCAGTTCCACATTGACCAGGGGCCACTGAGATAAGGGCGACAAGAACGAAATTTTGAATTGTAAAACTGATTGAAAAAGAGTAACCATGGAGTTTCTTGCTCGTTCTTCTCCATAGGAATGTACACTTTGGAACGAGCAAATAGCTTCACTAGAGGACAGATGGACGGACTGGCAGTACTGGCACGCATAAAGTTAAACCTCTTGAAATACTTATATTTTTTTTTGTTTGACGTTCGAAAGTGCCTACTCTGTGGTCTTTTTGAAATAAAGGTTACTTCTCATTCTGCGAAGCAGTAATGCGGCTTTTGGCGAGCGTTTTGATAAATACCATCACCATTTAATAGATACTACTTCGAGAAATGTAAGCTTATGAATCTTAAATCGCACAAAAACAGTTTAACCTTAATCTTATCTTGCACATTTATTGTACCTACCTGTAAAATTATGAACTAGCAGATCGACGCGCTACAAAGTCAAGATGATTAGGCAAAATTTGTACATTACCATAATTGTTAGAGATTAGTCCAGGGGGTTATAGATATCTTTGTTAAAATATGATAAGATATAACATTAACAGAATGAGATAACAGAAAATATGGTCATTACTTGATTATTAGTATCTATATAAATAAAAATGGACAAGTTTACATTAGATTGCTATAATCAAAAACACGTAATACTTTGATATAGTCACATCATGTAAATTTCCATTGGAAAAATAAGATACATAAGGTTTCATCTAGTTTTAAATCTCTTTATACTTTTTGTACGGGGTGTGTATGGCACGAGTTCCTGGCGGTAAGTAACTTGCAGTGTAGCAAACGTTTACGCCTGGCTACAGCTGTTTTTTTTCTATCACGCGCTTTACTACTACATTATTTATGTATTTGCCGTCCCCTCATTCAACTGATTAACTAAGTAAAGGCTACTATAAAATACCCAGATTTAGTCATACTATAGTATACCCTACTATAGTAGGAGAAGGAGAATGGACGGGGGTATTAAATATGGTGATTTAGGTTAGTAAGAATCTGATAAGACCCTGCTTCCCCAGGCAGGCAGAGGCCCTTTCTTTAGTGTGGAAGAGCCATGCTTCGACACGAATGGGAGTGGTACTACAGCCTCACAAAAAAGGGCGTGAAACAACCACAGTGTTGTGTTTCGCAGTGTAATTAAGGTTACTGGAGGCCCAATCTCTCCCCTCCGCAATCCCCTTCCCAATCCCTAAATCTCCAAATCCCAAATCCAAAATCCAAATCCCCAGTTCGCCAGCGCACTCGTAACTCCTCGTTGTTGCGGGTGTCCATGGGCGGTGTTGAGTGCTTACCATCAAGTAATCCGTCTGCTTGTTTACCAAACTATTAGTATCACAAAAAAAGTCAGGGCGATTCCATGAGGGCTGAAGATTCCACCGGATTAAAAAGGAAGTCCTTGTAGATATGTGCGTATAATGTAATATAGGTAGCTCAGTAATAATTTACGGAATTGAAGCATTTATTTATTGAGTGGAAAGCGCAAGTCAGTATCCTTCAGGTTGTCCTCGATCCATTGTTTAGCTTGTTTCGTCATCTCCTCGTCGAAGTAGTCACGCCAACCTCCAGTTTTACCTGGTAACAGAGAATTTAATAATTATTGAATTTTATTAATATTCATTATAATTAATGTCCGCGTGTAAAGGTGACTTCTGGCAGATTTTTGGTTTTACCCACATAATTCCCGATTTCTTAGGACGTTTGGACAGTTCTCCGTTTGAATTCCCGGGATTTAAACTATCATCATCATCATCATCATCATCATCATCATCATCATCATCATCATCATCATCATCATCATCATCATCATCATCATCATCATCATCATCATCATCATCATCATCATCATCATCATCATCATCATCATCATCTTTGGTGCCCATCTTTAAAAACAAAGGTGATGTGCTTGAGTGCAACAATTATATGTAGAGGAATAAAGCTAATGTCGCATACCAAGAAAGTTTGGGAGAAAGTTATTGAACGGCGGCTGAGCGTGAAATTTCACAGAACCAATTCGGTTTTATGCGTGGTCGTAGTACAACGGATGCCATATTTGCTATACGCCAGTTGTGCGAAAAATACAGAGGTGCAAATAAAAACTTGCACATGGTATTCGTTGACCTCGAAAAGGCATACGACCGGGTACCTCGTGAGGTTCTGTGGTGGGCCCTTAAGGAGAAAGGTGTGCCTGGGAAGTAAGTACCTATGTGCAGTTGATCCGATCAATGTATAGTCGCTGCAGTACACAAGTCCGGTCTGCAGCGGGCACCACTAACAAGTTCAATGTGACTGTCGGTTTACACCAAAGGTCGGCTCTCAGCCCTTACCTCTTCCTGATAATAATGGATGCTCTGATGTCGGACATTCAGGAAGAGGCTCCCTGGTAATTGGGGCTTCCATAATGTTGTTTGCCGATGATATTGTGCTGGTTGCCGAGAATGACCTAGAGGTCCAGAGCAGATTGGAGGTGTGGTGGCAAAGACTGGAGAGTGTTGGCCTAAAATTGAGCAGAACTAAAACGGAGTACGTGTTCTGCGATTTTGGCAGTCTCTCTAGTCCTGTGCTCATAGCTCTCGCCGGAATGCCCATAACAACCTTTTCTGATTTTCGGTACCTTGGGTCGCTTATCCAAGGGAATGGTGAGATAGACCGAGACGTGGCACATCGGATCAACTCAGGATGGATGAAATGGCGACAGGTCACTGGAACAACTTGCGACCCACGGATGCCCCTCAGGTTGAAGGGTAAAATCTACATGTCCGTGATAAGGCCTGTCCTACTTACTGTATGGGTCAGAATGTTAAGCTCTGAAAAAGACGGATGAAAAGCGATTGCATGTAGCAGAGATGAGAATGTCGAGATGGATGTGTGGTGTAACGAGAATGGATAAAGTGAGAAATGAGTATATTAGAGGAAGTTTGAAAGTGTCGCCAGTGGTTGAAAAGTTGAAAGGGAACCGTTTGTCTTGGTATAGCCATGTGAAAAGGAGAGATGAAAGGCATGTTACAAAAAACCCATGAGTATAAATGTGGATGGATGGAGAGGGAGAAGAAGACCAAAAAATATGAATGGATTTTGTGACAAATGATATGGAAGACAGAGGAGTCAGTGATAGCGTGACGGGTGACAGGACAGAATGGAAGAAAAAAACATATTGCGCTGACCCCAAATAAAACGAGACAAGGGCAGGAAGATGATGATGATCCTTACCTTTTCTAACAAATGCTTCGTCCTTGGCGAGCATTCCGAGTGCTCTGAACTCCTCAAAGTTGACAGATTTATTTTTCTTAAAGTTCTCAATACTCAAGTGATCGCAGAGAGCAGCGGTCTGGACGTTATCCAATTTTTTACCCAAGAAGTTCGCGACACGTTTAACTGCATCAGGCAAGTTCTAAGGGCACAATAAAGAAAATTTATTACCTAAGTGTGGTAGAGTCATGCTTTGGCACGAATGAGTCGGCAGTCGGCACCGGAGTAAATCGGCGTGAAACAACTACAGTGTTGTGTTTTGCCATGTGAGTGACGTTACCGGAGGTTCAATTCTTCCCCTTCCCCAATCACCAAATATTCGGCAACCTGAAATGTTCGGCAAAGCATTCCTGACTCCTCCGTTGTTGTAAGCGGTCGTGGGCGCGCTGATTGCTTTACATCAGGTAATTCGTTTGCTCATTTGCCGAACTATCACTTAAAAAACAGACCATTCTCATGGTGAAGTATTAACTTAGTTCTTAGATAGACGATTTCTTGCTCGTCGTTATTGTAATAAGTTCATTTAAGACAGTTTAAAAGTTTATGCGTTCATTGACATCTTTTTTTCTAAATAAAACGTTGGTACAAACCTATAATTTACGTACACATCACACCGAGATCCGGAACGTGCGGGAATCGAACCCGCGACACCGTGCATGGCAGCCAGTTGCCCAGTTACCGTCTAAACTTTTACCTTTGACAAATCTTCATAAAACAGGAACAGCATGTTCGGATCATGTCTCTTCTCCCAAGCTTCTTTGACGTGCTCGAAGTATGGTGTTAACGGCACTGAAAACAACAGAACAATTCGGAAAAAAAACGATGTATTCTATGTTGTTTTGTAAACTGTAACAATCAAGACAAAAAATCTATGTAAAGACAATTTGCGGGCAGACACAGGCACTAGCCTATTAATATTTTTTTGTTACATGTTAATATAAGAACAGATATTTAGTTCTAAACTCACATAAACTCTGATGGAATAGGTGCCAAAACTCCTTGAAAGTCCCATTAAAACCTGTCAGCATGAAAAGTCTGGTATGATGGTAGTATGATACGACAACGTCTCTAGGATCCCGGGCGATGTACACCATTTTTGCTGTGTCTAAGAGTTTTGGAGGCAGCAAAGACATCGGAAGGTGGGACTTTATAAATCGTGGTGACGGCGTGGTGGCCAGGGCGCGCGATACCGGAGTACCGAGCCAATTAACAAGTCCCATCATCTTTTCCTTATTAAAATTTTCACTATTCGTACTCACAGTCTTTATGAAACTTTCTAACCCTGCGTCTGGTACAAACATAAACATTCTGAAATAAATGACATTTATTTTAACAACAAAAGTTGAATCTATAAATACAGGTACTAACCCAATACGATACGACAGATGAAAATAAAAATACAATTTTTTTTTTTATGTAAACGATCGGCATACGATCAGACAGATTACCTGATGGTAAGTGACCAATCAGCGCCGCCCATGGACACTCGCAACGGAGGAGTTACGAGTGCGTTGCCGAACTTTTAGAGATTAGGGATTTGGAGATTTAGGGATTGAGGAGAGATTGGGGGAGGGGAAGGATTGGGCCTCCGGTAACCTCACTCACACGGCGAAACACAACGCTGTGGTTGTTTCACGCCGGTTTTCTGTGAGGCCGTGGTATCACTCCGGTCGAGCCGACCCATTCGTGCCGAAGCATGGCTCTCCCACACTTAGAGAATTGTTGTATCGACAAATCTCCAACGTCAGTAGTTATTCTTTTTATCTATATCAATATTACAGGTTTGATGACAAACCAGCATGTGGCCATCACGCATAATTCCATGGCGAGCACACCCAAGTCTACTGTCCCCTACAGCTACATGACTATCAGAAATAGTACAATACGCTGTACGTGTAAATTCATTCAGTGTGTAGTTCAATAAATTGAAGTGTTCTGACATCTTGTTGATGCGCTAGAATATAAAAAAGTATTCGTCGGTTCCCCGTTGCGACGGAACTCAGGTTCGAATTTTTGTCTTTAGATTTCAAAAGATAATTAAGTTAAAAGATAAATGTAGTATTATAAAGACGAATAATTTGCTTGTCTTTTCGCCATTGATTACATGCATACACGGAACGTCATGAGTGTTACAGAGGTTAGTATTTATTACTAGAACAGATAAAGGATTTGTACTAAAACTTAACACGATACGATAATCCCTTTTCTACATAAAAAAGTTATTGTAAAGTTAATATATGTAAACACTGACGAACTGCAGACATTAAAAAAACTTTTAGCCTTTCTGTGCGGAATTGAGATGGACTGTTAGCGTACATTAATTATACAATAATTAAGAATAAATACTTACTCCAAAAACGAATATCTTTCGGTAAGTGGAACAGCTAAAGCTTTTTCATAATCCAAATCACTTGCCAGCAGCCACACCAGCTCTTGGGTCCATGTAGTTCCTGTAATATTGGAATTACGGCATGTAAAACTTAGTGTTTTATGGATGTAAGAAGTTTTTGTGCTCCTGTGTCTATGTATGAAAGATCTATGCTTATGTACCTGCGCCAATCGAGTATATGGATAACCTGATGGTAGGCAATCGGATTTTGGAGGGAGGGAAGGTTTGGGTTAGGAAGGCTGTGGTTGTATCAGGCCGTGGTGGCACTCTGGTCGAGTCTGCTCATGCTAGCCGAAGTTCGGCTTTCGGCTTTTCCACACTTACCTGTAGGACTACAAGAATGTACCGGTTGGGAGACGGGAGAAACACTAACAACACAACATAGACTTATAGATCCTTCTCATCTATTTGACGGGACCGATTGACCCAATAAACGAAACTGCAATAAAACTCAGGTATCAAGACTTGTTATAAACATAAAGCCAAACCTGATCTTTGATAGCTGGTGACAAATATGTCGCTAGGCCTGAGCGGCATGTTGTAGATATTAGCAGCATCCTTTTTGAAAACTTTGTTCACTATATAACCCTTGGGGCCAACGCGAGCTGAGTTTGATGCATCCGGATCTGTAAAAAAATTAAATAAGTATAGTCTATATTTATAAAAACATCATATCAAGAATATCAAGCCTTCTAAGCTGTTCTTTGTTAGTTGGCATTCAGAATAAGCCCTGTACCTATGTACATATAATTATTATGTGTTAATTTAATCTCAATTTTGTTTATAAACGTATCCAAATTTAGTACTTATTTAATTTATAATTTGTTATAGATTGGAGTGCGACCTCACTGTCGTCAATTTATGTTTTACATTTATTTATTATTTCCACTTTATTATTTTTCTTAAAAGATTAGGATAGTAGTCGGTGTTATTGTATAAAAATATTTCTTTATAAATAAAATAAATATTACAATATCATTCTAAGTACTTACAAGTATGGAGTTTATTCAAAAGGGACTTTTCTTCGTCACTTATATCACGAAATTCGTAAGGATACGGTAAAATATTATTATCTCCCATTATAAAGTTAATAAACGGAAAAACTTGGTAATATTAATTCACGTGTGACAGCTGAAATGTTAGTAAGGGCACTGAAATAACGAAAAGAAATTACATATAAAGTTGATGTAGTCATTTAAGTCAAAGATAAGCTAGAGATATTATCACAATACACAAATACATAAACACGAGATCTGTTTTTATATAAACTGTGTATGAGCACTATAAAATGCTACATATACATACATATTTATTTACGTAGGTAACAAGATAAATCTGCAATACTTATATACCTTCGGTTTTCAAAATAAGGTATGGCAGAAAATCGAACCAAGCATATAAATATACCAAAAAGGTATCAAAGGAAACATGATAGGTACGCTAGAACTTAAAATGAATTTAAAAACTTTAGAATAAAAATACTTAAGAAGGTATATGACTGCAACATTTATACTTCTATACTAATATTATAAAGAGGTAAAATTTGTAACTTTGTAAGTTTGTATGTAGGGGGTAATGTTTGGAACCGCTGGTCGGATTTCCAAAATTCTTTCACTGACTGATAGTTAAAACGTTCCTGTGTGCTATAGGCTATAAAACATCACGCTACGATCAAATGGAACCGAGTAGCTGGTGAAACATCGTGAGAGTAACTAGTTAGAGATAAAATAAGAACACAAAAACTTTGTCAAAAAATGTGACAGTTATGCAAGATACTCATTTTTAGAGCTTGTAAAATCATCCAACGTTTATCCCGGGGTGAGAGGGAGTATCATTCTCTTACAGACTAATGCTCACCTTGTTCCTCCTGCTCCTACATCCCGTCATCACCCCGGCTGAACATCCGCTTTAATGCCCTGTCCTAAATTTAATCCTTATCCATTGACCATGTTTTCTTTGTAAGGCTTTTTTGTTCCCTCACGCGCTCTGCCTTCTTCTTTGCGAGCGTGACTGCTTCGCAGAAGGAGGAAAAGAGGACACAGCTTCTCAGTTCCTCTAGCTCCACACCATGACCTCAATTAAGACTAGGTGCTAGAGGTGACTGCCACCAATCGTTTCCCTGGGGATAAGATGATTCTCAGCCCATTCAGGGCATTCCGCCAACGTATGTTTTTTTTTTACGTCATAGGTTGGCAAACGAGCAGACGGAATGCCTGGTGGTAAGCAATCAGCGCTGTCTTTAGACACTCGGAATAAAGAAGTTACTCCAAGTGCGTAGCCGGCCTTTTATGGGTTATGAGGAATTTGAGGATAGGGGATTTGAGGATTGAGGATGGGGAAGAGAAGGGATTGGACCTCCGTTAACCTCACTCACACGGCGAAACACAACGTAAGTGTTGCTTCACGCTAGTTTTCTGTGAGGCCTTGGTATCACTTGTTCTGACATATCCTCCGGGTGGTCTTCGCAGTGACTACAACCGGGCGTTTAGTCCTTCTGGATCCGAAACAGGCGGCATCTATGTCAGGTCTATCTAACCACTCCTTAAAGAGGGGTCTTACTACTGCGATAATAGCGTGGCCGGCCATCGGGAGTTCCCCTATACTTATACTGTTTGCTTTTGAGTGGGCATGGCAACGCGTAATTTATAAATTTGCCAGTAATAGTAGATTATGTATTTTGTTTTGTTTATTTTATCTGCATACTTGTACAAGTTGCAAAGTCACCACCAAAACAGTCAGTCATCCGATGTAGCATGACTATTGTTTTCCTCCTTTTTATTGTTTTACATGATGTTATCTCTTTTTGACGTAAACAAAGGCTTAATCCATAAAAAAATACCCAATTATAAATTGCAGTTTTTGAAAATAAATTAATTGAAAATATTAATTTATTTTCAAAAACTGAATGGAAATTTTTAAAAAATGGAATTGGTAATTTTTTTTGTTACCAGGTGAATAAATCCAAAATGTAATAATGACCTCTACCTGAAATCTAGTGTACTTAGATGTTTTTTATGAGTCAAATATATGTATGTAATTTTTTTATTCAAAAGTCAAAGTCAATCAAGTCAAAATTACTTATTCCTACTTAACTATAAATAGGTACCTACTTTTGAAATCTTGTCGTTGTTTCGCCGTGTGAGTGAGGTTACCACAGGTCCAATCCCTTGTTGTAAGTCGACCTCTCAAATAAAAAAAAAACTTGGATGAGAAAAGTCATTTGATGATATTCACCCTCAACTAAACAAGAGGTACCAAACTATAATTGAAATAGAATGTGTTTTGTACATAATTAAATAGATAAATAATCTTTTTTACACCCACCTCTTATGTATGTGGTATGTGGGCGTGCTCGTGGTATTACCAGTACGTAACGGAATTAAATTTGTTTATCAACTGATAACATGATTGAAATAAAGAAAAACAAGCAATTTTTTTTTCTATTTTCCTATTGTGATAGATCGGCAAACGTGCAAACGGATGACCCCATGGAAAGCACATAGCGTTGCTTATGGCCATCCGTAACATCTGAGGCATTACGAGTGCGTAGCCGACTTTTTGGGGATTAGGAATTTGGAGATACTAGGATCAGGGAGGGATTGGGGGAGGGGAAGGATTGGGCCTCCCGTTACCTCATTGACACGGCGAAACACCACGCTGTCTTCCGGCGTGAAACTACCAGTTTGTTTGTGAGGCCGTGGTATCACTCCGTTCGTGCCGATCCATTCTTACCGGGGACCTTCGGCGTGTCAGGCAGATGTGATTATGAGAAGTTGAGGCGGGAGGGAAGACCTCAGAGCCAAAGATTCCAGAACAGGGTTCCATTAGGGCAGATGTTCAGTCGGGGTTGCTAGGCAAGTAATAACGTACCACGGCCTTGGCCCGGAGCAGAACAGGGTGGTTTTTTAGTCTCTAGGAGGTCAGGGCGAGAGATGTTATTTGTTTTTTTTATTTAATATCATAAGTTTACAAAAATATTATATACCTAACTGTTAGTAAAATTCGTCAAACTGTTAAGTTTACTGGCAAGACTCGCTCGATTTTTATATTAATCTAACCTAAACTTATGCCTAATCATACATTAATATGTATTATATACTAGATAATTCAGATATTTTATTATATTCAATATCTATTATCAAGAAATAGGCTAGAAATAGGGAAAATAAGTAGTAAAAGGAAAAAGTAAATTGTAGTTGTTTGTTTTATTAACATACGCGTTTAATATTTCTTATCATAAATATAAATTCCTATATATAAATACACAGTAAATAGTATGTGGTATCCATCTATGTAAATTATTTAACGGTAGGGAAGCGCAGGTCGGTATCCTTCAAGTTGTCCTCGATCCATTTTTCAGCTTGTTGTGTCATTTCTTCGTCGAAGTAAGCGCGCCAACCTCCAGCTTTACCTGGGAACAAAAATAAGGCAAAAGTTTAATATTTTTTTTTAATATTGTAGAGTAAAATCTAAATCTTTACTTCAGTTGCAAATTTTTTATTAAACAACTACTTTTTTCATATCGTTACGCTGTTTATCCCCGGACTTGTAGGAGGTCTGCCATTTATTCACTACGTTTATTATGAGGCCCGTGTGATTGGGGATACCGAGGTCAGTCTTAAACTCCGTGATATTTATTTGAAAATCTTTCGAAAAACCGAAGAAATCCCAATATAATACTTTAGTCGACCCAGAAATTCTACCCGAGTCTATGACCGGTAATTGCCCTTGCGATCACTCGGCCATGGCAGTTAAATAGTTTGAACTTCTTTTGTTAAAAAAGTTGCCCCACACTAGGATTTTCTCCTGTGTCGTAAGTGCGTTTATAAACATACAATTTCACATACACATCACACCCAGACCCGGAACAACAATCTGTGGATCACACAAAGAGTTGTTCCGTGTGGGAATCGAACCCGCGACACGTTGCGCGCCAGCCAGTTGCCCAGCCACCGCGCCAACCGTGCAGTCAAATTCTATACAACTCTATCACATACAATATTGCAAACTAATATAATAGTTTTTGTTATTACCTTTCCTCATAAACTTCTCTTCAGAAGACAGGACACCATATTCTCTTAACTCTTCATAATTAACAGAATCGTTTTTCTTAAAGTTTTCGAAGCTGAGATGGTCACACAGGCGGGCCATCTGTGCAGGTGTTACTTCTTTGCCCAAGAAATCTGCCACGCGACGTATTGCGGATGGTAAATCCTATAAATACACCAAGAATTAGAAAACTCGACCGAAATGTAAAATAACGGGAAATTTTTACTTTTACGTAGGTATTCAATTTAGGTGTCATAACAAAAATGTTTATATTTTACCACCTTTACATTGGCACGTTACCGACAGTTCATACAAATTACGTTAAATTTTCAAACTTATCTGGAGAAATAGGCCCTTTGTGATAAACTAGAAGCCTTAAATCAGTGAGAAATAAACAAGTACCTTAATAAGGTCTTCGTAGAATAAGAAAAGCATGTTCGGATGATGCCTTAACTCCCATGCCTCTTTTACGTGCTCGAAAAATGGCGTCTCAGTGACTGCAATTTATAAAAAGATGTTATTGAGAGAATTCTAAATTTTGTAATATGAAGGTTCACATGGTCAAATCAGGACTTTCGCATATTTTGATGAATGCAATGATCTATTAAGTTATGTATGAAGTTACATTTTTATGAATGTGTTAAGAGTTGTTTGCACTCACATAGATTTCTTATGAACAGGTTCCAGAAATCTTTGAACGGACTCGGGAAGTCCAATACTTTGAACAACTTGGAGTGGTGGTAGCAGGATACTGCCACGTCTCTAGGATCCCGAGCCACGTAGATGACCTTCGCAGTATCCAGGATTTTGGGGGGCAACAGACACATTGGAAGGTGGGACTTGATGAAGCGAGGAGATGGGGCAAGTCGAAGCCTCTCTGACACAGGTTTGGCTATCTTCTCTATCAAAGCCAGAGCCTTATCCTTGTCTTCGTGTCTTTCGAGTAAATCCTGCTGCCATTTCTTGTTGAAGAACATGAACAATCTGTGGGTAAATTGCACTTACATACAAATTACGCAAAAAAAGTCAAAGTCAAAAATCATTCATTCCAATTAGACCTTTACAGGCACTTTTGAACGTCAAACAAAATTTAAAATAAAAAATAGTGTCAGTCTGTTGGCCAGTCCTCTTAGTGAAGCTATTTGCTCGTTCCAAAGTGTAGATTCCGATGGAGAAGAACGAACAAGAAACTCCATGGTAACTCTTTTTAAATCAGTTTCACATTAAGATTCCTTTTACAAACAGTTGGTTCAATTATGTGAGAACAGTGTAACACTAATATTTATTCAAATATAAAAATAAAGTAACCTTAAGGACAATAGACAGTCTGGAGCTGACCGGATATTGTAGGGAATTAAGCGATCCAGCGCCCATGCCACCGCCAGTGTGACCTTTCAGTGAGCATGACAACTCCAAGCTGTTATAAGGACCGACATTCTGCTAGTCTAACCAATTATAATAAGTTACAGGGCACTCACATTTACAAATTTATCAAGTTATAGTTATACAATATAATGCAATTTCACTAAAATGAAGAAGTCCCGTTCAAGCAAAATCCATTGGAACGTTATTTATTTTGGTGTAGGTTTGCTATCCTGTGGAGCAGGACCAGTATGTCTCCAAGCATCTTTATCTACAATGTAATCATTCAGTGTGTAGTATGCTTTTCTACATAAAGTTTTCTTTACACATAATTTAAAATTTCTTTCATTTAATTGTTGTATTTCGCCTGGGATTTTGTTATAACATTTAACACAGAATCCCATGAACGACTTATGTACCTTTGCCAATCTAAATAATGGCTGACATAATCTATCTCTATGTCTAGTTTTGTAGGAATTATTGAATAAAGCAAGTATTAACTTTAAATATTGTGTAATTTATTTCTTAAGACGTAAGCGTTACAAACGTGTGTCAAAAAGTGAAAAAAAACAAAAGAATTGAGAACGCCACTAAGCGGCAAAAATGCGAACTACTTATTTGATTGCGTTCCATTTCTAACATCCACCCCTGAACGCAAACCCATTTTTGCTATACAATATAAGTTTTTATGCTCAGTGGTACCCTTAGTTAGTATATCTGCAATCATATTATCGCCTCTACAATAATTAAATTTTATCTCTAAATTGTTTACATGCTCTCTCAAAAAATGATATCTTATATCAATATGTTTTGAACGGGGTAAATAACAATCATTGGCAGACAATTTTATAGCACTTTGCAACCAATTCCACAACCTGCTAGCCTGTTTTAATCCATATATGGATTTATTCAAGTGACACACTTGAGGCCCTTGTTCATACAGCTCTGGTTGCTTCATGTAAATGTCAACATCAATGTCACCTTGTAAAAATGCTGATACTGCATCCAGTTGGTCAATCTCAAGCCCCAATCTTGCAGCTAGTGATATCAAGTACCTTATGGTAGTGTACTTTACAACAGGTGAGAACACTTCCTCGTAGTCAGTGCCCTTTCTCTGGGCATACCCTTTAATCACAAGCCTGGCTTTAAATCGTATTATATTACCACTTTGGTCAGTTTTAGTTTTATAGACCCACTTGCATGGCAAAACCTTTCTACCCGAAGGCAAGTCCTTTAGATTCCAGGTATTATTTTTCATCAGTGAGTTATACTCCTCGTCCATTGCTAGTTTCCACTGTTTGGCGTAAGGTGATGAAAGTGCCTCCTCAACTGTCTGCGGATCACAAAAACTTGAAAGTAAACAATACATACTGTTTTCATCTCCATCTATGATATTCCTTTGAGTTCTGTTACGAGGTCTCAGCGTGATTCTCTGCTGGTTCTGTGAGTGTTTGTATCTTGGTGGGACATATGTTTCATCTGAATCTCCTGCATCCGTCTCATACTCGCTAGAATCCTGATCACAACTCTCATTCGTTACACAATCAACAGTAGTTTCTTCAACCAATGGTAAGGTGAGCTTTTCTTCTTCAGTCAAGGATATCTCTGTAGGTGCCGGAACATTACTGCTATACGGATTTACTACGGATACCATGTAGGAATTATTGAATAAACCAAGTATTAACTTTATATATTGTGTAATTTATTTCTTAAGACGTAAGCGTTACAAACGTGTGTCAAAAAGTGAAAAAAAACAAAAGAATTGAGAACGCCACTAAGCGGCAAAAATGCGAACTACTTATTTGATTGCGTTCCATTTCTAACATCCACCCCTGAAC